>BTCW01000014.1:23502500-24102500 GCA_033239725.1 Echinochloa phyllopogon
AATATAAGCCTAATAATGCGAAACTATGTCTATAAGCCTTTTATTTACCGAGACTTTGGCGGTGAAGATCGGCCAAAATCAAGCCGTAGCGACCGCCAACAAGCTCCCCCAAGCTTAGACCTTTGCTCGTCCTCGAGCAAAGATAAAAACATAAGCTCAGTGGATCAGGAGTTGCTACAATGTTAGTGTCTTGCAGGTACTCTAAATGCACAACTACTACTCTATAGTACTTGAATTATTGGTAAAGTGACAACTTACCTTCTTACCTATGGGGTGTATAGCAATCTCATTGTCTTGGGCGGTTGAAAGGTACAACAATTTCACTCAGTGTCATTCCACTCCTACTCTTTTCAAGATCCTTTCTCGGAGTTTTCTAAAATCTCTTTTTAAACTTGAAATAGAGTTCCTCAATTGGTACACTCGATCACTCAAGTGGTCTTTGTATCCTCACCAAAGGCTTTTGCCTTCTTTTCACCCTAAAATCTACTAAATCCTTTTTTGTAGCTCGGGTAGGGGGAATGGACAAAGGCATACTTGTATCTCATCTTTTGCAAAGTCAAAGACCGGACCATAGGAGGATCAAATCATACCTTTAGATCGAGAAGTGCAAGTGTGTGGATATTTAGAGTGGAAGGTGGAATATAGTGGAAACTCCTTGGGATGATTCTTCCTCTCCTTGAGTTTATTTTCGAGAACATGGGCTATCCCTTTTTTTCTTTTTGCCATGCCCTTGGGCATGCTTTTCTTTTTCTCTTTCTTTTTTTCTTTTTGCCATGCTTTTTGGGATGCTCTTTTTTTCTTGTTCTTTTTTCTTTTTGAACGGCCCATGTCCCTTTTCAAGGATAACTGAGGAGAGGGAATCATAAAACATGTTGCATTTATTTTGTAGATGGATGATGGAATTTTTGCTAACTCCCGGTGTAGGAATTTGCAAGTGAGAGTGGCATGTACGTGAATCTCGATCTTGAAAGCATGAAATATTCCTCACAAAGGTCACAACAATTTGACAAAGCTCACTAAAATAACAAACAACATATGTATGAATGGTTTTCAACTAAACTTATCATATGGCTTTGGTAGGAGTTTTTGACCAATGAGAAACTTTTTTTAACTAAATCCATCTGAGATTTTCACCGTACTAAGATCAAAAGCAAGAACTCAACCATAGTCTCACTATATCATTTCTCACAACAACTTAGACTTGGAATAAAGCATTTTCTCCCACCAGGTTTTGAGGTTCATTTTTCTCACTCATGCCAATTAACTCAAGCACCAATAGAGTGACAAGTTGTGAACACAGTACTTGTAAGATACAAGACAGAGCAACTATTCATCATTTCTAAGGTGAGAGGCATATGATTCATTCCATGTATAGTTGGGAGATATTTATTCAAAAGAAAAATATTTTTGGTATTTTCATTGTTCAAACTAAAATTAAAGCAAAACCAGATCAAGAATGCAGCTTGCAATGATACGGTTGGGACTTACCTCATGGGGGTCCTCTTCCCCAAGCTTGGCTTGGAACCACAGCTTAGAAGTACGGTAGATCTTCTGGAAACTCAGTAACATACTCATTCACAGACCCATCTGTTACCAATCCGGGATTTTTTTGAATAGCAAGTGTAAGTAAAATATTTACTTAGCAAGTATAACACGAGTGAATGAAGGCTGAAAATAAGGCTAGACATGGCTGAACTGCATTAGCATTTTTAGTTGATTCATTTTAACATTATCCAAGTTACTACATGTGAATGAAACCTAGTTGCAACCCAATTAATGAAGTAGAAGTACATTAAGCATATAAACATCATATTAATCAAGGAACAACTAATCAAAAAGGATCCAGGCCGATCGTGACCGTGAGCACGGCTATTATGATAGATTTACACTCTGCAGAGGTTTCACCCTTTACCCACTAGTCGCGTAAAAGCTCAATGGAGCTTTGCACCCAACCACGCAAACATCACACTTTCTTTGGTGTGACTGCATAGGAATGCTACGAGGCTTTTCACTAGACACCCTAACAAGACAGTGGCCGCTTAGGTAGAACAAGGGTGCATTGGTTCCAAGGCACCGAGATTGACTGACCCTCAGGGCACAACAATAAGGGGGTCAATGGCGTCCGTAGCACGGGCAACGCATGCCAAGCAAAGCGCAACGTGTGGAGTTCCAACGTGAGGACTCCCAACATGGGATTGTGTCTAACGAGACATAGCTGACGGGGCTACCGTCCTCAGTGGATCAAAACCATGCCTAGCGCCTTATTCCCCATAAAGCGCCGCTGGCCCCATCGGTAACCACTGGCAAGCTATAGACGTACAAGCTACTTGTCCAAGACTAGAGCCATAATAGTCCAAGTGATGGCGACATGCTCCTGGGTTGCTGCTTTAAGAACCAGGCCTTATGGAGAGACACTAGAACAAAGAACGAAACACATGCTCTAGCTCCCTGAACCATGTTGCTAAAAAGCAAGTTTTACCATCAGGTTAAAGTGAACCATTAAGACAATATTAACAATTATATTATAGTGATAGTAGCTGCGCCTAGAAAAGATCTATCCAATTGCATGAACCCAGGATATCAACGGAATAGGATATTTACAAAGCTAGGTACAACCTTAGGGGTACATCAAATTAGACACATGCATATAAAATATGTTATTAAATGGAGGTGTGTAGGTAGCAAGGATTGTCTGTGCTATACTTGCCTTCCTCAACGAGCTGCTGTTGTTGCTGGTCCTGTTCCTCGTAGCCTGGCTCAAAGTCGAACTCGAATGGCTCACCGACTGGACACACAAATCACCACACGAGAATCCACACAAGCCAGTAAAAGCAAACAAGATTACTCTATTAGAATAGTACACCAAATGGTAGAAACATAGCAAAAGGAGGCTATAAAATTATTCTACGCTTCGTTATGAACACATGAGCGGAAGAATCACTTTATTCGGAGTTAAAACGAGAAAGATATGGCTTTTCTAAGGTTTAGAGACTTGCTAGCGAGTTTCAGAAACATCCAGGGGCTTATTTGAAAAAACTTAGGGGCTAAAACATAGTTACGCATAAGAACAGAAGGGTTTCAAAGTAAAAAGGCAGGGGATGGGCTTCGGGATGCAAAAACCAAGAAGATCAGGGGCTTTTTCAAAAACCAGGGACCTATTTGTGAATACTTTTGAAAAGCGGTGGACGGTGGGTTGATTTTCAAAAAGTGGAGGGGCTCTTTTAGAACATGGCCAGGGCTGACCAGTAAGGGGTGGTTTTGACCCGGGGATCCGAGCGTTGAGGGCCATCAGATTCAGATCTGGCGGCCAAGAACAGATTGGGATGGAGGGGGTTGACGCCGGCGACGAGAGGGGCGGCGGTGTTGCGCGCGAGGCAGTGGCGCATCATCGGAGCAGGGTGGATCTCGGGATAGAGGCCTCCAATCGCGACGGGAGGTGGCCGGAGAGGGAGCTGGGGACACGCCGAGACCACTTAGGTATTTCACGCCGGTGGGAAGATGGTGCATCGGCCAGATGACGGCGGACCACGGTCGACGAACAACGGCGAGGGCGGCGGCGCTGCTACGGAGCCCGAGGGCGAGCGAGGAATGGCTCAGGAGCATCCTTACCTCCACGCGAACCTAACCGGGGCGTCGAGAGGGACGGAGCGGCACAGCAGCGAGAGACAATGGCAGCGACGCTACTTCAGGAGGCGGCGGCGGCACAGAGCTCGAATTAGGGTTTCACGCGGCGTGTGGCTGTAAAGGGGTCAAGGGGGCGGCGACGCAAGCTGAATAGACGCGTGAAAGGTGGCCCCGGGATCCTTGGCAGGCATGCGCAGATGTGGGCCCCGATCGGACTTGAGTCCGAATCGAGCCGGAGGTTGAGGACAACCTTGGCCAGCGCTTCCCGCACGGCAGTGGCAAGGAGCAGGGAAGGGGGTGCTTCGAGCTGGGCCGGAGCGGAGTTGGGCTACGCGCGTGTGAGGAAGTGGGCTACGGAGGCGGCTGGGCTGGCGTTGACGCGGGGAGAGGAAACTGGGCTGCGAGCCGGGCTGCGCGAACGGAGGGAAAGAAAGGAGGTGGAAGAACAGGGCCGAGGGAGAAAGTTGGTGGGGCAGAAGCGAACTCTGGCCAAATGATTTAAATTCAAATTCAAATTAGATTTAGATTTAAATTCATATTTGAACTACTAGCAACCAAAACTCAATGCAACCAGCATGAATGCATCACAATTGTTTCTAAGCCTTATATTTGATTTTAGTTCTTAGAAATAATTTATTTACCCTATATTAATTATGAGCACAATTGATAAAATTCAAATTAATTACTAAAATTTTAAATAGGGCATTTTCAGGGTGTTACAAACCTACCCCCTTAAGATGGATCTCTTCCTCGAAAAGCTGTGGATATTCGGCCTTGAGATCCTCTTCTCTTTCCCAGGTCGCCTCATCCTCTGAGTGACGGCTCCTTTGAACCTTGCACATCCGGATCACTTAATTTATGGTGACTCTCTCAGACTCCTCCAATATCCTAACAGGATGCTCGGCATAAGTGAGATCTTCTTGCATATTCAGCTCATCTATCGGGATCTGCTCCTCAGGTACCCGCAAACATTTCTTTAGCTCAGACACGTGGAACACATTGTGTACTCCTGCCAACTTATCGGGTAGCTCCAACTGGTAAGCTACCTCGCCAAATACCAGACTCTCTCCAGTCTGATTCCATAACAGTGGGGTCCTGCACTTTCTACCATACAGAGCCTCGAATGGTGCCATCTGCAGACTCTTCTGATAGCTGTTGTTGTATGAGAACTCCACATAAGGTAAACTCTTCTCTCAACTAGTTCCATATTGTAGAGCACATGCCCTCAACATATCTTCCAATATATGATTTGTCCGCTCTGTCTGAACATCCATCTGTGGGTGACAAGCTGAACTAAAATGCAGCTTAGTGTCATAAACTCATGTAGCTTCTGCCAGAAGTGCGATGTGAACTGAGTGCCTCAATCTGACATTATCCTTTTGGGTACTCCATGCAAACATACAATCCTTTCCATATATAGCTCTGCTAATCTGCCCCCCGTGTATGTCGTCTTCACTGGAAGAAAATGTGATACTTTGGTCAGGCGATCCATGATTACCCATATGGAGTCAAACCCTCTCTGAGTATGTGGCAGACCAGTGATGAAATCCATACCAACTTCTTCCCATTTCCATTCGGGTATATTTAGTCTTTGGTGCTCAGCCTTGACTCTCTAGCACGTGTCACACAGAGCTACATACGTCGCCACATCACGCTTCAATCCATACCACTAGAATGTCTCTTTGATATCCTGATACATCTTGGTACTTCCGAGGTGTATCGAGTATGCCGACTCATGGGCTTCTCTCAAGATTATATCCTTGACCTGCGCCAAGTCGGGTACGCATATCCTTTCCCCGTACCATAATGTCCCATGTTCATCCACTCGGAACTCGGGTGCCTTTCCTAGAGCTACTTGTTCCAGGATCTCTTTAATTTTCTCATCTCCAAGCTGGCCATTCCGGATTTCCTGTTCCAGCGTTGGTTCCACTACCATTTGTTTTATACTGGTCACAAATCCTAAACTCATCCTTTCAAATTCCAGACTAAGCTCCTCTGGCAGACAATGTTTAGTGATCTTATTGACATAACTCCTCCTACTCAGAGTATCTGCCACAAAGTTGGCTTTCCCTGGGTGATAGTGAATCTCCAGGTCATAATCCTTGATTAACTCCAACCATCAGCGTTGCCTCATATTCATATCCGACTGGGTGAAGACGTACTTGAGACTCTTATGATCGGTGTAAATGTCGCATTTATGCCCAATCAGGTAATGCCTCCGAATCTTCTGAGCATGTACCACAGCTGCCAACTCCAGGTCGTGCGTCGGGTAGTTCTGCTCATGCTTTCTCAACTGCCTTGATGCATATGCCACAACTCTGCCTGTTGCATGAGCCCACATCTCAACCCTTGGCGAGACGCATCACAATAAATGGAGAAGTTCTTGGTGATATCTGGCAATACCAGCACAGTTGCCATAGTTAACATCTTCTTCAGCTCCTCAAAACAGGCCTGGCACTCCTCTGTCCAGACAAACTTGGCAT
The DNA here is from genome assembly GCA_033239725.1 of Echinochloa phyllopogon. NCBI lineage: Eukaryota > Viridiplantae > Streptophyta > Magnoliopsida > Poales > Poaceae > Echinochloa > Echinochloa phyllopogon. Next base: position 23,508,608 of record BTCW01000014.1, read on the forward strand.
TTTTCTCCAACAAGGCGATCATGGGTTTAGCAATCTTGGAAAACCCCTCAATGAACCGTCTGTAGTATCCAGCCTTCCAAGAAAACTTCTGATCTCGCTCACATCCTGCGGTGGATTCCATCTTAGTACATCTTGAACCTTCTTCGGATCCACTGCCACTCCACCATTGGATAACACATGGCCCAAGAATGTTACTTCCTTCAACCAGAACTCGCACTTTCTCAACTTAGCATACAATTGATGTTCTCGGAATCTCTGCATCACCAATCACAAGTGTTCCTCGTGTTCTTCCTCATTCTTAGAGAAGACCTGAATGTATAGCCTGCTCAAAGATCTATCTTAGCGAACACACAAGCTCCCTTCAGCCGGTCAAACAAATCATCAATCCTTGGCAATGGGTACTTGTTCTTGATAGTCACATCATTGAGTGCTCTATAATCCACACACATCCTCCGAGTTCCATCCTTTTTATCCACAAACAGCACCGGTGCTCCCCACGGTGAAGAACTAGGATGAATATACCCTTTGGCTAGCAATGAGCTTAATTCCTCCTTAAGTTTCTCTAGTTCCTTTACTCCCATCCTATATGGTCTTTTGGCTATGGATGTTGTGCCAGGCTTAAGTTCAATAATAAATTCAACCTCGCATTCCGGGGGCATACCTGGCAATTCATCTGGAAACACATCATGGAACTCGCTCACCACTCTGATGTCCTCAGGGGCTGCTCCCTCAGCTTGATTGACTTGACACTGTTCTGAGGAATTGACTGCCTGGTACTCCAACTTTTCCCCGGACTCTACTATCAGTCGTATTGTCCTTTTTGCGCATTGGATCACCGCATCGTGTTTGGCTAACCAATTCATTCCCAAGATTAGGTCAAACCCAATAGATTCCAGGACTATCAGACACACCACAAAGTCCCCTTATAGTGATAGGGGACATCGGGGCAACGTAGAGTAGTTCACAGTTCCCCCCTGGTGAGCTAACTAGCATAGGATTCCTCAGTGGTCAGATGATCATTAAGTTCTTTTTCATAAATGTAGCAGATATGAAAACATACGATGCTCCAGAATCAAATAGAATAGTGGCAGGAGTTGAGTTGACAAGGAACGTACCCACGACCATATCAGTAGCCCCCTCTGCGGTCTCTACGTCCATGTGATTGAGCTTGCCCCTGACAAGGTTCTGCTGACCATGGTTTGGCTGGGCTGGTGGTGGAATCCCATTTGGGGCCTGCTGCTGACCAACCCTATGGTTGTTGTTCTGGCCCACGGCATTCTGGACCATACGGGGACAGGCGTTGGCATAGTGTCCCGGTTCTCAACATTGGAAACATGCCCTCGGACCTACTGGTGCATTGATAGCTGGGTTGGGGCACTGAACAGGGCCATTATGTGGCTGGTTGCACTAAATTGGGCCATTTTTCGGCTAGTTCTGGAAGCGTTGTTCTTGCTATTGTGGTGTGTGGAGGTACTGGGGGCGCTGCAGGTACTGATTGCGGTTCAACAGGCTGGACTGACCCTGGAAGCGTTGCGGGTTCACCATCTACTGATTCCCTCGCTGAGGGTTGAAATGGGGGTGGATGTTGCTTCCTGACTGCTGGGCTTGAAGCTTCCTCTTCTTGTCCTCCATTTCCCGATGCTTGTGCTCTAGCATCTGGGCACCATCCACCAGCTCATGAAAGGTGGGGAAAGTGGTACACATCAGCTGGTACTGTAGTGCATCCTATAGGCCATCACGGAACCTAGACTGCTTCTTCTTGTCAGTCGACACATCTTCTGGAGCATAGCGGGCAAGCTCGATGAACTTGTCACGGTAAGCAGTGACAGTCATCCCCTCCTGCTTCAGTGCAAGAAACTTCTTCTTCAAGGTCATTAGTGCCTCCGACACATGGTGAGAGCAGAAATTGTCACGGAACTCCTACCAAGTAATCTGTGTGCGGTAAGGGTGAGCATACTGGAATGCATCCCACCAGTCCAATGGTGTTCCTTGAAGGTGTTCTAATCCATACAACACCTTCTCCCTATCGTTGCACTGAGCGATGTCGAGCTGTCTCTCCACCGCCTTGAGCCAATCATCTGCTTGCAGAGGCTCGCTCACTTTGTTGAAGGTGGGAGGGCGTCCATTCATGAATTCACCCCTCTTGTCCCTGGTGTGGGACCAGGATCCCTAGGGCCACTCATCCACGGGATTAAAACTACTCGATAGGGAAGGTTTAATCCGACTACTTTAAACCAGTCGGCTATGGTGCAAGACGACGTAGTTGATTAGGAAAGACTAGTCGTGTACTGTTAGGAGACTCCCCAAAGTACCCTATTGTAGTTCTCCTTGTTGTATATGACTAGGATTATGTAACCGACTTGTAACTCTGCTCCCCGGATATATAAGGAGGAGCAGGGACACCCTCAAAATAACTCAACTCACGTGCAATACAATCAAGCACACAGGACGTATGGTATTACACTACTCGCGGCCCGAACCTGTCTAAATCTTTATGTTGTTTGTGCACTGTCGTTCCTAGAACTCGGCGAGACCCACAAATCCACGTCCTGGGTACCCACTAGCAGACGTGCTCGATATAAATCGTCGACACTTGGCGCCCACCGTGGGGCCTACTCGCCGAAGCTCAACATTAGGCGCGATGGGATCCAAGTTCAACATCAACGACAGTTCGCAGGATCAATGGGTGAGCTTGATGCACCTATCATCATCAAAATCAATCTACTCAAAGCGATACGGTGGCCGGCGTACAGCAATAAAAATTAACAACTCCGTTCGTATCCCTGCGGAAATCTGAGGCGAAGATTCCCTCTGCTGTCGTCGTTGCTGATCGAACTCCGACTCGGCGTGTTTATTTCACATCGGTACAAGACGTTATTGCTGCCTGGAAGTTCCAAGTCGGAGAGGAGTAATCAACATGGCTATCCACGTACAAAAGCTACAGGGAGAAAATCAATGTTTGGCGTGTGGATCGGGACATGAAAAAGAAATCCTGGCGCTAGCATGAAACAATTATTTTACTCGTGCATCAAGACTGCATGCGGCAAAGTATCAGCACTACCGACAACTACGTTAATTAATGTTTTTTTTATGGAAGTTCTGCTGCACGTACACGAAGAGCTACCCAAAAGCTACAAGATCTTCGCTTACCGTATGTAAGAAGATGTACGCGAGTATGATTACATCGGCGTTCGGCTGCATCAACTCCCGCGAGATCAAGAAATAGTCAGGGACTTGTCTCGACTAGTCAGCTTCATCGGCAACGACTGCATCGACTCGGCGTACAACTACTGCGACTACTCATCTCGACTAGTTTAGTTTAACTAGTCGAGATCGGCTGCATCGACTTGTCGTATGACTACTGCGACTACACATCTCAACTAGTTTAACTAGTCGAGATCGGCTGCATCGATTCGCCGCGCGACTACCTCATCTAGTCGAGGTCGACTACCATGTCATCAACAACTAGTCGGATTCGACTCCGACTAGTCGACTTCAACAACAACCGTCGCGGTTCCATCGCTGACCGTCACGGCTTCGTCGACAATCGTCCGCGCATCAAGCTAAGTCTTATTTAATAATTATTTTCTTTATATTAATTTTATCAGTTTGTTTAAAAACATACTTGGCCATGAGCCGGCTATTCTAAAAGAATACCTCACTTGACATCTCACCAACGGGTTACAAACCCTCGCAGGGTCTCTCCTACAGGAGAAAAGTCCTAACCGACTGCTTTATTATTTCTCTGCACTCTTAACGACCAAACCGCTCAGTAACATGCGCCTTAATTCGTGAAACTTCGGTTCCTTCATAACACCTATGCACCTTAAAAGGACTGGTTAAGCGAGACCAAGTGTCTAAACGTAACAGGGCTACTACTCGAGTGGTTACGATTCTAACAAGAGCAATGAGCTTAAACAGTTTAAACATGCATTACCACATGCTTTATATGCTATTATTTTTATTAGCTTATTTAAAAAATATGCTTTACATGCATTACCACATGCAACAAGTTTAAACATGCATTACAAATGTTATTATTTACTTTTTCTAGATCGGATACTACTCATCCTATATATTTAAACTGCAGGGTTACCGGTTGAATATCCATAACACGACCACGGAGCCACTTGAGTACTTTTACTAGTCGGTGCTCACATGTTGAGTACTTCAACCAGTCGCTTGAAGCTTGGGGGCTGCATAGTACAAGCCAAGACATGAAGACAAGTACTGGAGCTAGTCGGTACTCAAACGGCGCGGCCTTACAATGCCAGCCGAGTACTTTAAACTAGTCGGTGCTTGCATATTACAACAACTCGAAGACTATGTTCTTGACCATTGGACCGAATGTAAACCATTCGTTTCAAGGCTCGGGGGCTACACTCAAGGGGTACACATTTTTTGTGCCTATTGTTGATCCATTCAAATGAAGACATTCGACTTGTTTTAACAAAACTACTCGAAGCTCGGGGCTACACCCAATGGGTGCACATAATCGGTGCACGCCATTAAACTACTCAAGATGAAGACAGAAGACTGCTTTTTGAACCTCCGACTACTCAAAAAGTACTCGAAGGCTCGGGGGCTACACCCATTGGGTGCATCTAAAGATGCACTCCAGTGTAAACTGCTCTGCAGAGATGACTTGAGCATCTTGGGCTTAGCTCCAACTACTCGAATTGTCTAGAGATTATGTTTTTAAGATATTAAGGCAATTTCAAGACTTGAAGCAAAGGGGCAAGATGCTCGGGGGCTTGTAGGACCAGGATCCAAAGGGCCACTCATCCACGGGATTAAAACTACTCGATAGGGAAGGTTTAATCCAACTACTTTAAACCAGTCACCTATGGTGCAAGACGGCGTAGTTGATTAGGAAAGACTAGTCATGTACTATTAGGAGACTCCCCAAAGTACCCTGTTGTAGTACTCCTTGTTGTATACGACTAGGATTATGTAACAGACTTGTAACTCTGCTCCCCGGATATATAAGGAGGAGCAGAGACCCCCTCAAAACAACTCAACTCACGTGCAATATAATCAAGCACACAGGACGTAGGGTATTACGCTACTCGCTGCCCGAACCTGTCTAAATCTTTGTGTTGTTTGTGCACTGTCGTTCCAAGAACTCGGTGAGACCCACAAATCTACTTCCTGGGGTACCCCCTAGCAGACGTGATCGACATAAATCGTCGACACCTGGGCGGCAGGTTAGGCTTGTGAGGCGGATTCTGCTGATTCTGCTGCAACAAAGCCATGGACTGGGCCATCTGCTGCATCAGCTGAGTCTGCATTGCCATGGTGGTGGCTGGTTCTGGTTGCTTCCACTACAACCTGCACCACTCATTGTCCCAACCATCTAGCATCAACAAATAATTTCCATTGGTACTCCATCGGACATAACCAAATAACTCAGATTTTGGTGCAGAAGAAACTTAGGAAAATTACAGAACTTTGTCGGATAGGAACTAAAGATGTAGAGAACTTGATAGATAAAGAGCAAGAGTAATAAATAACCCCCCTATTTAATCATAATATCATTAAACGTGAACCCAAAATCTAGATGGTGGTAGACTTGCATCTACGCCCATCACATTCATTACAAAGATCCAAATCACACATAAGCATAATAATAACCAAATCAAGCACCTAAAGACAAGGTTCACACAAGGCTCGACGCCATTGGGTTTTGACTTGACTCAAAAACGTGTACCACTCAATCTCTATTACAAACTCATGGGGGGGTCTCCTATGTCAAGAACGCCCATTCATTTCTCTGAAGAAGAAAAGGGCATGGTCTGCAGCATCGTGGATCCCTTCGTCGAATGTTGACCATGGGGCTATGGCCTTGTAAACTCTCTCCACATGGTACATTCCATTGGCATCCGAAGTCTTCAAGTAAATGGTGACAGCTGACCACCAGTTGCAGGTATGATCTCCAAGTTGCGAGCGTTCTCCCATGTAGCAAGGTTCCTTCTGATAGCCTCGTCCACTAAGCAGTGCCCAAAGCTCACGAGCGGAGTCTTCATGTTGACCCAAGGAGTAGAACACGACTGTCACTGGTTCTGCCCAATCTAGAGTTATTGGTGCACAACGAGCAAGGGGGCGACCCTCTGACCTTCTAGCGGTCCTCTTCGTATGAGCCATCTACTGCAAAAGGGACAAGGAAAGAAAAAAGTTTTAGAAACTTTGCAATAGACATGGGTAGAGAAGACACAGAACACCATTTTGTAAAACTCAACACATTTTATAAGTAAAACAAAAAGAGCTAGGACTAAATAGAAATCTAACCGTTCGTTCTAACTAGGCCACGATCCTACAGTCAGCACGGCTCTAATAGCAATCTGTCACACCCAGGTTTTCACAAAAATCCAAATGCTGTCATATGTGTGCTTAGGAAGTCCACAGAACACATACAACTTACAAATATGGAAATTAGAGTAAATTTGCTCGAATAAAAATAGTTTTTACATCAGAGTTTAACACAATAATAAAGAAAAACACAGTGGAAGTCTATTCATTAACTCTCAACTAAGCGAAGCCGCAGTCCACAGGGACTCTGACTGGTTGATCACAGCTTAGAAGTACGACAGATCTTCTGGAAACTCAGCAGCATACTCATTCATAGACCCATCTGTTGCCCATCCAGGATTTTGTTGAATAGCAAGTGTAAGTAAAATATTTACTTAGCAAGTATAACACGGGTGAATGAAGGCTGAAAATAAGGATAGACACGGCTGAATTGCATTAGCATTTTTAGTTGATTCATTTTAACATTATCCAAGTTACTACAAGTGAATGAAACTCAGCTGCAACCCAATTAATGAAGTAGAAGTACATTAAGCATAATAAACATCATATTAATTAGGGAGCAACTAATCAAAAAGGATCCGAGCCGCTCGTGACCGTGAGCACGGCTATCATGATAGATTTACACTTTGTAGAGGTTTCACCCTTTACCCACCGGTCGCATAAAAGCTCAATGGAGCTTTGCACCCAACCACACAAACATCACAATTCCTTTGGTGTGACTGCATAGGGACGCTACGAGGCTTTTCGCTAGACACCCTAACAAGACAGTGGTCGCTTAGGTACAACAAGGGTGCATTGGTTCCAAGGCCCCATCAGTAACCACTGGCAAGCTAGAGACGTACAAGCTACTTGTCCAAGACCAAAACCATAATAGTTTCAGCGGTGGTGACAGGCTCCTAGGTTGCCGCTTTAAGAACCAGGCCTTACGTTGAGACACTAGAACAAAGCAGGAAGCACATGCTCTAGCTCCCTGAACCATGTTGCTAAAAAGCAAGTTTTACCATCAGGTTAAAGGGAAGCATTAAGACAAAAATTAACAATTATATTATGGTGATAGTAGCTGCACCTAGCAAAGATCTATCCAAATGCATGAACCCAAGATATAAACGAAACAGGATATTTACAAAGCTAGGTACAACCTTAGGGGTACATCAAATTAGACACATGCATATGAAATATGTTATTAAATGGAGGTGTGTAGGTAGCAAGGATTGTCCATGCAATACTTGCCTTTTTCAAAGAACTGTTGCCGCTGGTGGTCCTGTTCCTCGCAGCCTGGCTCGAACTCGAACGGCTCACCGACTGGACACATGAATCACCACACAAGCATCCACACAAGCCAATACATGCAAACAAGATTAGTCTATTAAAACAGTACACCAAACAATAGAAATAGAGCAAAAGGAGGCTTCGCTACGAACACATGAGCGCAAGAATCACTCTATTCAAAGTTAAAATGAGAAAGATAGGACTTTTCTAAGGTTTAGGGACTTGCTGGTGACAAGAGGGTTTAAAAGTAAAAAGGCAGGGGCTGGGCTTCGGGATGCAAAAACCAGGAAGATTAGGGGCTTTTTAAAAAGCCAGGGACCTATTTGGGAATACTTTTGAAAAGCGGTGAACGGCGGGTTGATTTTCAAAAAGTGGAGGGGCTCTTTTAGAACATGGCCAGGGCTGACCGGTATGGGGTGGGTTAGACCCGGGGCTCCAAGCGCTGAGGGCCATCGAATTCAGATCTGGCGGCCAAGAACAGATTGGGACGGAGGGTGTTGACGCCGGCGACAAGAGGGGCGGCGGCGCTACGCGCGCGGTGGCGACGCATAGTCGGAGCGGGGTGGTTCTCAGGTTAGAGGGCGAGCGGGGAATGGCTCGGGAGCATCCTTACCTCCACGCGAAGCTAACCGGGGTGTCGAGAGGGACAGAGTGGCACCGCAGTGAGAGATCAACGACGGCGGTGCTACTTCAGGAGGCGGCGGCGGCGCGAAGCTCGGGTTAGGGTTTCGCGCGGCGCGGAGCTGGAAAGGGGTCAAGAGTGCGTTGATGCAAGCTAAATAGGCGCGCGGGAGGTGGCCCCGGGGATCCTTGGCGGGCGTGCGTGGCTGTGGGCCCCGGTCGGACTCGAGTCTGACTTAAGCCGGAGGTTGAGGACAACCCGAGCTGGCGGGTCCCGCGCGGCAGTGGCAGGGAGCGGGGAAGGGGGTGCTACGAGCTGGGCCGCAGCGGAGAGCTTGGGCCGAGCAGAGCTGGGCTACGCACACGTGATGAAGTGGGTTGCGGAGGCGGCTGGGCTGGCGCTGAGGCGGGGAGAGGAAACTGGGTCGCGAGCTGAGCCGCGCGAAGGGAGGTTAAGAAAGGAGGGGGATGACCAGGGCCGAGGGAGAAAGTTGGATGGGCAAAAGCGAACTCTGGCCAAACGAAGTTTTCTAAGGCTCAAAACAAAGCAATTCAAATTCAAATTTAGATTAGATTTAAATTCTTATTTGAACTACTAGCAACCAAAACTCAATGCAGCCAGCATGAATGCATCACAATTGTTTCTAAGCCTTATATTGAATTTTAATTCTTAGAAATAATTTATTTACCCTATATTAATTATGAGCACAATCAATAAAATTCAAATTAATTACTAAAATTTTAAATAGGGCATTTTCAGGGTGTTACAATCGGTGTCAAGGATCATTTAGCACATAGGAGATCATTTAGCTGGTACTAACATGCGTCCATTAGTACCGGTTCTAGAATGGCCGGTACTAACATGGATGAATGGTCAGTTTTGTAGTAGTGTAGGACCATCTTCCACACCTGCTAGCCTACCACATGCGATGGACTAATGTAGGTCCATAGAACAGCAAGGCTGAAATCAGAAGATTTCTCCATCCATAATCTCCCTTTGTTTAGCTATGGTTTTTTTAGATTAAGGAACAGAAGTTCCGGCCTCAACATTCAGGTGAATGCCTAGAGCCAATGTTTACATCAACAGCCATATGGCTACAACCCACCACGACCTCAGTTTTGCATTAACTCGCCTATAAGTGATCGACATAATAGGCAAACGAACTACCAGAACTTGTTCAAACAGAAAATAAAACCAAAGCCTCAAGCCTACTGGAAACACTCCAGCCAAACTATTGGAGACCAAAGCTTAATTCTTGATTCACTTCCTGACATTCCATCCACTTTTGTTGAAGAACTCCAACGCCACAGTTTCTAACCAATAGCAACCTTCCTTCAAAATGATCCTCTCCTGTTCTTTGGATAGGATGGCCCAACTCCTAATCCAGAAAGATCCTCTAAACATCACCTGCAAAATTGATTTAAATTTTGATCTTTGGAACACAACCTCATTCCTACTGAGCCATAAAGCCCAACAAAATGCAGCTACCCCGATCAGCACATGATTCCTTTGCTTATTTGAAAAACTTCTAAGCCAGGCACCAAAAAGATCAGTAACATGTGCAGGTGTTCTAATACCAAAAGAAACACTAATTGTCATCCACATCATTTTAGCCAAAGGAGATTCAAAAAAGAGGTGTTGAACCATTTCTTGCTCACTGCAAAAGCAGAAGCGAGTGCACCCCTTCCATTGCCTCCTAGCTAGGTTATCCTTGGTCAAGATTACACCTTTTCTAAGATACCAGAGAAATATTTTTATCTTTAGGGGAATTTTGGCCTTCCATGTACAGCAATTAAAAGGTATCTCTGTCTTCATCACTAAGTCATTGTACATGTTTTTTACTGAAAAATTATTGTTAGCAGTCCAAATGTTCAATGGAGTAGTACTTAGTACTTGAGCCGCTGTAGAGTTTTTTCTCCTTACTATGTTGTACAGTGATGGATATTTCTTCATCAAAGGTTCATTACGCATCCACAGATCCTCCCAAAATCTAGTTTGTACCCCACTTTGCACTTTAAATCTGCCTCTTTCCATTACCAAATCTTTGACTTCCATTAAACAAGACCAAAAATGTGAATCCCCTTTTTTCCTCTCCACCTGAGAGAGTCTTGCCCTTAAAATATCTTCTCTTGAGTATTTCCTGCCATGCACCCTCTTCATTTGGTAATTTAAATAACCACTTACTCAACAAGCATTTATTTTGGATATCTAAATCCACAATGCCTACACCCCCAATACTTTTAGGTTTGTGAAGAACACTCCACTTAGCAAGTCTATACTTCTTTTTGTGCTTATCACTTTGCTAGTAAAATCTTGATCTGTATTCTGAAGAAAGACATCATGAACATTGGTAAGATTGAGAGCACCAAGTTTATTAAGACTAGTCCCCCCTGATGAAAGCAACTTGCCTTTCCAACTGCTAAGTTTTTTCTGAAACCTTTCCTCCACCACCCTCCGGTCATTCTTTGAGAGTCTACGAGGACTCATTGGGATCCCCAAATATCTAAAGGGTAGAGCGCCTTCTTTGCAACCAAAAAGTTACACATACTCCGATGTCTGTTCCTTTGTTTCCCCAAAACTAAACAACTCACTTTTTTGGAAATTGATTTTTAGGCCTGATAAGTTTTCAAAAGCACATAGTACTAGTTTCAAGTTCTTGGCTTTTTCTAAATCATCTTCCAAAAAGAGAATTGTGTCGTCTGTGTATTGTAGAATGGAAAGGCCGCCCTCCACTAAGTGAGGGATCAAACCATCGAAGTAGTACAAATTCTTTGACCGTTCAATCAACACTGCTAGCATATCTGCTATCAAGTTAGAACGGATAGGTGACAAAGGATCGCCTTGTCTCAAGCCTTTCTTGGTTTGGAAGTAGTGCCCTATCTCGTCATTCACCTTCACACACACACTACCCCCCGGTGACAATTTTCTCTATCCACTGACACCACTTCCCTGAAAAACCTTTCAACCTAAGAACTTGCTGCAAGAATGCCCAATTGACTTGGTCATATGCCTTCTCAAAATCTAGTTTGAGAATGAGGCCCTTTTGCGTTTTTCTTTGTAGCTCATGGATTGTTTCATGCAGAATGACCACTCCTTCTAAGATATATCTTCCCGGTAGGAAGGTAATTTGAGACGGTCTCATGATCATATATACTAATGAGGATAGACTGTTAGCCAACACCTTAGTAAAGATTTTGAAACTAACATTAAGCATGCAAATGGGTCGGTATTGCTGAATTCTCTTGACTTCCTGCTCTTTTGGAAGCAAAGTTATAATTCCAAAGTTTAAGAAGAAAAGAGGGAGGTTACCACCATGGAAATCTCTGAACATGGCCATTAGGTCACTCTTAATGAGACTCCAAAATATTTGATAAAACTCCGCCGGGAATCCATCATCCAGGGGCTGTATTGTGCTTCATTTGAAAGATAGCCTCTCGAACATCTTTCTCTGAAAATTCTGCCTCCAGTTGTTCATTTTCTGAAGGAGTGATTTGAGGAATATCTTCCACCATGGATTCATTCATCGATAGATTATTTCCCTCTCATTTACCAAAGAGACCTTTATAATAATTTGTGATGTATTGGTTCAATTGTTTCTCACCCTCGACTATTCCATCCTCTTGCTCTAGTCGGAAGATTATAGTTTTCCTCCTTTTTCCATTGGCAACCATCTGGAAATATTTTGTATTATTGTCTCCTTTTAAAATCTTAGTAGTCTTAGCCCTTTGGAACCACCTTATCTCCTCTTCTCTCAAAAGCTAAGTGACCCTGCTGTTGATACTTTGCTTAAGATCTCATTCTTGCTGACTTTGCAGCTCGAACTCTGCCTTTTTTTCAGGCTCCTCAGATCTCCTTATTAATTCCCGCTTTTCCTTTTTATAAGCACCGTTCATGTTCTTTGCCCAACCCCTTAAAAATTGTCTCAACCTTCTGATCTTATTTTGCCATCTTTGCATAGGGGTCACCCCTCTATCCTCCTTATTCCACACTTCTGAGACCACCTCAAAGAAACCGTCTTTTAGAAGCCAACCAAGCTCGAATTTAAATGGTGGTTGGATCCTGCCCTTGGTTTTTTCCTCCACCCTAAGTAAAAGAGGGGTATGATTAGAGACTTCCCTATTAAGCGCTTCTACTCTCGCTAGCGGGAAGTTTTGTTCCCACTCGATGCTGATCAATACCCTGTCTAGTTTCTCATATGTAGGCACCCTTCGAGAATTTGCCCAGGTAAACTTACGCCCCGACATTTCAATCTCCCGCAAATCCAATCTATAAATGACTGCATTAAAGAAGAATGGCCATCTCTCGTCAAATCTATTGTTGTTTTTCTCCCTACTATTACGAATGATATTGAAATCCCCCCAATGCACAAAGGAAGTTTCTCACTCCTGCAAGACTGCACCAATTCTGTACATAACGATTCTTTAAATTCGGGTTGGGCTGCCCCATAAACAGCCACCAACACCCACTTAAAATCGCTCTTTCTATCCCTTAGTCTAAATTTCACAAAGAAGTCTCCATTGTCAATGCTACCGATATCCATCACATCTAAATTCACACCTAACAAAATGCCTCCATACCTCCCATGCGGTGCTGTCCAGTGCCATACAAAATGTCTCCCCCCACTAAAATTATTTAGGATTTCTTGGGAGAAATCCTGGGAGAAATCATTCTTGCCTGTTTCCAAAAGAGCGATAAAATCTAAGCTTTGCTCTCTAGATGTATCCCTTAGGAACCTCGTTTTAGCCAATTCACTAAGACCTCTGCTATTCTAGAAATAACCCTTTCATTTGCAATACTTCTTAGAAATTTTTTCTCTTCTTATCTTGCAAGTCTTTTTCAAGCACGACTTAGCGTGAGACTTGCCTTTACGACTACAACCATCAAGTTCACTGTTTAAAGGGAAACTTGATTCATCAAGAACTTTTTCCATCAATTTGCCACACAAGCTCTTTAAAGTGTTTTTTTCCAAAGTTTCAATATTTTCCTCCTCACTATCACTACTCCACCATTCTTGCCCCAAACCCCCAAGCTCTACCTCATCCCTTTATAATTCTAGATCCATCATAATCTGAACATTATTATCTTTATCCAAGCTAGATGAACCAAAGTTAATTCCTATTTGTTGCAAACAGTTTATAGCATTATATTTGTTAACATAAAGTAAAGAGTTAGGGCGAGGGTTACCTTCTTTGAACTCAAGGTTTTTCCTAGCAGCCCTCTCCTTAGATTTAGCTAGGATATGCTCATCCTTAGACCTCTGAAGCCTTGGACTTGCTCGGACCTGCGATTTGTTAGCCTCCGGAACGGCAGCTGCCTCTTCATCTTGTTCTCCGACACATCCTCCTTCCTCTTCCTAGAGAGCTCCCCATCTGCAGGCATTTCCTGCTGCCCTTTCTCTTCTTCTCCCATAACTTTATCCACTAACTCATCAAACACGCTATTAGTAGCTTTGTTTACAATTTCCTCCGCTTTCTTCCTCAAAAACTCCTCAAACTCCCCCTCTGACATGTTCTGAACCTGTTCTTTCCAGGATGTAAACTCAACCGGGCTGTTCATGATGACATTAGCCGCTTCCTCACCCTCATTGTTGTCCACATCCATCTTCTGTTTCTTCGTTATCCTTTCTTGCCCCTCTTCTTCTCCATGCAACCCCTCTTCCCACTCTCTCCACCGAACTCAGTGCCTCCACCATTCCATTCAAAAGCAGCCTCCTCTCCATTTTCATCAGTCCCCCACTTTTCCACTTCAAATTCTAGCTCAAAATATGTGGTAGAACTGCTCATCCTAGCCCAATAAAAGTGTACTTATATCGCATTAAACATGATCCGACACTTAAATTGAATTAAGATAGCTATCTATCGAGTTTCTCCCGATTCAACCACATATTAGAGATCGAAACAAATCATACAAATACCCATACAATGACAAGCCCAGAGATTACATCAATCCATTTTATTACATCAAGGAGGTTCACTTGCCTTTATTACAAACTGAGTCCCAAAAGTAAAGTAGTTCATAGTTTAACCTAAAGCAACAGAAAACAAATGAAGACTATTCGACGATACAAGTGACATCATGAGGAAGCCTCCCATGACATCATTCACCACGATCCTCACCAGCCGAGGATGGGTCCCACTCAACAGTCCAACCCGGAGGGAGCTAGCACGGCCAAGTGAAGCTAGCAACCATATCCTCTAGAGTACCTGAAAATTTAGCCACAAGCAAGGCTGAGTATACTTAGGCCCTGTTTGGCAGAGCTCCCAGAGCTGATTCTCTGGTGAATCCAGGAGGAGCTCTGCCAAACAGTTTTACAGAGAGAAGTGATTCTCTGCTGATTCTGTGAAGTGATTCTCTGAAATAAACTAAGGGGCTGGGAGCTGAAAAAAGTAGCTTCTCCTAATTCTGTGAAGTGATTCTCCATCCTGATTTTGACAGTTTATGATAGAGAATCAAAGAGAATCACTTTCAGCCAGAAAATCACTTCTCTTAGAGAATCAGCTCCCATAGAGAATCAGAATCAGGTGGAGCTCTACCAAACAGGCCGTAATACTCAGCAAGGCTTACCCGGCAGGTGGAAACTCTAAATCTCTTACTCCTAGACATGCAAGGCTTTTTGGCGGAGGTGTTTGTTTTGCCAAAAGCATCTATAAGTGGATCCTTGCTTTGAAGTTTTATTTTCAATATTCCAGTGATTAGAAACCATTCTAAGTGAGCAATACATTAATACACGAACATCAATTGAACATATTCAACATTCCTCTTTTTACTCAATGCGGAATTGTGGTCAAGCAGTCTCATTAGCTGCGAGAAACAGATGATTCGAATCGGATTTCTTAACCTTGCAAGGGAAAACCTAAACACACGAAGTGCAAGACCTCGACGGATCTCCACACCTCAACAGTTCCTGTCAATCCCCGATTTGAGATTAGAGTCCACATCCTTTGGATACAAGGCCCCAACGGTCCCCGAAACGACGCCTTGCCGTGGCCGCACATGTACCCATAAGCTGTAGCAAAGGAATACCATTCCAAGGGTAGTGGAGATCAGCCACGCCCCGGTTCAATCGGGTACTAAGCTTCCTAATTACCATATTTCTCAGTATGTGTTTAGTACGTTCAAAGACTTGACCAGAAACGCCGACACCTTACGACCTTAGCAAATTTTAACTAGATGGACGGGGCATCAACGTCATCCCAATAATCCACCCAAGCCCCGCGCCATCAATCCTTGTGACTCCCAACATAAATAAACAAGTCAACTCCTATATCGCGCGAGTGACAGGAAATCACTCGACTTCTACCGAGTCCTTATTAGCATAGCCACTATTACGAACCTATACTAGTAAGCCACTGGGGATCCTATGGAAAATGCAACTAAGGTTTCAAAACAACTCCTAGACCTAATGCACAATCATAAGAAATCAATTACAGAAATGATCTGTAGTTTTTAGAAAAAACCGGGTTATGCTCTAGTGCTTGCCTTTTTGCTCTAGGTCAGCCTTGGGCTCTTCCAAACTTTGGTTTGGGTCTTGATCAGCCTCGATCACGTTCAAGGTTCCTTCTTGTTCCTCGTTCTCCGGCATGAGCATGTAGTTTCCGTCATCTAGATTAGTATCTACATGAAATGCATATGCATAAAGATTTTATTTATTTGCTTGATTTAACTAATTCTTTATGTAAACTGAAACTCATGTTAAGAGGGGTTACTTGTGTTCATATTCACCTAGATAACAAAACAAACTAATTTTAGACTCACAAAAGTAGGGTTGTAAATGTGGTGATTCTCTTTTATTTCCTTTTCGATGGTGATTGTGTACATATATAAAAAAAACTTAACAACAGTGTTTCATAAAGAAAACAGATGTACAAAACTTAGGTTGATAGGTTTGCATAAACTTATGCATTGATATGATTAAACATGTTATACCTTTAACATTTTAATCTGTTATTTCAATCCAGGTAGCAAAACATATTGTCTTTAGCTACATTATTTACTGAGTATTGCTAACATCATTACTCACCTACCATAAAAATTTGAGCCTAATTTAATGAGCAAATAACGTACCAAAAATGTTTTACTACAGCATAGCTAATAAAGGAAAAATAAATACAGAACAGTATCTAATGATCATATTTTTGGGCGATTTTTATACAGTGAACTAGGAATACCATGGGGAACAACATATTAAAAAATTAGCCTCATAAATTCTCTGTAGCTGAAATGATTCACCAATGTAATTAAATATAGAATGATTTTTAGTTTATAAACTACTTAGAAAAGATACAGACATGCTTTGTGAAAGTTGAAGCCCTAGTCTCAAGGAACCTAGCAAATTTTAGTTGCATTTTTCTGGTTTTTCTTTGATTTTTAATCAATTTTTGAAGTTCACTGTGTTCAACTCAAAAACTTAACCTAGGTTTTACATTTCAGTCCCTGGTTTCTTTTGTTAACGTCCCTTCATGTTTTAAAATTTCACACGTACAGGAGTCCATCGCTGGCCGCTGGTGGCGCGTGTTCGTTTACGGCGATGTAGGGCCCTATGCTCGACTTGTTCTAGCTAGAAAGCATCGTGAGCTCACCATAGTTCGATTGGAAGCGGTCGCGTGAATGGAGATGGCTCGACGGCAGCGGACTGTGGTGAGGTAGATCTCCTCCACTATTACCCGCTAGCAAAGACGCAATAAAGTTGTAGTCGGACAACGACCGTGTGAGCCTCTAAATAATCCCACCTTTCTTATCTAGGGAGGAGGAAGTCACCTTAAAAGGGAGAGCCATCATTCCCCTATCAGACTAGTCTTTTGGGGCGATTGGGCCTTTCCTCGAGGGGTGCACCGGAGTGCGGTGCTAAGATTACCGAGGCGCAACAGGAGGCCCTAGTGGCGTTGTAGCCGGGTCGATGTGTCGGGTTTTTCATCCTATCCAACCTGGGCCGGACTCATCATTTGGTATCAGAGTTGGGCCCTTGATAAGAAGGGGAGAATGATGAGGACATCCTCTACTATTACCCGCTGGCAAAGACACAACAAAGTTGTAGTCGGGCGGCGACCGTGTGAGCCTCTGAATAATCCCACCTTGCTTATCTAGGGAGGAGGAAGTCACCTTAAAAGGGAGAGCCACCCTTCCCCTATCAGACTAGTCTTTTGGGGCGATTGGGCCTTTGCCCGAGGGGTGCGCCAGAGTGCGGTGCTAAGATTGCCGAGGCGCAACAGGAGGCCCTAGTGGCGTTGTAGCCGGATCAGTGCGTCGTATTTTTGGCCGCTGGTGCTAAGACTGTCGAGGTGCAACAGGAGGCCCTAGTGGCGTTGTAGCCGGGTCGGTGTGTCGGGCTTTTCATGCTATCCAACCTGGGCCAGACTCATCATCTACGGTGCTCCGGCGAGGTCACGCCGGCGCAATGGGTGGCAGCTGAGCTTGGGAAGTGGGTCAGCGAGCTTCGTGGGGGTGGAGGGGAGCCTGTTGGTGCGATTGGTTGGGTTGGGAAGGCGCGGACGAAGATGCCCGCGTGGAGGCGGCGACGGTGAGCGACGCTAGAGCTCAGGAATGGCGGGGAAAGAGCATTGAGGATTGGGGAGTTGCGCTAGGTCACTAGGAGTGCCATGGAGTGCTCGGATTGAGCTCTGGTGGCTCGTAGCGAGCTGCCCACGGCGAGGTGGATCGGCGGCGGTGGAGCAGCAGAAAATGGCGACGGCGAGCTCGGGGAAGCCAATGTACAGCCCCAGACCCCTTTTATAGGTGACAGGAGGTAGGAAATAGGCTTAGTGATGAAGGTTTGGGTCCAGATGGCCAGTGGAGCGGGAGCCAGAGCGTCGAGGGCGCTCGCCGGTGTAAATGCGCCATGGCAGAGCTTGGCGGCCGCGTGGCGTCATTGAGTTGGGCGAAGTTGATTCGGGCGTGGGCGAGGTGGATCGCGTGCGGGGGGAATGGCCGAGCGCTGCTGCGTGCTATTTGGCCTGGCGTTTCGGGGGTTGGGTGGCGTCGGGGCGCTGCGGCATTGGCCACTGCCGATGCATGGTAGAGGGGCGCGATCGCGGCCGTGTGCAAGTGTAGAAGCTGGCCGGTATGGTCGCGTTCTAGTTGCTCATTGGCTTGGTGTGACGCAGCGGTCAGGCATCGTCGGCCACGTGGAGAAGAAGAGCTGCAGCGGTCGCGGCGGGATTGGGTGCGGCAACATGCTGCGGCAAGAGCGCGTGTGCTTGCACGCGGGAACAGAGGAAGGAGGCTGGTGAGTGGGGTTAGGCATTTGCACGGTTCACCGGCACACGACTTGGCGTGGTTCAGAGCGCCGGACAGGCGGGCCAGCGGTCGCACGGCACGGCGGCGCTGCCGGGCTGGGGCTGCCGCGACGAAGAAGAAGAACATGGGAAAAAGAGAGGGGGTTTGAATCCGGGTTTGATTGCCTTTGACTAATGATTTACAAAAGATTTTATATTGGAACCTCAAAAATGGTCAAACGAAAAGTTATGTAAAAACTCATTCCCTACGACTTTCATATTGGAAGATTTTTGATTTGAACCCTATATTAAGCAGCAAAAATGAGACCTTTAAATCCTATTAAAAAATGTGGTTTTTACAATTCAAATTAAGCTCCCAATTATTTTAATTTGGTGATTTATTATTTGGGTTGTCACAAAATAATGATCACCAATCAGTACATCAAGCAGATTCGGAATCATACTCGGGTTTAGGACAGCCACCGAGATACATCCATACTCATTTTTCCTAGTGGTTTCCATATCCACTACTTGGGTCGATCCGAGCATAGATCCAACTGCCGAAAGCTCAAGAAACTTCCGGAGCTCTTTCCGCATCCCAAAAACCTTGATCCACACTTTCGGTAACAAGAAGCCCGCCTCCTTCTCCTGCCACACCTCAAACTTGATCCTTGCACCCGCCAGAACATTGGTCCCTTTAATATCTGCACATCCAAAAGCAACAGCCCGCTGCAACTCAAATTTAGATGGAAATTTGGCAAGGAAGGTGTCATCCTCGCAAGCTTTAAGCTCCCATACCCACCTCCCTGGGAATAATCTCTCTAATTGTTTCTTCGCGTCCTCCTTCGAGAGCTGCCCTCCTTCCAATGAAATAACTACCGTTCTTGAATCCTTCCTCGCCTTAGAGAGAGGAGGTCGGGGGATATGATAGAAACCCAGACCGTGAACTGAATAACCAACTGCATGAGCCACCGGCCTTGGCATCTTCAAAATAGGGCACCTGTAATTCACATGATCATGCTTATCGCAAATAACACAGTAAAGCTCCGCTGTGCAACTAGCTGCGACATGCCCCCTCTTGGTGCAACGACTACACTTTGTCCCGAACTTCCCCTCACCAGTCCCCAGATCATCACCATCGCCGGCCTCCTCCATAACCACATCATCCCCCTCCGCTCCAATCTGCTACAACTTCGCCATCTCCTCAGATTTTGAGTATCAGAAACATGTTTACCTCTGTTATCTTCCCTCTGTGTCTTTGTCACCGCTGCTCCACGATCTCCTTGGAGGCGCTCAGGCCCGCTGAGCAGCCGGCCACGGCCACCATGGCTCCAGCCTCCACCCCAGCCATCGCGGCCATGGAAAGAACCCCAGCCACGAGCACCTGAACCACCAGCACCTCTGCCTTCAAAGCTCCAGTGAAAACCAAACCCTGCTGCTGCTTCTCTATCCATCTGCTGCCCTCTGCGGTCATGAAACCCAGCCTCCCATTGCCTCAGCCAAGCTCTCCTTTCATGGTGGAACCCTCCATCCATCCGGTCACCGCCTGTCCTAACCTATCTCTGCGCTGCCACGCCGCCATCACCTGCACCGCCCCACGAGCGCCACATTAAAGGCTAGATGACGGACCCTCAGATGGGAAACGAAAGAGGAGTCGAACCGGTTGGCCTCCCTCCCCCCCCCCCCCCCCCCGCCCCCCCGGAAGAGACGTCCTAACCCTTCTGTGAAGCAAAAAACCACATGGGCTCCACTTTAGCCCGTGAGAACGGCCCAATAAGCCGAGCGGTCACTGGCACACGGGATTTGAAATTTGAATCTGGATCTCGTTGCAGCCACTCCTTCTTCCCCACCTCCGGCGGCCCTATGGGCAACGGCGACGAGCTCTGCTCAACAACAATGTCTGCCAACTTAGCAACAGAAGGTCTTATCCCGAACTGGCAATCTTTAGCCCAGAGATCCCCTAGGGACCTAGACTAGATGTTCCTCACCGGCGGCAATGGCCCCCTCCACGGCTTTCCTGCACTCAATCGCTGCCGCACCAACTTAGGATGCTTGCTTAACGATTTCATAGCCCTAACCGAGCTCTCCGGTGCTGGCCCAACCGGCAACGTTACTCCTGCCTCTCTTCCTTTTGCTGCGTCCTCATTCAGCTGAGATTCATTTGGCTGTGCCTTTCCCTGCCCGGAGTTCAACGGCCTTGGCGTAAAAGCTTCGCTCACCACAACGGAAGGGTGTACCTCCTCCGCGAGGGAAGACTCCTCGTCTCGGAGCTCTCATCATCAGCATGCGCCCAGAAACGGGAGTCATTCCCCGCCCGCTTGAAGCCCACCAAGATGTCCGACGAAGAGCCAACACTCGAGCGTGTCCAGCCATCCTCCAACTCCGACACGGCCATGCCGCTCGTTGTCATTGTCGCAACGTCACTCCTATCCGTGTTAGATAGAGTAGTTGTTACGTTATGTATCTCGTGTAACAGATAGATAGGCCTAGAGCTTTGTTTGCTTGGCAAGATGTAATCTTGTTGTAATCTTAACAAACTCTGTAAACATCTCGGCTGTTTTATGGCCCTATATAACATGCAACCATGGAGAGCCAAGATAGGTATCCACGTTCAAACATCTTACATGGTAATCAGAGCTATTCTTCCCAAATGCATCTAGCTCTTGGCGTCATCCTCATCTACTCCGATGAAATCGCTCAGACCCCAGCGATGGAGAGGCTCACGCGCGGCAACTACCTCCTCTGGAAGGCCCAGATCATGCCGGCCATCAGAGGAGCTAATCTGGTCGGGTTCCTTACTGGAGAGAAGCCTGCACCGGCGAAGATGGTCGAAGTCACCAATGCGGACAAGACCACGACGATCAACCCCAATCTGGAGTATGAGAAGTGCTGGCTCAGGATCAGCAACTCCTCTAGTACCTCGTCAACTCCCTGGCCAAGGCAGTGCTCGCGCAAGTCACGACGCTAGAGACCTCAGCAACCGTCTGGGCGGCGCTAGAGGCCATGTACTCGGTGCAATCTGACGCATGAGTCACCAATCTCCGCATGCAGCTAGTAAGCTGCAAGAAGGGTAGCATGACTGCCAGTGCTTACTTCGCCGAGATGAAGGCCTTTGGAGATGAACTCACCGCCGCAGGAAAGCCTGTGGAAGAAGAAGAGATGGTGACGTTCATCCTTTGTGGACTCGGCCTCGACTACAACCCACTGGTGTCGTCTGTCGTTGGCCGCGCCAACCCCGTCACCATGACAAGCCTCTACAGTGAAATCCTTGCCTACGACACGAGGCTTGAGATGTTCCAAGAAGGCGACAGCAACAACTCCGGCTACCAATCCTCCGTCAACTCAGCTACACGTGGTCGCGGAGGCTTCCGTGGCCATGGACGTGGGA
Source organism: Echinochloa phyllopogon (assembly GCA_033239725.1). NCBI lineage: Eukaryota > Viridiplantae > Streptophyta > Magnoliopsida > Poales > Poaceae > Echinochloa > Echinochloa phyllopogon. The sequence continues at coordinate 23,530,407 of BTCW01000014.1, forward strand.
ACGGCCGCAGCAACAATTCTGGAGGCGCACCAAGACAGCAACAGCACATGGGACCACCCCTAACAGTAAGCCCCTTTGTCAGATCTGTAGAAAACCAAATCATGAAGCTGCAGATTGCTGGAATCGCTGTGACGAGGCCTATCAAGGCCAAGGGAGCTCCAAGACTGCTGGTTCGGCTATCGCAAGCTATGGAGTAGACACGAACTGGTACGCAGACAGCGGCGCCACCGACCACGTCACCAGCGAGTTGGAGAAACTTACAGTCTGTGACAAGTATCATGGACAGGAGCAGATCCACACTGCTAATGGCACAGGTATGAATATTAGTGGTATTGGACATGCAATCTTACATACCCCACAGCAATCCTTACATCTACGCAATATTCTTCATGTGCCTAGTGCAAACAAAAGCTTAGTTTCTATTCACCGCCTCACTGCTGATAATAATGCATCTGTTGAGTTTCACCCAAATTTCTTTCTCATAAAGGATCGAACAACGAGGAGGGTTATCCACCAAGGCAGATGTGATGGTGGCCTTTACCCCCTAGTGTCGCAGTCTCCCGAGGTCGAGTCACAGAAGCAAGTCTTTGGTGCAATAAAGCCATCCATCTCTAGATGTCATAGTCATTTACGGCATCCTGCCTTTCCCACTGTTGAGTGTGTTCTCAAGAACAATAGTTTTCCATGTGTTAGTAGTTCAAACAATAATGTGGTGTGTGATCCTTGTATAAGAGCTAAAAGTCATCAGCTTTCGTATCCAAAATCCAACAGTATGTCTCATGCTCCCTTTGATCTTATTTTCTCTAATGTTTGGGGGGCCGGTGCCCACATCTGTTGGGAGGCACTCTTACTATGTTAGTTTTATTGATGATTTCAGCAAATACACATGGATATACCTTCTCAAGAAAAACTCTAATGTCTTTAATGTGTTTCACAACTTCCAAAACTTCGTAGAAAGAAGATTTAACAGGAAGATTATATCAGTACAAACTGAGTGGGGAGGAGAATATGAAAAATTACACCCCTTCTTTCAGCGCATTGGCATAGCTCATCGAGTCTCTTGCCCTCATGCTCATCAGCAGAACGGTGCAGCTGAACGCAAACATCGCCACATAGTTGAAGTTGGTCTTGCGCTCCTAGCAAATGCATCAATGCCCCTCAAATTTTGGGATGAAGCCTTTCTTACAGCTACTTATCTCATCAATCTTCTGCCTAGCAAGGTTATTCATTTTGAAACACCTGTTCAGCGCCTTCTCCATGAAACACCTGATTATAATTCCCTTCGTATTTTCGGCTGTGCATGTTGGCCTAATTTGCGTCCATATAATACACGCAAGTTAGCCTTTCGATCTACACGTTGTGTGTTTCTTGGATATAGTTCGCTTCACAGGGGGTTTAAGTGTCTTGAGCCGTCCACTGGTCAGGTTTATATTTCTAGAGATGTGGTATTTGATGAGGCTGTCTTTCCTTTTGACAGTCTTCACCCAAACGCTGGCGCACAACTTCGTAAAGAAATTCTTTTGCTTCCTGATCATCTTCGTGACTCCGGCTGTGGGGATGCAAGTTGTACTGTTCCTGATACTGCTAATGTTCAGCCCACTAACAATGATTCTCCATATTTTCCCCTTGATGATTTGTGGCAGGAAACAGGAAGCTTGGGTGTACATGGCCACACTCCGATCCCGGCTGGCGCAAGAAATCCGGGCGCTGGATCCAACTCGGATGCGCCTGACCGATCGAGCGGGCGATCCCAGGCGGATTCGCCCGCGCCGTCTCCGGGCTCACCACTGGGGGGCAGAACCAGCGCGCGCAGAGCCATCGTCGCCGGTGCCTACTCCAGCGAATCGGGAGCCTCCGTCAGCTCCTGTGTCGCCCTCAGTGCCGGCAGCGGCCACTCCAGCCGGATCCTCTACCATAACGGGATCTGCTACGGCTACACATGAAGAAACTCCTGCCTTGACACCAATGCCTTCTCCATCGCCAGAAACACCTCCCAGATCGAGAACACGGCTACAACATGGTATAGTTAAACCCAAGCAATTTACAGATGGTAGAGTTCGTTGGTGCAATGCCTGTGTTTCTGATGAACCAGGTAGTTTGCAAGAAGCTATTGGGGATCCAAAGTGGAAACAAGCAATGAAGGAAGAGTACAGCGCGCTGCTCAGAAATCAAACTTGGCATTTGGTTCCTCCTCAAGAAGGTAGAAATCTTATTGACTGTAAATGGGTTTATAAAGTCAAAAGAAAGGCAGATGGCGCAGTTGATCGCTACAAAGCAAGACTTGTGGCGAAAGGATTCAAGCAACGGTATGGGATAGACTATGAGGATACTTTTAGTGCAGTGGTTAAAATTGCTACGGTCATATTGGTTCTGTCAATTGCAGTTTGTAAAGGATGGTCTCTGAGACAACTGGATGCAGAATGCGATTCTACATGGTGTTCTGGAAGAAGAGGTATTTATGAAGCAACCTCCTGAGTTTGAGAGTGCAAGTGCACCCAATTTTGTCTGCAAATTGGACAAAGTTATTTATAGTTTAAAACAGGCTCCTAGGGCTTGGTATTCAAAGTTAAGTTCCAAACTTATTGATCTTGGTTTCAAGACTTCTAAGTCAGATACTTCCTTGTTTATATATTCTAAAGGAAAGATCACTATGTATATGCTTATCTATGTGGATGACATCATAGTCACAGGTTCTTGTACAGAAGCTATTTCAGCTCTTCTTCAGGATCTTAGGAAAGATTTTGCGTTGAATGATCTTGGAGATCTACACTATTTTCTAGGAATTGAAGTTAGTAAAGAATCTGATGGTATTCTGTTGTCACAAGAGAAATACAGCTGAGATATATTAAGTCGTGTGGGTATGGTGAATTGCAAGGCGTCGACCACTCCATTATCAGCGTCTGAAAAACTATCCAAGCATGAAGGAGAGTTATTGAATGTTGAAGATAGCTCGCGATACAGGAGTATTGTTGATGCTCTACAATATCTCACGTTGACAAGACCAGATTTAGCATTTGCTGTCAACAAAGTCTGTCAGTTTTTACATGCTCCCACGATGGTACATTGGTCAGCAGTAAAAAGGATACTGATATATGTCAAATATACCTTAGGTCTTGGGTTGAAGATTAAAAGATCTAGCTCGCTACTAGTTAGTGCCTTCTCCGATGCAGACTGGGCAGGAAGTGTGGACGATAGGCGATCCACATGAGGTTTTGTTCTTTTCTTTGGCACAAATCTTATCTCCTGGAGTGCTAGAAAACAACCTACTGTTTTCAGATCAAGCACGGAAGCTGAGTACAAAGAAATGGCTAATGCTACAGCTGAGATAATCTGGGTATAATCACTACTAGGCGAGCTTGACATTGAATTGAGTCAGCCTCCTTGTCTTTGGTGTGATAATCTTGGTGCTACTTATCTATCAGCAAATCCAGTGTTTCATGCAAGAGCTAAACACATGAGATTGATTTTCATTTTGTTCGGGAAAGAGTAACCAAGAAACAGCTGCAAGTACGGCTTATAACCACCAAAGATCAATTGGCTGATGGTTTTACTAAGGCACTATCGACTCCCAAGTTTGAAGACTTTAAAGGCAACCTGAATCTTGATAATAAAGACAAGTTCAGATTGAGGGAGGGTGTTAGATAGAGTAGTTGTTACGTCATGTATCTCGTGTTACAGATAGATAGGCCTAGAGCTTTGTTTGCTTGGCAAGATGTAACCTTGTTATAATCCTAACAAAGTCTATAAATATCTCGGCTGTTTTATGGTCCTATATAACATGCAACCGTGGAGAGCCAAAATAGGTATCCACGTTCAAACATCTTGCGGTCCAAACCCGCAAAAACAACCGAACTCACCTTCACCTCCTACTCGCTGCGCGTCGCCGCAGCCCACGGCCGCGGGGCTAGCGTCAGTCGCCGCCGCTCCTCCCACGCGCCGGCTCCCCCTCTTCGCTTTCCTCTCTTTCACTCATCAGAGAATACTGTCGACGAGCTAGAGCTAAGGCAGAGCCGAGCGGAGCTGGCGGCAAGGAAGCAGCTCTAGTGTGGTTAAGGTTATGTAGTAGAGGAGGAGCTGGCTGGAGAGGAGCTCCCAACCGATCAGCAACGTGCGGATGCATGGCCTGAGTCCAATCTGATGAGCTGCTCATTGTGTTCCCCGGTGCCACTTTGGGATTTGTAGGACGCGCTAGTTCCCCCCTACGCAGGCCCCCAAGTGCAAGGAAGACGTAGTCCAGCAGCCAATTCTTCACGGCGGCTGACAGTCGGAGGTGTTTTGTCCTGTTCGGCTAGCCGGTGACAGGTGGCTTGTGTTGGTTTGTGCTGAGAGAAAAATACTGCTGGCTGTCTATTGGCTGGTGACTGGTGTTGATTTGTTGTGAGAGAAAAATACTGTTGGCTGGTGACTGATAAGCCAAACGAACACTGTTGCACGGACACGAAGGCGCGGTTGGTGCAGTGTTGGCTGCCACTGTTGCAATGTTGAAGGCTCAGCCAGTAGCGGCGGCGTCCCCTGCGCGAGGTTGTGCCGGTGCGAGCAGGAGCACATGGGCGCCCGTGCAGTCAGTCTAGAACGAGGCCACAAGGACTCAAGGCCGTGTGCCGCTGGTGAAGCAACCTCCCTCCATGGTGGTGGTGTGAGAGCACCGCATGGCCCTATAGCCCGGCGGATCGGTTCTGTTGTATGAGGTCTGGTGGTCAAGGCGCGAAAATCCCAACGTTGATGTGGTAAAGCTGCAGTGTTGGTGCCGTTGTAGAAGAGCTGGCGTGGTAGTGAGCCACACCGATGAGGACTTTATTAGAAGTGTAAACGCCGCCGGCTGTGGAGACAGCAACACTGGTGCAGGCAGCGCCGTCAGCAGTGGCACAAGCGATGCTGACCAAGAAGATGCTGCAAGAGTCATCGGTGGGCAAGCCTCGAAAGCCAGAAGTGGTGCCGAAGATGCACAAGTCATAGCAGTTGCTGGCGATAGCCGTTGTGCCAAGGCAGCCGCAGCGATGAAGTATAACTCTTCCGCCGAATTAGCACTGGAATCAATCTGCACTGGCAGATGTGACAGTGAAGCACACTTGTCGACGGCAAGGCCGATGATGTTGCCGGTGCAGGCCGCTGAAACACAGCAATGCATCTGTCCGTCCGAGGTGTGAAACAATATATTGTAATGTGGTATTCGTGGCTGCAATAGAGTTGTTGACGTGTAGATATGTATTATTATATTAATACAATAGTGTTAAAAGAGCCATTACGTTCACCGAGAGAACCAAGAAATTTCCACGTTAATCCAAAAAAGAGAAGAATATATACCGTCGGATTTTATAAAGATCTAACGGTCGACAATAATCTAAAGAGTCCAATATAGAATACAACTAATAAATATATATACATAAAAGAATATAGACCATTATGATCCAACGATGTACAAGAATCCATATAGTCCAAATCGAATATGACTAATAAATAATATAAATTCAAATGAAAAATGGGTTGTTGAGTATTGTATATGACTAGAGATTGAATTTAATTCTACATCTCTCAACATATGACTCGAGATTGAATTTAATTTTACATCTCTCTCCATAGATGGAAAAACAAATACATTTAGTGGAAAGAGGTAGTGTCACACCCCAAAATTTCTGAATTTTAGGATGTGAATAATAAGCCCAAATAATATAAATATTTTCTCAAATTTCTAAAATTTCCAAGCTTTATATTATTTTCAAGGAATTTTATATAGGAAAATAATTTTTTCGAAATTAAATAAAACAACATAAGTTAGTAACACCATAATTAAATTATTAGATTTTTCAATAATTATTTAAGGGATAAATAGTTTTTGTAGGATTGATCGAAATTATTTTAGGTTTCTAAAACATTTATTATCACTCAAATACAATTTTAGCCCAATAAGTGTTTGTTGCATTTCATGCTTCTGCATAGTGTTTTGTTTGCCCGTTGTTTGATTTGAATTTAAATTATGTTTAAATTCAAATTAAATAACTTTTTGTTTGGCTATCAGAATAGTTGTTTAGAGTCGAGTTCACTTTTGCACCTTCAATTTCCTGGCCAGGTCAAGTTCAGCCCTCCGTCCTAGCCTTCCTCGCCTTCCTCCACTTGGGCCGAGCCCACCGCAGCTGCCCAACAGCCCCCACTGTAACCCAACACTGTGACGAACAGAATCCGACTCCCTGTACCCTCGAGATAGTCCCAGGAATAGTAGCTATCTCGTACAGAACTCATCTCAGTCGAATATCACATCCATACAACGATAAAAGATTCATTACATGACATATATACAACATAGCGTCTGGTACAAGCCCTCTGGGCTAAATCGACAATAAGAAACAACTGCGCAGCGGTAGCTAGATCATCAGGGACCACTCCTCCACAGGCATCCTTGAGCGTAGCGCGCACCCTTCAATCGTACCACCCGTCCTGGTTGAACTCGTGGTCGGGGTCTTCACCTGAGAAACCCAAAGTCTGTCCCCAAGGAAATGGGACAGGTCCACGTCACCAACCATAATATGATGCAAGCTTTAAAGTGGCCTATTCTAAGGTATAGAAATAATCAAGGTTTGAGCCAGGGTTTTCTTATGCGAGCAGCAGCAATAACCCAAATTCATCTCATCTCCAACTCCTTCTCTCACACACACATCCACTCCCCAGATCCAACCATCAGCCTCACATTTTCCCATCGGGCTCGTCCTACCACAGCAGGTTCCCGCAAACATTTTCCACCAACGCCTTTCACTCACTAGTTTACTCGGTGAGCTCCCTCCCCACCTTGTCTCATCAGCACCGCTAGACCAATCTCTCATAACCCTAATCAAAGGATGAGGTAAGAAAGCAGATTCCCATGCTAGTCGGAACTTATCAGAAATGGGTCGTCCGTAACCGTGGACACAGCTATACGTATAGTTTACACTCTGCAGAGGTGGCACTCCAGGAATCCATCCGGGCTGCAAGGCTAGTCCGCAACCAACCTGAGACACAGCCCACAGCAAAGACCCTAAACAGTAACGGTGCCAATCCTGTCTCCCTGGGCTCGGGAAACATCTGATCTAACATCTGCCCTAGGGATGTGAAACCTTCCCACCGGGGCCAGTCGGGGGCCGTGGTAAATCAGGGAGATTACGCCGCAACGAATCCCCCATACACATATCAAGCTCGATTCTCCTACAGTCTCGGCGCCGCACTAGAGTAGGCTTGCTGGAACCCTCCCCATACTGGGTCGATGGTGAGCATGGTATTCCCACGTCCAAAGTTGGAACTCGACTCGGTCCTTAATTGTCGGTAAAGCGAGTATCTGCGTCATAAGCGATCCGCCGCAACGGTCCGCAATCGGCACCCATAACAGGTATTGCCGCCCAAACTCCTCGGGTACTCCCCAAGTACCAATCCCCAAGAAACCATGTACCCGCAACAGGTACCCCATAGGGACTGCCCGAGTACAGTCCCCAAGCACCTCGATCAAACGCTCGAGTTGTTATTACTCGCTTACACCGCCTAGCTGCACTACTCCTCCCATACCACCCACAACTCACGCCAAGAGGATCAAATCACAACCATCCCAACACATGCATAGCATAGCATATTTCATAAAGTGATTAGTAGGTAGCAAGGTAACAGGATATCAGCAAAAGCAGTGCAGGTTTATCATGCGAGTAAAGTAAAGCGCTAGCATACTAGTTTGCATGTCTAATAGGTATTTCAGAGAATGGTCGGGCGTGAACCTGGGCAAAAGTCTTCGTCTTCATCAAACAGTTGTCGTAGTGGTCTGGCTCCTCCTGTTCTCCGGAACTCCTAGGGTTGCGGAAAATAAAATAAGGCGCGGCTACTAGCAAAGAAACACCAAAACAACGAAGAGAGAAGACCCAAAGAACACCAAACTCTACACTAACGCGTAGATCATGTTTTTAGAAAAATATAGAAACTGGTTTCATATTTTTCTGAGCTACGGTTGATTTATTATTAATTTTTGAAGTTTAAATCATTTTCTAAAAATATTAAATAATTTCCGAAAAAGAAAAACACATAAAAATTAGCCTGCTGACGTCAGCAGTGGGCCCTGCTGACGTCAGCGTTGACTGGTCAACGGTCAACGGGTCAACGGTCAACGGTCAGCGGTCAACGGTCAACGGGGTCAACTCTGGTCAGTGGGCCCCATGTGTCAGTGACACACAGTGTATGACAAGTGGGCCCCATACGTCAGTGCGGTTAAAAGAAAAAGAAAAAGATTAAGCGATGGCTGGGCTGGAATTGGGCCGAAGGTGAATGGGCCGAGAAAGTTCAAGGGTGCAAACCAGACTTAATCGCGAACTTTAGGCCCACGAAGGGGCACAGCTGGATCTGGCGCTGTGGATTAGGTCCACCATGCGCCGTGCGGTTGGTTCACGTGAGCCGGGTGCACGGGATCAGGTGTGGCCGACTCGGGATCGTCTGTGGCTACGCGTGCGGCGTGTTGGTGTGGTCGTGCGTGTGGCCACGCCACGGCGCGACGTGACGCGCGCGCGGCGCGCACCAGAGCACGCCGGCGGCGACGGTTGACGGCGAACTCGCCGGAAAAAGGCTCGGCTCGGCCCAAGGACGGCCGAGAAGGCTTGGCTTGGGTTTCGCGAGATCAAACGGGGTGAAAAAGGTGGGGGCTTGGCTGTGGCTTGGGCTCCTGACGCGAGCGGCGGCGGCGCGGCCATGGCGCCACGGCGGCAGGCGACGCGCGGGCGGAAACGGCTCGGCTGCGGCTCGATTGCGGTGGCCCTCGCACGCGCGACACCAGCGCGTGCTGGTGCGCGACGTCGCGGGCGTTGCGGGGGTGCGCGTGCGCGGGCACACGGTTGCCCGTGGCCGCGACACGGCCTTGGTGTGCGCGCGCGGCGAGTGGGGCTTGGCCGCGGCGTCCTCGGCTGCGGGGCTCGGTCGTCGGCGGGTTGCGGGAGCGGCAGCGGCACGACGGGTTCCTGCACAAGAGCGACGGCCACGGCTCGAAGACCGGGTCCCAGGGGGCTAGCAACGGCGGCGGCGGCGATTGGCCGGAGACAGAGAAGAAGGGGAGGAAGACGACGGCGCTCACCTAGGGGCTAGTAGTGGTTCGCTGCAGCTCGGGGTAGTGCTCGACGTGGCTCGGCGATGCTCGTGCTCCACTTCTCGTCCCGGGTCCGGCTCCTCCTTGGCACCTCCACGGACGGCGGCGTCGGCTTCGGAGGCGGCGACGCGGGGAAGACGACGGGCTCCACCACTCCTTGCTCCGGCTGCTCCTCAACCTTCCCCACCCCTCTCCCTCTCCTCTCTTCCCACGAATTGGATCGGGAAACCCCAATGGGGCGGCGGCGGCTTGAACAGGGAAGGGCTCCCGGCGGCGGCTTTTAAAGGGGGTTGGCGCTAGGGTTTGCGGCACGGACGGTGAGGTGGATGCAGCCAGGAGCCCGTGGACACGCGTTGCCATCGCAACGGGCCGCACAGGAGCGATGGGACCGGCTCGGGTGGTTGGGTGCTCACGGGCGCTCGCGCGCGAGAGAGAGAGAGCGGCGCGGGGAAGAAGATGAGGGGAAGAGAAAGCTGACAGGCGGGTCCCGCCTGTCAGTGAGAGAGAGAGAGAGACGCGGAGGCGACGCGGAGGATTGGGCTGACAGCCCGGGTCCACATGCCAGCGGGAGAAGGGAAAGGAGAAGGGGGCGCGCGGGAGGAGTTGGGCCGCGCTGGGCCGAAAGGCCGGCTGGGCCGCTTGGTTCGTTGGCTCGGGAAAGAAAGTTGGAGGGGGTTTCTCGGACTTGGGCTACGGATTTAGGCCCACGAGCAGTTAGTTTAGGTTTGAATTAGTTTAGCTAGTTAGAGTTTGAATTCAAATCTAGAATTTGAATTCAAACCAACCAAAAATCCAATTAAATCCAAATAACTCCAAATCACACTATTTCATCCTTCGCACTTCAATTTGATTTTAAATTTCAAATTTAAATTGCTTAAGAATTTGGGAGCACAATAGAATTAATATTAATTATTGGTTTGCATGCACAACAATTCACCAAAAAAATTTTAAATTCACATTTTTGCACTCAACAAATCCTAGGGAAATTTTTGGTTTGTTACAGTCTCCCCCCCCCCTCACAAGAATCTCGTCCTCGATATTTGTGATTACCTATGGTTTAAACAAGTGGGGGTATTTCTCCTTTAGTACTGACTCCTTCTCCCAAGTAGCTTCTCTTTCTGAGTGATTGCTCCACTGCACCTTACAAAATGGAATAACTGTGCTTCTGGTCTCTTTGACTGCTCTGTCTAGTATCCTCTCTGGGTACTCCAGGTACTCCAAGGTGTCTTGTAGGTCTAATGCCTCTGTCTTGACCTCATGTTCCGGTATTCTTAGACACTTCCTCAGTTGGGATACATGGAACACTGGGTGTACTCCAGTTAAGTCCTCTGGTAGGTCTAGTCTGTAGGCTAGCTTCCCTATTCTCTCCCGTATCTGATACGGTCCTACAAAACGGGGTGCTAGCTTCCCTTTCACTTGGAATCTCTTATGCCCTCTTAGGGGTGACACTTTTAGGTAGACGAAGTCCCCTACTTCGAACTCTAGATCTTGTCTCCTTTTATCCGCATAGCTCTTTTGTCGGCTCTGAGCTACCTTCAGGTGCTCTCGGATCTTGGCCACATTTTCTTCTGCCTCTACAATCATGTCGGGTCCAAAGAATGTTCGTTCTCCCACCTCTGACCACATTAGAGGCGTTCTGCATTTTCTGCCGTATAGTGCCTCAAAGGGGGACATCTGCAGGCTGGCCTGGTAACTGTTGTTGTAGGAAAATTCTGCATAAGATAGACTCCTCTCCCAGTCTGTGCTGTAAGCTAGAACACATGCTCTCAACAAGTCTTCAAGAATCTGGTTCACTCTTTCGGTCTGCCCATCTGTCTGAGGGTGGTAGGCTGTGCTATACTCCAAGGTTGTCCCGATGGCTTGATGTAGGCTTTTCCAGAACAAAGCTGTGAATTGTGGTCCTCTGTCTGACACAATACTTTTTGGTGCCCCATGCAGCTTGAGAATGTTGTCTATATATAGTTCTGCTAGCTTGCTCACTGGGTAAGTGCCTTTGACTGGTATGAAGTGGGCTACCTTTGTCAGCCGATCAACTATGACCCAAACGACATCATTCCCTTTCTGAGTGCGAGGTAGGCCAACCACGAAATCCATGCTGATATCTTCCCACTGCCACATTGGAATTTCCAGTGGTTTCAGCAGTCCTGCTGGCCTTTGATGTCCTGCCTTGATTCTTCGACAAGAGTCGCACTTGGCTACATACTCTGCTATGTCCTCTCTCATTTTCTTCCACCAGAACTTATCCTTCAGATCTTGATACATCTTGGTACATCCTGGGTGTATCGAGTACTTGGACTCGTGAGCCTCTGAGAGAATTGTCCTCCTGATTTCCTTGTCCTGCGGTACACAAATACGGTCTTTCAGCCATATTGTCCCTGCTTCATCTATCCGGAAGTCAGGTGCCACTCCTTGCTGGATATCCTCTTTTACTTCTTGGATTTCTGGACACTTTCCTTGTGCTTCTTTGATACGGTCTTCTAGGTTGTACTTCACCCTCATTTCCTGGGGTTTTCCTTCTTCTACTAGCTCGAGTTTCAGCATGTACAATTCCTTTGTTAGTTCTGGCTGACTTTCTTCTATCATCAAGTTGTTGCAATAACTCTTTCGGCTCAAGGCATCTGCCACTACGTTAACTTTGCCAGGATGGTAGTGTATCTCCAAGTCGTAATCTTTGATTAGTTCTAACCACCTTCTCTGTCTCATGTTCAGTTCAGATTGGGTGAAGAAATACTTCAAACTCTTGTGATCTGTGTAGATATCGCACTTATTGCCAATCAGATAGTGCCTCCAGATCTTCAATGCATGTACCACTACTGCTAGTTCTAAATCATGTGTGGGGTAGTTTTCCTCATGTTTCCTCAGCTGCCTTGATGCATAAGCAACAACCTTGCCCTCTTGCATTAGAACACATCCCAAACCTTGTCTCGAAGCATCGCAATAGACTACGAAATCCTTGCGAATATCTGGCAGGGTCAATACTGGAGTTGTAGTGAGTTTGTGCTTGAGTTCTTGGAAACTTCTTTCACACTTCTCCGTCCACTCGAACGGGACATTGTTCTTGAGTAGTTCGGTCATTGGCTTGGCAATCTTGGAGAAGTTCTCAATGAACCTTCTGTAGTAACCGGCCAAACCCAGAAAGCTTCGGATTTCTGTTACACTCTTCGGCTGCTTCCATTCTGCTACTGCCTCAATCTTTTCTGGGTCCACTGCTACGCCCTCAGCTATCAACACGTGACCCAAAAAGGCTACTTTCTCCAGCCAAAATTCACATTTCCTAAACTTCCCGTAGAGTTGATGCTGCCTCAGCTTCTCTAGTACAATTCTTAGATGCTCCTCATGTTCTTCGGCTGTTTCTGAGTAGACTAGTATGTCGTCAATGAACACCACCACGAACTTGTCTAGTTCCTCCATGAATACCTTGTTCATCATGTTCATGAAGTAAGCGGGTGCGTTTGTCAAACCGAAGGACACAACGGTGAACTCGTACTGCCCGTACCGAGTCACAAAGGCTGTCTTAGGAATGTCGCCTTCTCTAATCTTCATCTGGTGGTATCCCGATCTCAGATCAATCCTACTGAAGTACTTGGCTTTCTTCAACTGATCTAGCAAGTCATCAATCCACAGTAATGGGTACTTGTTCTTGATCGTCACTACGTTAAGGGATCGATAATCTACGCACATGCGCATTGACCCATCTTTCTTCTTCACAAACAACACTGGCGATCCCCATGGGGATGCACTTGGTCGAATTACCCCGCTTTCAAGCATCTCTTTCAGCTGCTTCTTGAGTTCCTCCAGTTCTTCCATTGACATTCTGTACGGTCTCTTGGCAATGGGCCCTGTGCCTGGTTGCAGTTCGATTATGAACTCTACATCTCGGTCAGGTGGTAGTCCTGGTAGTTCCTCAGGAAACACGTCAGGAGACTCACATACTACAGGCACTTCTTCGATCGTCTTTCCCTCGATAGAGTATACCAACTGCCTCAGAATACATGTTCTGGATCTCTTCCCTGTTCTTCTTCTTCGTGGTTCCACTGTTACCTTGACTCCGCTAGGGTGTGTCAACTCAACTGTTCTGGGTGAGCAACTGATTACTCCTTTGTGCTCTGTAAGCCAATCCATTCCTAGTATCACATCGATTCCGTCTGACTTCAGGACTGTCAGGTCTCCTACAAACTCCTGCCCACCTATCATCAGACTAACTGCTGGGCACTCTAGGGTGCACCTAAGCTCTCCTAAGGGAGAAGTAGTGACTATAGGTCTACCCTTAGGTATTGTCGGGGGTGACTGCTCTTTCACAAACTTTGTCGAGATATAAGATCCAGTTGCTCCAGAGTCAAACAGTATCAAAGCTGGAATGCCATTTACTAAAAACTCACCGAGCACAACGTCGGGTGCGTCCTCGGCTTCTTCCTCTATCAGGTGGTTGAGGCGTCCCCTCTGCGCTGTTGCTGGCTGCCTGTCCTGTCCTCCAGGTACCGGTACCTTGGCTGGGGTTTGTTTGTTCTTCTTCTCCGGACAGTCAAAGGACTTGTGACCGGGCTTCCCACAAGCAAAACAGACCACTGATGTCCCTCCACCAACTCTGGGTGTGTTGTTTGGCTTCCAGTTGGGGTTTCCCTGACTTGAGTAGCTGTTGTTTCTGTTGCCAAAACAGCTGTAGTTGTTACCTCTGCTGCCAAAGCTATTGCTGTTACTGCCTCGGTTACCCTGGTAGCTGTTTCTGTTGAACCCTGAGCCTCCTTGGCTGTTGATCTGCTGAAAGCTTCTCCTGAGCATGTTGCTCTGGCCACTCCTCGGCCTCTGACTTAGTCTGTGGTTGTGCAACTGTTCAGCCTTTCTTTTCTTCTCTCGCCAAGTATCTTCAAGACCCACTCTTTCCTTCTCTACTGCGATAGCCCTGTCGATCAGCTCTCTGAGTGACCTGTGTGAACTCGCTGCGAGTGCTGTCCTCAAACCTCTGTGCAAACCATGCTGGAACCAAAACTATTTCTTCTTCTCAGTGTTGATGTCTTCAGGAGCGTACCTCAACATCTTAGCAAAGTGTCGAGCGTACTCAGCTACAGACAAACTTCCTTGGGTCATTGTCCTGAACTCCATTGCCTTGTGCACCATGACTTGTTCTGGGATGTGGTACTCTTTGAAAGCTTCACAAAACTCTAGCCAGGTGATCTGAGCAGGGTTCGCGTGAGAGTCATAGTAGCTCTCCCACCACGCCTACGCTGCGCCTTCAAGCCGGTGTGCCGCAAGGGCCACACATTCCTCTTCCGTGTAGTCTGTCGGGTCCAGCTTCGTCTCGATGGTACGCAACCAGTCATGTGCGTCGAGTGGCTCGTCCGAGTAGTCGAAGGTGGGTGCTTTCAGCCTGATGAACCTTTCAATCTTACTTTGTAGGTCTTCCTCACGGTGTCCCTGACGGTTCTGGTTCTGGTTTCCCTGTATCTGTTGCATAGCTTGCATCATCTGAGTGTTGGCCTATGCCATCTGTTGCATCAGCTGTGTCTGAGTAGTCATTACTTCTACCAAGTTAGGCGGTGGCGGTGGTTGCTGGTCGTTCTGCTGGTTCTGCTGAGGTTCCACTGCTGGTTCTTCCATCTCCGCTTCCTGTTCTCCACCTGGTGCGTTGTTCTCGGGCTGGAGCACGCCTGCTGCGCGTCCACGGCCCCTGCCTCCAACTGCAGTTGTTGCTCTTCCGCGACCACGACCTCTACCACGTCCTCTGCCTCTAGCTGCCATTGCTGCCTCTTCTTGCTCAGCTTCCTCAAAACGTGCAAGCAGTCGGTTGGATCTTCGGATCGACATCTCGCTGTATTTTTCATAGAGCAGGTTTAGTGGCGGTCGGTAATGGTTAGGTTAGAGTAACTAGAGTAGGAGCTGCACACATGAAACTCAAGATGAACATCAATAAAACTGCAGGAACCGCTAAAAAGATCGATCACTCATTACAGCATTACACCCTAGACATGAGTACTATCCCGAGGCTAGCTCCTGGAACCTTGAGGATTAGTACATCTAAGCGGATGCTACATCGTGGCTGTGCCAAAAGGTGGTCATGATCTACTAAGTCTAAACATCTACTCATGAAGACAGATACAAGTCTCATCACTACTGCTGACATCTGCTGATACTGCCTACTGTATCCATCTCATGCTGCTGAAAGTGCCTGTGAGGCGCGCTGCCAACCTCACAGCCTCAGTCCCTGTCTGCTGCTTGATCACTGCCTGTCGTCATGGAGAGTGTCCGTGAGGCACGCTGCCAACCTTACTGTGTCCACCTCAGGTGTTGCCAACTGCTGCTCTAGGTGTGCCAGTTCTTGTCTCAGTCTTGTCATCTCGGGGGTAAGGGTTCGAGCCTCAGGTAGTGGTATCGGCTCAACTCGGCTTGGTGATACTCTGTAGTGCTCTGTTCTGGGTTCAACTCTGCGTTCTTCTGGTAGTCCTTGGTTCACTGAGATCACCTCTGCTACCCTCTTCCTGTTTGACCTTACCCAACTACTAAGGGTCCTTCGAGCTTCATCCTTTGCCATAATCTGTTGAAGACTCAAGTACTTCATCAGCTGGTAGTTTCGTCCACTCTTCTCCTTGTAGCTATCCACCTCTTCCTGAAGTTCTGAGTTGAGACTGTCCAACTAGTATACTTCTTCCTTCAGTCCTTCTATCTCTTCTTCCTTGGCTGCTAGTGCTTTGTCTTTTTCTGTGACTTGATCTTCCAGACGGACATCTCGAGCATGGTGAGTTGCTCGGATCAGTCCTGCCAACTACCTGTTGTTGCGAGCTTCGTATTCCAGGACTCTGACTTCCCTTGCTTTAGCTTCGAGGCGCTTCTCAAGTAAGGCGATCATGTTGTCCTTCTCCAGTAGCTGGATGTCCTGCTTCCATACCCTCTCTTTCAGCTTGGCAGCTTTCTCTTCTAAGCCAATGTTTAAGTACTCCTACTCGATCCTGCACTGAACTGAGGTCCGCAGGGTCACATTCCGCTCTCGGTCTGCTGCGTGAGCCTGCAAGCTGACTGCGTCTCTGTCTGTTGGATCTTCAAGAGCCCGCGGTAGGTACCGGAAACGAGTGTGGCTGAGCTGGTTCTGGTACACAAGTGTGGCAAGTCGGCGTATCCTCTTAGCTATAGTCTGCACTGCCCGACTGAAGGTGCTCTCACTGGTAGCTGCTCGTAGCATCAGTGACCTTGGCCGTCCAGGGATATTGGGTACTTCCATCTGCAACCGGGTATGCACTCCCTCGCCAGGGCCGTAGGTCCATCCCTCATAGAAGACGTTGTCCACGTCTATCCCCACTGTACGCAGCACCTCCCTCAGTAGCACTGCCAAACCTCCAAAGTCTGGTGCGCGCCGCGCGCGCGTCGCGTCGCGCCATGGCGTGGCCACACGCACGACCACACCAACACGCCGCACGCGTAGCCACAGACGATCCCGAGTCGGCCACACCTGATCCCGTGCACCCGGCTCACGTGAACCAACCGCACGGCGCACGGTGGACCTACTCCACAGCGCCAGATCCAGATGTGCCCCTTCGTGGGCCTAAAGTTCGTGATTAAGTCTGGTTTGCACCCTTGAACTTTCTCGGCCCATTCACCTTCGGCCCAATTCCAGCCCAGCCATCGCTTAATCTTTTTCTTTTTCTTTTTCTTTTAACCGCGCTGACGTATGGGGCCCACTTGTCATACATTGTGTGTCACTGACACATGGGGCCCACTGACCAGAGTTGACCCCGTTGACCGTTGACCGCTGACCGTTGACCGTTGACCAGTCAACGCTGACGTCAGCAGGGCCCACTGCTGACGCCATCCTAGGCGGACCCCATTGCTGATGTCAGCATGACGTCATGCTGACGTCAGCAGGCTAATTTTTATCTGTTTTTCTTTTTCGGAAATTATTTTATATTTTCAGAAAATGATTTAAACTTCAAAAATTAATAATAAATCAACCGTAGCTCAGAAAAATATGAAACCAGTTTTTATATTTTCCTAAAAACATGATCTACGCGTTAGTGTAGAGTTTGGTGTTCTTTGGGTCTTCTCTCTTCACTGTTTTGGTGTTTCTTTGCTAGTAGCCGCGCCTTATTTTATTTTCCGCAACCCTAGGAGTTCCAGAGAGTCAGGAGGAGCCAGACCACTACGACAACTGTTTGACGAAGACGAAGACTTTTGCCCAGGTTCACGCCCGACCATTCTCTGAAATACCTATTAGACATGCAAACTAGTATGCTAGCGCTTTACTTTACTCGCATGATAAACCTGCACTGCTTTTGCTGATATCCTGTTACCTTGCTACCTAATAATCACTTTATGAAATATGCTATGCTATGCATGTGTTGGGATGGTTGTGATTTGATCCTCTTGGCGTGAGTTGTGGGTGGTATGGGAGGAGTAGTGCAGCTAGGCGGTGTAAGCGAGTAATAACAACTCGAGCGTTTGATCGAGGTGCTTGGGGACTGTACTCGGGCAGTCCCTATGGGGTACCTGTTGCGGGTACATGGTTTCTTGGGGATTGGTACTTGGGGAGTACCCGAGGAGTTTGGGCGGCAATACCTGTTATGGGTGCCGATTGCGGACCGTTGCGGCGGATCGCTTATGACGCAGATACTCGCTTTACCGACAATTAAGGACCGAGTCGAGTTCCAACTTTGGACGTGTGAATACCATGCTCACCATCGACCCAGTATGGGGAGGGTTCCAGCAAGCCTACTCTAGTGCGGCGCCGAGACTGTAGGAGAATCGAGCTTGATATGTGTATGGGGGATTCGTTGCGGCGTAATCTCCCTGATTTACCACGGCCCCCGACTGGCCCCGGTGGGAAGGTTTCACGACCCTGGGGCAGATGTTAGATCGGATGTTTCCCGAGCCCAGGGAGACAGGATTGGCGCCATTACTGTTTAGGGTCTTTGCTGTGGGCTGTGTCTCAGGTTGGTTGCGGACTAGCCTTGCAGCCCGGATGGATTCCTGGAGTGCCACCTCTGCAGAGTGTAAACTATACGTATAGCCGTGTCCACGGTTACGGACGACCCATTTCTGATAAGTTCCGACTAGCATGGGAATCTGCTTTCTTACCTCCTCCTTTGATTCGGGATATGAGAGATTGGTCCAGCTGATGCTGTTGAGACAAGGTGGGGAGGGAGCTCACCGAGTCGAATAGAGAGAGAGAAAGGTGTTGGTGGATGATGTTTGCGGGAACCTGCTGTGGCAGGACGAGCCCGATGGGAAAATGTGAGGCTGACGGATGGATTTGGGGAGTGGATGTGTGTGTGAGAGAAGGAGTTGGTGATGAGATGAACTTGGGTTATTGCTGCTGCTTGCATAAGAAAACCCTGGCTCAAACCTTGATTATTTCTATACCTTAGAATAGGCCACTTTAAAGCTTGCATCATATTATGGTTGGTGACGTGGACCTGTCCCATTTCCTTGGGGACAGACTTTGGGTTCTCAGGTGAAAACCTTGACCACGAGTTCAACCAGGACGGGTGGTACGATTGATGGGTGCGCGCTATGCTCAAGGATGCCTGTGGAGGAGTGGACCCTGTTGATCTAGCCACCGCTGCGCGGTTGTTTCTTATTGTCGATTTAGCCCAGAGGGCTTGTACCAGACGCTATGTTTTTATATATGTCATGTAATGGAACTTTTATCGTTGTATGGATGTGATAATCGACTGAGATGAGTTCTGTACGAGATAGCTGCTATTCCTGGGACTATCTCGAGTGTACAGGGAGTCGGATTCTCGTCGTTGGGAATCCGGTTCGTCACAGCTGGTATCAGAGCCATACTTGACCGTAGCGCGTAACCCTTAGAACGGAAACTTAGGACAGAAGCTCTAACTGAGTCCTCTACTGTATATGAAACCCCTTGGACTATTTGAAAACTATATATATGTACATCTCAACTATTTACAAAACTCTTACCCTTACCTTACCTTACTAACTTGCTAACTTACTAACAACCCACTAACTGTCTGGCAGATGGAAGCAGGAAGATCTGCAGATGAACGACGGGAGATCAGGACCACCGGTGCAGACTGTGGAGGTTTGGCAGTGCTACAGAGGGAGGTGCTGCGTACAGTGGGGATAGACGTGGACAACGTCTTCTACGAGGGATGGACCTACGGCCCTGGCGAGGGGGTACACACCCGGTTGCAGATGGTAGTACCCAATATCCCTGGACGACCAAGGTCACTGATGCTACAGGCAGCTACCAGCGAGAGCACCTTCAGTCGGGGAGTGCAGACTATAGCCATGAGGATACTCCGACTTGCCACACTTGTGTACTAGAACCAGCTCAGCCACACTCGTTTCCGGTACCTACCGCGGGCTCTTGAAGATCCAACTGACAGAGACGCAGTCAGCTTGCAGGCTCACGCAGCAGACCGAGAGCGGAACGTGACATTGCGGACCTCAGTTCAGTGCATGATTGAGCAGGAGTACTTAAACATTGGCCTAGAAGAGAAAGTTGCCAAGCTGAAAGAGAGGGTATGGAAACAAGACATCCAGCTACTGGAGAAGGATAACAGGATCGCCCTACTTGAGGAGCGACTCAAAGCTAAGGCACGGGAAGTCAGAGTCCTGGAATACGAAGCTCGCAACAACAGGCAGTTGGCAGGACTGATCCGAGCAACTCACCATGCTCGAGATGTCCATCTGGAAGATCAACTCACAGAGAAATACAAAGCACTGGCAGCCAAGGAAGAAGAGATAGAAGAACTGAAGGAAGAAGTATACTGGTTGGACAGTCACAACTCAGAACTTCAGGAAGAGGTGGATAGCTACAAGGAGAAGAGTGGACGGAACTACCAGCTGACGAAGTACCTGAGTCTTCAACAGATTATGGCAAAAGATGAAGCTCGAAGGACCCTTAGTAGTATGGTAAGATCAGACAGGAAGAGGGTAGCAGAGGTAATCACAGTGAACCAAGGACTACCAGAAGGACGCAGAGTTGAACCCAGAATAGAGCACTACAGAGTCTCACCAAGCCGAGTTGAGCCGATACCACTACCTGAGGATCGAACCCTTACCCCCGAGATGACAAGACTGAGACAAGAACTGGCACACCTAGAGCAGCAGTTGGCAACACCTGAGGTGGACACAGTGAGGTTGGCAGCGCGCCTCACGGACACACTCCACGACGACAGGCAGTGATCAAGCAGCAGACAGAGACTGAGGCTGTGAGGTTGGCAGCACGCCTCACAGGCACTTTCAGCAGCATGAGATGGATGAAGTAGGCAGTATCGTCAGTTGTCAGCAGTAGTGATGAGACTTGTATCTATCTTCATGAGCAGATGTTTAGACTTAGTAGATCATGAACACCTTTTGGCTCAGCCACGATGTAGCATCCGCTTAGATGTACTAATCCTCAAGGTTCCAGGAGCTGGCCTCGGGATAGTACTCATGTCTAGGGTGTAATGCTGTTATGAGTGATCGATCTTTGTGGCTGTTCTTGCAGTTTTATTGATGTTCATCTTGAGTGTACTTTAGTGTTGAGTCTATTTCATGTGTGCAGCTCCTACTCTAGTTACGCTAACCTAACCATTACCGACCGCCACTAAACCTGCTCTATGAAAAATACAGCGAGATGTCGATCCGAAGATCCAACCGACTGCTTGCACGTTTTGAGGAAGCTGAGCAAGAAGAGGCAGCAATGACAGCTAGAGGCAGAGGACGTGGCAGAGGTCGTGGTCGAGGTAGAGCAATAGCTGCAGCTAGAGGCAGGGGTCGTGGACGTGCAGCAGGCGTGCCCCAGCCCGAGAACAACGCACTAGGTGGAGAATAGGAAGCGGAGATGGAAGAACCAGCAGTGGAACCTCAGCAGAACCAGCAGAACGACCAGCAACCACCGCCACCGCCTAACTTGGTAGAAGTAATGACTACTCAAACACAGCTGATGCAACAGATGGCACAGGCCAACACTCAGATGATGCAAGCTATGCAACAGATACAGGGAAACCAGAACCAGAACCGTCAGGGACACCATGAGGAAGACCTACAAAGGAAGATCGAAAGGTTTATCAGGCTGAAAGCACCCACCTTCGACTACTCGGACAAGCCACTCGACGCACACGACTGGTTGCGTACCATCGAGACGAAGCTGGACCTGACAGACTACACTGAAGAGGAATGTGTGGCCCTTGCGGCACACCAGCTTGAAGGCGCAGCGAAAGCGTGGTGGGAGAGCTACTGTGACTCTCACGCAAACCCCGCTCAGATCACCTGGCTAGAGTTTTGTGAAGCTTTCAAAGAGTACCATATCCCAGAACAAGTCATGGTGCACAAGGCAATGGAATTCAGGACAATGACCCAAGGAAGTTTGTCTGTAGCTGAGTACGCTCGACACTTTGCTAAGATGTCAAGGTACGCTCCTAAAGACGTCAACACTGAAAAGAAGAAACAGTTTTGGTTCCAGCGAGGCTTGCACAGAGGTTTGAGGACAGCACTCGCAGCGAGTTCACACAGGTCACTCAGAGAGCTGATCGACAGGGCTATCGCAGTTGAGAAGGAAAGAGTGGGTCTTGAAGATACTTGGCGAGAGAAGAAAAGAAAGGCTGAACAGTTGCACAACCACAGACTAAGTCAGAGGCCGAGGAGTGGCCAGAGCAACATGCTCAGGAGAAGCTTTCAACAGAGCAACAGCCAAGGAAGCTCAGGATTCAACAGAAACAGCTATCAGGGTAACCGAGGCAGTAACAGCAACAGCTTTGGCAGCAGAGGCAACAACTACAACAGTTTTGGCAACAAAAACAACAGTTACTCAGGTCAGGGAAACCCCAACTAGAAGCCAAACAACACGCCCAGAGTTGGTGGAGGGACCTCAGTGGTCTGTTTTGCTTGTGGGAAGCCCGGTCACAAGTCCTTTGACTGTCCGGAGAAGAAGAACAAACAAACCCCAGCCAAGGCACCGGAACCTGGAGGACAGGACGGGCAGCTAGCAACAGCACAGAGGAGACACATCAACCACCTGACAGAGGAAGAAGCCGATGACGCTCCTGACGTTGTGCTCGGTGAGTTTTTAGTAAATGGCATTCCAGCTTTGATATTGTTTGACTCTGGAGCAACTGGATCTTATATCTCGACAAAGTTTGTGAATGAGCAGTCACGCCCGACAATACCTAAGGCTAGACCTATAGTCACTACTTCTCCCTTAGGAGAGCTTAGGTGCACCTCAGAGTGCCCAGCAGTTAGTCTAATGATAGGTGGGCAGGAGTTCGTAGGAGACCTGACAGTCCTGAAGTCAGACGGAATTGACGTGATACTAGGAATGGATTGGCTTACAGAGCACAAAGGAGTAATCAGTTGCTCACCCAGAACAGTTGAGTTGACACACCCTAGCGGAGACAGAGTAACAGTAGAGCCACAAAGGAAAAGAACAGGGAATAAGATCAGAACTTGTATTCTGAGACAGTTGGTATACTCTATCGAGAAAAGGACGATCGAAGAAGTACCTGTTGTGTGTGAGTATCCTGACGTGTTTCCCGAAGAACTACTAGGATTACCACCTGACTGAGACGTAGAGTTCATAATCGAGCTGCAACCAGGAACAGGGCCCATTGCCAAGAGACCGTACAGAATGTCAGTGGAAGAGCTAGAGGAACTCAAGAAGCAGCTGAAAGAGATGCTTGAAAGCGGTGTAATTCGACCGAGTGCATCCCCATGGGGATCGCCAGTGTTGTTTGTGAAGAAGAAAGATGGGTCAATGCGCATGTGCGTAGACTATCGATCCCTGAACGCAGTGATGATCAAGAACAAGTACCCATTACCGCGGATTGATGACTTACTAGATCAGTTGAAGAAAGCTAAGTACTTCAGTAAGATTGATCTGAGATCGGGATACCACCAGATGAAGATTAGAGAAGGCGACATTCCCAAGACAGCCTTTGTGACTCGGTACGGGCAGTACGAGTTCACCATTGTGTCCTTCGGTTTGACCAACGCACCCGCATACTTCATGAACATGATGAACAAGGTATTCATGGAGGAACTAGACAAGTTCGTAGTGGTGTTCATTGACGACATACTAGTCTACTCAGAAACAGCCGAAGAACATGAGGAGCACTTAAGGATTGTACTAGAGAAGCTGAGGCAGCATCAACTCTACGGGAAGTTCAGCAAGTGTGAATTTTGGCTGGCGAAAGTAGCCTTTTTGGGTCACGTGCTGACAGCAGAGGGCGTAGCAGTAGACCCAGAAAAGATTGAGGCAGTAGCAGAATGGAAGCAGCTGAAGAGTGTCACGGAAATCCGAAGCTTTCTGGGTTTGGCCGGTTACTACAGAAGGTACATTGAGAATTTCTCCAAGATTGCCAAGCCAATGACCAAATTACTCAAGAACAATGTCCCATTCGAGTGGACGGACAAGTGTGAAAGAAGTTTCCAAGAGCTCAAGCACAAACTCACTACAACGCCAGTATTGACACTACCAGATATTCGCAAGGATTTCGTAGTCTATTGCGATGCTTCAAGACAAGGTTTGGGATGTGTCCTAATGCAAGAGGGCAAGGTTGTTGCATATGCATCAAGGCAACTGAGGAAACATGAGGAGAACTACCCTACACACGATTTAGAACTGGCAGCAGTGGTACATGCATTGAAGATCTGGAGGCACTACCTGATTGGCAACAAGTGCGATATCTACACGGATCACAAAAGTTTGAAGTATTTCTTTACCCAATCCGAACTGAACATGAGGCAGAGAAGGTGGTTAGAAGTGATCAAAGATTACGACTTGGAGATACACTACCATCCTGGCAAAGCTAACGTAGTGGCAGATGCCTTGAGCCGAAAGAGTTATTGCAACAACTTGATGATAAAAGAAAGTCAGCCAGAACTAGCAAGGGAATTGTACATGCTGAAACTCGAGCTAGTAGAAGAAGGAAAACCCCAGGAAATGAGGGTGAAGTACAACCTAGAAGACCGTATCAAAGAAGCACAAGGAAAGTGTCCAGAAATCCAAGAAGTAAAAGAGGATATCCAGCAAGGAGTGGCACCTGACTTCCGGATAGATGAAGCAGGGACAATATGGCTGAAAGACCGTATTTGTGTACCGCAGGACAAGGAAATCAGGAGGACAATTCTCTCAGAGGCTCACGAGTCCAAGTACTCGATACACCCAGGATGTACCAAGATGTATCAAGATCTGAAGGATAAGTTCTGGTGGAAGAAAATGAGAGAGGACATAGCAGAGTATGTAGCCAAGTGCGACTCTTGTCAAAGAATCAAGGCAGAACATCAAAGACCAGCAGGACTGCTGAAACCACTGGAAATTCCAATATGGAAGTGGGAAGATATCAGCATGGACTTCGTGGTTGGCCTACCTCGCACCCAGAAAGGGAATGATGCCATTTGGGTCATAGTTGACCGGCTGACAAAAGTTGCCCACTTCGTACCAGTCAAAAGCACATACCCAGTAAGCAAACTAGCAGAGCTATATATAGACAACATTCTTAAGCTGCATGGGGCACCAAAAAGTATTGTGTCAGACAGAGGACCACAATTCACAGCTCAGTTCTAGAAAAGCCTACATCAAGCCATCGGGACAACCTTGGAGTATAGCACAGCTTACCACCCTCAAACAGATGGGCAGACCGAAAGAGTGAACCAGGTTCTTGAAGACTTGTTGAGGGCGTGTGTTCTAGCTTACAGCACAGACTGGGAGAAGAGTCTATCTTATGCAGAATTTTCCTACAACAACAGCTACCAGACCAGCCTATAGATGTCACCCTTTGAGGCACTATATGGCAGAAAATGCAGAACGCCTCTAATGTGGTCAGAGGTGGGAGAATGAACATTCTTTGGACCTGACATGATTGTAGAGGCAGAGGAAAATGTGGCCAAGATCCGAGAGCACCTGAAGGCAGCTCAGAGCCGACAAAAGAGCTATGCAGATAAAAGAAGACGATATCTAGAGTTTGAAGTAGGGGACTTCGTCTATTTGAAGGTGTCACCCCTCAGAGGGCATAAGAGATTCCAAGTGAAAGGGAAGCTAGCGCCCCGTTTTGTAGGACCATATCAGATACGGGAGAGAATAGGAAAGTTAGCCTACAAGCTAGACCTACCAGAGGACCTAGCTGGAGTACACCCAGTATTCCATGTATCTCAACTGAGGAAGTGTCTAAGAATACCGGAACATGAGATCAAGACAGAGGCATTAGACCTACAAGACACCTTGGAGTACTTGGAGTACCCAGAGAGTATACTAGACAGAGCAGTCAAAGAGACCAGAAGCACAGCTATTCCATTTTATAAGGTGCAGTGGAGCAATCATTCAGAAAGGGAGGCTACATGGGAGAAGGAGTCAGTACTAAAGGAGAAATACCACCACTTGTTTAAACCATAGATAATCACAAATCTCGAGGATGAGATTCTTGTGAGGGGGGGAGACTGTAACAACCCTAAAAAAATACCCTTAGGATTTGTTGAGTGCAAAAATGTGGATTTCAAAATTTTTGGTGAATTGTTGTGCATGCAAACCAATATTTAAAATTAATTCTATTGTGCTCTCAAATTCCTAAGCAATTTAAATTTGAAATTTAAAAATCAACTTGAAGTGCTAAGGATGAAATAGTGTGATTTGGAGTTATTTGGATTTAATTGGATTTTTGGTTGGTTTGAATTCAAATTCTAGATTTGAATTCAAACTCTAACTAGCTAAACTAATTCAAACCTTTCTAACTGTCGTGGGCCTAAACCCGAAGCCAAAGTCCATCTAACCCCCTTAAACTCCTTTCCCCGAGCCAACCAGCCGAGCGGCCCAGCCGGCCTTGCGGCCCAGCAGCGGCCCAACCTTTCCCTCACCGCGTCGCCTCCGCGTCGCCTTCCTCTCCCACTGACAGGCGGGACCCGCCTGTCAGCTTTCTCTCCCTCCTCTCTTTCTTCTTCCCCACGCCGCCCGCTCTCTCTCACGCGCGCCCGTGAGCCCCAACCACCGAGCTGGTCCCATCGCTCTCCTCGCGGCCCGTTGCGATGGCAACGCGTGTCCGCAGCCGCCCATCGCGTCCATCTCGCCGTCTGTGCCGCAAACCCTAGCGCCAACCCCCTTTAAAAGTCGCCGCCGGCCTTCTTCCTCCCCAAGCCGCGCCGCCCTTTGGGGTTCGTCCCAATCCAATTCGAGAGGGTGAGGAGTGGGAGAAGGGGTCGGGGAAGCCCATGGAGGAGAAGCCGAGGGAGGAGGGGAAGCCAATCGCCTTCCCCGCGTCGCCGCCGAAGGCCGGAGCGCCGCCGCGCGTGGGACCGCCGACACCAGGCCGAACCAGGGAGCGAGAAGAGGAGCACGAGCACCGCCGACGTACCGCGAGTCTACCCCCCAGCTGCAGCGTACGTCTACGTGACCCGAGGTGAGCGCCGTCGTGCCTTTCCCCTTCTTCTCCCGTGTCTCCGGCCGAGCGCCGCCGCCGCCGTTGCTAGCCCCCTGGGATCTGGTCTTCAAGCCGTGGTCGCGTCTCTTGTGCAGGAACCCGTCGCCGCTGAACCTTGCGCAGCCCGCCGTCGCCTTTTGCTCGCAGCCTAGGCCGCCGCGGCCGAGCTCCGCTCGCCGCGCGCGCACGCCGAGGCCGTGTCGCGGCCACGGGCAGCCGTGAACCCGCGCACGCGCACCGCCGCAACGCCCGCGACGTCGCGCACCAGCACGCGCTGGTGTCGCGCGTGTGAAACCCAGCCAAACCGAGCCGTCCGAGCCGAGTCTCTACCCGCGCGTCGCCGGCTGCCGTGGCGCCATGGCCGCGTCACCGCCGCTTGCGTCGGGAGCCCAAGCCGAAGCCAAGCCGAGCCCTTTCTCTCCCCGTTTGATCTCGCGAAACCCTAACCGAGCTAATCCGGCCACCCTTGAGCCCAGCCGAGCCATTTCCTGCGAGAACCGCCGTCGACCGTCACCGCCGGCGTGCTCTGGTGCGCGCCGCGCGCGCGTCGCGTCGCGGTCTGGCCACGCCACACGCTGGACCACACCAAGTCGCCACACGACCACCCACAGATGATCCCGAGTCGGCCACACCTGATCCCGTGCACCCGGCTCACGTGAACCACTAACACGGTGCACCGTGGACTCTGTCCACCAGAGCGGATCTAGCAGCGCCCGTTCGTGGGCCTAAAGTTCGCGATTAAGTCTGGTTTGCACCCTTGAACTATCTCGGCCCATTCACCTTCCGGCCCAGTTCCAGCCTAGCCATCGTTTGATCTTTTTCTTTTCTTTTAACTGCGCTGACGTATGGGGCCCACTTGTCATACTCCGCGAGTCACTGACACATGGGGCCCACTGACCAGAGCTGACCGTTGACCATTGACCCGTTGACCGTTGACCGGTCAACGCTGACGTCAGTAGGGCCCACTGCTGACGTCATCCTAGGCGGACCCCACTGCTGACGTCAGCATGGCGTCATGCTGACATCAGCAGGCTAATTATTTGTCTGTTTTTCTTTTTCGAAAATTATTTAATATTTTCAGAAAATAATTTAAACTTCAAAAATTAATAATAAATCAACCGTAGCTCAGAAAAATATGAAACCAGTTTCTATATTTTTCTAAAATCATGATCTACGCGTTAGTGTAGAGTTTGGTGTTCTTTGGGTCTTCCTTCATCGCTGTTTTGGTGTTTCTTTGCTAGTAGTCGCGCCTTATTTTATTTTTACGCAACCTTAGGAGCTCCGGAGAGTCAGGAGGAGCCGGACCACTACGACAACTACTATGACGAAGACGAAGACTTTTGCCCAGGTTCACGCCCGACCATTCTCTGAAATACCTATTAGATATGCAAACTAGTATGCTAGCGCTTTACTTTACTCGCATGATAAACCTGCACTGCCTTTGCTGATATCCTGTTACCTTGCTACCTACTACTCACTTTATGAAATATGCTATGCTATGCATGTCTTGGGATGGTTGTGATTTGATCCTCTTGGCGTGAGTTGTGGGTGGTATGGGAGGAGTAGTGCAGCTAGGCGGTGTAAGCGAGTAATAACAACTCGAGCATTTGATCGAGGTGCTTGGGGACTGTACTCGGGCAGTCCCTATGGGGTACCTGTTGCGGGTACATGGTTTCTTAGGGATTGGTACTCGGGGAGTACCTGAGGAGTTTGGGCGGCAATACCTGTTATGGGTGCCGATTGCGGACCGTTGCGGCGGATCGCTTATGACGCAGATACTCGCTTTACCGACAATTAAGGACCGAGTCGAGTTCCAACTTTGGACGTGTGAATACCGTGCTCACCATCTACCCAGTATGGGGAGGGTTCCAGCAAGCCTACTCTAGTGCGGTGCCGAGACTGTAGGAGGATCGAGCTTGATATGTGTAGGGGGGATTCGTTGCGGCGTAATCTCCCTGATTTACCACGGCCCCCGACTGGCCCCGGTGGGAAGGTTTCACGACCCTGGGGCAGATGTTAGATCGGATGTTTCCCGAGCCCAGGGAGACAGGATTGGCGCCGTTACTGTTTAGGGTCTTTGCTGTGGGCTGTGTCTCAGGTTGGTTGCAGACTAGCCTTGCAGCCCGGATGGATTCCTGGAGTGCCACCTCTGTAGAGTGTAAACTATACGTATAGCCGTGTCCACGGTTACGGACGACCCATTTCTGATAAGTTCCGACTAGCATGGGAATCTGCTTTCTTACCTCCTCCTTTGATTCGGGATATGAGAGATTGGTCCAGCTGATGCTGTTGAGACAAGGTGGGGAGGGAGCTCACCGAGTCAAATAGAGAGAGAGAAAGGTGTTGGTGGATGATGTTTGCGGGAACCTGCTGTGGCAGGACGAGCCCGATGGGAAAATGTGAGGCTGACGGATGGATTTGGGGAGTGGATGTGTGTGAGAGAGAAGGAGTTGGTGATGAGATGAACTTGGGTTATTGCTGTTGCTTGCATAAGAAAACCCTGGCTCAAACCTTGATTATTTCTATACCTTAGAATAGGCCACTTTAAAGCTTGCATCATATTATGGTTGGTGACGTGGACCTGTCCCATTTCCTTGGGGACAGACTTTGGGTTCTCAGGTGAAAACCTCGACCACGGGTGGTACGATTGAAGGGTGCGCGCTATGCTCAAGGATGCCTGTGGAGGAGTGGACCCTGATGATCTAGCTACCGCTGCGCGGTTGTTTCTTATTGTCGATTTAGCCCAGAGGGCTTGTACCAGACGCTATGTTTTTATATATGTCATGTAATGGAACTTTTATCGTTGTATAGATGTGATAATCGACTGAGATGAGTTCTGTACGAGATAGCTTCTATTCCTGTGACTATCTCGAGGGTACAGGGAGTCGGATTCTCGTCGTTGGGAATCCGGTTCGTCACACTTGGGCTCCCGACGCGAGCGGCGGCAGCGCGGCCATGGCGCCACGGCGGCCGGCGACGCGCGGGCGGAAATGGCTCGGCTGCGGCTCGATTGCGGTGGCCCTCGCACGCGCGACACCAGCGCGTGCTGGTGCGCGACGTCGCGGGCGTTGCGGGGGTGCACGTGCGCGGGCACACGGTTGCCCGTGGCCGCGACACGGCCTTGGCGTGCGCGCGCGGCGAGCGGGGCTCGGCCGCGGCGGCCTCGGCTGCGGGGCTCGGTCGTCGGCGGGTTGCGGGAGCGGCAGCGGCACGACGGGTTCCAGCACAAGAGCGACGGCCACGACTCGAAGACCGGGTCCCAGGGGGCTAGCAATGGCGGCTGCGGCGATTGGCCACAGACAGAGAAGAAGGGGAGGAAGACGACGGCGCTCACCTAGGGGCTAGTAGTGGTTCGCTGCAGCTCGGTGTAGTGCTCGACGTGGCTCGGCGATGCTCGTGCTCCACTTCTCGTCCCGGGTCCGGCTCCTCCTTGACACCTCCACGGACGGCGGCGTCGGCTTCGGCGGCGGCGACGCGGGGAAGACGACGGGCTCCACCACTCCTTGCTCTGGCTGCTCCTCAACCTTCCCCACCCTCTCCCTCTCCTCTCTTCCCACGAATTGGATCGGGAAACCCCAATGGGGCGGCGGCGGCTTGAACAGGGAAGGGCTCCCGGCGGCGGCTTTTAAAGGGGGTTGGCGCTAGGGTTTGCGGCACGGACAGCGAGATGGATGCGGCCAGGAGCCCGCGGACACGCATTGCCATCGCAACGGGCCGCACAGGAGCGATGGGACCGGCTCGGGTGGTTGGGTGCTCACGGGCGCTCGCGAGAGATAGAGAGAGAGAGAGCGGCACGGGGAAGAAGATGAGGGGGAAGAGAAAGCTGACAGGCGGATCCCGCCTGTCAGTGGGAGAGAGAGAGACGTGGAGGCGACGCGGAGGATTGGGCTGACAGCCCGGGTCCACATGCCAGCGGGAGAAGGGAAAGGAGAAGGGGGCGCGCGGGAGGAGTTGGGCCACGCTGGGCCGAAAGGCCGGCTGGGCCGCTTGGTTCGTTGGCTCGGGAAAGAAAGTTGGAGGGGGTTTCTCGGACTTGGGCTACGGATTTAGGCCCACGAGCAGTTACTTTAGGTTTGAATTAGTTTAGCTAGTTAGAGTTTGAATTCAAATCTAGAATTTGAATTCAAACCAACCAAAAATCCAATTAAATCCAAATAACTCCAAATCACATTATTTCATCCTTAGCACTTCAATTTGATTTTAAATTTCAAATTTAAATTGCTTAAGAATTTGGGAGCACAATAGAATTAATTTTAATTATTGGTTTGCATGCACAACAATTCACCAAAAAATTTTTAAATTCACATTTTTGCACTCAACAAATCCTAGGGAAATTTTTGGGTTGTTACAAGCACCCCATCTCTCTCTTTGTTCCACTGACAGGTGGGCCCTGTCTGTCAGATCCCCCTTCTTCCTCTCGACCGAGCCCGAGTCGAGCTCGATGATTCATCCGCGCGCTCTCGCCCATGCTACTTGCTCGATTCCGGCTCCTTCACGACTTCGCGCTCCCCGTGGACCCCCTGGAGCATCGAGGAAGCTTCGCTCGCCACCCTTTCCATTACGTGCTGCGTCCCCGGAAGGAAGGTGTAGCCGCCACCGCATCGATCCGTAATCCCTGACCTGCACGCCAAGTTGATCCCACGGGACTATAAAAGCAGGGACCGCCGCAGCCCCTAGATCCTCACCAAGCCCTCGCCTCGAGCCCTTGAAGCCCTAGCGCCACCCTCACGACCCGCGCCGCCGCCTTTGGCCCTCGCTCGTCGATCACCGCTGTCGCCGCGTTTTGCTCGACGAGAACCCAACCAGGAGCTTCACGATAAGGTAACGAAGCTAGCTGAGTCGTCCTCCATCTCCTTTTTGCTTTGACTCGAGCTTAATCCGCCGTCGTTTCTACATAGACTCGCCTGAGCCGCCCCGCCTCGTCATCTGCGCTCCTCACCGTCTCTTCATCGTCTTGATCACACTAGGTGAGCTCACCGTCTTCCCCTGATGCCGTAGGACCAAACCGTGTGGAAAATGGAGGTTTGTAGCTGGAGATCACCTCGTCTCCGGTGAAGCTCTGCCATCGGCCGAGCGGCGCCGCTGCATTCCAGCCCGTCGCCGGCAACTCAAAACCCCAAGCCAACCCTAGTCGTCCGATCTAAGACCCACGTGCCAGATCTGTTCTGACCAAAGTAAGAAAACGGTCAACACTGGTCCATGTTGGCTATTTTGTTAAAGAGGCCCTCTATTTTTAGAAAATAAACCCGCACTCCATCGTCATAGTAAAAATAATTACAATCAGGTCCTTTTTCGCGTTTAAGCCCCTAAGTTCTCAAATATTAGTCCATCATCTTGCTCTTTTTCTTTTGCACATTAGCCCTCATGTTTTATATGAAATTATGTTTTAGCCCTCGATTTTCATCAAATTGACCCCTGACACTTTTAAAAACTTACCAATAGGTCCCTAGAACCTTGTTTTATGCATAGATTTCGTGTTTTAACTCCGATTTAATCCGTTCTTGTTGCGTTAGCTTCGTATCAACTCAAACTACGATATAGTACTGTAATTTAGTATGTTTCTGAATTTTTATTTAATATTAAGTTGATTAAATGTTATCTAAATGTGTTTTCCTAATTAAAATCTAATTAAGGTTATACGGTTTTCATAGTAATATTAACTTGATTAATATTTATTTCATGAGATTTCTAAATAAAATTTAATTAAGTTTCGGTTTTTCATAAATAAATATTAATTTGGTTAATGTTTATGACAACTAGCTGTTCTCATTAAAAGCAATTTAGAGTTAAACTTCGAGCTTTCATAAATGGATGATAATTTGATTAACACTAACATAAATGTGTTTTGTAAATAAAGTTTCTTAGCCCAACATGACATGATAATTATTATTCGATTAGATGCTCTCACATGTTTTATTTTAAGTTAGTGTTTTAATTTGGTATAATTCATACATAAACGATTATAAATAAAATATGATTAAGTTTTATCTTGGTTTTACAAATTCAAATGTAATTCTTTGAAATAATATTTATATATGATTTTGTTTAATTAAAATCAATTAAGCATATAGTTGTGTTGTTTATAACCCAAATTCTCCCCATAGTTGTATCTTGTCAATCTTAGCTCCGTTTTCAGCAATTTTTACGTTTACGTGACCATAGCATCAAGCCCTATCCTTTAGTGCGCTCTTTTAATCTTAGCACTATTTCTTTTGATTGGTGTATTGTTCTTAGTTGTACTTGTTTGTTTGCTTGTATAGCTGCATGCTTGCTTGGTTGTGCTCAATGATTGCTACGAGTAGATGGAATGACATTGAGCAAGAGTTGAAGATAATCTAAACAACTATACTTTGTAGAAAGGCAGGTGTCCCTAACTATCTTTATACCTATGATTTAATTACAATATCATGATGATTTAATTGAACATGAAGTGACCATCCAGGAAAACGGTACAACCATGAGAGCTAATGGGCTCTGACCTTGGCTGACTAATTAGAGACTCTAGTTTGTGTATGTCTTACCGAAAGGGCAAGGGGGAGGCATTGATGAGGTATAGTCCGGTCCTCTTGAGCTGTGGGCTTAGCTAAGAGGCAGACTTCATTATGGAGGGTTATGCTTTGCTTCGATCTGAAACCTTAGCGGAGTACACTTATTAGGGAATCTTTGTAAAGGGCTCGTAGCATCCCTATGCAGTCACCCCTCGGTAGTGTGATGCATGCCTGATCCGCACAGCATGATTGGGTTTAAAGTTCTTTTGAACTTTTACACGACTTATGGTGAAAGTGTACAACCTCTGCAGAGTGTAAAACTGTTATTAACAGTCGTGCTCACGGTCAAGAGCGGCTTGAACCCTCGCATGATTAATTTACTTAAAGTTCATATTAAATTGTCTCTGATTATTTCTTGTGGCCTTATTGAGTACCAACCATAAGTGTACTCATCCTTGCTAACTGCTGCGTAGAATAAAAAGGTCTGTGAAGCTGATGAAGATGGTGCTGAGTTCTAGGCGTATGCAACCCCCAGTCGATTGCCTGTGAAGTTTGGAGCCGTCGTTTTCAGATACGTTGTAACTCTGATAGACTTGTAAGTCATTTATATAGTTTATTTTACGTGATATTGTATCTTTTACTCACTAGTGGTTACTATATGTGTGAAACTTGATCCTGGCACACATACGATGTACACTTGGTTTGTTTTCTGAAACCAGGCGTGACAGGTAGACTATGTGTTCCAAAAAGAGATTAAACTTGAAGCCTCCACGAAAAGCAGAGCTCGGCTTCGACCTTCCATCACCATCTCTTATATACTAGCATCATCGGTCTCCAGCAAAGCTCGATATATATGGTCATGCCGCTCAAGACGACACGAGAAGCTCCGGCCACCCGACTCGACGCGAACGGCGCCAGCCTCGCCACCCTGGCGTTCCCGGCGGGAGCGTGGTCGGGCCGCAAGGTGGCACGCACGGGGTGCACTGGCGGCGCGGCGTGCGTGACTGGCGACGCGCCGCCGGCGATGGTGGCGCAACTGAGCGTGGGCGGGCCGGGCAGGCTGGCGGCGTACAGCGTGAGCCTGGTGGACGGGTTCAATGTGCCCATGGTGGTGTTGCCGCAGGGGTTCGCCGATGGGAGCAGTGCCCAGTGCTGGTGTGCGCGGTGGACCTCGCCGCGGGCCAGGGGCGGCGGCGGTGGGTGCGGCACCGGCGGGACGGAGGTGGGGATGTTCAAGTCAAGGTGCTCAGAGATGAGGACCAGGTCGGGGGACGTGGAGGCGACGCCGCAGGTAGGGATGGCAGTTGGACCCACGGGTGTGTGTGCCCCGCGGGTTTCGCACCCATTGGGTGTGGGCGTGGGTGTAAAATCTCACCCGTGGGTCTACACCCAACCCGACCCGTACTGAGAAGGGTGCAGGTGCGGGTGTAGAATTTCACCCGTGGGTGACCCATTGGCCCCAGAACAACAAGAGCTTTTTAGTTTCCGTAAGAGGCCCATAACCTTATCCATCGTAAAATCAGCCCAGCCCAACTAAAACCCTAGCCACGCCCCTCAGTCCCTCACCTTATCTAGAGGCTGCAGCACGCTAGCATCCCTAATCCCACGCTACAAGAAATATGGGGTTTTACTACATTTCATTTATGTCACTGAAAGTACATATTACGTCACATTTTGCAATTTATGACACTCACGTGACGAAAATCCATACGTCGTCTATACCCCGTAATAAAAAGTATTCAATGACGAATATACATTTTTTCGTCATAAATTTTATGACTTATTATGTCGTCACTAAGTTATGACGCCAGCTTTTCGTCGTTAAAGACATGCAAAACGTCACTAAACCTTGTGTCCGGATGATGTGGCATGTGACTAGTAGGTGACGTGGCATCACCTTTGTGACGTTTCAGTTCGTCAAAAATATTTGTTGGCCCAAGAAAGCCCATGTAGTGAGAAGCCATTTGTGGGCCAAGCCCAATTGTAAGGCCTTTTTTATTTTATGATAATATTTATTTTCAAGCCCAGTATTTTCTTTTGCGCAGAGCCCACTCCAATTTGAGCCCAATATTTTTACCGGGCCTTATTTCGACATGGGCCGCATTTTTTAACAGTATTTTTCCAACCCTTATTATTTCCACTCATATGTCATTTCAGCCCATAATAGTCCTTCCCCAGCCCATATACCAATTCAGGCCCACAACCAATACAACCCATATACCAATTCAGGCCCACAAAACCAATACATCCCATGTATTCAGCCAACACAGCGCATACAGATTTCACCATAATAGCCATTCAAAAGATATGTTGACATCTCCAGAACATATTTAACACCTCCACAATACATCAAAACATATGGTCACATCTCCACAAGAGACAAGCACATCCAACAAGTCTTAGGTCCATTCAGCTTCTAGATGATGTTGTCTAGACGAGTCAAAGAAATTACCTACTACTCGTTGTTAACGCGCAGCAGACGACGGAGAAGTGAGTTTGTCTCATCGCCTTGCTTCTTCAGGCTGTCCAGTTCTTGCTGTTGCTTCTTATTTGCTGCTTCAGTTTCTTCAAACTTTGATGTCAAGGATTGAAGCTGGTTCTCCTGGTACTCGATTTGGCATCTCAGCGCAGCTGATTCTTCCCTTTCTAACTGAACTTCTGCCTCAAGTTCTTGTACCCTTGAATGGACTGCAGATGTGGCACCCTTCTTTGAGGCAGACGGCTCGAGACCAACATTCACAAGAAATTTGGATGATGGCAACACTTCTGCAACAGCTTGAACATCAGTCTTAGGGTCTTGTCCTTCTTCTGTAGTTTCTGCCACAATAGCTTCCATACGCTCCTAACATGATCAAACAAGTTTGCATTAAAAACTAGTTGCACAGAATATATGTTACCACAGTAGGATTGTAAAACAGAACCAAATAAAAAGCCATGTGAATGCAATAGCAGCACAAATCAGTGCATCTCCCAAATTTACGTAAAGAACAGCAACAAGTCTAAACTAGTACGACAAATGGTACCAGTACAGCTAGCAAGTATAGGTCTACTGACTCCAAAAGCCCATGGCAGTCAAACAAAAACAGCACAAGACGAGACACTGCCAGCAACAATTACAAGCCAAACAAAACAGTAAACACTAGGACTTTGACAAAGTAACAAATGAGCAGTGAATTTAGTTTTGACCAAACTTACAAGTGCATCTTTGACGGGCTCACTGAGACCTGTCTTGCTGCTGCAATGAAGATCTCTGAAGAGGTCAATTGCGGTCGGAGGTGCATCTTTGTACTTGGTTTGCTTCTAAAAAAAGAGGCAATCACATTTATTAGACGATGAAGAATTGAAAGATCATCAAGTGAAATCAGTACTTGTCCTTTCATGGTAAGTTAAGTAACCGAAATTTTATTTGGTAGGAACACGTGATGAAAGCTTCAGTTAGCAAAAATACATGGACCTGGTATAAGTGCAATCTAAACCCATGTTCAGGAACTAATCAATAGCTGTAGCACATGATCAGGAACTGATTGTAACTGATCTGGTACTTTGGAAAACAAAATGCCAAAATAAATAATCCAATAATCTATCTACAGCCATGTAAATGACACTAAAAAATCTCCATCAGAACTAGTACAAGATATTGCCAAACAAATAGTGGCTGAAAAGGAGAACATGCTTACCACAACATAAGTTTGAGCAATGTAACTTCGAGAGCCTGTCTTATGAGGGTATTTCACATTCTCACGGCTCATCTTGGCCTTCAAACACTTTTCCTATAATGGGATTAGGAAATATTACATATCAGGAATATAGATAGGTACTCATGATTTATATGCAGCTGCAGCATATACATATGATAGTCACGATTAGTCAGCCTATTATTATCACTAAAAGCTAGAAATCTGCTAACACTAAGGTCATGTTTGATTGGCAGCAATGTTTAACAACAGAATTTAGAGAAAATAACATAGATTCGGTGATTAATCATAAGTTCTAAAGACATATCAGGCCATAAGACTAAAACCATCACCATCAGTTCAGCACAATAGTTAAGGGAAACACCATAAATCAGACTTAACATAAACTATATATGTCTCCAGTATAAGACAAAGGAACCTTGGCATAACAACAACATAGACAAGTGCTCAACAAATAATGACAAGTTGACAACAGGACAATAAAAACAGGACAGCAGCATAGACAAGTGCATTCTACTCATCAGAATCAGAGACAATTATATTATAACAAGAGTGCAATAACAAGAGTGTTATATGCCTATATGTTGATAAAAAAACATTGATAATATACTTACAGCAGTCAGCAAGTATACAATTGCACTGAACATAACACTAAGTTTCCCCAAAATTTGACTCTGCAAGCTACTATAACTTAGAATTCACAACTACTACATAAGCAAGCTGAGCTAGTGTTAGTGTACATAACACTAAATTTGACTCTGCAAGCTACTATAACTTAGAAATTCACAAGTACTACATAGTGCTAGTGTTATCAGCATCCAGTGGCGGACCCAGCTACAAAATCCAGGTAGGGTGAAAATTAGATGTGCAACTACAAGGCACTGGATCCCCGACTTGCGAAAATTAGCTCAACAAGAACTAGAACCGGATCTCAGGCCACCGCCGCCACCACGTGAGCTGCACCGTGCTCCATTACCGCGCCTCGGTGGAGGCCCTCGGCAGAGCCGCACGCGACTTGCTCGCAGAAGGGGGCGGCCTCGTCCCCGGCGGCGGCCCGCGAAGATCTTGGCTGTGCGGGCGTTGGCTCGGCCATCCTGGTCGATGGACACGGCGGGCCGCCGCTCCGCCCACGGCGGCGGCCCGGGTGTGCGGGGAAGAGGCCGCCGTCGTGGCGCGCAGACGACACGAGGGGTGCGTTAGGGTTCGGGGGCGGCGGTAGCGCGGGAGCGGAGGACATTGGAGCCGAGGGGTGGCTCAGGGTGGCACCGGAGGCGGGGCTGCGGGAGGAGGGGCGTCGTCGACCCGGCGCCAGTGGGCGAGGAGAGAGAGCGGGCGACGGAGGCGTGGAGGTGGCGGGGGGAGGCGAGGAGAGGGGTGCGGGCTGTCGTTAGGGTTCCAGAAGCCCTTATATTAATGGGAGCACGATCACAGCCATAGGATCAAAATCGGACGGCTAACATTCGTTGGGCTGTTTAGGCTGAAACAGGCCTTGGTGTATTTCTTTTTCTTTTTCATTTTATTGCTCTATTCTGAAGTGACACATAAAAATAATTATCTTATATAGGCCACTATATTTTTTGTATATAATAGAATACATCTAAGTTGTCTTATAGGAATTTCAAAAATTTTGGAACTGATTTACTATTTTCTATAAGTTAAATAAATTTCTATATAATTATGAAATTAGTTTCTATTTGAAGTATGTGTGCATTTAATAGTATACAAAAAATTACAAAAAAATCATATGTATATTCATATGTTGCGGTCTAACCTAAGTCATGGAGATAGATCCAAAATTCAATTGTCTTATAAGGACAATTCGGACTTCTACCTCCAAATTAAAAATAGGATAATTGTAATAATATATAAATTTGGTCAAAAAATTCTACAAACTGACGTGACAACATATTTTGTGTCCATAAGCTTTCCATAAAAAATTCAAATGATTTTAACGAAGTGCGACTATACATTATTCACAAAATGATACATCTCTAATAAAGTTTCTTATGACTGAACCCAAACTTTGAGATTTGAATACCAAATTAGTTTTTTGAACTTGTATGCACCTCAAACTTGGACACAACCTCTGGTTCAATATAATATTATGAAATGTGAAGTTAAATTAGCAATTGTTATATAAAACTCTAGTTTGAAATTCAAGTTCAAACTCATTTAGAGAAGTTTTACGGAAACTCAATTTTTCTCCTAAATCTAGAACTCAAATAAAAAACCTTTCAACATGAAACTTGTAAAACTTTTAATTCTAAGAAACTTTTGTATTTGTCATATTTTGAGTTTTAATGTAAATTTTCGTTCAAATCTTGGTAAAACGTCTTTTGACCCTGGTCAAATAAAAACATTTGACCCTAGGAGACTTGGGCCGAGCGAAGAGAGTTGGGCCGAGCGGAGGGCGCTGGCTGGGCCGAGCGGAGGGCGCTGGCTGGGCCGAGCGAGGGGAGTTGGGCCGAGCGAAGGGAGCTGGCCGTTCGGGATGAGAGAGCTAGGCCGTTCGGGATGAGAAAGAAGGAGGGGAAGACTAGACCGAGAAAGGGAGTTTAAGGAGCAATTGTGAACTTAGGCCAAAACAACTTTTTTAGAGCTTAAAGGAAACAATTCAAACGTGAATTTAAATTAAATTTAAATTTTAATTTGAACTACAAGCAGTCAAAACTCAATGCAGCCAGCATGAATGCAGTTATTTACTTTCAAAAAATATTTTTCTATTCTAAATTCCCTGTAAATTAAATAAAGTTGAGAAAAAATTTAGAAATTTGTGAAAATCATTGTTATAATTGTACTACCTATTCACGTCCCAAAATAAAAAAAATTTGGGGTGTGACATTGCACTTTTTTTGCCAGACTTAGCGAGCAAAATGATAAGATATAAAATAAAGTAAAACCTCACTTGGTCACAAATTATTCCATGGTGTAGTGGTAAGCCTTGCACTTGTGGGACCCATGCTAGCAGCGTGGGCCCACTTGTCCAAGTGGCAGTGGGACCCACCCTAATCTTTTATTTTTCTTTTGAAAACTTATGATGTTTAACAATTTTGCTTAATGACAAAACAAAATTCGTCACGATTTTGGCTTTGCCACAGTTTGTGACGATTCTTAGTTACTCTTAATGACGAACACCTCATTTTTATCGCTAAGTTGCGTTGTATGATATAGAACGTCACAAAACCAAACATGATAATGACGAATAAGTCGAACGTCATCAGGTATTCGTCACAAAAGGCCAATTTTCTTGTTGTTGATGCAAATCTCGGTCAACACACGAGAGTACATAAACGAACGAAGATCAGCAAGTTCGCACAAACCGGTCTGACCGGTTTGCTTAACCGGTCTGACCGGTTTCTAGGGTTTCGCTGGAATTGACTGTTCGTGAGGGTAACTACCAAGCTTACGTGTTGGAAGACGGCAAGGTTTACGAGCAAACCAGCAAAGAGATAACCAACGCACTTACGTGGCGAAGAACGACTAGTTTACGAGCAAACTAGCAAAGACCGTCGAAGCTCTCACCCGGGAGGGACCCCGTCAGGGTGTGAACGTCGCCGTCGTGCCCTAGGTCGACCAGCGAGCCTTAGGACGTCATCTCTGGTCGTGGAGATCAGCGGATGAGTAGCATGGAGGTTGGAAGAGATTAGGGTTTGAGATAAAGGGTAAAGTAATGTTTGATTCGATTGGATCTATCTCAATCGG
Source organism: Echinochloa phyllopogon (assembly GCA_033239725.1). Lineage (NCBI taxonomy): Eukaryota > Viridiplantae > Streptophyta > Magnoliopsida > Poales > Poaceae > Echinochloa > Echinochloa phyllopogon. The sequence continues at coordinate 23,570,710 of BTCW01000014.1, forward strand.
CCTTCTAGCCTTTATATTTATAGGCCGGGGAAGTCTTACCCATTCCAAGTCGGTTACAATATGGGATCAAACTCGAAATCCTAAACCTACTCGAATTACAGACTCAAACCGCCGGTTTGTCTGGGTGCAGATCTTGCTGAAGTCATATCTCTCTCATCTGGATTCCAAATTAGGCATTCTACATATGCATCTTAATTGTCTCGACGAGAGCTACGCAATGGTGAAGTCCAATTGGCATTTTGACACTTTTACCAAAACCGGTCTGACCGGTTTGTGCACACCGGTCAGACCGGTTTGCACTGCTGTGCCACTTTTGGGTGTCAACATATGCCCTATTTCTTGGTAAAGCTTGCGTAGCAAGAAACATTTCTCCAAGCCAAAAACTGCACTGAAACAATGATAAGCACCCGTACATCAGTCACATCTTGTCTCTAATGATGAAGAAACCCAATTGTCCACATATCTTGGTCTTCAAGACGATGGATTCACTGTGCTGCTCATATTCCTGCATCTCCATGAGATATGAACCTGAATATACACCACTTCGGCTATGATTGTCTGGAATTTAGTTCAAAGCCAATATCACACTTTAATTGACCATGGATGCACAATTGACCCAATTACAATGAATAGCAATTGGTCTTTTATCCTTTATAATCACAACTGAGAGTGTGTAATAAACATCCACCAGCCTCATATCTTTGGATCATAAACCCCTAGCCGAAGTAGAAAAATCATATCCAGCTTGTTTATTAGTGCAAAATATTCTAACCGGCCTCATAAATGAATATGCCACAATCACAATGCAAATGGCCAAGATTAGATTGTTGTCAAGAGTTAACTTGCACTAATACAATGCAAAGCATCTATGCACCAAATTCAGATCAAGTATTTGCTGCATCTATCAATATTGAATCACCAAATGCTTTTGCCTATTTCACTCCTATGGATCACAAAACTCTAGCTCGAATATAAAACTTCATATTCGGCCTAAATATTGATGTAAAATATTTGAACCGGCTATGTCTCAAAATAACATTATTTGATGTAACAAAAATCAGCACCAGTACCTTCAGCACTCTCTCAAGCCAATCCAAATAAAGTACCAAATCCATAAGGAAAAATGCTCATTGTACTAATAATCATGGTACAAACCGGTCTGACCGGTTTGGGAAACCGGTCAGACCGGTTTCGCCTGATCAGCTGATCGACTCTCTCTTGATGAATTTTCTTGCCCCCCGGGCATTAAAATAATCAAGTGATATTTTATCAGGAAATTTAACACTTTAGGACGATGATCAAAGACATTCATCGGCCGTATGTATTGCCAAGGATGATACAAATTATTGTCTTCAGTAAATTTATCCATAAGAATATGTATAACCGAAATAGTGTTGAGAGATTTATAAAATCCAGAATAAAAACCATCTCGAGAAACTAAATATTTCGGCTTTTGAATTTAATCAATAAGCATAATAATTTGGTGATAACCCTCCTTCATATAAAGACCCACATGGCATCCAAGGATCAAAATAAGAGTATGAAGGATAACCAAACATATTCATGGATGAATTCCAATACACAGGCGTATATAGCACTCGTGAATCAAATGGATGATGTACTGACCAATAATTTTGATGTTTTGGTGCAAACCTCAATCTTGGAGACCGTCTTTTGTAGATTTTCTTCTTCTTCAATTGTGTAGCACCTTTTGCTTGAACATCACCCTTATTTTGAATCTCAACGCTTATTTTAGCAACCCATGCCATGCCTCTCTTTCTCAGCTCTTGAGCATTAAGCTTTTGCAAATTCTTCATCTTCCAATTTGATAAACCAAGTGGATGACTTGGCCTTGCTTCAGTTTTTGACAGCAATGCTTTCTTCTTGATTTTAGGCGCCTTCAACTCATTTTGTTCAAATCTGACACTTGGAGGATCAATGCTTGATTTCTCTTCTCCTTTGCCTTTAGTAGCCGAAGTGGTTTCCATATGAATCGGCTTTTCAGTAGATGAATTCAGATCTGAACTTTTACCTTTGCGGCCATCCTTTTTCACTACATAAATCTGCTTGACAACCTTTTTCTTATTTTGAACTCTAGACCGATTTTTATGCTCAAAACGATTATTTTTAACATAAGGTTGTCTTGCATATGATGATTCTTGTGGAGCTGCATACTCTATATAATATGGCCTAAAATATGAAGGAGTATGTGCCAATGAATCATTCCATCCCCGTGATGAGTAAGAATAAAAATTAGTGGGATGTGGAGTACATGGAACTGGCATTGATGGACCAAAAGAAGAATATGATGCTGCCGAATTAAAACTCTTCCATTGCCAATTCCAATTCCCAGAATTATGTTTAGGAGGTGATCTTGATGATTTAGCTCCATTTGACCGATTAGCACGCTTGGCCTCATTTTCTTTTTGATATTTAGCCAGAAGTTCATCAAAAGTGAGCTTCGGCCTTTTACTATTGTGCTTAACACGGTCTTTACCTCCATCCATCTTAGGACGCCCTGACTTCAATATTTCTGGGCGACCCTAATCAGAACCGGTCTGACCGGTTTGAGCAACCGGTCTGACCGCTTTCTTACCGGTCTGACCGGTTGAGCAAACCGGTCTGATCGGTCTCGTCATCACAGCAGGAGTAATCGGTTCTTGTTCCGATTGCGAAGAACTTGTTTCCCCCCAGTATTTTCCTGATTTTTATTAAGCTCATCGTCCTCTGACACATCTTCAATTTGGACGATGTCTTCTATACCACTCGAAGGCTCAGAATGTTCCTCTTTGGCAATTAAATTTGGATCTTTAGACAAATCGGTCAATGCTAACCGATTTAATGATCCTTTGGCATCAAAACCAATTGTAGGCAATTGGTTATCCTCTTGTGTTTGAGAAAATCTCAATCGTCCAATATTAATGGCCGATTGGATAAATTGGCGAAACATATTGCAATCACTTGTATTATGATCAAAACAATTATGCCACTTGCAATACTTCCGCTGTTCTAATTCAAGAGGTGGTGGAATAACTTTGTGATCAGATAGCTTAATAAGATTGTTCTCTAGCAAAATATCAAATAAATCATCACACAAAGTTAGATCAAACGTATATTTTATTCTCTCTAACCGATGCTTTTGTGGAGAAGATTTTAAAGCCAAGCAAACGAATGGTTCAAATTTTTCATTAATCCATTCGGCTATACTTTTTTGTGTCCTTCTCACATCCGATGTTTTAGAGTTCATCACTACATCATCATCGGATTTCACAATGCTTTTCGGTTTTGGTTTCTTATTTTTAATCCCAGAATGACCATAAGTAAACCATGTAGAGAAAAACTTTGGCAATGATGATGGAGAAATTTTAAATGTCAAAATCTTGCTCTTATCGGCCTTCCTAATTTTTATATTACAATGGCCGACATAATCTGAAGGTATGACACTGCTAGCAAGTAAATTACCATCCTCAATCGATCTTTTAGAAATATTCATAGTATCACCACTAGTAGATGAATTAATTAAAAATGCATGATCTGATTGGGAGTTACTTGCAAAGCATACCTTGCTGAAATTTTTGGAGAGGCGTGGAACCTTGATATAGATGGTGTCGTATTTCTCTTGATGGCAGCCCACAACAGTTGCTTTCTGTAGAAACCGGTCAGACCGGATTATAGGACCGGTCAGACCGGTTTTCCCAAGTTTGCTGGGAATCACCAAGTCGTGAGATGTCAGTGCCTCCTCTTTGCCTCCAACGCCATGATCTTCGTCATTTTGGTTGGATGAACTTTTCCCAGCCATGAATTGACATTTACTGATAATAGAATAATCGCTAGACAAATACACAACTTCATGTGGGAATTCAAGCACAGCTGTTTTCTTACTAGTGATAAGGTTTTGTACAGCCAAGCTTGTTTCTTTTGTTTGAACAGATCCAGATCGTTCGGTTGTTGTAATTACCGAGCTTTTAGTCAAATCTGAATCGTTCTTTTTCTTATTGTCATGAGATAAGTTGATATACTTCTCAATAAGTTCATGTGTCTTTGCTGAAAATTTAATTTGGCTAAAGTTATCAGAAGAATTTTGAGCCAAATCATGATTATTAGCACTTACATGTTGTGCTGAAAAAGTAGATGCACCATTCACTTGAGGGACATGTTGTGCATCATATGACGGTTGAGAATAACTGGCCGGATATCTAAAATTAGTATAGCCAATTTTCTTGTTCGTCGGCATGCTTTGAGTCAAATATTCTGAATTTGTTGCCGATGAATAAGCATATGAAACACCTTGTTGAACATTATTAAAATCATTAGCACATGGTGTCTCATAAAGATTGGCCCAACTCATGTTAGTTTGGCCTTGATAATTGTTCATCGGCATGTGAACTTGTTCTGCAGCCGATGTGTTAAGATAATGTTGTATGTTGCTAGTAGCATTAAAATTTAAAGCATGTATATTATTTGATAACGGCTCTAGCTTATAAAATTCAGGTTTATAATTTACATAAGAAACTCCATCTGAACAATTACTAGCCGATGTAATATGCCTACTAGTATCATATGTAGCAACATCAACATGAGAATTTGTGGTACTAGCAAAATAATCATTAGAAACATATGATGTACTTGCATGCTGTACCTCAGGCGTGGCGTAGTAATATTGTTTGTGGTGCATATGAATAACCCGCCATAATAGGTATTGATGCATCCAGTCTTGTGATAAATCCAGATATTTAAGATAATTCAAGCAATCAATGACCAAGACTTTGCTTCTACTTTAATCTTCAATATGAAGTAGCAAGCAAAACACAATGCAATCGGTTTGAGCAACCTGATGCAAAGTTACAGGTATAGGTGCAATCGATCCAAAAAGACCAGATGCAACTATAGCGGCGAATCAAAATAATAGATCAATTAAGTATAAGGCTAGGGTAGAAAAATTTGGTTCCTTTAATAACCAGAATTATCGTTCCCCAGCGGAGTCGCCAAAATGTGTTGACACAAATCTCGGTCAACACACGAGAGTACTTGAAACGAACGAAGATCAGCAAGTTCGCACAAACCGGTCTAACCGGTTTGCTTAACCGGTCTGACCGGTTTCTAGGGTTTCGCTGGAATTGACTGTTCGTGAGGGTAACTACCAAGCTTACGTGTTGGAAGACGGCAAGGTTTACGAGCAAACCAGCAAAGAGATAACCAACGCACTTACGTGGCGAAGAACGACTAGTTTACGAGCAAACTAGCAAAGACCGTCGAAGCTCTCACCCGGGAGGGACCCTGTCAGGGTGTGAACGTCGCCGTCGTGCCCTAGGTCGACCAGCGAGCCTTAGGACGTCATCTCTGGTCGTGGAGATCAGCGGATGAGTAGCATGGAGGTTGGAAGAGATTAGGGTTTGAGATAAAGGGTAAAGTAATGTTTGATTCGATTGGATCTATCTCAATCGGCCTTCTAGCCTTTATATTTATAGGACGGGGAAGTCTTACCCCTTCCAAGTCGGTTACAATATGGGATCAAACTCGAGCCTAAGTTTATATCTTTGCTCGAGGACGAGCAAAGAGCTAAGCTTGGGGGAGCTTGTTGGCGGTCGTTACAACCCAAATCCGACCACCAATACTCGGGAATAAATGAGGTTTTATGCAACATTCCATGTACTTAGGTTTATATTCTAATAATGTTCCACGAGTTTTGGTGAGTGTATGGTGTGCAGGTACACAATTCAGCAAACATGGACTAAGGGGGGTAAAAGTGGCCATTTCGGCTAAACCACTTGGATCGGCTGATCCACCCCCCTTAGCCCATTCATATATGACACACCACCACATGGAAAAACACACTCAGAGGCCGCACGGATCGCTGACGTCGTCAATCCGGAGCAAAGAAGCACAAACCGACTAAACCCAGCCCATGGGAAGCAATCCTGGACGTCCACAACACATAGTCGGTGCAGCAGAGGTCAACCGGGCACTGGGCCCAGTTCGCCCGAACTGGGTAACCGCCTCAAAACCGACCTCCAGAGTCAATCCAGGCCGTGGAGCACCAAGGCGGTGCATCTGGACAGTTCGGCCGAACTGACCAGTTCGGCGAACCTATCCGTTCGCCCGAACTGGCCGGGGCACCCGCCTCGGTGCCTTGGCCGGTGCTCTACCTCAACCGCCTCTCCCACCTATGAATAGAAGTGTTCTCCTCACTTGTAACACACACCACTTGGGAGCAAGTCTCCAATTCTCCACTTTCAAGATGTAGAGTTAGGCTAGTCCAGTTGGGAGTTAGAGTCACGGTCGAGCTTCGCTCGGGATTCCGGAGTCGTCTTCTGGAGTTCTGGTAAAGCTCTTGTATCTTTTCCTTTTCTTTATGTTCGACTCTGAGTAATCAATATATTTCCTCTGCATTTACTTGAGCTATTTGTTCTGCATTTATTTCGCGAGTAATTGTGGAATGTCTAGCCTTGGTTATAAGCTGTTGTAGTCTGGTTCTATAAGTTCTCTCTTGGTCCTTTGTCTTAGCTGGTTCCTCGTTTCTGCTCAATACTTGCGGTGAATTGTCACTGGGGTATTGACAGGATTGCTTGCTCTTTCTAGGAGAGTGAGTAGTTATTGCCTAGCGTAGGTGTGGTGCCTAGTCTAGATGGTAACCTTGGTTTATTCCCGTCGCAACGGAGGTGGTAGCCGTGAGGTGGTGACAGCCCTTTCTGTCTTCGTAGCCCATCATGTTAGTTCCGGTCCGTAGGATTCCCCAGTTGGGAAATAGTGGCACCCCTTCTCATCCCTTTCTGTGTGTTCACCGGTTCCCTTGTCCCGAAGCTAAGACAATAGAACTAGGAAGAGAACCATAGATGCCATTCTTCATGCTAGCCGTAACCCCTGCCAGAGGTATCTCAAGGCCAGTGGAAGTATATAGGAATCCTTTCCTGTCTCGTTGTTCTCCCACTAGCTAGACCGCTCTTCTATCTCTATCCTGAACTTCTCCTTGTGTGTGTCAACTGAATATCACTCCTATCCTATCCTTTACCCCCGCCTTGTTAGCCGGTACTTTAATTAGTAGTTACATCCGTGTCAATAGTCAATACTCTTTATCCAATGCTTCCCTGCGGAAATATAAATATGATACCTAGGAATACTCCCGGGTGAAATGCTACATCGGTATCCGTGCGCTTGCGGATTTATATCTGTATCGTAAGAATACCAATGAACACTACTTGCACCATTACTGGGATTGGCAATCCTAATAGTGGACCGTAAGAAGTGTCAACTGTCCTCCACCAAGCTTGGGTCTTTCCATCATTGGTAGGGTTGAAACCTTGAGAAGTACTCTGTCATCTAGTCTATCTACTGCTGGACATCATACCTTAGAGCATCCAGCACGCCGCTATTCTCTTTGTGGTACTGAGAATGGCGTGCCAGTGTGCTCTCGATATTGCGGGTACGGTCGTCGATGACGTCGACTCGGTCGGAGATGTACGACAGCTCCCGACTGATGTCGTAACTGCCTGGCATGGTGAAGCGTGCGGACTGAGAGTATCCAGGGTAGTAAGGTTGGTTTGTACTTTCGTATGGCCCTCCATACCATCCCTGGGAATAATCAGAGTCCGTACTCTGAGCGTAGTCTCAGTGGCCCGAGGCAAAGTAATCCAGATCCTGGGAATGTCTAGAGCCTCCTTCTCCAGATGTCCTAGCACCGGTATACTCCTCGTATGCCGCCTCGAAAGCAGACGTATGTCAGTGCTGTTGCGATGGTGAACTCGTTGGCTCTTGGGAGGTAGCGAGCCTAGCATCTCACCTGGCTCGTCCTTGGGTAACTGGCCCTGTGCCTGCAACACTGTGCCGGGCTGGCTCTCTCCAAGGAGGAGAGTCGTCCACACCGGAACTCAATTGAAGGGTCAGTTTCCGAGCGGCATACAACCTAAGCTCTACACAAGGTAGGGGGACTTCGGTTGTATAGCTGTCGAAGATTTATCTCGAGCGTGTCTGTCTAGGGTATCCCAGAGAGTAGATTTGTGCGGTTCACCGTACCTGGAACTTGATGGTTAACGCAAAGACACAACACACAAGGATTTAGACAGGTTTGGGCCACAAGTGTTGCGTAATACCCTACGTCCTGTATGGGGGTTTGTATATTTTTTTATTCTCATTGGGTATTCTTGACCTAACGAGCTAGGGACCCCTGCCCTCCTTTATATATCCCAGGGGGCAAGGTTACATGCTAGTCTCCTAGTCAGTTATAATTTGGGGGTCCTAAACGCGTAGTTCTCTGAGTATTTCTACTAGGACTCGGTCTTCTTTCTTGAGGGAACCCGGGGATGCATATCGCACAATAGCCGCGATGACTCATGACTAAGCTCCCATCAAATGCCCGCCGTATCATGTGGCCTTGCACGAAGTGCTCGGCATCAATAGTGGGGCGTGTTGTCTTAATGTAATTCAGCTGTGTGCCCTCAAGAACACCCAACCGGGTAGCGAGGCGAGTAACTAGACAAGTCACCGCCACACTACCTACACGAGAGGAATATGTCAACCAATGGGTAACCAGGTCTCGAACAGATGAAACATCAACTTGCTTAACCATGGCGTAAAGCAAACACAACTCAACTGTGTTGACCGGATGCAAGTCGGATCATGGGAACACTGTCATAGCCAGCCACCGATGCATGAAACACAAGGTGGGGTTATGTATGTTGTTGGTATGCGGTGCCGTACAACTAGTGTTCCCAGAAATCATTTTCCAAAAACTATATCGACCGAAACTTCTCAAAGCTTTGGTGGGCTCTAAATGACAACGATGATCAAAACCTAGAGCCACACTCAAATCCCTCCAAGAGTATTTTAAAAATACTCTTGGTTGAAAAACCGAAAGCGAATACCCTGCCTTTCAGATGAAATCGTTGTATGAAACTCGAGGGTGAGGAGATACGACCCTAGTTCATCGACGCGTCAGAGGTTGCTCCAGCCAACGGCTTCGAACACTTCTGTGAATTCTTCGATCATTCCCATTCTTACGAGTAGGTTCTTCTCATAGACACGGGTGATCTCGAACTCCTTCAGGCGCAGCATGTTGAAAGCTTGACGTTCGCGGTCCGAGCGGAGGATGATGTCGTCCTCGCTCTGGAGCTGCCGAACCGAGACCGAGGCAGAGCCTCTGCCCAAGCTAGCCGCTCCAAGCTCATCCACCTCCATCCAGCTCGAGCCACGGGATGGTGCTGGGGAGCTCCTAGCATCATCCTCACCTGAATGCTTGCTCAAACGGGCAAAGCATCGGAACGCGCAGAAGAGCTTCGACATGTTTCCTGCAAAAGGTTAGCGAATAGAATACCCAAATGACTGAAAATATGGGGTTAGCACAAGTAAACCAAGTTAGTCGTTCGAGAGTCAGTCGTTCTTGCGGGGATGAAGAACCTCCACAAAATTTTAGTTATTCTTGTGAGTGTCTGAGACCACCACAAACACGTTCAAGTAGCAGCACAAAGATCAAGCAAATAAAATATTTTTTTGTGTTATTCTTAATGCAAGTGAACCAAACTTGAGCAAGGACTAAGAAAGAACTTGAGCAAGAACTTGAGAGAGAGAGATCTCCTGGTAGAAATTTTTTAGAGTGGAATGGTGCAAGGAGAGAGCAAGCAAGTGCCAGCATTTATAGGCGAAGAGGGAGGCTGGGGATGGTTCGGCCGAACCAGGCTTGTTTGCACAAATGCCCCATGTGGGTGCACTCCCTCCTACCTCCTACCAACACTAAAATTTGGTGTAGGTCCAACACTAAGGCATGGGCACTTTGTTTGTTTTTGGTTGGTAAGATGCAAATTTGACATGACCAAAGTGGATTTTAGTGGAGTCACTCCCATGCTGCCATGTTTTGTGGTGATTGATGAGTGTGCAGCCATGTGAAGTGGGGTGGACATGTTTTGTGCTGGTTGGTGATGACAAGAAGTAAATGGAGCACTTTGGGAAAGGGTAAATTTAAGGGGAATTGCAAAATGTACACAATTCAAATTAAATTCAGCATGCTCTCCATTTATTTTTACCATGCTTGTAATTTCCCACTCTCTTTCAAATTAATTGCACAAGTGGTTCATTTATTTTGGAAAGGAAAACATGGAAATGCAATGATGGAAATTAAAAATTTGGAAGGGAAACATGAGATACATACCGGTTTTCCTCACGGCGAGAGCTCGTGTTTAAAGTTCGTGAGCGGGACTCCTCCTGTCTTCAGTGTATTTTGTCATCGTCCGATCCCGAAGTGGGTGGTTCGGACGATGCAACCTTCCTCTGCCACACCTTGTTTGTCTTCTTCGGTGGCGGTGGAGTCGGCTCCTCTGGGGAATTCCAGAGGGCTTGTTCCTCCTTGTATCTTTTGATGAGGATATCCATTTTTTCTGTGCTCATTTGTCCTTTCAGCTCATCCCATTCGAACTGCTCCCCACCAAGTATTTGCAGCTCTCCACTGAGTAGTGCTTTTAGGAAACACTTGGTGCTTTTATGCTCTGGAGTGAGCGGCTTTGTCTTCTGCTCTTCTCGAGGTTGGAACTTGAAGAAAATCGTCTTTCCATCGATACAGAACGTGATTTCTCTTGCTTCCATATCGATCCTATCCCAGGCAGTGTTCAAAAATGGCCGGCCCAACACAATGGGAAATGGATAATCACTCCCCATGTCAAGGACAACAAAGTCCGTAGGGACATAGCATCCCCAAATTCAGACTGACACATTTTCAATCACTCCCTCGGGGTAGTAGATCGTTGAGTCCGCAAGTTGTACCTGGGCAATTGTAGGAGACAAAGTGGAATAGCATAACTTTTTAAATAGTACCTTTGACATAATGTTAATGCTGGCAACTAGATCACAGTACATCATCGATGCGGTGATTCCAGATCGCGCACTGAATGATGGGCACTCCGGGGTCTTCCTTTCATTCCGGAGGGGTCTTTATGATTGCCTTTCTTGTGGCTTTTGGCGGGTATGCCATCCTTGGTAATTGTACTTCGACATGTGAGATGTTATCTGCATGGTTAATATGGAACGTACTACGAGACATCTTACCCCGTCTTGTAGTAACAACTTTAACCGTTTTAACAGAAGGTTTGGGTTGCCCCAGAATCTTCCCTGGTTCAGCAATAGAAATAGCAAGCAACTAACTGAGCAAGTTGAGTTTCTATCATTTTATTCAAGCTCAGTTGACTTTTCATAGCAGAAGAGAATGAGTCCAATATTGAGTCTATGCTTTCTAGGATTTTGTCATTATCAACAAGTTTTTGATTAATATTCTCATTAATTTTACCCTGGCCTAGCACAAGATCTCTAAGTGGCGGCTGATTATTGAAATTGCTAGAATTAAAATTATTACCTTATTGATGCCTCTCGAATGGGACGTTTGGGCGTGAATTCCAGCCTTGATTGCCGTAGTTGTTCAGTCGATACCCATTGTTGTTGGAGTTGTTGATGTAGTGGGCATCTTCTCGCGTTTGGGGGCAGTCGTTCCCCGAATGGCCAGCATTACCGCAGACCTCGCAAGTCATGCGAGCATCCATAGCTTGCACCATTTCATGGACAGGGGCCTCCAGCTTCTTCATCAGGAGGTCCATCTTAGCGGCGAGCATGTCTAGAGCTTCAACTTGGTGAACTCCACGGGTCCGTGGTTGGGCACGATCGTCGGTCCAACCTTGGTTCTCGGCCATCTTCTTGATGAGGGCCTTTGCACGGCTCTCCTCAAGAGAGAAGAAAGAGCCTCCAGCAGCAGCATCCAAATACTCACGGGCAGAACTTCTAAGCCTGTGGTAAAAAGTTTGGATGATGAACCAACTCTGCATACCATGGTGAGGACAAGCAGATATATAGTCCTGGAGGCGTTCCCATTCATTTGGGACTGTTTCATCTTTTAACTGCTGGAAACTAGCAATTTTATTCCGGAGGGCGTTGGTTTTCCCAACCGGAAAGAATTTTCGCAAAATACGCTAGTGCAGTTATCCCATGAGTCTATGGCTTCGCAGGCAGCATAAAACCACTGTTTTGCCTTGCCTAATAATCAAAACGAGAATAAAAGGAGGAGAATGGCATCGATACATACCCCACATATAGTGAAGGTGTTGCAGATCTCCAGAAAATGCTGAAGATGTGCGTTAGCATCCTCGTGTGGCTTGCCACAGAAGGGGCTAGCCTGCACCTTGTTGTTGAGGGCTGGCTTGAGCTCGAAGTTGCCATCTTCGACTGGCGGAGCTGGTCTGACTCGCACGTTCTCGCTCGATGGAGCAGATAATTCGTGGATCGTCTTGCTTGCCATCGTCGATGAAGTTACGTCAACGACGGGATGGACTAGGTTCATTGGAATGAGCTGCTTCTGAGGAGGTACAACACGAGGTCGCACTTTCCTCACAAGAGACTCAGGATTTTATTGGAAGTTTGATGGTAGTTGGAAACCAGTCATGCACTGCTCTGCTTCACAACAACGAAGATAGCAAGGATAAACCTACTTGAATAGCAGTATACTTAACTAAGATAGCTCAAGATAAATGTTTAGAAGTATCTAGCCAATTGCTTCCCCGGCAACAGTGCCATAAATGCTTGTTGGCACTTCTTACGTTCCAATATCAGGATTATGTATCCCGGTATGTGTAAGCCTCAACTCTCTCACGCACTTTGGCTTACGAGCAACCCCCATTGTAAGCCTCAAGGCAGCCAAGCATTGCTGTGCCTACCATTGCTCCCCGCACAGAGGCGTTGTGACTAAGTAAACCGTCAGTGGTCGGAAGCACTGACAGTTGGCGCGCCAGGTAGGAGGTGCAACGCTTCTTCAACCTGAGCAGTTGAGAAATGGCTCCAACTAATCTCAGCATGCTCCAAGGAGCAGTTCTGGAGCATCTCAGCTTCGGCAACTTGCACTTTGTGCATATGGGTTCAGGTGAGTTCAGGCTCGCATCGCCACCCATTTCAAGCATCCACTTTAGACTAGGAAGCACTGACACCAGCCGGGAGCGCGGTGCCTCCCTGGGCGAACTAGGAAGCACCACGCTCTGTCCCGAACAAGCATGGGCCAAGTACTTGGAGCACCACCACTATGTGGAGCCACAAGGCCTGCTAAAGGCGTGTGGCTTCTTCCCGAGTCATTTTGGGGGAGATGGAACACACCTGTTAGAATGCATGTTGGCCCAGGTCAGCCACGATAAGGCACCCAGGTCCAAAGCCCAAGGGTCAGGCGCCCCAGTCCAAGTATCGGGTCCTGTGCGAGTGGAGGCCCAGACCTACTTGAGGTGACAAGAGAGAGCTAGCCCACAGCCCCAGGTCTAGTGGCAGGCCAGAAGGGGAACCGGCATCAGGCGCACAGACTCTGAAATCAAGCACAGGCTTGATTCTCGAGCCCTCGATGGCGCTCAGGAGAAGTTTAGCCAGAGCCTGATCACATCACTACAGTGCGACTCTGGAAATCCCACTCTGACACGATAATACGCCGTAATGATGAACCTGTCAGGCGCTTCTGACAAGCACAGGGAACAATAGTACCAAGGCGAGGCCTCGGTGAGCCCGAAACAGCAGAATACGACGGTCCCATCGTGGGTACTCGGAAGCCACCCGGAGGCACTCAGAACCCTCCGACCCCTGTTCACCTTCATGATATCTTCAATTCCTAAATGTAACCGATCCCCAGACATATATAAGGGGAGTGGGGCCCCAGCGCGGGCAACGGACAAACTAAAAGACAACGAACTTAGACACACTCCCAAGCAGGCTCCGAGCACTCGCTCATAGCCTCCCTCAACACATAAACACTTCACTGTGCAGATCACCTTGATCACGCACCCCGGCTTGTAAGCCCCGAGGCATCGAAGCTCAAGGAACACGAATTCTCCTCACTGGACGTAGGGACATTCTGCCCGAACCAGTATAATCCCTTGTGTTTGCATTGCCTACCATCGCGTACCGCGGAAAGGCACCACATAAGCAACAACAAATTAGACAGCCGGTGTAAGAAGCACTGACAGTTTGGTGCGCCAGGTAGGGGGGCAGCGCCTCTTCGATCTCAGTGGCGGCGTGATGGCCCCGACTGATCTCAGCTTGCTCTATGGAGTAGTCCCGGAGCATCTCAGCTTTGGTGATCTGGATATCGTCCACAAGGGCGCGGGCGAATACCAGCTTGCACCGCCGCCCAACTCTAGCATCCGCTTCGGGAGCCTCGACTTCGTTGCGGATCGCTTTGGGTAACTCCGCCTCATCGAGCGGTGCATGCCGCCTTGTTTCCCCGAGAGCAAGAGCCTCAAGCCATAGAAAGTGAGACTCTAGCACGCCATGCCAACGCCATCCTTGGGCCAGACCCAAGTCCTGAAGGAAGCCGGTGTGTCTTCTACATGTTGGCGAATGTGCTCTCCCATCTCTCTGGAGGGGAACCCATGGCAGCTGAGCATGAGTTCTAGTACCCCCAGTGTTGGCGCTTCTTACGTTCTAATATCAGGATTATGAATCTCGGTACTGGGGTAAGGAGTGTTTTTCAGTGGTTTTCCTTAGTGTAAATTCCCTATTGGACATTTGAATAATAAATAGTTCCTTTATTGGCCCTAAAAAAATTTTGGTTCCCTATTTGACATCGACTTTAACTTTCGTTCCTAAAATGACAATACCGTCAATTCCATTGGCCCCAGCCGTGAAACATAGTTAGCAAGCTGTTAGTTTTTGTTTGAATGGACAAAAAAGCCCATGGGTAACTAATGCCCACTTCAAACTTAGGTCTAGGCGTCGATACCCATCCATCTCCCAAATGGGCGGCGGCGGCAGTACCATCCAATGGCGGCGGCGTCTGTGGCAGGTGTGCAGGTCGCGACATGGCATGCGATTGCGCAGATCCGGAGGCCACAAACCCCGACAAGCACTATGGGGCGGCAGGCGCGGCCCCCGATGGCTCGCTGCGGCGAAAGGCGCGGCCCCCGACGGGCTCACTGCGGTGCTCCTGACCCTGGTGCTGGCGGCGTTGCCGCGGACGGCGCGGCCCGTGACGCCCATCGCGCTACCCCGGAGGGCAAGGGCCCAACATCTCGATGCCGCCGGCCTGCGCCGCCCTGCTGCTCCTTCTCCGGTAGCCGTAGCACCATGGCTCGCTGGCGCGCCGCCATCCCCAAGCTCCTCCGTCGTCCAGCCGTGGCACCATGGTCTCACCAGCGCGATGATGCCCCCAAGTACCTCCGTCGGCCGTTCGCAGCACCACGGCGTCGTTGGTTGCGCCTGCAGTGTCGTAGCCTCAGCTGTGCCACCGCTCGGAAGCTCCGTCGGCCCCCGTTGGCCGCGTTCGCACGGCAGCCTCGTTGCTAGCTAGCTGCCATCACGCCACCATGGGGCTCTGCTGATCCACTCCAGACTTCACCCGTTCATCTTTAGGCTGCCCGAGAGAGAGAGAGAGCAGTGGGGCCTAGGTGTGCCTTGAGACGCGTGTTGAGTCTATCTCTTTTAGGGGGTGTTTGGTTCCTTTTTAGTCCCGTCACATCGAATGGAAGAATGCTAATTAGAAGTATTAAATATAGATTAATTACAAAATGCATTACATAAGCCAGGACTAATTTACGATATGAATCTTTTAAGCCTAATTAGTCCATGATTAGACAATATAATGCTACAGTAATGATTTGATAATTATGTACTAATTATAGGTTAATTAGGCTTGTTAGGTTCGTCTCGCGGAGTAGATATGACTTATGCAATTAGTTTTATAATTAATTTATGTTTAATGTTACTAATTGTCACTTATTTGATGGACTAATATTTAGTACCTGAGATCGAAACACAGCCTTAATCCCACACACGCGATTGGGGCACGTTTGGTTCAGAGGCTCTCCTTGTCTTGCCTCGCCTTGTTTATGTTTGTATCTAGCTGTACCATTTATAAATGATGCAACAAAAAATATGGAGTAACACAAACTTGTAGACGTACCTGAGGTCATTTGTAGATGCAAACATTTATGCAACTGTACTACTACAAACAACTTAAACTCAAATGAGGGTAAAAATGTATTTTCAAGTGGTTGTTAACGGTGTTCGTGCTCCCATTTGACGGTAGTGTTATTTTAGGAACGAAAGTTAAAGTCGGTGTCAAATAGGGAACCAAAAATTTTTTAGGGCTAAGGAAGGAACGATGCATTATTCTGGTGTCAAATAGGGAATTAACTGTTTTCCTTATGACTTAGTAAAATATATGAATACTTTGCAAGCGCACAGAATTACCGTTGTAGCACTTCACCAGGGAGTAATCCGAGGTATCGTAATTTATATTTTCGCATGGAAGCTTTGGCAAGAATACTAGTGAACAAATATTCGAGACTATCAGAGAAGGGTACACTACTATCAAGTTTGGGGATAACGGTATTGGATAAGAGTGATTATACCATGACACACAGCTCAAGGAGGCTCGGAAAGGAAAGAGAATGACTAGTTAGTTGGGAGCATAGTCACAAAGTTCCCGGGTCGATTGGGTCGAGGGTCGATACTTTATAAAATTATGGTACGGAGAGGGTATACCTCTTTGAGACGAAAATTCACAACATGATACGTGAACCAAGGAGTGTCGGGTCGATGACCCCGGAACGAGGTATAGAAAAGTCAAGGAAAAATAAAGAAAATAGAGAAAATGAGAAGAGAAAAGAGCTAGATGGACTGTTAATTACTGTGTTTTACATCATATTGGAGCTACCAATTACTGTGTTTCACATCTATGCTGCAATATCATGCCTGCCTCATGTTGGAGCTTCTCCATGACGACCTCCAGGACATTGATCCGAGTTTATGACCCTACGGAATGGGGACGATGATCCAGCGAGAATTGGGACGATGATCCATGGTGACCCCGACCCACGAATTGGGACGACGTTCCCGGGTCGTGGAACGTGCCACCGACCCCGTTTCCTGTTACTATGGTTGGGAGGACAACGAGAAGAGAAAAGGATTCCTAGGTACTTGTCTATCTGGGTTACTCGGGTAAAGAGATACAAAACCTAGGGAACAGCTCTCGCTGACCAAGGTTAACTCTAATGTCTTAGCACAGGGATACAAACCCAGTGGCACACAGAAAGGGATGAGAAGGGGTGCCACCAACTCTGCGATTGGGTACCCTACGGGCTGAGCCATGCGTGATGGGCTACAAAGCCCGTATAGGGCTGTCACCACCTAATGGCTACCACCTCCGTGCTGACAAGGAAGCACTCCAAGGTCACTGTCTAGTCTAGGAACCACACCTACACTAGTCAATGACTACTTACTCCACTAACAAGAGCAAATAATCATGTCAATACCCCAGTGACAATTCACCGCAAGTATTGAGCAGAAACGAAGAATAGTCTAAGACAAAAGACTTAAACAAGAACTGAAAGAACTAGAACCACAACGACTATAGTCTAAACGCAAAATACTTGCAACTAGTATAAGTAGAAGTAGAGTATAAAATAACTCAGAAAGGAAACAAGATAACTATATTGATAACTCAAAGTCTTACAGAAGGAAAATGAAAAGATACAAGAGCTAATACCAGTGCTTCCGAAGACGACTCTGGAACCTCCGAGGCACAGATCGACTCAACTCTAACTCCTAGACTAACTATCCTAAGTCTACTAGAAAAAGTGTAAAATGAGCTCTTGGCTTGGCGTGTGTTGATACAAGTGAATGACCACTTCATTTATAGGTGATCCAAGGCGGTGGAGAGGAGTGGTGGCCAAGGGAACTAGGGGGGTACCCCCTGGTGATTCGGGCGAATTGCCCGGGTACGGTCGAACCAGGTCGGTTCGATCAAACCCTTGGATCCACCGCCCTTTGCTCCTGTGGCTCAGATCTTCTCCTGGGGTCGGTTTGGCAGCTGGGGGTGGTTCGGCCGAAGGCTATGGGTTCGGCCGAACTGGGCCTGTGGCCTAGGCCTGCCCCCTGCACTGCCTCTTGCTCCTAGACCCCCTGAGCTGCCTTGTCTTGAAGCATTTCATGTTGGTTTGGCCAAGGGATGATGTGGCAGTAGTCCAAGTGGCTTGCACGGTCGTCGCTTGGTCATCGCTGACGTGGACAGCCTCCGGTTATGCTTTTGCGTCATTTACGGCTAAGGGGGAGGGGGGTTAACCGGCTGAATCTCACTATATCACGTATTTCTCGTTATTGTACCTGCACAAGTGAAACACACCAAAACTCGTGGCACTTTATTAGATATAAACCTAGATGCATGGAATGCACTCATTCAACCAAATCTCACTATATCATTCCTCACAACAACTTAGACTTGGAACAAAGGATTTGCTCCCACAAGGTTTTGAGGTTCATTTTAACTCATGTCAATTAACTCAAGTAAACAGAGCAACTAGTTGAAACAAAGTACTTGCAATATTAATTACAGAGCAATTGTTCATCATTTCCAAAGTGAGAGGCATATGGTTCATTCCATGCATAATTGGGAGTTATTTTAGTCAAAGGAAATATTTTTGGTATTTTCAATTTTTAGATGAAATTGAAATTGGAAGGGAAATAGAAAGGGAAATTGCAAATGTGAAATCAAAGTGCTGATAGGAACGTACATACCTGGTTGGGGTCCTCCCCCAAGCTTGGGTCTTTCCATCATTGGTAGGGTTGAAACCTTGAGAAGTACTCCGTCATCTTGTATGTCTACTGCTGGACATCATACCGTAGAGCATCCAGCATGCCGCTATTCTCTTGGTGGTTGAAACCTTGAGAAGTACTCCGTCATCTTGTATGTCTACTGCTGGACATCATACCGTAGAGCATCCAGTGTGCTCTCGATATTGCGGGTACAATCGTCGATGACGTCGACTCGGCCGGAGATGTACGACAGCTCCCGACTGATGTCGTAACCGCCTGGCATGGTGAAGCATACGGACTGAGTATCCAGGGTATTAAGGCTGGTTTGTACTTTCGTATGCCCCTCCGTACCATCCCTAGGAATACTCAGAGTCTGTATTCTGAGCGTAGTCCCAGCGACCCGAGGCAAAGTAATCCGGATCCTAGGAATTTCTAGAGCCTCCTGCTCCAGATGTCCCAACACCGGTATACTCCTCGTATGCCGCCTCGAAAGCAAATGTATGTCGGTGCGGTTGTGGTGGTGAACTCACTGGCTCCTGGGAGGTAGCGAGGCCAGCATCTCGCCTGGCTCGCCCTCGGGTAACAGGCCCTGTGCCTGCAACACTGTGTCGGGCTTGGGGACTTCGGTTGTATAGCCGCAATAAATCATGACTAGGCTCCCATCAAATGCTCGCTGTATCATGTGGCCTTGCATGAAGTGCTTAGCACCAACAACGGAGCGTACTGTCTCAATGTAATTCAGCTGGGCGCCCTCAAGAACACCCAGCCGGGTAGCGAGGCGAGTCACTGCCACACTACCTACATGAGAGTGATATGTCAACCAATGGGCAACCATATCATGAAGGGGCAAAACGGCAACTTGCTTAACCATGGCGTAAAGCAAACACAACTCAACTATGTTAACCAAACGTAAGTCAGATTATGGGAACACTATCATAGGCAGCCACCGTGCATGAAACGCAAGGTGGGGTTATGTATGTTGTTGGTACGGGGAGTCGTACAACTAGTGTTCCCAGAAATCTCGACTGGAACTTCTCAAAGCTTTGGTGGGCTCTAAATGACATTGGCGACCAAAACCCAGAGCCACACTCAAATCCCTCCAAGAGTAAAAATACTCTTGGTTGAAAAACCGAAATCGAATATCCTTCCTTTGAGATGAAAGCGTTGTAAGAAACTCGAGGGTGAGGAGATACGAACCTGGTTTGTCGACGCACCAGAAGTTGCTCCAGCCAATGGCTTCGAATAATTCTGTGAATTCTTTGATCATCCCCGTTCTTATGAGTAGGTCATGCTCGTAGACACGGGTGAGCTCGAACTCCTTCAGGCACAGCATGTTGAAAGCTTGACGTTCGCGGTCCGAGCGGAGAATGATGTCGTCCTCGCTCAGGAGCTGCCAAACCAGGACCGAGGCAGAGCCTCTGCCCAAGCTAGCCGCTCCTGGCTCGTCCACCTCCATCTGGCTCAAGCCACGAGACGGTACTGGGGAGCTCCCAGCATCATCTTCTCCCGAGCGCTTGCTCATACGGGCAGAGCGTCGGAACACGGAGAAGAGCTTCGACATGCTTCCTGCAAAAGGTTAGCAAAACAAATACTTGAAGGACTGAAAATATGGGGTTAGAACAACTAAATCAATTCAGTCGTTCGAGGGTCAGTCATTCTTGCGGGGATGTAGAACCACCACAAAAGGTTAGTTGTTCTTGTGGGTGTCGGAGACCACCACAAACACATTCAAGTAGTAGCACAAAGATCAAGCAAATGAAAATATTTTTTGTGTTTTTCTTAATGCAAGTGAACCAAACTTGAGCAAGGACTAAGAAAGAAGTTGAGCAAGAACATGAGTGAGAGAGAGAGATCCTGGCAGAAATTTTGTAGAGTGGAATGGTGCAAGGAGAGAGCAAGCAAGTGCTAGCATTTATAGGCGAAGAGGGAGTTGTCTCCAGAAGCTCTGGTATTAGCTCCTGTATCTTTTCCTTTTCCTTCTGTAAGACTTTGAGTTATCAATATAGTTATCTTGTTTCCTTTCTGAGTTATTTTATACTCTGCTTCTACTTGTACTAGTTGCAAGTATTTCGTGTTTAGACTATAGTTATTGTGGTTCTAATTCTTTCAGTTCTTGTTTAAGTGTTTTGTCTTAGACTGTTCTTCGTTTCTGCCGCCCCTGACCCCGCCGGTGAATCTCCCCTCCCCGGTCGGTTCCTAGCCCTTAGATCCGGATCCAACGGCCATCGCGCGTCCGCTACCTGAGTCAAACCGAGGTGGTACCGGACAACTCCGATCAGCCCACCGTCCAAATCTTCTCAAAAATATTTACAAATAGGTCCCTGGTTTTCGAAAAAGCCCCTGAACTTCTTTGATTTTGCACCCCAAAGCTAGTTTATGCCTTACTATGCAAAAACCTCCTATTTTTATTTAAAATTATGTTTAGGTCCCTGGTTTTTCACAGTTAAGCCCCTGGAACTTTTAAAAACTTGCCAGCAGGTCTCTGGATCTTAGAAAAGCCGTAACTTTCTCGTTTTAACTCCGATTAGAGTGATTCTCGCACTCATGTGTTCGTAGCAAAGCGTAGATCAGTTTTAAATCCTTCTTTTGTTCTTTTTCTACTGTTTGGTGTACTATTCTAATAGAGTAACTTGTTTGCATGTGCCGCCATGTGTGGATGCTTGTGTGGTGATTCGTGTGTCCAGTCGGTGAGCCGTTCGAGTTCGAGTTCGAGCAAGGTGACGGGGAGCAGGACCAGCAGCAATAGCAGCTGCTGCAGTAGTACTTTGAGGAAGGAAAATATAGCACGGACAATCTATCGAAGATTTATCTCGAGTACGTCTTCTAGCGGTATCCAAGAGAGTAGATTTGTGGGGATCGCCGAACCTAGAACTTGATGGTTAACGCGAAGACACAACACACAAGGATTTATATAGGTTCAGGCCATGAGTAGCGTAATACCCTACATCCTATATGGGGGTTTTGTATATTGTATTCTTCTCGTTGGGTGGTTTTAGGCCTACCGAGCTAGGTTCCACTGATCTCCTTTATATATCCCAGGGGGCAATGGTACATGGCAAGTATCCTAGTTGGTTACAATATGGGAGTCCTATTAGGACTACACTAGTGGTTTTCTGAGTAGTTCTACTAGGACTCGATCTTCTTTCTTGAGGATACCCGGACATGCATATCCCACAAGCCCCCGAGCGCTTCATAGCCCAACAACAAGCATCCTTCGAAGTCTTCTATTCTTTCACCGAGTGGTTGTGGTTGCTGAGAGGCTGTGGAGAGCTTCATAAATATCTTGAATAAATATGCTCACCGAAGGTGAAGCATATATGCTTAGCCCCCGAGCTTCGAGTTGATTAGGATACTCAGGTCTTTGTCTTGAATTAATAGGCACAAAAAATGTGCACCCCTTGAGTATATCCCTCGAGCCTCGGAGCGAATGGTTTACATTTGGTTCGAGGGTCAAGAACATAATCTTCATACTAGCTTTAGCTTCCATGTAGATATCCAAATACCGACTAGTGACAGTACTCGGTTAGTCTTTGAATCACCGTAATATGCAAGTACAGTACTCAGCTGGCATTGTAGGGTCACGCCATTTGAGTACCAACTAGTTCTAGTACTTGGCTTCAAGTCTTGTTATGTGCTGGATAGCCCCCGAGCCTTAAACGACTAGTTAAAGTACTTAGGTGGCTTTGTGTCGCCATGGAGAGCAGAGGTGGTGCCAGGTCCCGACTGATGTGAGTACTTAGCTGGCCATCCTGCAATTTAAATATAAAGGATGAGTAGTATCGATCCAGAAATAATCATAAGACAAAATAATAACATAATGTAATGCATATTTAAGCTTTCTGCTCGTTGCTCTTGTTAGACTCGTAACCACTCAAGTAGTAGCCCTATTATGTTTAAGCACTTGGTCCCACTTACCAGTCCTTTTAAGGTGCATAGGTGTTGCAAATTACCGAAGTTTCACGAATTAAGGTGCATGCTACTGATCGGTATTGGTCGTTAAGAGTGGAGAGAAATAAAGTAGTCAGTTAGGACTTTTCTCCTATAGGAGAGGTCGCGTGAGGGTTTGTAACCCGTTGACGAGAGGTCAGGCAAGGGTTTGTAACCCATTGACAAAAAATCTTGAATCTATACATATAGCCTCCGAGAGCCCTACGTAGTTTGATGCATCAAGTCCGCGTGCTTGCCCTACGTAACTTGATTTACCAAATATATGGGCTAACGTGGCATGCTCTATAATCGGTGATAGTATGGCCCTCGAGAACTTTTGTTGTCGAGTGAAGTACTCTTTTAGAGTAGTCGGCTCATGGCCAAACATGTCCTTAAACAAGCTGATAAAATTATTATGAAGAAAATATTTATTAAATAAGACTTAGCTTGATTCGTGGACAATTGTCAATGAAGCCGTGGCGGTCGGCGATGAAGCCGTGACGGTTGTTGTTGAAGTCAACTAGTCGTGGTCGGTCTCGACTAGTTGTTGAAGGAGCGGTAGCCGATCTTGAGTAGTTTTTAACTAGTTTTAACTAGTCGAGACGAGTAGTCAAGGTAATCGACGGTGAGTTGGCGTTGCCGAGCGTCGATGTAGTTGCACTCGAGTATTCAAAGTAGTCGATGGCGAGTTGGCGTTGCCGAGTGTCGATGTAGTTGTACTCAAGTAGTTGAAGTAGTCGACGGCAAGTTGGCATTGCCACGCGTTGATGTAGTTGTACTCGAGTAGTTGAAGTAGTCGACGGTGAGTTTGGCATTGCCGAGTCTTGATGTAGTTGTACTCGTGTACATCTTCCCGTGTGCAATCAGCAAGGAGGTTGAAGCTCCTGGTGATCCTCCGTGTGCTTGTAGCAGAATTTGAATTGCCCTGGTAGGCTTCGTATGTGTGCATAGCGGAAACGCGATAACAAATATTCTTGTTGTGTGCATGCACGCCGTACCTCCTCTTGGCCGCTTCCAGTTGTAGCTCTTGTAGACGGAGACAAATTTTTTGGACTCCACATCCAACTCAATTTACGGCTCGTAGCGTGTAGAATATTAGTATCCGACTAGGCTCGGCACTCCGATCTAGAATAGAACCTGCCTTGAAATCAATACAGAATCATCTGGATTTGATGGAGCCGACTGCAATAGTCTGCATGGATGGAGATGGGACGTTTGGCATCTGCTTTGGATTTAACGAATAGCAGTTTGGCACCGAGTAGATTTTGACCTTCTAATCTGGACTGCAATATGCTTTGGAATCAAGGCGAACGAGATGATCGGATCTGAAGTCGATGTAGCACTTCTTGCTCGACGGTTAACATTAGATTCAATCTCGCTGAGTAGACTGATTTTGTTGATGATTGGTCCATCATGCTCTCCCATTGATCACTGCGATCTGCCCCACGGTGGGCGCAAAGTGTCAAAGATTTATCTCGAGTACGTCTGTCTAGTGGTATCCTAGAGAGTAGATTTGTGGGGATCGCCGGACCTGAAACTTGATGTTAACGCGAAGACACAACACACAAGGATTTAGATAGGTTCGGGCCACGAGTAGCGTAATACCCTATGTCCTATATGGGATTTTGTATATTGTATTCTTCTCGTTGGGTGGTTTTAGGCCTAACGAGCTAGGGACCCCTGCCCTCCTTTATATATCCCAGGGGGCAGGTTACATGACAAATATCCTAGTCGGTTACAATATGGGAGTCCTATTAGGACTACACGAGTGGTTCTCTGAGTAGTTCTACTAAGACTCGGTCTTCTTTCTTGAGGGTACTGTCACACCCAGGTTTACACAGAAACCCGAATGCTGCCATATGTGTGCCCATGATGTCCACATAACACATACAACTTACAAATAAGGAAATCAGAGTACATATGCTCGAATAAAATAGTTTACATCAGAATTTAATGCAATAACCAAATATAATATAGCGGAAGTCTATTTATTAACCCTCTCAACAGGTAGAGCCTCAAGTACACAGGGACACCGACTGGTTGACCACAGCTCAGAAGTATGGAAATCCTCGTGAAACTCAGCATCTATCTCAATCACTGATCCATCTGTTACTCGTCCGGGATTTTGTTGAATAGTGGCAAGTGTAAGTAACTCAATTACTTAGCAAGTATAACACGGTGTATGAAGGCTTAAAAGTAAGGCTTGACACGGCTGTACTGCATTAGCATTTTTAGTTGTTTCATTTTATCATAAACCAAGTTACTACAAGTGGATGAAACCCAGTTGCAACCCAATTAATGAAGTAGTAATAACATTGAGCAATAATAAACATCATCTTAATTAAAGAACCACTAATCAAAAAGGATCCAGGCCGCTCATGACCGTGAGCACGGCTATCATGATAGATTTACACTCTGCAGAGGTTTCACCCTTTACCCACGGGTCACGTAAAAGCTCAACGGAGCTTTGAACCCAACCATGCCGAGGTGGCCAAACCTCTTAAATCACACTTCCGAGGTGTGACCGCGTAGGGACGCTACGAGGCTTTTCGTGTGACACCCTAACAAGACAGTAGCCGCTAGCTTAACAAGGCGGTGAGACCCTTGGCACCGAGATTGACTGACGCTTATGGAGTCGCACCATAAGGGGGTCAATGGCGTCCAGAGCGCGGGCATCACACCCATCTATGCACACCATGTGGAGCTCTCCGTCGCAGAGGCTCCCAACACGGGACTGAGTCTAATGAGACTTAGCCAACGGATCTCCCATCCTCAGTGGATCAGAAAACAACCTTTCACCTTGTTTCCACTAATGCCCGATGTCGGCCCGTCGATAACCACTAGCAAGCTAGAGACGTACAAGCTATTTGTCCAAGACCAGAGCCATAATAGTTCCAGCGGTGGTGATAGGCTCCTAGGTTGCCGCTTTAAGAACCAGGTCTTACGGAGAGACACTATAACAAAGCACAAAGCACATGCTCTAACTCCCTGATCCCTGTTGCTAAAAAGCAAATTTTATCATCCATATTGAAGTGAATCATTAAGTCAAGATTAACATTTGCATAATAGTGACAGTAGCTGCGCCTAGCAGGGATCTACCCATATGCATAAACCCGGGGATATCAATGGAACATGATAAACAAAACTAGGTACAACCTTAAAGGGATATCAATTTAGACACATACATATGAAAATAAATGATTAATAGGTGTTTAGGTAGCAAGGATTGTCCATGCTATACTTGCCTCAAATCCAGTATAATTACTTATAGTCTTCAGCTCCTGATCTTCAAACTCCTTTCCTTGATCACACTCGGAGCGTGTTCCTTCTAGTTGCAGCAACCATCGAGCACAACAAGTAGCTAAACAAGCAAACAATCAGTATACAACTAAGGACAGTACATCAATCAAAAGTAAAGCTTTGAAAGAACGTGCTAAAGGATAGGGCTTGGTTCTATGGTCACGTGAGCGTAAGAATCAATGAAAATAGAGCTACGGTTGAAAAGATACAACTATTGAAAGTTTAGTATTATGAAATAAAAAACAGACTAGATGCTTGATATATTTTAATGGAGTAAAATAATTAATATAGGTTATTTTTAGAGAAATAACCTATTGAAAAATAATATGAATTATATTTGAATATTTGAAAAGGTTGGGGTAAACTTAATCATGTTTTATTCAAGTATAAATTATTCTAGTTAAAGCATTAACTTATAATAAATCATATGAGATCATCTAATTGAATAATTTTATGAATCGTGTTGAACTAATCAATATTACAATTGAGACACATTTAAGTTAATGTTAATCAATATTGACAATTATTTATGAAAACTCGTAGTTTAACTCTTAGTAGCTTTTAATTAGAAAGGTAGGTTTAATTAAACATTGACCAATTTGGCATACTTTATGAAAAACTGAGATATAACATCATTATATTTTATTTAAAAAATAAATTGAATAATTTATTAATAAATTTAACATTTAATAAGAAAAGCCGAGTATAAACCTTACTTAGCTTTTAATTAGAGAAACATATTAAATAACATTTAATCAATTTAATACAAATACAATTCAGAAATATTTTATATGTTAGATAACAGTTCTAAAACGTAGTTCATGTCATCATGACTACATCGCATCGAAAACGGATTGAATCGGATCTAAAATGTGAAAACTATGGGCTTTTAAAGGTTCTAGGGACCTAGTCGTAATTAACCATAGACTCTAAGGGTTAGCTGGTAAGATTTGCAAGACACACTAAACAGTGCCCGAAAAATTGGCAAAGTCTAGCATTAGATCTATAAAAGGGCTCGGGTGGGGCTTATGTGTGCAAGGGGAATTCTTTGAGGAGGTTTTTTTGTTAATTGCGCAAGACACGTGAAATAGATCTAGAGTTTGCGTGATTCCTCAGGGACCTAAGTGAAAAACCACTGTCTTCTTCCTCTAGACAGCACAGGGGCGTTTCGCCGGTGCTCCTGGGCATCTTGGCTCGCTGGTGTTAGGGTGGACTAGGGCGGCGGCTAGCCGACGCATGGGAGAGAGGAGGCAGAGGAGAATGCGTTGGTGTCCTCACCACCGGATATGGTGGCCGGGATTCAGCCCGCGGCGGAGACAGTGACCGGCGGTGAGGTCCTCCCATGGCGGCGAGCTCCGGTGAACAAACAGCGGTGAGAAGGGGCGGAGGAGATGCGGCTTGTCTTGGGGATGCTCGGGGTGGTGGCCGCTTGTGCCAAATGTTGGCGGAGGCTGCGAATCGACTAAAGTCAGCGGCTGCGGTCCAAGCCTTCTAGTCGGTGATGGTACTCCGGTGGGGATTTCTCGATGGCGACCGGCGGTGCAGAAGTGGCTTGGCGCGATGAACGTCATGGTGGGGGCCGTTCGCTTCGAGGGCCATTGGACGCCGCAGGACGCGAAGGCCACCGGTGGTGGCGCCGTGCAAGCCGGGCGGCGGCGTCTCCGCGCGAGAGGCGTAGCGGTGGTGAGGAAGGAGGGCGCGGCAGGAGGCCTACTGCAGCGCGAGCTCGGGCGGCGGCCTTTATTGGGGGCAGAGGCCAAGGAAGGCTTGGCGCGGATGCCAAGGGAATGCCGGTGGCGGCCATGTTGAGCCTGGCCTTCAAGCGACGGCAACCGATGGGCCTGGTTGGGCCCGAGCCTGAAAGAGGGGGGTTGGGGAGCAGGCCGGACGTGCTGGTTTGAGGTGCTGGGCGGTTTGGGCCACGTCGATTCGGCCCGGAAAGAAATTAGGGTTTTAGATATTCTTTTTATTTTTAGAATATATTTTCCAGTGCAAAGAAATATCTAGAAAATCATAGATAAATCACTTGAGCCCGGAACAATAATCCAAAAATTCCACAGATCTTGGGAAAATTCCCAGAGACAAAGATGGACATGAGAAACCCAAATAAAATTTTTGGTGCTCATGAAAAAGATTATAGCACCTTCCTAAAATTGGAATTAGCTATAGAAAAATAGGAATAAATCCCAGGAAACTCTAGAGAATTCCCATTAGCCTTCTAAACGCATTTTAGAAAACTTGCACGCACAAAGGAACTAAATGCAACTGGAATGAATGCAAGCCAAACAACATTAAACTCCCTGTTAATTTGTTTTAATTTAATTTAGAAAATAATCATTTCCTTATACTAAATTCCCTGTTAATTTAAATAAAGTTGAGAAAAATTTTAAAATTATGAGAAATTCTTTATTTAATTACTCTTCAAAATCACATCCTGAAATCCAAAAATTTCAGGGTGTGACAGGTACCCGGGATGCATATCCCACCCAATCCTTGCTACCTAAACACCCCTTTAATCATTTATTTTTCATATGCATGTGTCTAAATTGATGTACCTTTAAGGTTGCACCTAGATTTGTATATCCTGTTCTTTGATATCTTAGGGTCATGCACACGGGTAGTTCTTTGCTAGGCGTAGCTATTGTCACCAATTATTCAACTGTTAACTTGACTTAATGGTTCACTTCAATGATGATGGTAAAACTTGCTTTTTAGCAACATGGTTCAGGGAGCTAGAGCATGTGCTTCGTGCTTTGTTCTAGTGTCTCTCCATAAGGTCTAGTTCTTAAAGCGGCAACCTAGGAGCCTGTCACCATCGCTGGAACTATTATGGCTCTGGTCTTGGACAAGTAGCTTGTATGTCTCTAGCTTGCCAGTGATTACTGAAAGGCGTTATGGGAAACATGGGGGAGAGTATGTCTTGATCCATCGAAGACGCGAGATCCGTCGGCTATGTCTCATTAGGCACAATACCGTGCTGGGAGTCCCTGTGATGTGGAACTCCACACATTGCACATTGTTGGTGCGATGCCCACGCTCCGGACGCCATTGCCCCCTTATGGTGTGACTCCATGTTGGCACTTCTTACGATCCAATATCAGGATTGTGAATCCAGGTACTGGGGTAAGGAGTGTTTCAGGGGTTTTTCTGATGGCTCAGTAAAATATATAAATATTCTGCAAGCGCACAGAATTACCGCTGTAGCACTTCACCAGGGAGTCATTCGAGGTATCGTAATTTATATTTCCGCAGGGAAGCTTTGGCAAGATTACTAGCAAACAAATATTCGAGACTATCAGAGAAGGGTACACTACTAGCAAGACAGGGGATAAACGGTATTGGATAGGAGTGGTTATACCGTGACACACAGCTCAAGGGTGGCTCAGATAGGAAAGAGAAGGAATAGATAGTTGGGAGGACAACGAGAAGAGATAAAGGAATCCTGGGTTCTTTATCTACCTATGTCACTCGGGATTAGAGATACAGTGGCTGAAGAGCCAATACTCAGAGATCAGGGTTAACTCTAATGTCTTAGCGTCGGGACAATAGAACCTATGACACACAGAAAGGGATGAGAAGGGGTGCCACCAATCCTACACTCTGGGATCCTGCAGGCCACGACGAACGTGATGGACTACGTAGGCCGTATAGGGCTGTCACCACCTAACGGCTACCACCTCCGTAGACCTGGGGACAAACTAAGGACACTGGCTAGTTTGGGAACCACTCCCACACTAGTCAACAACTACTTACTCCGCTAGCAAGAGCAAGCAACCTTGTCAATACCCAGTGACAATTCACCACAAGTATTGAGCAAGATCGAAGAACCAGCTAATACAAAGACTTAATCAAGATCTAGAAGCACTAGAGCTACAACTAACTATAGTCTAAACATGATATAGATGCAACTAGAATAAAGTAGAAGCAAGCTATAAATGACAAGGGCAAAGTGATAAAGATAACTATATTGATAACTCAAAGTCTTACAAAAGGAAAAGGAAAAGATACAAGAGCCTATACTAGAGCTTCTGAAGAAGACTCCGGAACCTCCGAGGCACAGCTCGACTCAACTTTAACTCCCAACTAAACTATCCTACACTACTAGAAAGAAGTGGAATGAGAGCTCCTTGGCTTGAGTGTGTGTGAAACAAGTGAAGTACTCCTCTATTTATAGCTTGAGCACATCGGTGGGAGTGGAGTGGCAGCCAAGGGAGTGAGAGGCGGTGGCCCGGTCAATTTGGCCGAATCCAGGGGATTCGGGCGAATGGATTGGTTGCTGGATGCTGGACGGCTTGGATGCTAGATGGCTTGGATGCTCTCCCTTGGTCGGTTTGGCAGCTGGCCCGTGGCCGGCCTCCCCAGCACCGCCTCTTGCTTGTGGACCTCCTGGGCTGGCTTGGGTTGATGTCCTTCGTGTTGGTTTGGCCTGGAAGTGAGATGGCGGTCGTCCACATGTCACTCACTTTGTTGCTTGGTCCTTGATGACGTGGACGTGTCCCGGTGACCTGTACGACTAAGGGGGGTAACCGGCCGAACGGAGTCGTTCGGCCGAATCGGTCAATTCCGACCCCTATAGCACGTAATTCTCGTTGTTGTACCTGCACGAGTGTAACTCACCAAAACTCGTGGATCTCTGTTAGAAATAAACCTAAGTACATGGAATGTCACATATATCCTCTTTTATTACCGAGTATTGGTGGTCGAAAACGTGCCGTAACAATCGCCAACAAGCTCCCCCAAGCTTAGACCTTTGCTCGTCCTCAAGCAAAGATAAAGACTTAGGCTCGGTGGATCAGGAGTTGCTACAATTTCAATTTTCTTGCAGGTAACATTATAAACAACTAGTACTCGAAAATACTCGAATCATTGGCAAAGTTTTAACTCACCATTTTACCTATGGGGCTTATAGCAATCTCCTTGTCTTGGGCAGTTGAAAGGTTTAACAGCTTAACTCAGTTTTTATTCCACTCCTACTCTTTTCAGGGTCCCATCTCGGAGTTTCCACAATTTTCGAAAAATTAAATTTGTTCCTCAATTGGTACACTCGATCGCTCAAGTGGTGTTTGTATCCTTACCAAAGGCTTGTGCCTTCTTTCATCCTAAAATCTAATAAAGCTTTGTGTGGCTCAGGGACAAGGGATGAACGCCTACTTGCATATTATATTTTGCTAAGTCAAAGACCGGATCCTTGGGGAACCAAATCATACCTTTAGATCGAGAAGTGCAAGTGTGTGGAATATGTGGAGTGGAATGTGGAATGTGGAATGTGGAATGTGGTGGAACTCCTTGGGATTATTCTTCCTCTCCTTGACTTATTTTCGAGAACATGGGCTATCTCTTTTTGCTCATATTTTTGCCATGCCACTTGTCATGCTTTTCTTATTTTTTGTTTTTTTGCCATGCTCTTTGGCATGTTTTTATTTTTCTCTTTCTTTCTTTTTTGCCATGCTCTTTGGCATGCTTTTCTTTTTGCATAGCCCATGTCTCTATTCAAGGATATTTGGAGAGGAGATCATAGAACATGGAGTATTTATTTTGTGGATGGATGATGTCAATATTTGCTAACTCACAGTGTAGGAATTGCAAGTGAGTGTGGTGTGTACGTGAATCTCGATCTTAGAAGCATGAAGGTTTCAACCAAAGGTCACAACAATTTGACAAAGCTCACTAAGACAACAAGCAACATATGAGTAGACATTTTTGACTAAGCTTAGCATATGGCTTTGGTAGGTATTTTTGACCAATGAGGAACTTTATTTTATTTTTGAAAGCAAAGACATCCGAGATATTCACCGTACTAAGAGCAAAAGCAAGAACTCAACCAAATCTCACTATATCATTCCTCACAACAACTTGGAATAAAGCATGTGCTCCCACAAGGTGTTCAGGTTCATTTTACTCATGCCAAATAACTCAAGTACTATAAAGCGACTAGTTGAAAACAAGACACTTGCAAAATAAATGACAGAGCAACTATTCATCATTTCCAAGGTGAGAGGCATATGATTCATTCCATGCATAGTTGGGAGTTATTTTATTCAAGGAAAATATTTTTGGTGTTCTCATTTTAAGGTGGAAATAAAATGGAAAGGGAAATGGCAAGTGCAAGATCAAAGTGCTGAAGGGACATCGAACATACCTAATGGGGGTCCTCCCCCAAGCTTGGATTCTTCACTGGTAGGGTTGAAACTTCGAAAAGAAATCTGACATTTGATCCGTCTGCTGCTGGACATCGTACCGTAAAGAGTCTAGCACGCCGTTATTCTCTTGGTGATACTGAGAATGGTGTGCCAGGGTGTCTTCAATGCTCCGTGTACGGTCGTCGAGGAGGTCGACTCGGTCGGAGATGTAAGACAACTCTCGACCGATGTCGTAGCCACTGGGTGCAGCGAATCATGCGGACTGAGAGTGCCCAGGGAAGTATGGTCGGGAGGCATTGTCGTACCCTCCTCCATACCATCCCTTGGAGTACTCTGAGTCCGTACTCGGAGGATAGTCCCAGTAGCCCGAGGCGAAGTAGTCTGGGTCCTGTGGTTGTCTAGAGCCTCCTGCTCCGAACGTCCTAGAACCACTGTATGCATCGTAAGCTGCTTCGAATGCAGACATGTGTTGATGTGGCTGCATCGGTGAAGTTTCAGGTTCTTGAGCGGTGAAAAGCCCGGCATCACGCCTGGCTTGCACCTGGGTGAATGGCCCCTCTTCTGCAACACTGTGCCGAGCCGGCTCTCTCCGAGGAGGAGAGTCATCCGCCTCGGTACTCAACCGGAGTGTTAATTTCTTAGCGGTATACAACCTCAGTCCTGCACAAGGCAAGGGCACCTCGGTTGTATAACCGCGATAGATCATAACCAGCGTTGCATCGGGCGCCCGTCGTATCATGTGACCTTACACAAAGTGCTCAGCATCCACGACGGGTCGTGCTGTCTCTAAGTACAAGGCAAGTTGGGCGCCCTCCAGAACGCCCAACTGGTTAGCAAGGCAAGTGACTAGAGAAGTCACCGCTACACTACCCACGCGAGAGTGATGAGACATCCAATGGGCAACCAAATCTTTTACCGGAGAAACAACAACTCGTTTAACCACGGCGTATAAGAACCGCAACTCAACTACATTAACGGGACGCAAATCAGAACGTGGAAACACCGTCATAGCCATCCACCAATGCATGAAACGCAAGGTGGGGTTATGAATATTGTTCATGCGTGGTGCAGAACAATTGGTGCTTCCCGAAATCTTTTTCCAGAACACATCCCGACTAAAACTTTTCAAAGCTTTAGCAAGCTCCAAAGAACAATGACTAGCAAATCCCAGAGCCGTACTCAAATCCCTCCAAGAGTAGGGATACTCTTGGTTGAAAAATGGAAAGCGAACACCCTACCATCCAGATGTGAGAGTCTAAAGAAATTCGAGGGTGAGGAGATAGGAACCTTGTTCGTTGACACGCCAGAAGTTGCCCCAGCCAACGGCTTCGAAGACTTCTGGGAACTCTTCGTCCATACCCGTTCTTACGAGCAGGTCCTGCTCGTAGACACGGGTATGCTCAAACTCCTTCAAGCGTAGCATGTTGAAGATGTTCTGCCCATGACTCGTCCACCTCCAACCGACTTGAACTGCGAGACGGGGCTGGGGAGCTCCCAGCATCGTCCAAGCGTTTGCTCATCCACGCAGACTCGTTCGGCCGAATCGGTCAATTCCGACCCCTATAGCATGTAATTCTCATTGTTGTACCTGGACAAGTGTAACTCACCAAAACTCGTGGAACTCTGTTAGAAATAAACCTACGTACATGGAATGTCACATATATCCTCTTTTATTCCCGAGTATTGGTGGTCGAAAACATGGCGTAACGACCGTCAACACTCCGTAAGCGTCAGTCAATCTCGGTGCCCGGGCCATGCTGCCTGTGATGTACCATAAGTGGCTACTGTTTTGTTAGGTTGTCTAGTGAAAAGCCTCATAGTGTCCCTATGCAGTCACACCAAAGGAAGTGTGGATGTGCGTGGTTGGGTGCAAAGCTCCATTGAGCTTTTACGCGACTGGTGGGTAAAGGGCAAAACCTCTGCAAAGTGTACATATATCATGATAGCCGTGCTCACGGTCACAAGCGGCTTGGATCCTTTTTGATCAGTGGTTCCCTGATTAATATGATGTTTATTATGCTTAATGTAATTCTACTTTATTAATTGGGTTGCAACTGGGTTTCATACACTTGTAGTAACTTGGATAATGTTAAAATGAGTCAATTAAAATGCTAATGCAGTTCAGCCGTGTCTAGCCTTACTTTTAAGCCTTCATACATCGTGTTATACTTGCTAAGTAAATGTTTTACTTAGACTTTCCATTTATTCAATAAAATCCCAGATGGGTAACAGATGGGTCAGTGAATGAGTCTGCTGCTACTGAGTTTCCAGAGGATATTGCGTACTATTGAGCTGTGGTCAACCAGTCAGAGTCCCTATGGACTACGGCTCCGCTTAGTTGAGAGTTAATAAATAGACTTCCGCTGTTTTATTTACTTTATTTGTGTTAAACTCTGATGTAAACCATTTTATTCGAGCATATTTACTCTGATTTATCATATTTGTACGCTGTATGTGTTCTATGGACTTCCTGGGCACACAGATGGCAGCATTTGGGTTTCTATGTAAACCTGGGTGTGACATTTGGGGAGTCTCCTAATAGTATATGAATAGTTCTCCTAGTCAACTATGCCGTCTTGCAGTGTAGCCGACTAGTTTGGAGTAGCCAGGTCAAACTTCTCATAGCCGAGTAGTTTAATCCTGTAAATGAATGACCTTAGGGATCCTGGTCCCACAAGCCCCAAAGCATCTCGCGCCTCTGCTTCAAATCTTGAATCTGCTTTAACATCTCCAAAGTCTCATCTTTTGATGATTCGAGTAGTTGGAGCTAAGCCCAAGACGCTCTTACATTGGAGTGCATCTTCTGATGCACCCAATGGGTGTAGCCCCCGAGCCTACGACTACTTTTGAAGCAGTCGATGGTTCAAAAGCAGTCTTCTATCCGTACTTCGAGTAGTTTCAATGGTGTGCACCGAGCAGGTGCACCCATTGGGTATAGTCTCCGAGCTTCGAGTAGTTTTGTTAAAACCAATCGAAGGTCTTCGCGTAAATTACGCCTTAAATCTTGGAAAAATCAAATCCCGGATTATCCGCTAGCAGCCCCTGAGCTTTGAAACAAATATCATTGGTTTAAAGATCAAGGAAATCTTAAAAAATCCATATCCATTTGGAATCATCCGAGAATCCTGTCATCGGTGGTTAGTAAGGAAGGTTATCCCTAAAAAACCGGCCCTAATGACGGAATGCGATGCACCGAAGATACTGTTCCACCCAGTAACCCTAGCAGTTGGTTATAAATCCGGAGCAGTAAGCTTTGCTTATTTCGCATCTGTTAAGTGCTCTGCATTTCGCTCCTCCTTGAGCTCAACACCTTCAGCCCCCAAGTGTTCGTGTGTAGCCCCCGAGCCTATCCTCAAAGCTCTAGCTTTACTCCCATTTGTGAATGCAAGAGAAGAGAAAAGTCCTTACATGCTCAACAACCATGGGATAGAAGAAGGCTGCCGTGAAGAAAACCGACGATGCTCCATCCACCAAGATTGCGGAGAAGAAGACTACGAGGAAGAGGGCGTCGTTGGTAGATCCAAACACGAAACCCAATTCCAAGACACATCCTTCACCCGCGAATGCCTGGAAGTACTACACCGTATCCGGTGATGATCTGCAAAGCCTAGTGGCCCAAGGTTTACTCGTCTCACAAGAAACTCTTGAATGGAGACCGTGCTTGAATTGTCAATTTCCCACCAAAAATACCGATGAGATTCCTCTTTTTATCGCTTTTTGTGAACGTGGTGTTTGTTGACGATTTATGTTGAGCACGTCTGCCGGGGGTACCCCAGAGAGTAGATTCATGGGTCTTGCCGAGTTCTAGGAACGATAGTGCATGAACAACACAAAGATTTAGACAGGTTCGGGCCGTGAGTAGCGTAATACACTATGTCCTGGGTGCTTAATTGTATTGCACGTGAGTTGAGTTGTTTTGAGGGGGTCCCTGCTCCGTCTTATATATTCGGGGAGCAGGGTTATAAGGCAGTTACATGATCCTAGTCGTATACAACAGGGAGTACTACAACATGGTACTTTGGGGAGTCTCCTAACAGTACACGACTAGTCTTTCCAATCTACTACGCCTTCTTGCACCATAGCCGACTGGTTTGAAGTAGTCGGATCAAACTTCCCTTATCGAGTAGTTTAATCCCTTGGATGAGTGGCCCTAGGGATCCTGGTCCCACAAGCCCCCGAGCATCTTGCGCCTTTGCTTCAAGTCTTGAATCTGCTTTAACATCTTCAAAGCCTTATTGAGTAGTTGGAGCTAAGCCCAAGACGCTCAAGTCTTTTCTAACGAGTAGTCTTCATTGGAGTGCATCTTTAGATGCACCCAATGGGTGTAGCCCCCGAGCCTTCGACTACTTTTTATGTAGCTGGAGGTTCAAAAGCAGTCTTCAATTTTTAGCTTGAGTAATTCAATGGTGTGCACCGAACAGGTGCACCCATTGGGTATAGCCCCCGAGCTTCGAGTAGTTTGGTTTAAACTAGTCGAAGATCTTCGCTTGAATTAAGCCGAAAATTTTAGAAAAGCAGATATTCTGATAGCAGCCCCCGAGCTATAAAGCAGATATATTTGGTTTTAAGATCAAGGAAATCTTCAAAAATCTGCCAAAATCTAGAATCTCCGAGTATTCCGCCACTGGTGGTAAGTTAAGACCCTCGCGGTTGCGCGTATGGGTCAGTGTGCGGGCATAGGGCGCATGGCGCGTGTGGCCCGGATAGGGCATACGGCATGGACTATGGCGCCGGCACTGGATGTACGGTCGTGCGCTAAGGGGGAACGTTCCTGGACATTTGGCCGTGTGGGTGAGTTGTGCCGACGAGGACGTCGGTTTCTTTGAGAGGGGTGTATGTCACACATGGCCCAGTTTGTATGGCCCAGTAGTGGCCCGTGAGTGCAGGATGCACGTGTTTAGTGCCACATTGCTAGTTTGGCAAGGGTGGAGGCAACTTATAAGCCCTTGTCTTCCAGCCATAGCACCTTCGGGTTAACCCTTTTACACGAAGTGAGGACGGAAGTGTAAGAAGGTACTATGTGTACGCGTGCACGCCCCTCGGAAGGGCTGTGCGGGGCGGCTTTGGAGGACGGGGTGTTACAAATGATTTCCGGCACCATCCTTGAGGGATCTGCATCACCTTCGTACTCGTACCCTAGATTTACACGCTCCTGGAGTGGTTGCACCCTTCGCTTTAAAAAGCTGAATGCGATTCCTACTCTAGTGAGACCTTTCTTCTTCAACTGATGCACTCGCCTTAACAAGGCGGGTACATCCTGGGCTTCCTCGGATTCTAGCTTGGTGTTTTACTGGGATAAATGCCATGGGTACCACCCATCAAGTGCTGGACAGCTCTGGCCGTGGTTTTCAGCTGTATTAAACATACACATGATCAGACTAGCGTATCTACAAGTACTCTTAAAAGAGAAATAAAAAGGTTGTAAGCAACTTACCGATGAGGAACCACTCAGACTTCCAGTCACCGCATGAGTCTTTGATTGGCATGTGAAACCATTGTTCTCTCATTTTCTGGCGGAATTGAATTCCAGCCCCGCCGACAAATTCCATTCTCTGGAGAGTAGGTTGTGGCTTGATATGATATAAGGTGCGGAAAAGAGCGAGGCTAGGCTTGATGCCAAGAAACGCCTCACAAGCGTGAACGAAGACAACTAGATTCAAAATCCCATTGGGATTCAGATGATGAAGTTGCAGCTTGAAAAAATCAAGACATTCTCGCATGAAAGAATAAATCGGTAGTCCGACACCACGCTCACAAAAAGAAAGAAAGAGAGGGATCTCATTGGTGTTTTCAGTAGGAAAGGGTAGCTTCAAACAAGATGTCCATTCAAGAGTTTGTTTTGATAAGAGTAAACCTTGGCCTACTAGTCTGTTCAGATCGTTGGTGGAGGCAGTGCATCGTTTCCATGCATTGGCGGGTGAAGGCGGCAACTTGGCATCGAACCTCGTGTTTGGATATACCAGTGATGACCTCTTCCTTGCGGATTTTCTCTCCGGGACTTGGGCAGATTTGGCTTCGCTGGTGTTCTTCACAGCGCCTTTCTTCCAGCCCATGGTTGCTGAGTGTGTCACGACTTTGCGCTTCTCTCGCATTCACTAATGGCAGAGTGTCTGCGTAGGCTCGGGGGCTACAAGCTCGGGGCCTACGCAGGCTTGGGGGCTATCACCATTGAGCTTTGGAAGGAGGACGACGATGGCGCACTTAACAGATGCGAATGAGCGTGCTCATCAAATGAGATTTATAATCAATAGTTAGGGTTACTGTGCGATACAGTGCCTGTGGCGCATTGCATTCCGTCATTGGGGCCGGCTTTTTAGGGATAACATTCCTAACTAGCCACTTGTGACGAGATCCTTGGATAATTCAAGATTGGTGAAGATTTTTTGAAGATTTCCTTGACCTTTAAATCAAATATATATGTTTTAAAGCTCGGGGGCTGCTAGCGGATAATTCGGGATTTGATTTTCCGAAATTTACGGCTAAAGCTGTGCGAAGACCTTCGACTAGTTTTAACAAAATTACTCGAAGCTCGGGGGCTATACCTAATGGGTGCACCTACTCAGTGCACACCATTGAACTACTCGATCTAAAGATTGAAGACTGCTTTCTAACCTCCGGCTACTTAAAAAGTAGTCGAAGGCTCGGGGGCTACACCCATTGAGAGACCTCCGAAGGATCCTTTCCCTCAACCGCTTCGGCGGAAGATTGAGTTTCCACCTAGGTGAACTCGCCTGTCATCCGGTCTCATGACTCGTAAAGCTCTAGGGCTGCCTGAGCTGATTGCATTGACCGGTGAGGGTCTTTCACCCACTCAGGAGTCACCAGTTCTGCTACTCCACCGAGTGGCCGCAGCTGAGCTACAAGCTCCGACTGGTCAGCCTCCTCCCAGCCGGCAGCATACTCATTGCATATCATCTCTAGATCAAGCTCGGGGTAGTGGGAGCCCACTGATGCCAACACGGCATTCGCTCTGAACAACACGCCGTGATGGATCAGGCTCTCCACTTCCCCTGGCACCTCTGACAGACGGCTGATGGGGAGATTTGAGCTTGGGGAAGTCCCGAACACTTCCCTGATCACCATCTGTGCTACGTTGTGCATCTCATCCAAGTCCCCCTGCGCCGAGTCGCGCTCTGCTAGGATCCTAGCCAGCTGCTTGGAGCTCTGGCCAAGATCACTCCGAGCCCTCTCCAGGTCCTGATCTGAACCTGCACGAGCGGATCGTGTGAGTCATTATGATCAGCAGAACTTGCTGGACAAAGCAACTATAAGAGGGGTTGGACTAGGCTTACCCAGCTTGGCACTTTGAACCTCTTCCAAATCAGTGGCCAGTCCGTAGCGTATTTGCTCTGATTCCTCAAGCTGGGTCTGGAGATTGCTACTCTTTTGGCTCAGCTCTGCGAAGGACAAGATGGGGAATCGTTTAAACAACACTTCAAGCAAAGGAGGAAGACTCAATTGTGGCGGAAAGGGATGACTCACCGTTAAATTGCTCGAATTGGACTTGGTAGGCCCTGGCAGCTTCCCGTGCGGCCTTCTGAGCTTCATCCCTAGTTTGAGCTGTGAGCGCAAGCTACTGCAACGCCTCCTGGGTGGATATCTCAGCGATCGCCCAAACTGTTTCTGTGACTTCCCGAGTGCTCGAGGCGGCCACTTGGGCAGCTTCAGCAGCCTCCCGAGCTTTCCGCTCCTCCACCAAAGTACCACGGAGGGTGAAACACAATTGGGGGGCTTCAACCAACACCGTCCACAAGACCTCGACATCCGCCGCTGTATTTCGTAGGTTAGCCAGCTCTTCAGCAATGTTGGCCCGAGCGACCACTAGGTCAGCTTGGGCACTCTCTCGAGCAGTGGCTGCCTCCCGGATAGATGATTGGCGAGCGGCGGCGAGCTCGGCTTCTGCATCAGCTTGAATGCGGGCGATCACACCCGCCGCCTTTTCATGAATGTGGTGCTCGGCTTCTTCCACTCGCCGCCGCACCTCTTCTTCCTAACACCGTTCCCTGGCCTCGTGCTAGCGATGGGCGTACTCATCATGAAGGAACCTCAACTTCTCAGCCAACATTGCTTTGATCTCCTGGAAACGGGAGAAAGGAGGTTGGGGTTGGACAAAAAGAAGATGCAAGACGTAAGGAGCTCACGGAAGAATCACTTACCTCTACGATTGGAGGAAGGGAATCACATCCTCTCCCCTGAATGCTCTAAGTAACCTCCAGAGCCCCTGATAGATGGGTCATGAGGTCCACCATCGTCGACCTCAGGAACTGGGCGGCGGCTTTGAGCTCCGCCCAAAGGTCAGCCTCCTTCTGGTCCTGAAGAACCATTCTTGCTTTACTAGGCTCCCCTGGCACGGTCCATACCAGGTCAGCAATGGTCTCGCATCCCTGAGAAGTCCTCGCCTAGGGATGAACAGGCACCACCACTCGGAGGGCAGCCACCTCCCCTGAGCCTGTTCAGGGCTCAGCGGGCCCCAAGATATCTAATGATTCTGCCAATGCAAGATCTCTGGAGGAGGCCGCCACCACCGTCTCTTGTGGAGCTGACCTTGTGACTACCGCCACCTCGGTGTTGTCCGCAAGGATGACACTAACATCGGCCCCAGGCTCATTGGTTGCGACCACCTTCTCAGTTGTGGCGGACACATCAAAGGTAGCCGCAACCGTGGTAGGACCGCTTGGGGCGCGCAGACTTAGGGAAGCGGAGCTCGCGGCTGGCATCATGGGTGCAGAGTCTATGGTGGCCGTCGAGCCAAGAGGTTGCGTAGCCCGAGCCCTTGACATTTCACCAGGGAACTCGCGGGCCCACTCCTCAGCCTGCATGAACTCGGGAGAGGCCCTGGCTCTCTCAGGGCCTGGCTCCAGACCTTCCAGCAGCCAGCCTCCAGGCGAAGTGGGCACCCCCATATCCTCCATGCTTAGCGGCGACGATGCAGGGCGAGGAGGCGAAATTATTGCAGGCGGAGGTGAGGCCACCGTCACGCTGCTCGAGCCGGCCTGCTTCTCGGATAGACACTCCAGCGCAGGAAGGTCTCGGGCCCTTGCATGTAACACCCTAAAATTGCTCTATTTAAAATTTAGCAATTAATCCACTTTTTATTAATAGTGCTCATGATTAATATAAGGTAAATAAATTATTTTTTAGAATTAAAATCAAATATAAGGCTTAGAAACATCTTTGATGCATTCATGCTGGCTCGATTGAGTTTTGTATTGCTTGTGGTACAAATGAGAATTTAAATCCAATTTAAATTCACATTTGAATTACTTTGTTTGAGCCCTAGAAAAGTTGTTTAGGTGGGAGTCCACTTCTGCCCCTTGAACTCCTTCCCTTGGCCTGTTTGCCCCCTCTTTCTTTTCTCCCCGAGCCTGCCTAACATTTATCCTCTCACGGCCCATCTCCTGGTCCAGCTTGTTGCGTGCCAGCTCCGCAGCCTAGTTCCTCTCTGCGCTGACCCACTCCCCGCACCTAGCCGCTGACCGCGCGGGCCCCGCCCTTTGGATCTGTCTCCTACCTCCCGACTGAGCCGGACTCGACCTCGAGTCCGACCAGGGCCCACAGCCGTGCGCGCTGAGGTCCACCCGGGGCCACGAACCACAGCCCCACCCCACCGACTCTCAGCCCTCGACTTCACACGCCGAAAACCCTAGCCGCCAAGCTTTGCGCCGCCGCCTTCACCCGAGTGCCGCCGTGCCATCGATTAACCTCCGTGGCTATGCCCTGCCTGATTTGATCACCGGAGCATCTTCGCGTGGAGGTAAGGAAGCCCCCAAGCCCTCTGCATCTCGCTCTTTTGCCTCGTAGCACCGTCGCTGCCGCTGCGCACCTTCGCCAGAGTCACATCACCACTCCTCGTCGTCACCCGCTGCCACCGTCGCGTAATCATCGACATGAAGCCCCAGACGTGTTCGCCGCATCACCCTGGAGTCGTAGGGCCAACCCGCGTCACAAACCGTGGCTCCTAGCGCGTTTTCGGCCTCCTTCAGGCGATGCACCGCCGCCGCATCCCCGCACCGCCGGCGACGAGCCCCTGCCACATCCAATATAAGCCACCCAATTCAAATCTAGGTTGACTCATACCGGTCAAATCCGGTCAGCCCCGCCGGTTTTGCAAAAGAGCCTCTGCACTTTTTGGAAATCAACCCGCCATCCAGGCGAGTTCAAAAGTAATTATGTTTAGGTCCCTACTTTTATGAAATACCCCCTTCTCTTTTAAAAATTAGTGTCAGAGGTCCTGTTTTGATCTTTTTACCTATTACCCCTCCTATTTTTATATAAAATTATGTTTGGGTCCCTTGTTTTTCTCAATTAAGCCCCTAGAAGTTTTAAACCTCGCCAGCAAGCCAATGAACCATAGAAAAGCCATATCATTCTCATTCTGATTAAGCCTGTTAGCTCCGATTAGTGTGATTCTTGCACTCATGTGTTCGTAGCGAAGCATAGAATAGTTTTATGGCCTCTTTTTGCTCTATTTCTACTGTTTGGTGTACTATTCTAATAGAGTAATATTGTTTGCATGTACTGGCTTGTGTGGATGCTTGTGTGGTGATTCGTGTGTCCAGTCGGTGAGCCATTTGCATTGGAGTTCGAGTATGAGGAGGACTTTCAGGAGCAGGACCAGCAGCAGTAGCAGCAGCACTTTGAGGAAGGCAAGTTATAGCACGGACAATCCTTGCTACCTAAACACCCCCCTTTAATTATTTAATTCATATCCATGAGTCTTATTTGATGTACCCTAAGGTTGTACCTAGTTCTGTTTATCCTGTTCCATTGATATTCCCGAGTTGATGCATATGGGTAGAACTTTGCTAGGCGTGACTACTGTCACCATTGCTTAAATGTTAATCTTGACTTAATGGTTCACTTTAATGATAATGGTAAAACTTCTTTTTTAGCAACATGGTTCAAGGAGCTAGAACATGTGCTTCGTGCTTTGTTCTAGTGTCTCTTCGTAAGGCCTGGTTCTTAAAGCGAACACCCAGGAGCCTGTCGCCACCGCTGGAACTATTATGGCTTTGATCTTGGACAAGTAGCTTGTATGTCTCTAGCATTCCAATGGTTACCGAAAGGCATTATGGGAAATATTGGTGAGAGTATGTCTTGATCCACCGAGGACGGTATATCCGTCAGCTATGTCTCGTTAGGCACAGTA
Source organism: Echinochloa phyllopogon (assembly GCA_033239725.1). Taxonomy (NCBI): domain Eukaryota; kingdom Viridiplantae; phylum Streptophyta; class Magnoliopsida; order Poales; family Poaceae; genus Echinochloa; species Echinochloa phyllopogon. The sequence continues at coordinate 23,613,754 of BTCW01000014.1, forward strand.
CCGTGTTGGGAGTCACTGCGTTAGAACTCCACACATTGCGCATTGTTTGGCATGCATTGCCCGCGCTTTGGACGCCATTGACCCCCCTTATTGTTGCGCCCTTAGCGTCAGTCAATCTCAGTGCATGGGCCATGCTGCCTGTGTTGTACCATAAGTGCAGCTGTCTTGTTAGGGTGTCTGGTGAAAAGCCTCGTAGTGTCCCTATGCAGTCACACCAAAGGAAGTGTGGATGTGCGTGGTTGGGTGCAAAGCTCCATTGAGCATTTACGCGACCGATGAGTAAAGGATGAAACCTCTGGAGACTGTAAATCTATTATGATAGTCGTGCTCACGGTCACGAGTGGCCTAGAACCTTTTTTATTAGAAGATGATGTTTATTTATTGCTTAATGTTACTTATACTTTAATAATTGGGTTGTAACTGGGTTTCATTTAAGTGTAGTAATTTGGATAATGTTAAAATGTACTAAAAATTCTAATGCAGTACAGCCGTGTCAAGCCTTACTTTTGAGCATTCATACACCCATGTTATACTTGCTAAGTAAATGTTTTACTTACACTTGCTATTCAACAAAATCTCGGATGGGTAATAGATGGAGTGAATGAATCTGCTGCTACTGAGTTCCCTGAAGATCTGCCTTTCTTCGAAGCTGTGGTCAACCAGTTAGAGTCCCTGTGGACTGTGGCTCCGTTTTAGTTTGAGAGTTAAGAAACAGACTTCCGCTGTGTTATTCTTCATTTTTGTTAAACTCTGCTGTAAAAACTATTTTATTCGAGCATATGTACTCTGATTTCCATATTTGTAAGTTGTATGTGTTTTGTGGACTTTCTGGGCACACATATGGGAGCATTCGGGTTTCTGTGTAAACCTAGGTGTGACAGAGCGGCAGAACTTGGCCTGAATGCAGGCAGCGCCCGCAGCCACACTGCCTAGGATTTCTGGAAAATACAAGCTTGGCCGATATGGAATATGAGTCTCCTCTTGGGCAACCATGTGAGTCCTGGGTCTTCCGCTGGTGTTGCTAAACAGGATCAAGTTTGAAGACAAAGGCGCATCAGAAAAGCAATTGACGAGAAGACAGTCAATGCAAGCAAAAAGAGGTCAGAACACAACCCACTAACCTTCTATTAATCGGAGGCACGGGCTTTCCCACAGCCTAGGAGCCGCTCGAGAAAGAGCCAGGCACGCGAGTGCTATGGTTCGGTGGTGTGGGTCTCCAACCCCTGCCCTGATCGCCTGAAGGGGAGCGACTCCGAGAGCGGTTCTAACTGCCGCTTCATCTGGCGGAGGGAGCGTTCGGTGCGGATCCACCCGAAGCCCTGCCTCTTGGGGCACTAGCGCCCATAGCCGAAGCTGGAGGTCGCAATTTGGTGAGGGCCCATTTGGGTGCAGCAGCCTGCATTGAAGACTGCTCGGAGGAGCGTCGCTTTGCCCCTATCAACTCGGGGGCTTGTTCCTCAACCACTTCATCATTAGAGCCAACGGGGATGATCACCATATCCACATCATGGTCATCATGGACGCTGCTGCCATCTCCACCATCATCATCATCTTCATCATCGCGGGCTTCAATCTCCGCGGCAACCGTGTCATGGTCTTCGCCGCGGCGGACGTGGCGAGCGATCTCCTGGTCCCTCTCATAAAGATGGCGGGATTTGGAGGCGGTTTTCTTCTTCCTCTGCTTCTTCACCGCAACTTGTGCTGCATGTCGGGCTTCGCTTGCGGCTCTCAACTCAGCACTCTTCTTGAGGTGAGGATAGGGTCTATACCTCATGAGCCCCTATACGAGAAGAAAGATGGGTGAGAAGAAGTGACAAGACAGAAGGTCAGGATTCGATTCGGAGGATTCCCCATGGCATAAGGCAAGGGGGAAGGATTCAGAGCTTCATTTTGCCTTGGCGGCAGAAGTGAATCCAGCATCTTCTTGATGCGCTCTTCAGAGAGCTCGGCACCTTGCACCACTTGGAGTTGGTTTGGATCTGTGGGGCCTGCGTACTCCCACAGGCAAGTGGTCTGAGCCCCGAGTGGTTGGATCCTCCGACGGATCATGCACTCGAAGATGGCGAGGCCATTCAATCCAGCATCCACCAGACCTTTGAACACGATGTTGATGGCATCCACCTTGTTCTTGAACTCATGACTGCCCCCCCCCCCACTTCCACTCCTGGGACTTCACCTCCGGCCTCTTACCGATGAATCTTGGGAAGGGCGCGTTCGCCGGATTGCGGATGTAGAACCACTTGGAGGCCCAATCTCAGACGAAATCAAGAGGGATGTAGGAGGAATAACACATCTCCACGGTCTGCCTTCACTGGATGCCGCAAGCTCCAACAGGAGCAAGACCCTAGCCATGCTCATGCTTCACCTTGCCGAGATGAGTGTATAAGATCTTGCAGAAGTAGTCGACGAAGGCCCGCATCCCGACGAAGCCCTCACTGGTGACGATGAAGCCGACAATGTGAAGAATGCTAGTAGGGGTGAGATGCTGCATCTCAATCCCCCACTGCTTCATCATCCTGCGCAAGAACTTGTGCAAAGGGTATCCTAGGCCACGCTCGTGAAACCCGGAGAAGGTGACGATCTCATCCGTCTTCGGATGAGGAAACTCCTTGCCCAGAGGAGGAAGCCTCTAATGGCACACTTCCTTGGGAGGAAGCAAGCCATGCGCGACTAGCTCCGTGATGTCGCTCACCTTCAAGATTGAAGTTTTCCAGTTTGCATCTTGGCGAGTGGAGGTGGTGTTGGTGAGGGCGAAGAGGACGACCTCTAGCAATGGAGGTTGAGGAAATCGAAGCTCGAAGAAGGTGAAGGCAAGCTAGCAGATTGGAAAGCACGGAGGTGGTAACAAATTTCTCCCTACTTTTCCTTTAAGTACGGCGGTGAAAAGACCTGCCCTGGGCTGGGGTCCACCACGAACAGTCCAGCAGCGGTAAGACGGGGCCATAACCCGAAGTAGCCGCCCGTGTCTCTTCGACTTTTCCGGCCCCATTAAAACGCCTGACACGGGCTGTAATGGGACTATGTGCACTCAATTCCCCTTAACATGTTGAGACCGCGGAGGTCCACTACCCCGAACCCTATCATCATGGCTAACGGCTCGGAGCTTACCTGGTCGCGGAGGCTCTCAGCCCTGAGTCCTGCAGCTACGGCTGATAACTCGGGACTCCCACTGACAAAGTGTTACATACACCATTGAGGTGAGCCCAGCCGCAAGGTTGGGCATCGCCCGGACATCTTGCTTAAAGCACTCAGAAGACTTCGCCGTGGAGTTCAGGGCCTGCTAAAGGCATCAAAAAATGCTTGGTGTGTTTGACCGCGGAGGTCCGCACCTGCTGAAGACGTCAGCGCTAAAAGAAAGGGCTTGGGGCACTACTGCCTCGAAGCTTTAGGCGATCTCGTTTGCGAAAGATAAGGTTCACTTGCCTTCTATTAACAAAGGTGCTAACGAGAAGTTCGCGAAGAGACTAAGCTACCTAAACTTAACATCGAGGGGAAAGGGAGAAGACGAGTCATCAATGACTCAGTTGCCAAAAGTATGCACAACTTCAGGCATGGTTGTCTTCACCTTTCGACCGAACCCGAGTGAAGGCCTCATGAGCCAGGGAAGTTGGGACAGACACTTTAACGCCTTTAACTTACCCATCCTTGAAATATGGGCACAGTGTCCCTACAGTCAAGCCCGTTACTAGGCACAAGGAGAACTGCTCTAAGGCCGCAGGCCATCGAAGAGGTGGGTAAGGGGACATACTGTCCCCGTCTGCCTCGGTGACTCCAACAAGGACACGCCTCTGGCGTGAAGAAGCTTGGTGAGAGAGGCAGAAGGTCCCCAACCAAGTCCTTCACAGCCCGGCCTCGATGAGGAACTGAAGGAGGAACCTTTGGGACCTCTCGATCCTCCTTGAGCTTCCTCGCGGTGTACCTTTCAGGCAAGAAGAAGCCCAACTAAGGACTCTCTACCCAAGGACACCGCAAACCAGGCCTCTGCAAGGAGAAGGCAAGACATGCTGGCAACAATGCCGATAGTCCTGGTCCCTTTTCTCCGTACTAGGCAGGACGGATGGTGCAGGACAAAAAGAGGCCCGCCTTCCACCTCCCATAGGGGCATGGCTCCAACCGCTGGGACCACAGGGGTGCCGATACAACAGGGAACACCTGCCGCCCGAGTCCCCTCGTGACTCATCTCACTTTGGGAAACCATCTGCTCCATCATCCTCTTCGTGGGGGTACTTCTTGCACCAAGATTACAAGTGCCGCTGGGTCGGCACCCAGCGGCGGAAGCGAACCTGAGGGAACCAAGCATTCCTAGGCCACATGGCTTGAAGATGGGAAGAACTTGACGAAAGAAGAAACCCCATAACACCTATTTATAGGCCCTGCCATTGCCGCTCCACTTATGGTAACGGCAACGCACTTCCCGCAAGAAGCATGCGGTTGGAGGCCTTAATTGGGGAAGAAGGACGCCCACCTACCCTGGTCAAAGACCAGCGTGATGCACTGCAAGGAAAATCTCTAAAGAATGCGCCCTCAAAAGGTGCGCGCTGACTAGGCTACCAGGAGTAAAGGATCACGCCACCTCTGAGCTTCACGAGGAATCCAGTCAAAAGGAACCCGGTGGACCAGAGGACGCAAAGAAGCCCCGAGTCCTTCTCCAAGCACACAGAGCGACAAGGAAGTCTCAAAGACAACGGAGGCCCGAACCCTCTGGTTCCACTGGGCATGCAAAGTACTCGGCTAGAGGCTCGGGTGCTAGGCCCACCAAGTTCGCTCAATGCAAAACCCAATAAGAGAACCAAGAAAGAAAGCTTAGCAGACCCCCGTGGAGCAAAGCCCCAAGCGGGTCTCGGGGGCTACTATGGGATACCTGTACCGGGGGTACTCATCCCACCTGCATTACTACCAAGACTCAGGATCAAGAAGAACACAAGAAGACCAATCCTCTACAGATTGAAGGACATCCGACCCCCTCCCCCAAGCTAATTGGGGAGGCCAATACCGACACTAGCCGGGAGCGCGTTGCCTCCCTAGGCGAACCAGGAAGCACCACAATCTGTCCAGAACAAGCCTGGGCCAAGTACACGGAGCACCACCACCTACGTGGAGCCACAAGGCCGGCTAAAGGTGTGTGGCTTCTTCCTGAGTCATTTTGGGGATATGGAGCACACGTGTCAGAATGCATGTTGGCCCTTGGCTCCTCAAGGGGCCAAGGCTAGCCACGATAATGCACCTAGGTCCAAAGCCCAAGGGTCAGGTGCCCCAGTCCAAGTATCGGGCCATGTGCGAGTGGAGGCCCATAGCCCTAGGCCTAGCAGTAGGCCAGAAGGGAACTGTCATCAGGCACACAGACTCTGAAATCAAGCACAAGCTTGAATCCTGAGCCCTAGATGGCGCTTGGGAGAAGTTTAGGCAGCGCCTGATCACATCATCATGGTACTGCTCTGGAAATCCCACTCCTACACGGTAACACGTCGTAATGATGAACCTGCCAGGCTCTTCTGACAAGCGCATGGAGCAAAAGAACCAAGGCTAGGCCTCAGCGAGTCTGAAATTGCTCGGGCTAAGGAAGTAGAATAAGACGGGTCCCATCGCGGGTACTTGGAAGCCCGCCCGGAGGCACTTAGAAGCCACCGACCCCTGTTCACCATCGTGATATCTTCTATTTCTAAATGTAACCGATCCCTGGACATATATAAGGGGAGAGGGGCCCCCGGCGCGGGCAACGGACAGATGGAAAGAGAACAAACTCAGACACACTCCCAAGCAGGCTCCGAGCACTCGCTCGCAGCCTTCCTCAACACACAAACACTTCACTGTGCAGATCACCTCGATCACGCACCCCGGCTTGCAAGCCAGCGCCCTTGTAGGCCCCGAGGCACCCAAGCTCAAGGAACATGAATTCTCCTCACTGGACGTAGGGACATTCTGCCCGAACAAGTATCATCCCTTGTCTTTGCATTGCCTACCATCGCGTACCGTGGAGAGGCGCCGCATAAGCAACACCAAATTAGACAGCCGGTGTAAGAAACACCAACACTATGCCATCTAAGCATGAGTTCTGGGACCCCAGCATCTATCTCCCTTATGGCATGCGAAATGCCGCTGAGCTCTTTCAGCTCGAGCTTAATGCTTGAATGATGGGTAACTACCCATCCACATTTGTTGGAATGATGGATACCGCTCCTCATTCTATACATGATTTGTTAGCGTGCTCATCACTATCAGACAGTGCTGCAAGCGGCATGGACTCGTCAGGCCGTTATCACCGCTCGCGGGAGCGTAATATCGCCCACGTGACGGAGACTTCACCTCAAGGGCGAGGCGAAGAAGACCGTAGTCCCCCAATGTAGCGCACACCAGAGGAGATGGTGGAGACCTCCGCGAAAAGGCCGAGCGGGTCCGGGCCCGTGACGCTGACCTCAAAGCAGAGCGTACTCGCTTCAACACAGAGCGTGAAGAGTTTCAGAGGCGACAAACTCTCTGCAATGAGGCAACCAATGGTCGATCAGGCCTGTGTCACGCGAATGACCAAGTTCTCCATGATGAGATAGGTACGCCTTACATCCCGCGTGCTAGCCAAAATGTGGCGGCCGCAGCCATGATCATACGCTCCATCGAGCAGCCAACTAATCCGGAGGCCCTCCGCAAGCACCACGAGCTCATGGCGCTCCTCGAGATGGCAGCCGTGCAGCAACCGGAGAGCTGCCAATGTCGCCGCGAACACTCCATGAGCCACCAGGTTCGCGGAGAGCCAGGTTCTCTTGGTCATCTCTCAGAGAGGCCATCTTCTATTTGACGAGGTGGCGGGAATAAAGGAGCAACATCCCACCATAGGGGTGGAGCTCCCATAGGGGCAGCTGGTATAGAGCCAGTGCTTTGTGCATCAGCTGCACACAGCTGTGTGGGTGCAGACCGCGATGTCCGCCACATCCTCATTACTCGGTGGCACGAAAGGGCGGAACGCGACCGCGTACATGTCAACCCGGAGCCCCGGCATCATGGAGACCACAATTGCTCTGCCTCCAACGAGAGGAGTCAGAGTCCTGATGAGCCGGGGCCCCGGGCCTTTGCGAGCTGCATCAGTGAGGCGTCGTTCCCCCGAGCAGTTTTTAGCGCCCAACACCATCGCCAAGTATGCTGGGGACACCAACCCTAGTGTTTGGCTGGAGGACTATCGCCTTGCCTACGGAGCAGGCGGGGCAGATGATGACAACTTCATCATCCAATACCTCCCCATCTTTCTAGCAGACTCCGCAAGGGCTTGGCTGGATCATCTACCTAGTAGGTGCATCAGATCCTAGTCTGACCTCAAGCGCATCTTCATCGGCAACTTCTAAGGTACCTATATTCGCCCAGGAAACTCTTGGGATCTCAAGAATTGCAGGCAAACGTTGGGGGAATCTCTCCGCGAGTACATCCGGCGATTCTCTAAGCAGTGTCATGAGCTCCCTGATGTCGTCGACGCAGATGTCATCAAGGCGTTGATCTCTAAAACAACGAGCGAATCGTTGGTCCATGAGCTAAGTCGCAACAAGCCCCGAACCACTCGGGAGCTATTCGAACCAGCCATGCTTTTGGAGAAGAGGTTATCCATGCAAACATTAGCAAGGACAAGGGCAAGAGCACAACCACCCACATCAACGATGATGTGGGATCCTCGCATCGCCTCAAAGGAAAGAAGGAAAGCAAGAAGAAGCACGGAGTAGAGCTAATTGCAGCTGACGAGCGCTCAGCAAAGAAGCCAGTCAGGCCGAACAACGGTCATTTTGAGAAGATGATGGAGGCACCTTACCCTCATCATGGCTAAACCGTGAGGCATCTCCTCAAGGAGTGCAGCCTCATGAAGTGCTTCCTCACAGGCGATGTCAAGCCGACTGTCCAAGCCAAGCGTGATGAGTAGTGTGAGGAAGAAGACCAAGGTGGTGACCCATTCCCCAAGCTCGATGGTTGACTCATGATTTTTGGTGGCCCGACTGCTTATGAGTCCAAGCGGCGCCAGAAGCTCATCGACAGGCAGGTCAATGCAGCCACCAATGGTGGGCCGATAGTTCCGACCTATCTGGGGTGGTCGGAGGCCACAACCACTTTCGACCATTCTGACCACCCCGACTCCATCCCGCAGCCAAGTCCAGCAGCCAGGTCAGTTTCCACTAGTCGTTGACCCCATCGTGGGAAGTACGCGCCTTTACAAGGTGCTCAAGGATGGAGGCAGCGGCCTCAACATCCTCTATGCCAAAGCATACGATGCTATGGGACTCTCTCGTGGTCTCATACGGCCGACCAGAGCTCCATTCTATGGAGTCATCCCTGGGGTTCAAGCACTCCCCATCGGGCAAATCGAGCTGCCCGTCACCTTTGGCAATTAGGACAACTTCCGCACGGAAACCCTCACCTTTGAGGTCACGATCTTGCTGGGTCGTATCACGTCATATTGGGGCGGCCATGCTACGCGAAGTTCATGCCATCCCCAATTATACCTACCTCAAGCTGAAGATATTGGGTCCTCATGGTGTCATCACCATAGGCTTGAGTTTTCAGCGTGCGCAGCTCTGCGACTGCGAAAGTATGGATTTGGCTTCCTCCACCATCAGGTCCCTAAAGTTCCACGGCATCAAGCGTGCGGTTCAAGAGGTCGCCCCCCCTCCCCCCCCGACTGCAATATCCCAAACCACTCGGGGACTTTCAAGAAGAACGAGGACACAAAGCTGGTCAACCTTGATCCTACCGACCTCACCAATGTAACCCACATCGGCGCAAATCTTTCTAGCAAATAGGAAGGCGCACTCGTCGACTTCCTCCGAGCCAATTGTGATATGTTTGCTTGAAAGCCCTCGGACATGCCGGGAATTCCAAGGGAGGTCGTCAAGCACTAACTTGACATCTGGTCGGAGGCCCAACCTGTCAAGCAAAAATTGTGTCGCTTTGATGAAGACAAGAGAAAAGCGACCGAGTACTTGCTGTAGGCTTGTCACACCCCGAAAGTTTTCGATTTCAGGATTGTTTTTGAAGAATAATTAAATAAAGAATTTCTCATAATTTTAAATTTTTTCTTTAACTTACAGGGAATTTAGTACAGGAAAAACAATTTTTATAAATTAAAATAAAACAATATAAGTCATAATATTCATTATCTTGCATTCATGCTGGTTACATTAGGTGTGTTTGAGTGTGCAAAATTTTCAAAAATGCGATTAGAAGCCCAGTGGGAATTTTTTCAGAGCCTTCTGGGATTTATTCATATTTTTCTCATAGCTAATTCCAATTTTCGGAAGGTGCTATAATATTTTTCATGAGCTCCAAATGTTTTATTTGGGTTCCTCATGTCCAACTTATTCTCTGGAATTTTTCCCGTGATTTTTTGAATTTTTTGAGCATTTTTCATGGTTTAAATGATTTATCTAGGATTTCTGGATTAATCCTTGCTCCTGAAAATATTGTCCAAAAAGAAAGGGGAGAAACCCAAATTCTATCTAGGCCGGCTTATCCTAAACCCCAGCCCGACCCGACTTGCCTAGGCCCAACCCCTGGCCTGCTCCCTCCACTCTCTTTCTCTTCTGGCCAGGTTTTCCCCGCGCGGCCGAGATCTTCCTTCTAGGGCCCAGAACCTACGCGCCAACTCCCGCCTCCACTCCTGGCCTGCCTGCCCCGTGTTCCCCCGGCCCATCTCGCTCTTTCGGCCCAGCTCGGCCCACCGCTCCACAGCTCCGTATGCCGCCAGGCGTTGTGCGCCGCCACAGCTAGGCCAAGCCTCGGCGTGCATGCCATGGTCGCCTCGGCGTGCGTACCATGCTAGGGCTGCGTCCCATGCCCCTATAAATAGTGAGCGCCTGAGCCCATGGCCTTGCTATTGCCACCGCCGCTCCGCATCTTGCGCCCCGCCTCGCATCCACGAGCAGCGCCACCGCCGACCATCGCTGCTGTCTCACCGCCTCGGCCGCCGTTGGGACCATCCAACCCCACCACGAGGTTCCCTGCGTCGAGGTGAAGCCGCGCTGCTGGTCGCCGCCATCAATCCCCCGCCGGAGCTCCCGGTCCACGTGAAGGCGCCGCCGCCGGCCACTGCCTCCGTCGTGAGCCAAATTCTGGCCACCCCCGTCGATGTCCCGCGCTGGTGTGCATATCCCCATGACCCCCTCGCCATCCTCTACCCCTTGCGCTAGCTCCCCATAGCCCTAGTCCATCCAAGCGCCGGCGAACCAAGCTGCCCAGGAGCGCCGGCGAACGCCCTTGTGCTGTCTAGAGGAAGAAGACGGTGGTTTTTCACTTGGGTCTCCGAGGAATCACGCAAACTTTAGATCTATTTCATGTGTCTTGCGTAATTAACAGAAAACCCCCTCGAAGAATTCCCCTTCCGCACTTAAGCCCCACCCGAGCTCTTTTACGCATCTAACCCTAGACTTTGGAAATTTTGCGGGCACTGTTCAGTGTGTCTTGCAAATCTTACCAGCTAACCCTTAGAGTCTACGGTTAATTACGACTAGGTTCCTGGAACCTTTAAAAGCCCATAATTTTGATGACATGAACTACGTTTTAGAACTGTTATCTAACATATAAAATATTTCTGAATTTAATTTGTATTAAATGGATTATATGTTATTTAATATGTTTCTCTAATTAAAAGCTAATTAAGGTTTATACTCGACTTTTCTTATTAAATGTTAAATTGATTAATAAATTGTTCAATTTATTTTTAAATAAAATATAATTATGTTTTATCTCGGTTTTTCATAAAGTGTGCTAAATTGGTTAATGTTTAATTAAAGCTACCTTTCTGATTAAAAGCCACTTAGAGTCAAACACCGAGCTTTCATAAATAAATGATATATTTGATTAAAACTAACATAAATGTGTTTGGTAAATAAAGTTTATTATCCCAACACGACATATGATCTATATGTTTTAACTAGATATTCTCCATGTTTTATTTCAGGTTAATCTTTAATTCGGTATAGTTTATACATAAACATTTATAAATAAAATATGATTAGGTTTTACCTCAGTTTTACAAAGTCAAATAGAATTGAATTAATTCCAACGTAAGATGTTTCTCTGAAATACCTTTTATATTATTTTATGTAATTAAAATTTATCAAGCATATAGTCTTTTACATTCTTTTATAAATCCAAATCTTCCGATAGTTGTATCATTTCAATCGTAGCTCCGTTTTTAGCGATTCTTGCGCTCTCGTGTTCCTAGCTTCGTGACCTATCCTTTAGTGCACTCTTTTAAAGCTTTTCTTTTGAGTGGTGTAATGTTCTTAGTTGTTCTTGTTTGTTTGCTTGTATGTTTGTGCCTTTGCTTGCTGCGAGTAGAGGAATGTCCTCACGACATTTCAAGATGAAGGAACACAGTTCGAGTGATATGAAGATTAAAAGAGCAAGAGATCAAAACTCTAAGTAGCAGTATCTCTGTTGGATTGGAGGAAAGTATAGCACAGACAATCCTTGCTACCTAAACACCCTTAACTCATTCATTTCATATGCATGTGTCTAAATTGATATCCCTATAAGGTTGTGCCTAGTTTGTTTATCCTATCCATTGATCTCCCACGGTTATGCATATGGGTAGAACTTTGCTAGGCGCAGCTACTATCACCATTTACTCAACTATTAACTTTGACTTAATGGTTCACTTCAACAAGATGGTTAAAACTTGCTTTTTAGCAACATGGTTCAGGAAGCTAGAGCATGTGCTTCGTGCTTTGTTCTAGTGTCTCTCCGTAAGGCCTGGTTCTTAAAATAGCAACCCAGGAGCCTGTCATCACCGCTGGAACTATTATGGCTCTGGTCTTGGACAAGTAGCTTGTACGTCTCTAGCTTGCCAGTGGTTACCGACGGGCCGACGGCATTAGTGGAAACAAGGTGAAAGGGTGTTACTTGATTCCACCGAGGACGGGTGACCCGCTGGCTATGTCCCGTTAGGCATAGTCCAGTGTTGGGAGTCCCTACAATGGGGAACTCCACGTGTTGCGCATTGTTGGGTGTGATGCCTGCGATCTGGATGCCATTGACCCCCTTATGATGCGACTCCGTAAGCGTCAGCCAATCTCGGTGCCTAGGGTCTCACCGCCTTGTTAAGCTAGAGGCTACTGTCTTGTTAGGGTGTCTCGTGAAAAGCCTCGTAGCGTCCCTATGCAGTCACACCAAAGGAAGTGTGGATGTGTGTGGTTGGGTGCAAAGTTCCTTTGAACTTTTACGCAACCGGTGGGTAAAGGGTGAAACCTCTACAGAGTGTAAATCTATCATGATAGCCGTGCTCTCGATCACGAGCGGCCTGGATCATTTTTGAGTAGTGGTTCCCTAATTAATATGATGTTTATTATGCTTAATGTACTTCTACTTTATTAATCGGGTTCCAACTGGGATTCATTTATTGTAGTAACTTAGATAATGCTAAAACGAATCAACTAAAAATGCTATTGCAGTACAGTCGTGTCTAGCCTTAATTTTAGCCTTCATACACCGTGTTATACTTGCTAAGTAATTGAGTTACTTACACTTGCCATTATTCAACAAAATCCCAAATGGGTAACAGATGGAGTAAATGAATCTACTGCTACTAAGTTTCCTGAGGATCTGCCTTTCTTCTAAGCTGTGGTCAACCAGTCGGTGTCCCTGTGGACTGCGGCTACGCTTTAGAGAGAGTTAATAAATAGACTTCCGTTGTTTTATTCATTTATTTATGTTGAACTCTGATTTCGAGCATATGTACTCTGATTTCAATATTTGTAAGCTGTATGTATTCTGTGGACTTCCTGGGCACACATATAGCAGCATTCAGGTTTCTGTGTAAACCTGTGTGTGAAAAGGCTTCATCAAGGAGGTTTTCCACCCCGAATGGATAGCCAACCCTGTCCTGGTGAAGAAGAAATATGGTTCTTGGCACATGTGTGTCAATTGCACAAGCCTTAACAAGGCATTCCCAAAGGTGCAATATCCGCTCACGCGGATCGATCAGGTTGTGGACTCGACAACAGGGTGAGAAGCCGTGTGCTTTCTGGATGCCTACTCTGGTTTTCACCAGATTGCAATGGAGGAGTCTGATCCACTCACAACCTCATTCATTACCTCATTTGGCACTTATTGTTACACAACAATGCCTTTTGGGTTGAAGAATGCTTCTGCTACATACCAGCGATATATGCAGAAGTGCCTTGACAACCTCATCGGAGAGGTTGCCGAGGTCTACATCAACGACATTGCGGTGAAGTCAAGGAGCACAGACCATCTGGTTGACAACCTCAGCGGTGTCTTTGCCCCGTCTCCGCCACTACTGCATCAAGCTGAACCCTGAGAAATGTGTTTTCAGGGTTCTCAAGGGAGAGCGTGGCATTGAAGCCAATCCGGAGAAGATGACGACCATAGCTAATCTGGGCCCCATCACTAACCTTAAGGGGGTTCAGAAGCTCATGGGGTGCCTTGCCTCGCTCAGCTATTTCATTTCACGACTCGACGAGTGTGGTATGCCCCTCTATAGACTCCTTAAGAAGTCGGACCGGTTTCGATGGACTGAGGAAGCACATCAAGCATTTGACAGGCTAAAGACCTTTCTGGTAACACCGCCCACCTTGACTTCTCCAGGGCCCGAAGAGCCCTACATAGCTGTGAGAGAGGAGGAAGGGCATGTGCTCAAAGTGCAAAGGCCGGTGTACTTTGTGAGCAAAGTGTTATCGAACACCAAAGTTCGCTGCCCGCAAGTCCAAAAGTTTATCTATGTTATGCTGATTTCAAAGTGCAAGCTTTTACACAATTTTGAGGCTCACCCGACCTCAGTGGTGACCTCTTTTCCACTCGGAGAGATCATCCAGAGTCGCGAAGCCTCTGGATGAATAGCCAAATGGGAAGAGAAGCTCATAGGCTATCAAATTTTGTATGTCCCAAGAACTGCGATCAAGTTGCAAGTCCTGGCAGACTTTCTCACTGACTGGATAGAAACTCAGACTCCACAGGCCATTTCTGACCGATAGTACTGTTGGCACTCCTTACGGCCTACAGATAAATCCGCAAGCGGACGGATACCGATGTAGCTTTCACCCGGGAGTATTCCAAGGTATCGATTTCCACGGAGAACGAGAAGTGTACTAATCCTAAACTAAGTTGTCCTAGGTAGATGGTGTGGATGAAATGGAATGGATGAGATGGATGACGACAACAAGGAGAGAAGAGAAGAGGTAAGAGGGTAGAGAGGGTACGGGTCTGATAAAGGTATTCTACCGATTGATTGAGCAGATCAGAGGATACAGATAGATACTTGCTTCGGGACTACAGAGCCTCCGATACACAGAAAGGGGTGAGAAGGGGTGTCGGTTACCCTGAACCTTGGGTCCTAAGACACCGGAACTAACGTGATGGGCTACGAAGACCGAAAGGGCTGTCACCACCTTACGGCTACCACCTTTGTTGCGACGGGCAGAAACTAAGTTAGCCTCAAGTATAGGCACCACGCCTACACTAGTTGACTAATACTTATCTACTGCAGACAGATAAGCACTCAAGCTAAGCAGCTAGTATACAATTATACTACACAACTAAGCATTGAACGAAGAACCAGCAAGCATATAAAAGTAAGAACTGAATGCTCAATTAATCAGAGAGAGAGATACAAGAGTTACCAGACAAGACCCGGATGTTACTCAAAGTGAAGTCGCATCCATAGAGGTACAGTGGGAAGAGGGGCCGACACTTCGGCTCCTCTCCGGGACGCTCACCTCTCCTCTCTCCCTATCTCTACTGATACAAGTGGAGAACTAACAGTGCTTCGCCTGCACTCTACTCTTGTGTTGTGTGTCTTGTGTAGGTGAAACTGGCCTCTATTTATAATGGCCAGGGTTGGTGGAGAAGTGGAGCAGCGGCCAAGCAACTGGAGGTCGGTGCCGAGCCGTTCGGGCGAAAATCCCGGTTCGGCCGAACTCCCCGGTTCGGCTGAACCGAGGGATGCACCGCCTCAGCAGCCAAAGGCCAGGATTGCACCCTGGAGGCGGTTCCCTGGTTCGGCCGAACCCACGTGTTCGCCCAAACTGGGCTCGGCCCAGTGCTGCACCGCCTTGAGCTTGCACACGTGCTGGGCCAGCTCCTGGGGTCGGTTGGCAGGTTGGTTCACGCCCTGGGCTGGGCCGGAGGCCTTCTGGTTGACTTCAGGGTCTTTATCAGGTTGAGTTTGGGCCCAGGGTGATGTGGCGGAAGCCCGGGATGAGTTGGCGCTGACGTGGACGACTCCCGGTGGCTTGCACGGCTAAGGGGGGTAACTGGCCGAATCAGTCATTTCCGACCCCTATAGCACACATTTCTCGTTGTTGTACCTGCACAAGCGACACTCACCAAAACTCGTCGAACTCCATTAGAAATAAAACCTAAGTACATGGAATGTTGCATAGACTCTCATTTATTCCCGAGTATTGGTGGTCGAATTTGGGTTGTAACGACCGCCAACAAGCTCCCCCAAGCTTGGCTCTTTGCTCGTCCTCGAGGAAAGATAAAAACTTAGGCTCGGTGGATCTGGAGTTGCTATAATGTCATTTCTCTTGCAGGTATTAATTCACCATTTTACCTATGGGGCTTATAGCAATCTCCTTATCTTGGGCGGTTGAAAGGATGAACAATTTAACTTAGTTTTATTCCACTCTACTCTTTTCAGGATCCTATCTCGGAGTTTTCACCCTTTTGTGAAAAGATAAATTGTTCCTCATTGGCTCACTCAATCGCTCAAGTGTATTTGAATCCTTACCAAAGGCTTTGCCTTCTTTTCATCCTAACATCTAATTTGGCTTTTTGTGTGGCGCAGGGACAAAGAATGAAGGCATACAAGCATCTTATATTTTGCTAAGTCAAAGACCGGATCTCTGAGGAAACAAATCATACCTTAAGATCGAGAAGTGCAAGTGTGTGGGATATATGGAGTGGAATATGGTGGGATGGAATATGGTGGAATGGAATATGGTGGAGCTCCTTGGGATGAATCTCCCTCTCCTTGATTTATTTTCGAGAACATGGGCTATCTTTTATTCTCATATTTTTGCCATGCCACTTGACATGCTTTTCTCTTTTTTTTTTCTTTTTGCTATGCTTTTCTTTTTCTTTTTATTTTTCCATGCTTCTTTGGCATGCTTTTCTTTTTGCATAGTCCATGTCTCTATCAAGAATATTTGGAGAGGGAAATCATGGAACATGAAGCATTTTATTTTTGTGGATGGATGATGGAAAATGTTTGCTAACTCCCAGTGTAGGAATTGCAAGTGAGAGGTGGTGTGTGTACGTGGATCTCGATCTCTAAGAATATGAAAGCTTCACTCAAAGGTCACAACAATTTGACAAAGCTCACTAAGATAACAAGCAGCATATGAGTAGAAAGTTTGAAACTAATCCTATCATATGGCTCTGGTAGGAATGTTTGACCAATGAGGAACTTTGTTTTGAAAACATAAACATCCGAGATTTTCACCATACTAAGAGCAAAAATAGAATTCAACCAAAGTATCACTATATCAATCCCCACAACAACCTAGACTTGGAATAAGGCATATGCTCCCACAAGGTTTTCAGGTTCATTTCTACTCATGCCAAATAACTCAAGCATAGTCAAGCAACTAGTTGCAACAAAGTACTAGCAAAATTAATGACAGAGCAACCATTCATCATTTCCAAAGTGAGAGGCATATGATTCATTCCATGCATGGTTGAGAGTTAATTTTATTCAAGGGAAGTATTTTCAATTGAATGACCAAAGTGCTGAGTAATTCGGAACGTACCTGATGGGGGTGCTCCCCCAAGCTCGGACTCTTCACTGGTAGGGATTCAACCTTGAAAGGTACTGAGTCAGCTGGTCGGCCTGCTCGTTCTCGTCCTGTTCCTCCACTGTTTCATCCCTGTACTCATGTATCTTTTCGTTAAACAGGGCAATCTCCGGTTGGTTCAAATGCACCAACCGGAGCGACAATTTTATTCTTTTTGCATTCAACTGTAATTTTATTTATTCTTTGAACTAAAATTTGGAACAAATGATTGGAAGGGAAAATTCAGAGCACCCTAATCATGAATCTAAGGAAAATAAATGAATCACACAATTAACTAACACACCAAACTAAACTGAACTAAACGGTGCTCTATCTAAAGACGGACGAGGTTCAGAGTTCTATGAACTCGATGACATCTAATTCGTCGAGTAGCGGAGGTTCTGGTTCTAGGAAAACCTTCAACCGCTGTCTGTTGACCTTAAAGGTGTTTCCGTCCTCGCTTTGCAAAGTGACGGCCCCATGAGATGCAGCATTGATTACTGTGAATGGGCCGTCCCACTTGCTCCTCAACTTCCCGTGACCGAAAAGTTTGACACGGTAGTTGAAAACGAGGACCTTATCTCCCAGCTTGAACGTCTTGACCTTGATTCTCTTATCATGCCATCTCTTGGTCCGTTCCTTATATAGCCTGGAGCTGTGGTAAGTGTTGGCACTCCTTACGGCTTACAGATAAATCCGCAAGCGGACGGATACCGATGTAGCTTTCACCCGGGAGTATTCCAAGGTATCGATTTCCACGGAGAACGAGAAGTGGACTGATTCTAAACTAAGTTGTCCTAGGTAGGTGGAATGGAGTGAATGGTATGGATGAGGTGGATGACAACAACAAAGAGAGAAGAGGAGTGATAGGAGGGTAGAAAGGTTACGAGTCTGGTAGAGGTATTCTACTGATTTATCGAGCAGATCAGAGGATACAGATAGATACTTGCTTCTGGACAAGGGAACCGGTGGACACGCAGAAAGGGATGAGAAGGGGTGCCACTATTTCCCAACTGGGGAATCCTAAGGACCGGAACTAACGTGATGGGCTACAAAGACCGGAAGGGCTGTCACCACCTTACGGCTACCACCTCCGTTGCGATGGGAATAAACTAAGTTAGTCTTAAGTATAGGCACCATGCCTACACTAGTCAACTAATACTTATCTCCTATAGAAAGATAAGCACCCAAGCTATGCAACCAGTATACAGTTATACCAATCAACTAAGCATTGAACGAAGAACCAGCAAGCATATAAAAGTAAGAACTGAATGCTCAATTAATCAGAGAGAGATACAAGAGTTACCAGACACGACCCGGATGTTACTCGAAGTGAAGTCGCATCCGTAGAGGTACAGCGAGAAGACGGGCCGACACTTCGGCTCCTCTCCGGGACGCTCACCTCTCCTCTCTCCCTATCTCTACTGATACAAGTGGAGAACTAACAGTGCTTCGCCTGCACTCTACTCTTGTGTTGTGTCTTTTGCAGGTGGAACCGGGCCTCTATTTATAGCAAGGAAGGACAGTGGAGGCAGAGTAGCAGCCAAGGCAGCTGGGAGGCAGTGCCGGGCCGTTCGGCCAAATTCCCCGGTTCTGCCGAACTGCCCAGTTCGCCCGAACCGGTGGATGCACCGCCTCAGCAGCCAAGGGCCAGGATCGCGCCCTGGAGGCGGTTCCTGCCTTCGGCCGAACAGGCCAATTCAGCCGAAGTGGGCCCGGCCCAGTTCTGCACCGCCTTTTCCTAGCACACGTGTTTTTCCAGCTCCTGAGGTCGGTTGGCAGGTCGGTTCGCGTCTTGGGCTGGCCTGGAGGGTCTCCGGTGGACTCGTGGGCTCCGTCGGGTTGGATATGGGCCACCGGTCTTCTGGATATGGGTTGAGCCGGCCCAGAGTGGCGTGGTCGTGGTCCACAAGTCTTGCCCAGCTAGGGGGGGCAACTGGCCGAACGGAGTCGTTCGGCCGAAACGGTCATTTCCGACCCTTATAACACGTGTTTCTCCATTTTGCACCTGCACAGAGGACAATCACCAAAACTTGTGGAAATAGTCAGTGATAAGCCCTATAGCTATGGTGTGTGTCCCCATTGTGTTTGTTTTATACTCAGTTGGAGGTCAGAAATCGGTCTGTAACGACCGCCAACAAGCTCCCCCAAACTTAGATCTTTGCTCGTCCCGAGTAAAGAAATTAAAACATGAGCAAGACTAAAGTAAGGGTTCTTTTATAATCATGAATACTTGCATATTGAATATTCAAACCCTTCTCATACCTATGAATTTGTGGTGACTACTTCCCGGATCTTGGGCGGTTGATGAATGGAACGACTCTTACAACAAGGTCCTCTTGCTCATCCTGCATTCGGGGTTTTCTGGTTTTCACAATTAAATGGCTCGTCTCCCTTCATCCCTGACACTCAGCTCTCTGGAGCTCTCTCCTTTCACTCATTCTCTTTTGTATTTCTCTTTGTCTCTCAGGTGGTGGCCTTGTCATATCAAGTATTTCGGTCAAGCCAAAGATTGGCTCCTGGAGCTTCTCATCACTGCCCTTGGTCATGTTGCAAGTTAATGATAGAGAGTTTGTGTTGTCCCTCAGCCTTCTTGACCCCTTTTTCTTTTCTTTTCCCTTTGTGCGATTTTTCTCTCTCTTTTTTTTTCTTTGGACTTTCATGAGTCCTTTATCTCTTTTTTTTCAGGGTATCATCACGGCATGAGGGTTTCCACTACACTCTGATGATAGATTTGCTTGCAACAGACCTCAGACAATGTGATCCATTCCAAGAACACAACTTTCAACAAGACTTTATACAGAATATGACAGGTTTCAGGAGTAAACTCTCAAGCATATGTGGTATTTGTGGATAGGATGAAGGGATAGAGCAGGATTTTCTTCTTTTTGCAAATTAAATTCTCCTGAATGTTGGTGTGAACAAGTGGTTCATTTTATCAAGTCATATCACAAACATCAACAACTTAGATCAGGGGGGTCCTATCATGATGAATTTTTTTCACAAGTACTAGATACTGAGTTTGAAATAAACAACATGCAGCAATCATGATATAAAAGAGAGACCGAGTTCATTTCGTTTATGTGAGGCATGCATTTCCAATTTTTCGAAACGAAACAACACAGGAAAGTAAACAGGGGGGAAGAAGGTGCAAACCTACGTGCAGGTGCGCGAGAGGGGGCAGCCGGGCTGGTTCGGCCGAACCGGTCAGTTCGCTCGAACTGGCCAGTTCGCCCGAACTGCCTGGTTCGGCCGAACTGGCCCCCGGGGCTCGGTCCGTCGTGCCATGCGTTCCTGTGTCGTTCCTGTACTCGTGCAACTCTCTGTTAGACAGGACATTCTCCGGTCGGCTCAAATGCACCGACCGGAGCGACAATTTTATTTTCTTTCTTGCAAACAATTCAAACTTTATTTATTCAACGAACTAAGATTGGAAACAAATATTTGGAAGGGAAAATTTCAGAGCACCCTAAATATTGATCTAAGCAAATAAATGAATCAAGCAACTAGCAAACCCAACTAAACTAACGGTGCTCTATCTAAAAACGGGACGACCGCGGGACACTATTCTGAAGGTGGTCCATAGAGATCTTCATGTCCCGTGGCCTTGAAGAGCCTCTTGAGCTTTGCGCACAGGGCCTAGTGGAGGAGTTCCATCTTGTCCTCCCATTCCATACGTGCGAGCTCGCCCTCCGCCACCTTCTCGTCCAGGTGGTTGATCTTCTGCTTTGCCAGTTCCTCTTTCAGGCTTTCCACGGTGGGCGGCTTCTCTTCCTCTTCTTCATTGTCCTCCTCATCGGAGAACTCCATGTCCCCGGGCAGCCCTTTGATGGATGGGGGCTGCCTGTGGCGCCGAACTTTGGGGTGGCGTTGTGGCGGAGAGGACTGGGATGAGTTTGCCAGCCCCAGCTCATTCCGGTTGAGCAGCGAGACGAGGACTTTTCCGTATCCTCCTCCCGGGATATGTTCTCCTTTGATGACGAAACACGGTGGGCTTTCCGGCGTATAGTCCGGCTCCTCTCCGGCCCTTTCCTTGGGCAGCAACAACGCCAGATCCGACACCCTCGAGGAGGATATTGATCTCGGGCGTAGCTGCCCTTCGTTCGGCCTTGGTGATGGCGAACGAGGCGGTTTCTTGATCCCTTTTAGTGGGGTGAGGAGCTCGTTGAGTGCTGAGCGGTGGGGAGAGTTGCCGCGCCTCACCGGGCTACGTCCCGGCGTCCTCCCCCGGTGCACGTCTCCCGCTGCGTCGACGTCGGAGATGCGGAAGGCGTGCTCCTGCCGGGAGGAGTTGGCGTTCCGGCCACTGCTGCTCGAGCCCTGGGCCGGGGATGTACCCTTGGAGGAAAAGGAGGCCATGGTGGCTGTGTTCTATGGGAAGGAGTTGGCTTAGATGAGATGGGAAACGACGACAGAGAGTCTCTGTTTTTATCGGGGATTTCAGATCGGAAAAACGGAGTTTCCCGACGATTCCCTCACGACTCTCGGGATATTTTCAACTCCAGATGTATCTGGGCGAGCATATCCGTCCCTGGGGCCTGGGAGGCCAATTCGCCCGAACCATCTGGTTCGGCCGAACTGGGCCCGTTCCCCCGAACGGGTCCCTGGGCCCCCAGGTGCGTGGCCCGTGTCGTGGTTCGAGGTTTTGGTCATGGGAGATTCGGATCGAGGAGGTTTTCAAGGTTCAGGAGGTTTTGGCCCAGAAGGATTTGAAAATGATAGATTCGGGCCGGGGTTCCAAGGATGGGGTTCAGAGTTCTATGAACTCGACGACGTCTAATTCGTCGAGTGTCGGAGGCTCTGGTTCTAGGAAAATCTTCAACCGCTGTCCGTTAACCTTGAAGGTGTTTCCGTCCTCGCTTTGCAAAGTGACGGCCCCATGAGATGCAGCATTGATTACTGTGAATGGCCCGTCCCACTTGCTCCTCAATTTCCCATGACCGAAAAGTTTGACACGGGAGTTGAAGACAAGAACCTTGTCTCCCGGCTTGAACGTTTTGACCTTGATTCTCTTATCATGCCATCTCTTGGTCCGTTCCTTGTATAGCCGGGAGCTGTGGTATGCTCTCTCCCTCATCTCATCTAGCTCGGCCAGCTGGGTCTTCCGTTTGAGGCCGGCAGCTAGAAGGTCCATACCCCACTTCCTAATGGCCCAGTGAGCTCTAAACTCCATTTCTACCGGTAAATGGCAGGTTTTGCCATAGACTAGTTGATATGGGGTCATGCCTATGGGTGTCTTATAGGCCGTGCGATAAGCCAAGAGTGCATCTAGAAGTTTATCCTTCCACTGCTTGCCCATCTCATTTACGGTCTTTTGCAGAATATTTTTTATTTGCTTATTGGAAGTTTCTGCTTGACCGCTAGTTTGGGGGTGATAGGGTGTGGCTACGTTATGCTGCACCCCCAAACTTGAGAGATACTTACGGAAGGATGAATCTATGAAGTGGGAGCCGCCATCACTGATGACTAATCTAGAAACGCCGAAACGGGGGAATATAACCTCATGAAACATCCGTCTCGCGTTCTTAGAGTCAGCAGCTAAGCATGGCAAGGCTTCTACCCACTTAGAGACGTAGTCCACTGCTACTAGGATGAATTGAAAACCCTCGGAGTTTGGGAAGGGACCCATGAAGTCTACCCCCCAGACATCGAAGATTTCTACTTGAAGATTGCTAGTGAGTGGCATTGCGTCTCTAGTATTGATGTTCCCGTGTTTCTGGCAGCGGGGGCACCGCATGACAAATGCTCTCGCATCCTCATACATGCTGGGCCAGTAAAAACCGCACTGCCAGACTTTAGCATTGGTCCGGAATGCACCGTAGTGTCCTCCGTACGGGGCTGCGTGGCATCTCTCGAGGATTTTATAAGCCTCATGTGCGGGCACGCACCTTCTGAGGAGTCCGTCGCTACAAATCCTAAAGAGATACGGGTCATCCCAAAGGTGAAGACGGCTCTCATAGGCTAGCCGTTTCCTATTCTCTCCAGGGGGACATAACCCGTTACCATGTAGTTTACTATGTTGGCATACCACGGATCACCAGTGGTGACCTTAAGGAGGGTGTCATCCCGTAAGTAGTCATCGATCGGGAGATCGGACGAGACTTGCATCCGGGACAAGTGGTCAGCCACTGAGTTCTCTACTCCTTTCTTATCTTTTATCTCAATGTCAAATTCTTGGAGTAGAAGAATCCAGCGGATGAGTCTCGGTTTTGCTTCCTTTTTGGTCAGAAGGTACTTCAGAGCAGCGTGATCTGAATAGACTATAACCTTGGCCCCAACTAGGTAGGACCGGAATTTGTCTATAGCAAATACGACTGCTAAGAGCTCCTTCTCCGTGGTTGCGTAGTTGAGCTGGGGGCCAGTGAGCGTTTTGCTAGCATACGAGATAGCATAATGCTTCTTGTCCTTAGTTTGGCCCAACACAGCTCCTACAGCATAGTCGCTCGCATCACACATGATTTCGAATGGGATGCTCCAGTCGGGAGGCTGGATGATGGGAGCGGAGATGAGTGCCTTTTTGAGAGTGTGAAATGCGGCATAACACTCCTCATCGAAAACAAAGGGGGCGTCTTTGGCTAAGAGATTGGTCAAGGGCCGAGATATCTGGGAGAAGTTTTTGATGAAACGCCTATAGAATCCGGCATGGCCAAGGAAGCTACGGATCCCCTTAACGTTTGTGGGAGGTGGAAGTTGCTCGATTACTTCTATCTTCGCTTTGTCTACCTCGATCCCACGTTCTGACACCCTATGTCCTAGGACAATCCCCTCTCGCACCATAAAATGGAACTTTTCCCAGTTCAAAACAAGGTGTTTCTCTTCACACCTCTGGAGGACCTTGTCCAGATTTTTCAGACATTCGGTGAAGGTCCGTCCATAAACTGAGAAATCGTCCATGAACACTTCCGTAATCTCCTCAATCATGTTAGAGAAGATGGACATCATGCAACATTGGAAAGAGGCAGGTTCGTTACACAACCCAAAGGACATACGCCGATAGGCATACGTCCCGTAGGGGCATGTGAACGTGGTTTTACTCTGGTCTTCCGGGTGGATGGGAATTTGGTGGTACCCCGAGTAACCGTCAAGGAAGCAGAAGAAAGAGTGTTTGGCTAACCGTTCAAGCATTTCGTCTATGAACGGAAGGGGGAAATGGTCTTTCTTGCTGGCCTTATTGAGTCGACGATAGTCGATGCACATACGCCAACCAGTGACGGTGCGCTGAGGGATGAGCTCATTTTTGTCATTGCGCACTACCATCATTCCTCCCTTCTTAGGAATGACTTGAACGGGACTAACTCATTCACTATTGGGGACAGGGTAGATGATCCCCGCGTGAAGGAGTTTGAGAACTTCCTTTTTCATGACCTCTCTCATGGCATTGTTTAATCGTCGTTGAGGTTCCCGAGACGGTGTTGCTTCAGAATCGATCGGGATGCGATGAGTGCAAAGATTTGGGCTAATCCCTTTTAGGTCTTGGAGAGAGTATCCTAAGACCGATCGATTTTTCTGCAGGATAGTGATGAGTTGCTGAGTTTCTACCTCAGAGAGTTTATCACTAATGATCACTGGAGTTTGCTTATACCCAAAGAGGAAAGCATGCCTAAGTCCAGGCGGAAGAGGTTTGAGCTCGATTGGAGATGGTTTTGGAGTTTCATTTGTATCAAGCTCAATCGGAGGATGAGTTTCCTCCTCCTCCGTAAAGAATGGAATATCCTCTTCTGGAATAGGTTGCTCGAGGTCTAGCAAAGAAGCTGACCTGACTTCCTCTAACGGGTCAGGATCGGGGTCTGCCTCTATTGGAGTATTCAAAGATTGGGCATAGGAGACAGGGATAAGTTCTTTACCGATCATAAGCTCTACTAGCTGGTTTATTGGTGCTTTCTCCAGAATCTTCAAGATTGGCCTGCCTATGAAGATGGGATGTGTGGTAGTGCTAGGTAGGTCGAAGATGTGAAAATCCATGAAGAGTTCAGGATCGTTGACCTTAACGGGTGTGACCCGTAAGATCCCCAAACAATCCAGGATTTTCCCTGAGGTAAACTTAAGTCGTTTTTGAGAAAACGACCATGAGTTACCAGGGAATTCGGTTTGCACCAAAGAGCTAGAGATTATGTTGATTTCGAGGCTTGGGTCGTACCCAATCTCTCGGTCAAGGCCCATGATCTCACAGAATATCCTTTTGGTTTTTCTGGGCATCTTGACCTCCTCGGTCGAGGCTTCGGCCTCGTCTAGCCACTCCCGACTCATGATAGCGGAGAGACGTCCTAGGTACTCCCGCTGATATTCCAATTCTTCTTTGTCGGGGGCCCGATCCTTTCGCTCTACACATCGTTCCCGTGGGAAACTTGTTGCACTCCCGATGTCTTCGAATAGATCATCGTCGAAATCATAGAGAGTGGTGTAGAGTGAATCATAATGGTCTGGGCTAGAATATGGTTGTGGTTCGAAATGAGCTTCAGGTTCCGATGGACTGGAAGAGCTAATGGATTTGGATTGGACTAGTAGTGGCTCTTTAGGTTCAGGTTCAGGCTGCTTCTCTTCTTCATCGGGGAGTTCATCATAGATTCCAGTGTAGGGAGTGTTGTCTAGGATACGATCCAGGACTATCCTCGCTTCACTAGGAACCAAATGAAAGAACGACCCTCTAGAAGCAGAGTCCAAGAAAGTGGCGGCTACGGGACAGAGGCAAAGGCTGAAGTGTTGTAAAACAACAGGTTCTGGTAGGCTTAGGTCCGGTCCCGAGGCCAGTATTTGCTTGAAACGAGCCCAGGCAGTTCCGAGCGATTCTCCCTTTAATTGCTTAAAGTTAATGATTTCCGCTCGGAGACTGGCTACCTTGGAGACTGGGAAGAAGTTTAGGCAGAATTTTTCCTTGAGAACTTCCCAGCTCCCATCCATAGTGCTGACAGCCAGAGAGTACCATTTCTTTGCTCCTCCCGCTAGTGAAAACGGGAATAGCTTCCATTTGAGTGTCTCTTGTGTCATGCCCGCAATGGTCAGGCATGAGCAGAGTTGCTCAAACTCGCGCAAATGCGCGTATGGACTCTCGGCCTTCGTTCCTGAGAACGATTGCTCACGAACCATGGCTATGAAGCTGGGACGTAGCTCATAGCCGGGTGTGGATATGGGATGTGATGATGGTGGAGGCTCCAAATAATCGCCCTTTGGAGCCGAATGTTGGCGTAAGGTGAGGGTGGAATCCATGTAATGGATGATGGTGGGATACACGGACAACTTGGGTTCAGAATCAGAACAGCTACCGTTCCCCGGCAATGGCGCCCGAAAGCTTGTTGGCACTCCTTACGGCCTACAGATAAATCCGCAAGCGGACGGATACCGATGTAGCTTTCACCCGGGAGTATTCCAAGGTATCGATTTCCACGGAGAACGAGAAGTTGACTGATTCTAAACTAAGTTGTCCTAGGTAGGTGGAATGGAGTGAATGGTATGGATGAGGTGGATGACAACAACAAAGAGAGAAGAGGAGTGATAGGACGGTAGAGAGGGTACGAGTCTGGTAGAGGTTTTCTACTGATTTATCGAGCAGATCAGAGGATACAGATATATACTTGCTTCGGGACAAGGGAACCGGTGGACACGCAGAAAGGGATGAGAAGGGGTGCCACTATTTCCCAACTGGGGAATCCTACGGACCGGAACTAACGTGATGGGCTACAAAGACCGGAAGGGCTGTCACCACCTTATGGCTACCACCTCCGTTGCGACGGGAATAAACTAAGTTAATCTCAAGTATAGGCACCACGCCTACACTAGTCAACTAATACTTATCTCCTATAGAAAGATAAGCACCCAAGCTAAGCAACCAGTATACAGTTATACCAATCAACTAAGCATTGAACGAAGAACCAGCAAGCATATAAAAGTAAGAACTGAATGCTCAATTAATCAGAGAGAGATACAAGAGTTACCAGACACGACCCGGATGTTACTCGAAGTGAAGTCGCATCCGTAGAGGTACAGCGAGAAGACGGGCCGACACTTCGGCTCCTCTCCGGGACGCTCACCTCTCCTCTCTCCCTATCTCTACTGATACAAGTGGAGAACTAACAGTGCTTCGCCTGCACTCTACTCTTGTGTTGTGTCTTTTGCAGGTGGAACCGGGCCTCTATTTATAGCAGGGAAGGACGGTGGAGGCAGAGTAGCAGCCAAGGCAGCTGGGAGGCGGTGCCGGGCCGTTCGGCCGAATTCCCCGGTTCGGCCGAACTGCCCAGTTCACCCGAACCGGTGGATGCACCGCCTCAGCAGCCAAGGGCCAGGATCGCGCCCTGGAGGCGGTTCCTGCCTTCGGCCGAACAGGCCAATTCGGCCGAAGTGGGCCCGGCCCAGTTCTGCACCGCCTTTGCCTAGCACACGTGTTTGTCCAGCTCCTGAGGTCGGTTGGCAGGTCGGTTCGCGTCTTGGGCTGGCCTGGAGGGTCTCCGGTGGACTCGTGGGCTCCGTCGGGTTGGATATGGGCCACCGGTCTTCTGGATATGGGTTGAGCCAGCCTAGAGTGGCGTGGTCGTGGTCCACAAGTCTTGCCCAGCTAGGGGGGGCAACTGGCCGAACGGAGTCGTTCGGCCAAAACGGTCATTTCCGACCCTTATAACACGTGTTTCTCCATTTTGCACCTGCACAGAGGACAATCACCAAAACTTGTGGAAATAGTCAGTGATAAGCCCTATAGCTATGGTGTGTGTCCCCATTGTGTTTGTTTTATACTCGGTTGGATGTTGGAAATCGGTCTGTAACGACCGCCAACAGTAAGCTCGTTCCCTCATTTCATCTAATTCGGCCAATTGGATCTTCCGCTTGAGGCCGGCAGCTGGAAGGTTCATACCCCACTTCCTAATGGCCCAGTGAGCTTTGAACTCCATCTCTACTGGTAAGTGGTAGGTCTTGCCATATACTAGCTGATATGGGGTCATGCCTATGGGCGTCTTATAGGCCGTACGATATGCCTAGAGTGCATCCGGGAGTTTATCCTTCCATTGCCTACCCATCTCATTTACGGTCTTCTGCAGAATATTTTTGATTTGTTTGTTTGATGTTTCTGCTTGACCGCTAGTCTAAGGGTGATAGGGTGTAGCAACATTATACTGCACCCCCAGACTTGAAAGATACTTACAGAAGGCTGAATCGATGAAATGGGATCCGCCATCACTAATGACTATCCTAGGAACGCCGAAACGCGTAAAGATGTACTCATGAAACATTCGTCTCGCGTTCCTAGAATCGGCGGCTACACAAGGTAGAGCTTCCACCCACTTAGAGACATAGTCCACTGCCACTAGGATGAACTGGCAACCCTCGGAAATTGGGAAGGGACCCATGAAGTTCACTCCCAAAACATCAAAAATTTCTACTTGGAGATTGCTAGTGAGTGGCAGCGCGTCTCTAGTGTTAATGTTTCCGTGTTTCTGACAGCGGGGGCATCGCATGACGAATGCTCTTGCATCTTCGTACATGCTGGGCCAATAAAATCCGCTCTGCCAGACTTTAGCATTGGTCCGGAATGCACCGTAGTGTCCTCCGTACGGAGCTGCGTGGCACCTCTCTAGGATTTTATATGCCTCATGTGCAGGGATGCACCTTCTAAGGAGTCCTTCACTACATATCCGGAAGAGGTACGGGTCGTCCCAGAGATGGAGTCGGCTCTCATAAGCTAATCTCTTCTTATTTTCTCCAGGAGGGACATACCCCGTGACCATGAAGTTTACTATGTTAGCGTACCACGGATCGCCAGTGGTGACCTTAAGGAGCGTGTCATCCCGCAAGTATTCGTCGATCGGAAGATCAGATGGTACTTCCATTCGGGACAGGTGGTCAGCCACTGAGTTCTCTACTCCCTTCTTATCTCTTATCTCGATGTCGAACTCCTGGAGTAGCAGAACCCAGCGGATGAGTCTCGGCTTTGCATCCTTCTTGGTCAGAAGGTACTTCAGAGCAGCGTGATCTGAATAGACTATGACCTTGGCCCCGACTAGGTAGGATCGGAATTTGTCTATAGCAAATATGACCGCTAAGAGTTCCTTTTCCGTGGTCGCGTAGTTGAGCTGAGGGCCGGTGAGCATTTTGCTAGCGTATGAGATAGCATAGTGCTTCCTGTCCTTAGTTTGGCCCAGCACAGCTCCTACGGCATAGTCGCTCGCATCACACATGATTTCAAATGGGATGCTCCAGTCGGGAGGCTGGATAATGGGAGCGGAAATGAGTGCCTTCTTGAGGGTGTGAAAAGCGGCGTAACACTCCTCATTGAAAATGAAGGGGGCATCTTTGGCTAAAAGATTGGTCAAGGGCCGAGATATCTGGGAAAAGTTTTTGGTGAAGCGCCTATAGAATCCGGCATGACCAAGGAAGCTTCGGATTCCCTTAACATTTGTGGGAGGTGGAAGTTGCTCAATCACTTCTATTTTTGCCCTGTCTACCTCGATTCCACGTTCCGACACCCGATGTCCTAAGACAATACCCTCTCGCACCATAAAATGGCACTTTTCCCAGTTCAAAATGAGGTGTTTCTCTCTACACCTCTGGAGGACCTTGTCCAGATTTTTCAGACACTCGGTGAAGGTCCTTCCATAAACTAAGAAATCGTCCATGAACAGTTCCATAATCTCCTCAATCATGTCAGAGAAGATGGACATCATGCAATGTTGGAAAGAGGCAGGTACGTTACACAACCCAAAGGACATACGCCGATAGGCATACGTCCCATAAGGGCATGTGAACGTGGTTTTACTCTGGTCCTCAGGATGGATTGGGATTTGGTGATATCCAGAGTAACCATCAAGGAAACAGAAGGAGTGTTTGGCTAGCCGTTCAAGCATCTCGTCTATGAACGGAAGAGGGAAATGGTCTTTCTTGGTGGCTTTGTTGAGTTTACGATAATCTATGCACATACGCCACCCGGTAACAGTGCGCTGTGGAATGAGCTCATTACCATCATTCCTCCCTTCTTTGGAACGACTTGGACGGGACTAACCCACTCGCTATTGGGAACTGGGTAGATGATCCCGGCATGAAGGAGCTTGAGAACTTCCTTTTTCACGACCTCTCTCATGGCATTGTTCAGCCGTCTTTGAGGTTCCCGAGACGGCATTGCTTGAGAATCGATCGGGATGCGATGAGTACAGAGATTTGGGCTAATCCCTTTCAGGTCTTGGAGAGAATATCCTAAGACCGATCGATTCTTCTCCAGGACAGTGATGAGTTGTTGGGTTTCTAGATTGGAGAGCTTATCACTGATGATCACTGGAGTTTGCTTATCTCCAAAGAGGAAAGCATACCTAAGTCCAGGTGGAAGTGGTTTGAGCTCGATTGGGGATGGTTTTGGAGTTTCGTTTGTGTCAAGCTCAATCGGAGGATGTGTTTCCTCTTCTTCCGAGAAAAACGGGAGATCTTCTTCTGGAATAGGCTGCTCTAGGTCTAATAGGTGAGCTGACCTAACTTCCTCTAATGGGTCAGGATCGGGGTCTGCCTCTAATGGGGTGTTCAAGGATTGAGAATAGGAGACAGGGATGAGTTCTTTGCCGATCCTGAGCTCTACTAGCTAATTTGTTGGGGCCTTTTCCAATATCTTCTGGATTGGTCTACCTATGAAGATGGGATGTGTGGTGTCGCTGGGTAGGTCAAAGATATGGAAATCCATTAAGAGTTCAGGGTCGTTAATCATAACGGGTGTGACCCGCAAGATCCCCAAACAATCCAGGATTCTTCCTGAAGTGAATTTTAGTCGTTTTTGAGAAAATGACCAAGGTACACCAGGAAGTTGGTCGTGCACCAACGAGCTAGAGATTATGTTGATCCCGAGGCTCGGGTCATACCCAATTTCTTTGTCTTTGCCCAGGACCTCACAGTATATCCTTTGAATCTTTCTAGGCATCTTGACGACCTCGGTTGAGGCTTTGGCCTCTTCTAGCCACTCCCGACTCATGATAGCAGAGAGACGTCCAAGGTATTCTCTCTGGTATTCGAGTTCTTCCTTGTCGGGGGCTTGATCTATGGGCTCTACACAGTGTTCTCGAGGGAAACTCGTTACACTCCCGATGTCATCGAATAGATCATCGTTAAAATCATAGGGAGTGGTGTAGAGTGAATCATAGTAGTCTGGGCTAGGATATGGTTGTGGTTCGAAATGAGCTTCAGGTTCTGATGGACTGGACGAGCTAATGGATTTGGATTGGACTGGTAGTGGCTCTTTAGGTTCAGGTTCAGGCTGCTTCTCTTCTTCATTGGGGAGTTCATCATAGATTCCAGTGTAGGGAGTGTTGTCTAGGATACGATCCAGGACTATCCTCGCTTCACTAGGAACCAAATGAAAGAACGACCCTCCAGAAGCAGAGTCTAAGAAAGTGGCGGCTACGGGACAGAGGCCAAGGCTGAAGTGTTGTAAAACAACAGGTTCTAGTAGGCTTAGGTCCGGTCCCGAGGCCAGTATTTGCTTGAAACGAGCCCAGGCAGTTCCGAGCGATTCTCCCTTTAATTGCTTAAAGTTAATGATTTCCGCTCGGAGACTGGCTACCTTGGAGACTGGGAAGATGTTTAGGCAGAATTTTTCCTTGAGAACTTCCCAGCTCCCGTCCATAGTGCTGACAGCCAGAGAGTACCATTTCTTTGCTCCTCCCGCTAGTGAAAACGGGAATAGCTTCCATTTGAGTGTCTCTTGTGTCATGCCCGCAATGGTCAGGCATGAGCAGAGTTGCTCAAACTCGCGCAAATGCGCGTATGGACTCTCGGCCTTCGTTCCTGAGAATGATTGCTCATGAACCATGGCTATGAAGCCGGGACATAGCTCATAGCCGGGTGTGGATATGGGATGTGATGATGGTGGTGGCTCCAAACAATCGCCCGTTGGAGCCGAGTGTTGGCGTAAGGTGAGGGTGGAATTCATATGGTGGATGGTGGTGGGATACACGGACAACTTGGGTTCGGAATCAGAACAGCTACTGTTCCCCGGCAACGGCACCAGAAAGCTTGTTGGCACTCCTTACAGCCTATTGATAAATCCGCAAGCGGACGGATACCGATGTAGCTTTCACCCGGGAGTATTCCAAGGTATCGATTTCCACGGAGAACGAGAAGTGTACTAATCCTAAACTAAGTTGTCCTAGGTAGATGGTGTGGATGAAATGGAATGGATGAGATGGATGACGACAACAAGGAGAGAAGAGAAGAGGTAATTGGGTAGAGAGGGTACGGGTCTGATAAAGGTATTCCACCGATTGATTGAGCAGATCAGAGGATACAGATAGATACTTGCTTCGGGACTACAGAGCCTTCGACACACAGAAAGGGGTGAGAAGGGGTGCCGGTTACCCTGAACCTTGGGTCCTAAGACACCGGAACTAACGTGATGGGCTACGAAGACCGAAAGGGCTGTCACCACCTTACGGCTACCACCTCCGTTGCGACGGGTAGAAACTAAGTTAGCCTCAAGTATAGGCACCACGCCTACACTAGTTGACTAATACTTATCTACTACAGACAGATAAGCACTCAAGCTAAGCAGCTAGTATACAATTATACTACACAACTAAGCATTGAACGAAGAACCAGCAAGCATATAAAAGTAAGAACTGAATGCTCAATTAATCAGAGAGAGATACAAGAGTTACCAGACAAGACCCGGATGTTACTCGAAGTGAAGTCGCATCCGTAGAGGTACAGCGGGAAGAGGGGCCGACACTTCGGCTCTTCTCCGGGACGCTCACCTCTCCTCTCTCCCTATCTCTACTGATACAAGTGGAGAACTAACAGTGCTTCACCTGCACTCTACTCTTGTGTTGTGTATCTTGTGCAGGTGAAACCAGCCTCTATTTATAATGGCCAGGGTCAGTGGAGAAGTGGAGCAGCAGCCAAGCAACTGGAGGTCGGTGCCGAGCCGTTCGGGTGAAAATCCCGGTTCGGCCGAACTCCCCGGTTCGGCCAAAGGCCAGGAGAGGCCAGGATTGCACCCTGGAGGCGGTTCCCTGGTTCAGCCGAACCCACGTGTTCGCCCGAACTGGGCTCGGCCCAGTGCTGCACCGCCTTGAGCTTGCACACGTGCTGGGCCAGCTCCTGGGGTCGGTTGGCAGGTCGGTTCACGCCATGGGCTGGGCCGGAGGCCTTCTGGTTGACTTTGGGGTCTTTGTCAGGTTGAGTTTGGGCCCAGGGTGATGTGGCAGAAGCCCGGGATGAGTTGGCGCTGACGTGGACGACTCCCGGTGGCTTGCACGGCTAAGGGGGGTAACCGGCCGAATCGTGTCGTTCGGCCGAATCGGTCATTTCCGACCCCTATAGCACACATTTCTCGTTGTTGTACCTGCACAAGAGACACTCACCAAAAACTCGTGGAACTCCATTAGAAATAAAACCTAAGTACATGGAATGTTGCATAGACTCTCATTTATTCCCGAGTATTGGTGGTCGAATTTGGGTTGTAACGACCGCCAACAAGCGCTGGACCATATACTTTGATGGTTCTTTGATGGAAGATGGGGCTGGAGCAGGTGTGGTATTGATTTCACAGTAGGGTGATTACCTGCGTTATGTAGTCCGACTGCATTTTCAGGTCTCTAACAATGTGGCAGAGAATGAGCCACTCCTACATGGCATCAAGATTACTCATGAGGTCGAGGCGTGAAGACTTTATGTCCGCGTCGATTCTGAACTGGTCGTAGGCCAGGTCATGAAGGAACTAGTCGCAATGACAAGATGGTTGCCTACTGCCAGGAGGTACGCAATTGGGAAGAGATGTTCGACGAAATTGAGCTTCCCCATGTCCCGCGGAAGGACAACAAAGCTGATGATTTTCATGCCAAGCTGGCTTCCAGAAGGAAAATGGCACCGCCAGGAGTCTTTGTCAACGAACCTTATGAGCCTATGATAAAGCCCACCCGAAATGGGCCGTCAGAAGTTCATCAAGGACATGGTCAAGACACAGCCTTGGATTCGGCTCAGCTCCCGACCTCAGGCCCTGAAGCTGAGAGGTCGGAGCCTAACGAAACTGAGGAAGACTGAGCTCTTATAGCTCTGCTTGTAGAAGCCGAAGACTGGAGGTCTCCGATCGTCGACTTCTTAAGATAGGGCGACCTGTCTCAAGACTCTACTGAGGCTCGGAGAATTGCTCGCTGAGCAAAGTCCTTCGTTCTAGTAGGCGATGAGTTGTTCAAGAGAAGTCCTTCAGGTATCCTTTAGAAATGCATCCTCTGGGACAAAGGACAGCAGCTTCTCGAAGAAGTTCATGGTGGCATCTGTGGTCACCACGTAGCACCACGAACTCTTGTAGGTAAAGCCTTTCGACAACGCTTCTACTAGACTACAACCATTGTTGATGCACAGCAATTGGTGCGAGCCTGCAAAGGCTGTCAGTGATGGGAAACAAGGAGGCTACGCTAGCAAATACAAAAACTCATTTACCCCAAAACAGGAACAACAACAGTTATAGATCACGGATCGTTACCACTAGACGCGCAGATGCAGCGGAAGCCGTCACGATGTAGACGAACGCGTCGAAGTGGCAGTGCCGTGCAGTTGCTCACATCCGTCTGGTCCTGCACGTGCGGTTCGTCCTTATGCTCAAAGCACAGCACCTCCAAGGTATCAACACGTACGAGGATGGAACACCAAACATAGGTGTACTAGCACCTCATGAAAGACCGCGGTCTGTAGGATATAGATGGAGGAGGGGTACTATTCATCATGTGTACTATTCACGTGGGTACTGTAGCATGCGGTACTGTAGCGGCGGTGGCACTGTAGCACCTCTTAGGTTTTTCCCCTTCCTCCACCTCTGTATTTATAGCGGTCACTAATGGGCCTTTCAACATTTTTGGCCCATCAAGACTCTAGTACCCTAATGGAACAAATCCATCAAAACCCATTAGCGGATCCAATCCGATTGGCTCTAGGGTATATATCCAACAGTCTCCCACTTGCACTAGAGACAATCACCCAGGCAAGCTTTTCAATATTCCAACCCCTTAAGTGTGTGACCCTATGGGTTCATGCACACATAGACATGTCCCGAGTACTCCTACTCGGTCCAATAGTTAACAACGGCCTCTAGCAAGACATGTCAACTCCCATGCACACGTAAAGATCATATCAGACGAACCACCACAACATCACGTACAAGCTATTCCCTTTGCCTCATGATATTTTGTCTAACTCCAAGTCGACCTCTCTTTCTCGAACCTGTGAGTCGGATCCTTCAAGAGGTTAACACTTAACCTATTACAGCCATGCATTTCTTGATCCGATCACTCGAAGGGCCCAGAGAGGCAAATCCCATCTTGATTGACTGTTGGCGGTCGTTACGGTATGAATCCGACCACCAACTCTCGGGAATAAAAGAGGTTTTATGTAACATTTCATGCATTTAGGTTTTACTTCTAATAAAGTTCCACGAGTTTTCATGAGTGTCTCATTTGCAGGGACCGAGTCGGAAAAAGCCTGTTAAGGGGGGTAAAACTCCGGTTCGGCCGAAACCTTCCGGTTTCCGACCGAACCACCCCCCTTAACCATCATGCAAGCACACGAGGTGTCGTCCACGTCAGCTATGACAATGCGATGACCGTGCAAGCCACGTGGACTCCCGCCACGTCATTCCATGGGCCAAATTCACCAAAGAACACCAGGACAAGCTAGCCAGGAGGCCCAGGAAGCAGAGACGGTGCACGGGGGCAGCCCTGGGCCAGAAGCCCAGTTTGGCCAAACTGTAGAGCTTCAGCCGAACCGCTCCCAGCACCCAAAACAGCCTCCAGGAATGCATCAAGGCCGTAGAAGGTTAAGGCGGTTGAATCCGACGTTTGGCCGAACTGGATGAGTTCGGCCGAACCCATCTAGTTCGACCAAACTGGCCGGTAACCGCCACAACGTCCCGTGGCGGTTACTCCACTCAACCGCCCATTGGTGCTATAAATGGAGGTGTCCACGGCTCATTTCAACACACACCAAGCCAAGGAGCTCTCATTTCCACTTCTCTCTAGTAGAGTTAGGATAGTTTAGTTGGGAGTTAGAGTCGAGTCGAGCTTTGCCTCGGAGGTTCCAGAGTCGTCTTCAGAAGCTCTGGTATAAGCTCTTGTATCTTTTCCTTTTCCTTTTGCAAGACTTGAGTTATCAATATAATTATCTTTATCATCTTTCATTTGTCATTTATAGCTTGCTTCTACTTTATTCTAGTTGCATCTATATCGTGTTTGGACTATAGTCGATTCTAGTTCTAGTGCTTCTAGTTCTTGTTTAAGTCTTTGTCTTAGTTGGTTATTCGCCTTAGCTCAATATTTGCCGGTGAACTGTCACCGGGGGTATTGACGGGTTGCTTGCTTTTGCTGGTGAAGTAAGTAGTCGTTGGTTAGTGTGGGTGTGGTACCCAGACTAGTCAGTGGCCTTGGTTTGCCCCCGATTCAACGAACGTGTGGTAGCCGTTAGGTGGTGACAGCCCT
Organism: Echinochloa phyllopogon; assembly: GCA_033239725.1. Lineage (NCBI taxonomy): Eukaryota > Viridiplantae > Streptophyta > Magnoliopsida > Poales > Poaceae > Echinochloa > Echinochloa phyllopogon. The sequence continues at coordinate 23,649,941 of BTCW01000014.1, forward strand.
ATACGGTCTTTGTAATCGACCTCGTTAGTCTCGGCCTGTAGGATCCCCCAGTGTGGAGCTGATGGCACCCCTTCTCATCCCTTTCTGTGTGTCACTGGTGTCCATTGTCCCGATGCTAATACATTAGAGTTAACCCAAACCTTCCAGTGCTGGCTCTTTAACCGCTGTATCTCTAAGCCCGAGTGACATAGACCGATAAAGTCCATAGGAATCCTCTATCTCTTCTCGTTGTCCTCCCAGCTATCTATACATTCTCTCTCTTACTGAGCCTCCCTTGAGCTGTGTGTCACGGTATATCCACTCCTATCCAATACTGTTATCCCATGTCTTGTTTAGTAGTGTACCTTTCTCTGATAGTCTTGAATACCTGTTTACTAGTACTCTTGCCAAAGCTTCCCTGCGGAAATATAAATTACGATACCTCGGGATACTCCCAGGTGAAGTGCTACAGCGGTGATTCTGTGCGCTTGTAGAATATTTATATATTTTACTAAGCCATAAGGAAAACCACTAAAACACTCCTTACCCCAGTACCGGGATTCTCAATCCTGATATTGGATCGTAAGAAGTGCCAACATTGACCATACCTCATAGCATGCTTCATGACAAACCCGAAAATTACCTTTATGACTACCCAGTTACGGAGTAGCGTTTGGTAGTCCCTAAGTAGGTTATTCACATCTTGAGTACATGCGACAATCTCAGGTCTTAGGACAAAGCATACGCGTTATGTAAAGAGAGAACTATATAACAAAATCTCATGTTGGGTCAGTCCAGCCCAATGTCATACATGTGCCCACATTATTAGTTTGACATCTCCATGTCCATGACTTGTGAAACATAGTCATCATCTAATACATGTGCTAATCAAATTAGGGACAATCATTAGAATAACCATACAAGTAAAGAGTTTCACAAACAAATCACATAATTGCCAATCATATGCAAGTTGCCTTTTATGGATATTCAATAAATAAATGATATGTCATAGATACAATACAATCATCAACTCACACTAGAGCTAATCTGGATGATATCTAATACCCATAGCTCTCATGTGTGACTCATTCTTAGGCTGTGGAAGAGCCTTTGTCAAGGGATCAGCAACATTCAAATCTGTGTGTATTTTGCATATCTTTATCTCACCCTGTTTAACGAACTCTCGAATGAGGTGAAACTTCCACAGTACGTCTTTGTTTTTCGGGTGACTCCTAGGCTCCTTACCCTGCGCAATTGCCCCATTGTTGTCACAGCAGAGTTCCAATGGGCTAGATGCATTAGGAAACACACCAAGCTCAATGAGGAAATTTCTCACTCAAACACCTTCCTTCGCCGCTTCAGAAGCTGCGATGTACTCGGCTTCCGTCGTAGAATCAGTCACGGTATCCTGCTTAAAACTTTTCCAGCTAACAGCACCACCATTTATTGTGAACACAAATCCTGATTGCGACTTTGAATCATCTGGATCAGTTTGGAAACTAGCATCAGTGTAACCTATTACAATGAGCTCCTCCTCACCTCCATAGACTAGGAACACATCTTTAGTCCTTCTAAACTACATAAGAATGATTTTCACCGTTGTCCAGTGACCTTGACCTGGATCAGAGTGGTGTCTGCTCATACTTAGAGCATATGAGACATCTGGATGAGTACTTATCATGGCGTACATGATAGACCCAATTGCCGAAGCATAGGGGTTTTACTCATGTGCTCCCGCTCATCAGCCGTCGAAGGACACTGAGTCTTGTTGAGGTGTATGCCATGTGACATAGGCAAGAACCCTTTCTTGGTCTGTTCCATGTTGAACCGTTTCAACACCTTATCAATGTAAGTATCCTGATTTAATCCTATAAGCTTCCTTGATCTATCTCTGTAGATCCTTATGCCCAGAATGTATGCAGCTTCCCCTAAGTCCTTCATAGAAAAACTATTTTTTAGTGAAGTCTTAACGGATTCCAGCATAGGAATGTCATTCCCAATCAACAATATGTCATCCACATACAAGATTAGAAATGCAACAGAGCTCCCACTTTCCTTCTTGTAAACACAAGCCTCTTCCTCATTTTGATGGAAGTCAAATCCTTTGACTACGTCATCAAAACGAAGGTTCCAACTCTGAGATGCTTATTTTAACCCATATATGGATTTCTCAAGCTTGCATATTTTTCCAGCATTAGTTGGATCAACAAAACCTTCGGGTTGTATCATATATACATCCTCATCCGGGTTCCCATTTAGGAAAGTTGTTTTCACATCCATCTGCCATATCTCATAATCGAAATATGCAACTATTGCTAGAATGATCCAAATAGATTTAAGCATCGCTACTGGCGAGAATGTCTCATCGTAGTCAACTCCTTGAATTTGTCGAAAACCTTTTGCAACAAGTCATGCTTTGTGAATGTGAACATTTCCGTCCACATCTCTCTTTCTCTTAAAGATCCATTTGCACTCGATGGGTCTCACACCATCAGGCGGGTCAACCAAGTTCCAAACTTGATTGTGTCCCATGGAATCTATCTCGGATCTCATGGCACTTTGCCATTTCTCAGAATCTGGGTCCATCATTGCTTCCGCATAGGTCCTAGGCTCATCATTGTCCATCAACAATATGTCGCACTCTCCCGTAACTAGGAGATTCATTCTATTAGTTGTGCGACGTGGCCTTTCCGACCTTCGTGGTTGTGGCAGTTCTTCTCTTGCCACAAGTGCCTCAACTTGTTCTGCTACATTAGCATCACTCGTAAAGTCTTGCCTCATAGGCTCATCTCAACTTCTTCAAGATACACCTTCTGTCCACTTTTCTCGCTTTTGAGAAACTCTTTCTCCAAGAAAACACCGTTCCTAGCGACAAACATTTTGCCCTCTGATCGGTTGTAGAAATAATACCCAATTATTTCCTTTGGATATCCCATGAATATGCACTTGTCCGACTTGGGTGTAAACTTGTCCGACTGAAGTCGCTTGAAATATACTTCATAGCCCCAAATTTTCAGAAAAGACAAACTGGGAGTCTTGCCAGTCCATATCTCATATGGTGTCTTATCCAAGGACTTAGACGGTACCCTATTTAGTGTGAAAGTTGTTGTTTCTAGAGTGTAACCCCAAAAAGATAACGGTAGGTCTGACTGGCTCATCATTGATCGTACCATGTCCAACAAGGTTCAATTACATCACTCGGACACACCGTTCCTCTGAAGTGTTCCAAGTGGCGTAATGTGTGGAACTATTCTGTAACTCTTTAGATGAATGCTAAACTCATGGCTCAAATACTTGCCTCCATGATCAGATCATAAGGCCTTGATTTTCTTCCCACGTTGATTTTCAACTTAATGTTGAAACTCCTTGAACTTTTCAAAAGTTTTTGACTTATCCTTCATTAAGTAGACATAGCCATATCTACTAAAATCATCAGTGAAAGTTATGAAGTACTGAAATCCACCTCTAGCTATCGTGCTCATTGGTCTCCACACATCCGTATGTATGAGTTCCAACAAGTCTTGCGTCCTCTCAGGAAAACCTGTGAAGGGCGCCTTGGTCATCTTGCCTAGCAAGCAAGCTTCGCATGTCTCATATGATTCAAAATCAAACGAAGTTAAAAGTCCATCAGAATGGAGCTTCTTCATGCGCTTCTCACTTATATGACCCAAACGACAATGCCACATATAGGTATGATTCAAATCATCTAGCCGAGGCCTTTTAGCGCTTATATTATAGATAGGTGAATCATCAAGATTTAAAATAAATAACCCATTCACAATGGATGCAAGAGCCACAAACATGCCATTCTTAGATATCACACAACCATTGTTTTCAATCGTAAATGAATAACCATCCTTCATCAAACATGAATGAGATACCATGTTTCGACTCAAACTAGGAACAAAATAACAATTATTTAACTTCATAATAAATCCTGATGGGAGGTGAAGTTGCATCGTCCCGACAGTCAACGCAGCAACTCTTGCATTATTGCCCACGCGGAAATCAACTTATCCTCTTCCCACGCTTCTACTTCTTATTAGTCCTTCCATTGTATTGCAAATATGAGCAACCGATTCGGTATCAAATACCTAGGAATTAATACTAGAATCAGTGAGGAAAATGTTTGTTACATAAACATGAAGTGTACTTGAAGTGGAAGTACCCTTACTTCCCTTGCTTTTCAAAGAAGTTAAGTACAACTTGCAATATCTTTTCCAGTGACCTAATTCATGATAGTGAAAGCAGTCATTATCAGTAGCTGGTCCAGCTTTAGCCTTGGGTGCTTGCTTAGATATCCCATCTTTAGCCTTGCCATTCTTCCAAGAATTACCTTTCTTAAAGGTAGGCTTGTTCTGGATTACCATCACATGGCTACTACCCGCGCTTTTCTTAATGTCATCCTTTGCTGGTAATGGGGTGTCTAGAACATTTTTATTTTTTTCAGCCCTGAGAACAATTCTCAGGTTACGGATCCAATCCGTAAAGTTTCTTCCATTCAACTTGTCCTTCTCAAAGACCGAACGCAAAGTAAACGATGTGGTGTTACTAGGTGCCATTGATCTACAACAAAATAATGCAAAATACTAAGACAACGTATCCATGATGGAGTAAATTACATTAAGCATTTATCAGAATCTACTCCCACTAAAATCAATATCCCTCCATTGATACTTAGTGATTCACGACCCACAACTAACAAGTCCACTAGTGAGCTTTAGCATAACCGCTAGAAGACATGGTAGATCGGTAAGCAACCCTTTGCTAATCATATCACATATGACTCCTATTGTAGGGTGACATCTCTATGTCTCGGCTCCCAACCTTTATGCCCCAAGGTCCTTAACTGTTAAGATGACATTGTCTAAGTTGACCAACCCTTTATGCGAGTAAGTACCCAATACGAACCCATCTAGTCAAGGAAAACTAGTGGCACTCTAATTTCATGGACCCACCACTAACTGTACAAGACATATGACGGTGCAGGTTTTAGTTGGGAGGACATTCAAAACTTAAACATTGCAGAGGGATCGCTCTACTTCTACCGTTGCATGCAGAAAAATAACCATTATCGTCGCATATGTAGAAGTAAAACAATAAGAACGAAATTCACATAGTAATGACACGGTATGGCCCATTAACACATGGTGATCTCTATCTCCATTTTACTGTCCATCATGATGATCCCCATCTCCATGATTCATGTATGTCATCCTCCAGTGATGAGTCCTCCAAGAACTATCTAACGCATGCTAGTAAAATAAATTACACAACCGCACAGTAGATCATCACAAGTTGGCACACATGCCATTACATCAAATTGACAATACATATGGCTCCATCTGTATTGCCCTACTCACAACACGCAGGTCATGATTAATTACATACATGCATCACATACACATAGGGCCATACCAATCACATGAATCTACAAAAACAAGTTAGCCGATTCCGACGTCCAAACTTAAATCACTGAAAACTCCATCTTCGTGGCCTTATTTCGCAAATCTAAATTTAGCGAAACTGCACCTGGTTGTCAAAATCATGTGTAAAATTTTTTGTAGATGAATTTTCATATAAAATCGTCTCAATCCGAGGTCGTATGCAAAAGTTATGGTTGTTTTATGAACAACCTTTTTTCGCGCAAAACCTGGCCCGGTAGAAGTTCCAATCTACACCGCCGCGCATCACCATGCGCCTGGCCATTGACCTAGGTTCGATTTGACCAATCCAATTGATCTCCATCTCACCATGACTGGGTTTAGATGTATCACTTAGCTCCAATGGAAGAATTTTGACCGGTAGGAGCAATTCGTTACACGACCATCATAGCAAGATCACGAACCGATCAGAGACTCATCTACAACCAAGCATATCTCCATATGCACACATCCAAACCTAGAACGAGACAGCTATGGCCCTGATACCACTGATGGGAAATGAGGAGGCTACGCTAGCACATACAAAAACTTATTTACCCCAAAACAGGAACAACAACAGTTATAGATCACGGAAAGTTACCACTAGACGCGCAGATGCAGTGGAAACCGTCTCGATATGGACGAACGTGTTGAAGTGGCAGTGCTGTGCAGTTGCTCACATCCGTCTGGTCCTGCACGTGCGGTTTGTCCTTATGCTCCAAGCGTAGCACCTCCGAGGTATCAACACGTACTAGGATGGAACGCCAAATGTAGGTGTACTAGCACCTCATGAATGACCGTGATCTGCAGGATATAGATGGAGGAGGGGTACTATTCACCACGTGTACTGTTCACGCGGGTAATGTAGAGCGCGCGGCACTGTAGCGGCGGTGGCACTGTAGCACCTCTCAGGGTTTTCCCCTTCCTACACCTCTGTATTTATAGCGGTCACTAATGGGCCTTTCAACATTTGTGGCCCATCAAGACTCTAGTACCCTAATGGAACAAATCCATCAAAACCCATTGGCGGATCCAATCCGATTGGCTCTAGGGTATATATCCAACAGTCAGTACTATGCTCGGTAGACCCATCTGCCAACTCAAGAACTGCAAACCATTCCAGTCACATGGCCTTTTGCTGTATGGGGCCTTGACCTGGTCAGGCCTTTCAAGAAAGCACTCGGGGGATACACGCATCTCTTCGTCGTGGTGGACAAGTTCACCAAGTGGATCGAAGCTAAGCCTGTAACAAAGGTAACATCGCAGGCTGTAGTTGAATTTTTCCTTGACATTATATACCGTTTTGGAGTACCGAACTCCATCATAATGGACAATGGTACACAATTCACGGGGAAGAGGTTTCTTTGTTTCTGCGACGACTACCACATCCGAGTGGATTGGGCTTCTGTAGCCCATCCAAGGACAAATGGCCAAGCCAAACGTGCTAATGGCATGATCCTGCAAGGCCTCAAGCCCCGGATCTTCGACAAGCTCAAGAAATTTGCAGGGCGATGGGCAGGCGAGGTCCCAGCGGTCCTCTGGATCCTGCGCACAACTCCAAGCCGCTCGATCGATTTTTCACCATTCTTCATGGTGTATGGAGCAGAGGCTGTTCTTCCCTTTGACCTCGATTACGGGGCCCCGAGGCTCCGGTCGTACAATGACAACAGGTTGGAGGAGGCGCGCCAAGACGTCGTCGATCAATTGGATGAAGCACGTGACACATCGCTCGCTAAATACCAGCAAGTCCTGTGCCGATATCATGCCAAGAATGTCAGAGACTGGTCTTTTGAGGTTGGTGACTTGGTCTTACGCCACACGTAAGATTTCAAGGGAAGGCACAAGGTCACTCCACCCTAGGAAAGGCCTTACACGGTGGTTGAGTGGCTTCGCTCGGGGGCTTACTGATTAAGCGACCAAGATGGCAATGTCTTCACCAACACATGGAATGTGGAGCAGCTCCATCGCTTCTATCCATGATAAGTTTTCGTTTCCATCTACTTTCATTATTTTGTTGCCCAACTATCTTTCGGTCCAACTGTCCCAACCTTACTTGGCATGCTCGGACACAGGTGGCTGTACAGGGTAGTTCCCACAACCTTTTTCTTGCAAACACTTGCATTGTTCTGCCCAAAGGCAGCTCTTTTTTCCCTATTGTTCGATTATGATGGCACGAGGCACTGAGAAGTCTCCCGATAGTTCTAACTTCATGCTCTAATCTAAGGCTACTCCTCACTGAGTCTCATGGGTCCGTACCCGAACTCTTATGGCTACGCTTCGAATTAGTAAGAGTGAAGGCAAGAAAACTCAGAAAATTCAGAAGAACCGAATGCCAAAATATGATAAGCATGGGGAACATGCTTTAACTTTTAGTACTACAATCTTAAAGTTTCAAGAGCAACTCCAACATAAATTTGTATCTGCTACAATCAAAAAAGGTCACATGACCAAAACAATGACAAGAACTGCAGGTACAAAAGAAAGGTGCACTACGCCTTATTGCTTGACTCTTGATGTGCAGGAGGTTCGGAGCCAGCTCCTCTGTCACCTTCAGTTGTCGTGGGCTCGGAGACGAACCTCTGGGTCCCGGACACTGCCGTCATTTTAGTAACCACAATGGCTGAGGGCTGCTCGGTGACTTCTTCTTGCCCTCGAGTCTCTGATGATGAAGGGACATCCATGATGAGCTCAGTCTCAACCGTTTCGATCACGGTCTGAGCATTGGGTCGCGTGATCTCACTTGTCATTTGGTCCCTTGACTCATGGTGCTCCAAGGCCTCTCGGGCTAAGAGCATCGATTGGCAAGTGGTCTTCACCCACTCTGCTTTCACTTGCTCTGCCACACCATCAGCAAGTGGTAGCAACTCTTCTCTGAGTTATTCGAGGGCCTCTTCGTCGTAATCCTTCACATACTCGCTGCAGACTGTCTGAAGGTCTAGCTCGGGGTAATGCGACTTCACAGAGGTCAGAACGGCCTTGGCCCCCAAAACCACTCCATGCTAAATCACGGTGTCCACCTCTTCTGGGATCTTAGCCAACCGAGCGGTAAGGTGGCTCGAGCTCGGGGAGGTCCCAAACACTTCCCCGACCACCACTTGTGCCACGCTCCGCAGCTGGTCAAGATACTCTTGTAATGAGTCGCGCTCTGAGATTGCTCGAGCCAATGACCCATAGCTTACATTGAGGCTACTGTGAGCCTGTTCCAGTTCGAGGTCGGAGGCCACACAAGCAAATCGTGTTAGCTAAGACTAAATCAAGAAGAAATTCACAGAAGAAGTGGTCGGGGTCATGGTTACCGAGCTTATGTTACACCCAAAACTAGCCTATTTAGAATTTTTAGTAATTTATTGGCTTTTATTTCTATTACTCATATTTCATATAAGGTAAATGAATTATTCTTAAAAATAAAAATCAAATATAAGGCTAGGAACATTTTTGTTGCATCCATGCTGCTGCATTGAGTTTTGATTGTTAGTGATTCAAATAGGAATTTAAATCTATTTTAAATTCAAATTTGAGTAACCCTGTTTGGACCTCTAGAAAAGTTGTAAAGCCCAAAGTTCATTTCTACCCCTCCAACTCTTTCCTTGGCCTGCCTCCCCTTCCTTTTCTCTCCCAACCGAGCAGCCCAACAACTCCTTCTCGCTCGGCCCAGCGCCCTCCCCTCCTTCCCCCCTGGGCCGGCCCAGCTCTGCCCCCGCCAGCACAGCCACTTCCGGCCCAGCTGCGGCCCAAACTTTCGTCCCCCGTGTGCCCCCACACTTTCTCTCTCTCTCTCTTCTCTCTCACTCTCTCACTCTCTTCTCTCTCTCTCTCTCTTCTCTCTCTCTCTCTCTCTCTCTCTCGCTGACACCGTGGCCCCACCGGTCAGAGTCTTCTTCCTCCTTTCCATTCTCTCCCTCCCATGCCCGTGACCGCCGGCCGACGCCCGAGCCGCGATCCCCGCACGCGTGTGGGCCCCTGCGAGCCTCGGGAAGCTTCCCCGCCGCCTCCCTTTTCCTTCCCACTCCTCTTTCCTTCCCTAGCGCGTTCCCCGCAAGGAAACCTCCCTCCCGCTTGGAAACATCCCCGCCGGTGCCCCGATCCACGGCATGGTGCGCACGCCGAGGAGAGCCCCCTCCCGGGGCTATAAGAGCTGCCCCCTGCCGCCCACAACCCTCACCAACCCTCGCTTCGAGCTCCCAGCTTCCCCAGCGCCTCCTCCTCGCCTTGCGCCGCCGTCCCTCGGTCCCCACCATTGAACCTCGCTACCACCGCCGGAGCTTCGACGAGGACCCACCCCAGGGCTCCCAGAGGAGGTAGGGAACCTTCCCGTGCGAACCTCGTCCCTCCTTTCCCCCTGTGATGCGTCTAATTGCTCGTTGTGGCTTCATAGGACCGCTGGAGCCGCCCCTCCTCATCGACCGTTGTCTCCGTCGCCCCACCGCTGCCTTGATCACCTTGGGTGAGTTCTCCTCCCTTCCCTAATGATGTAGGGCCAAACCGCGCGCCAATTGGTGGCCCCTAGCCCGAGTTAGGCCCTTCTCCGGCGAACTTCCGCCGCCGGCCGCGTCCATGTGTCGCCACCGGCAGCCAGTCCTCCCGATCAACCCTGGCCATAGGATTTCCATCCAACACCCCACGTCAGCGCCCGCCCCGAGTCAAAAACTCAGCATACCGGTCAACTCCGGTAGTTTGGCAGAAAGGCACCTCCAACATTTAAATTTTAACCCGTAGTCCTTCCCCATTGAAAAGTATTTACAATTAGGTCATGTTTTATTCGTTTGAGCACCTGACTTTTCAAATATTAGAACCCTCCGTCCTATTTAATCTTTTTCATGCGTAAACCCTTCTGTTTTTATATAAAATTATGTTTTAGCCCCTGGTTTTTCACAAATAAGTCCATGGAAACTTTAAAACTAGCCAGCAGGTCCCTAGGACTTAGATCTGCCATATCTTTTCCGTTTTAGCTCCGATTAGTGTGATTTTCACGCTCATGTGTTCGTAGTGAAGCGTAGATTATTTCTAGAACCTTTATTTGTACTGTTTCTATTGTTTGGTGTACTGTTCTAATAGATTATTATTTGTTTGCAAGTATTGGCTTGCGTGGATGTTTGTGTGGTGATTCGTGTCCAGTCGGTGAGCCTTTCACGTTGGACTTCTAGTACGAGGAGGACTTCCAGGGACAGGACTCACAGCAGCATCAGCTGCTGCCTTTTGAGGAAGGCAAGTTATAGCATGGACAATCCTTGCTACCTAAACTCACTCTTTACACTTATTTAGTTTCATATGCATGTGTCTAAATTGTTGTCCCATTAAGGTTGTACCTAGCTTTGTTTAATCCTGTCCTTGTTTACCTTGGGTTCATGCATATGGGTCGAATCTTTTCTATGCGCAGCTACTGTCACCAATGTTTAACTGCTAACCTTGATCTAATGGTTCACTTTAATGATAAAGATAAAACTTGATTTTTAGCAACATGGTTTAGGGAACTGGGGCATGTGCTGTGTGCTTTGCTCCAGTGTCTCTCCCTAAGGTCCGGTTCTTAAAGCGGCAACCCAGGAGCCTATCGCCACCGCTAGAAATATTATGGCTCTGGTTTTGGTCAAGTAACTTGTACGTCTCTAGCTTGCCAGTGGATACCAGTGGGGCCGACGGCGTTATGGGAAGCAAGGCGCGGGGTGTTTCTTGTTTCCACTGAGGATGGTAGCCCCGTCGACTAGGTCTCGTTAGACCCAGTCCCGTGTTGGGAGTCCCTGCGATAGGGAACTCCACACGTTGCGCATTGTTGGGTGCTATGCCCGCACTTTGGATGCCATTGACCCCATTATGGTGTGACTCCGTAAGCATAAGTCAATCTCGATGCCTAGAGTCTCACCACCTTGTTGTACCTTAGCGGCCACTGTCTTGTTAGGGTGTCTTGTGAAAAACCTCGTAGCGTCCCTATGCAATCACACCTCGGAAGTGTTGATGTGCATGGTTGGGTGCAAAGTTCTTTTGAACTTTTACTCGACCGGTGGGTAAAGGGCGAAACCTCTGCAGATTGTAAATCTATCATGGTAGCCTTGCTCAGCGTCACGAGCGGCCTGGATCTTTTTTGATTAGAAGATGATGTTTATTTATGCGTAATGTCACATATACTTTATTAATTGGGTTGCAACTGGGTTTTATCCACTTGTAGTAATTTGGTTAATGTTAAAATGAACCAACTAAAAATGTTAATGTAGTTAAGCCGTGTCTAGCCTTATTTTGAGCCTTCATACCGTGCTATACTTTCTAAGTAATTGTTTACTTACACTTGTCATTTATTCAACAAAATCCCAGATGGGTAAACAGATTGGGCTGTGCATGAGTCTGCAGCTGAGTTTCCATAAGACTTGCCGTACTACTGAGTTGTGATCCCCCAGTTAGAGTCCCTGTGGATTGTGGCTCCATTAGTTGGAGAGTTTATTAATCTTCCACTGTTATTGGTTAGTTTATTTATGAAGCACTCTGATGTAAAACTTTATTTAATGAAGAATTTATTCAAGCATATGTTCTCTGTTTATCATATTTGTTCGCTATATGTGTACTTTGACTTCCTGGGCACACATATGGCCACATTCGGGTTTTTGTGAAAATTCGGGTGTGACAGATTGGTATCAGAGTCGTGCTGACTGTAGGATCGTAGCCTAGTTAGAATGGTTGATTAAACCTTAGGAGACCACCATGATTATGTGTTATATGTCGTCTAGTTTCACTTTTTGAAAACTCAAATCCAGTCGAGTCTTGTGTGAATCATGTCTTTGGGTGCTTGAAATGATTGTCATTATGCTTATGCTTGATTTGGATTTTTGTAATGATTGTGATGGGCGTAGACGCAAGTCTACCACCATATAGATTTTAGGCTAAGGTTTAAGGACTTTAATGTTTACATAGAAGGGGGCTGTTTATTCCTCTTGCTCTATATCTATCAAACCCTCCATCCTGACAGGAATTATCGCTGATAATAGTTGGTGAACACAAGGAGCAACGTTGGTGGCAATGGAGCCAACCAGAACCAGCCATGTCCACTACCTCCGCCACCCACCATCGAGCAGATGATGCACACGCGGACTCAGCTGATGCAGCAGATGGCTCAGACCATGGCGCTGATGTAGCAGCAACAGCTGAACCAGCCTCACCAGCATCACATGCAGCCCAGGGACAAGAGGTGCGGGTTTCTGAAGGGACGCCCTCCCACCTTCAACAAAGCAACCGATCCCCTGCAGGCACATGACTGGCTCAAGGCGGTGGAGAGACAGTTCGACATCACGCAGTGCAACGACCGGGAGAAGGTGTTGTACGCCGAAGGACAGCTTTAAGGACCCGCTTTGGACTGGTGGGACTCATACCAGTACGCTCATGTCGATCATACTCAGATCACCTGGCAGGAGTTCCGTAGCAGCTTCCGCTCCCACCGCGTGCTAGAAGCCCTGATGACCCTGAAGAAGGAAGAGTTCCTGGCACTGAGGCAATAAGGGATGAGTGTCACCACTTACCGTGACAATTTCATCGAGCTGGCACGTTATGCTCCAGAGGACGTGGACACCAATAAGAAGAAGCAGTCCAGGTTCCGTGACGGCTTGAAGGATGCACTGCAATACTAGCTAATGTGCACCAGGTTCCCCAACTTCCAAGAACTGGTGGACGTCGCTTTGATGCTGGAACACAAGCGTCGTGAGATGGAAGAGTAGAAGAGGAAGTTCCAGGGCCAGCAGATCGGGAGCAGCAGCCGCCACCGTTTCGTTCCTCCTCAGGGAAGTCAGCACATGGGGAGCCAGCAGCGCTTCTAGAGTCAGCCCGCTCCGCTCAACCGTGGCCAGTACCAGCAGCACCGTCAGTACCCCGAGGCGCCACAACAGCAGCAACTCTTGCAGAATGCTCCAGCTCAGCGCAACCCGGTGCAGTTGGGTCCCATTTAGCGCCCCAACCCCGTCAACAACACACCAGTGGGCCCTAGGGTGTGTTACCACTATGGAGAGCAGGGGCACTTTGCCAATGTCTGCCCCAAGAAGCCCCAGAACGCCGCTGGCCAGAACAACAATCAGAGGGCTAGATTACCGCAGAATCAGCAACAGGCCCAGGCAAACCGTGCTCCGCAGAACCCCGCCAGAGGCAACCACACTGGGGCAGAGACCGTTGAGGGAGCTACTGATGTGGTCGTGGGTACGTTCCCTATCAACTCCACCCCTGTGACTATGTTGTTCGATTTCGGAGCTTCGCACGCTTTCATATCTGCTGCTTTTGTGAAAAAGAACTTAGTGGCATTACTGCCCATGAAGAATGCTATGCTAGTTAGCTCACCAGGAGGGGAACAACGCGCCACTTTATGCTGTCCCCATGTTACTGTCACCATAAGGGCGGTAGACTTCGAGGCACACCCGAGAGTCCTAGAGTCTATTGGTTTCGACCAGATTCTGGGTATGAGCTGGCTAGCCAGATATGATGCAGTGATCCAGTGCGCTAGGATGACCGTACAACTAACAGCAGAGTCCGGACATAAGGTGGAGTACCAGGCAGCCCGTCCATTGGAGCATAATCAAGTCAATCAAGCCGATGGTACAGCTCCCGTAGACATCCGAGTGATGAACGAGTTCCCGGATGTGTTCCCAGAGGAATTGCCACGTATGCCCCCGGATCGTGAAGTTGAATTCATTATTGAACTTAAACCTGGCACTGCACCTATAGCTAAAAGGCCATATAGAATGGGAGTGAAGGAACTAGAAAAGCTCAAGGAAGAACTAAGCTCATTGCTAGCCAAGGGGTACATTTGTCCTAGTGCTTCACCATGGGGAGCACCAGTGCTATTCGTGGACAAGAAGGATGGGACACAGAGGATGTGTGTGGACTATCGAGCCCTCAACGAAGTGACTGTCAAGAACAAGTACCCACTGCCAAGAATTGATGATCTGTTTGATCAGCTGAAGGGAGCTTGTGTGTTCTCCAAGATAGATCTTCGATCGGGTTATCATAAGTTGAGAATCCGGTCGTCAGACATACCCAAGACGGCTTTCACCCCTCGGTACGGGTTGTACGAGTTCACGGTTATGTCCTTTGGACTGACCAATGCTCTTGCATACTTCATGTACTTGATGAATAGCATGTTCATGGACTACCTCAACAAGTTCGTGGTGGTGTTCACTGATGACATTCTGGTCTTCTCCAAGAATGAAGAGGAACATGAAGATCATTTGAGATTGGTCATGCAGAGACTCCGGGAACATCAGTTATATGCCAAGTTGAGCAGGTGTGAGTTCTGGTTGAAGGAAGTGGCATTCTTGGGACACATACTGTCCAATGGAGGAGTGGCAGTCGATCTGAAGAAGGTTAACGATGTGTTGAGCTGGAACCCGCCCCGGGATGTCAGCGAGATCAGGAGTTTCCTTAGGATGGCCGGATATTATCGACGGTTCATCGAAGGATTCTCCAAGATTGCTAAGCCCCTGACGGCGTTATTGGAGAAAAATGCCAAGTTTGTCTAGACAGAGGAGTGCAAAACCAGCGTCGAAGAGTTGAAGGAGAGGCTGACAACAGCACCTGTGCTAATTTTGCCCGACATAGCCAAGAGCTTCTCCATCTACTGTGATGCATCCCGTCTAGGACTGGGGTGTGTACTCATGCAGGATGGGATAGTCGTGGCATATGCATCAAGACAGTTGAGAAAGCATGAGAAGAACTACCCGATGCACGACCTAGAGTTGACAACTATAGTACATGCTCTGAAGATTTGGAGGCACTACTTGATTGGATACAAGTGTGACAGCTACACTGATCACAAGAGCCTCAAGTACATCTTCACTCAGTCGGATCTGAATATGAGGCAGCGCCGATGGTTGGAGTTGATCAAGGACTATGATCTCGAGATCCACTACCACCCAGGGAAGGCTAACTTGGTGGCAGATGCTCTGAGCAGAAGGAGCTATGTGAACAATGTCACCGGACATTGTCTACCGGAAGAGCTCAGTCTGGAGTTTGAGAGGATGAGTCTGGGATTCGTGGCCAGCATCACAGAGATGGTAGTGGAACCGACTCTGGAACAAGGAATCCGGAAGGGACAGCTCGAGGATGAAAAGATCAAGGAGATTGTGGAGAATGTTTCCCTAGGAAAGGCCCCTGGTTTCCGAGTGGATGAACAAGGAGCCTTGTGGCACGGAAAGAGGATATGTGTGCCCGACATAGCGCAGATCAAGGACGCGATCCTAAGAGAAGCACATGATTCAGCATATTTGATCCACCCGGAAAGTACGAAGATGTACCAAGACATCAAAGAGAGATTCTGGTGGTACAAATTGAAGTGTGATGTGGCAACTTATGTGGCTCTATGTGACACATGTCAGAGAGTCAAGGCTGAACATCAGAGGCCAGCCGGATTACTCCAGCCCTTGAAGATACCGGAATGGAAATGGGAAGAAGTTGGTATGGACTTCATAACAGGTCTGCCTCGCACTCAGTGATGATTTGACTCCATTTGGGTGATTGTGGACCGCTTGACCAAAGTGGCACACTTTCTTCTAGTGAAGACCACTTACACCGGAGCCAGAGTGGCAAAGCTATACATGGAGAGGATTGTGTGCTTGCATGGAGTGCCAAAGCGGATAGTGTCTGACCGTGGTACTCAGTTCACCTCACACTTCTGGCAGAAGCTGCATGAGTCCATGGACACTAAGTTGCAGTTTAGTTCAGCTTACCACCCCCAGGCAGATGGACACACAGAGCGGACTAATCAGATTCTGGAGGACATGTTGAGGGCATGTGCTCTGCAGTATGGTGTTAGCTGGAACAAGACTTTATCCTATGCGGAATTCTCGTACAACAACTACCAGAAGAGTCTGCAGATGGCAACATTCGAGGCTTTGAACGGCAGCAAGTATAGAACACCGTTGTTCTAGAATTAGACAGGAGAAAGTCAAGTCTTTGGGCCTGAGATACTCAAAGAGGCAGAGCGCCAAGTGCAAGTGATCAGGCAGAACTTGAAGGTGGCACAGTCCAGGTAGAAGAGTTATGCTGATGTCAGACGGAGGGATCTCAGTTTTGAAGTTGGAGATTTTGTGTACCTCAAGGTGTCTCCGATGAGGGGCGTGAAGAGGTTTAATGTCAAGGGTAAACTGGCACCTCGTTACATTGGACCTTTCCAGATACTTGAAAGGAAAGGCGAAGTTGCATATCAGTTGGGACTACCTGAGAAATTGGCTGGAGTGCACGATGTGTTCCATGTGTCTCACCTGAAGAAGTGTTTGCGGGTGCCCGAAGAGCAGATCCCGATAGATGAGCTAAATGTGCAAGAAGATCTCACTTACGAGGAGTATCCAATCAGGATTCTCGAGGTGTCTGAGAGGGTGACAATAAACAAGGTCATCCGAATGTGCAAGGTACAGTGGAGCCATCACTCGGAGGATGAAGCAACTTGGGAAAGGGAAGAAGATCTCAAGACCGACTACCCATAGCTCTTCGCATCTGCTTCCGAATCATGAGGACGAGATTCATCTTAAGGGGGGTAGGTTTGAAACACCCAAAACTAGCCTATTTCTTAAGGTAAATGAATTATTCTTAAAAATTAAAATCAAATATAAGGCTAGGAACATTTTTGTTGCATCCATGCTGCTGCATTGAGTTTTGATTGTTAGTGATTTAAATAGGAATTTAAATCTATTTTAAATTCAAATTTGAGTCACCCTGTTTAGACCTCTAGAAAAGTTGTAAAGTCCAGAGTTCGTTTCTACCCCTCCAACTCTTTCCTTGGCCTGCCTCCCCTCCCTTTTCTCTCCCAACCGAGTAGCCCAACAACTCCTTCTCCCTCAGCCCAGTGCCCTCCCCTCCTTCTTTCCCCCTAGGCCGGCCCAGCTCTTCCCCCGCTAGCACAGCCGCTTCCGGCCCAGCTGCGGCCCAAACTTTCCTTCCCCGCGCGCCCCCACACACACTCTCTCTCACTGACACCATTGCCGCACCGGACAGAGTCTTCTTCCTCCTTTCCATTCTCTCCTTCCCGCGCCCGTGACCGCCGGCCGACGCCCGAGCCACGATCCCCACACGCATGTGGGCCCCTGCGAGCCCCGGGAAGCTTCCCCGCCGCCTCCCCTTTGCTTCCCCGCTCCTCTTTCCTTCCCTAGCATGTTCCCTGCAAGGAAACCTCCCTCCCCGCTTGGAAACATTCCCGCCGGCGCCCCGATCCACAGTGTGGTGCGCACGAAGAGTCATGCCCCCCCCCCCGAGGCTATAAGAGCCGCCCCGTGTCGCCCACAACCCTCACCGACCCTAGCTTCGAGCTCCTAGCTTCCCCAAAGCCTCCTTCTCACCTTGCACCGTCATCCCTCGGTCTCCACCATCGAACCTCGCCGCCACCGCTAGAGCTTCGACGAGGACCCACCCCAGGGCTCCCAGAGGAGGTAGGGAACCATCCCGTCTGAACCCCGTCCCTCCTTTCCCCCTGTGCTGCATCTAATTGTTCGCAGTGGCTTCGCAGATTCGCCGGAGCCGCCCCTCATCGTCGACCGTCGTCTTCGTCGCCCCACCGCCGCCTTGATCACCCTGGGTGAGTTCGCCTCCCTCCCCTGATGATGTAGGGCCTAACCACGCGCCAATTGGTGGTCCCTAGCCCGAGTTAGACCCTTCTCCGGTGAACTTTCCCCGCCGGCCGCTCAGCGCTGCCGCGTCCATGTGTCGCCGCCGGCAGCCAGTCCTCCCGATCAACCCTGGCCGTAGGATTTCCATCCAACGCCCCACGTCAGCGCCCGCCCCGAGTCAAAAACTCAGTGTACCAGTCAACTTTGGTAGTTTGGCAGAAAGGCCCCTCCAACATTTAAATTCTAACCCTCAGTCCTTCCCCATTGAAAAGTATTTACAATTAGGTCATGTGTTTATTCGTTTGTGCCCCTGACTTTTCAAATATTAGAACCCACCATCCTGTTTAATCTTTTTCACACGTAGGCCCTTCTGTTTTTATATAAAATTATGTTTTAGCCATTGGTTTTTCAAAAATAAGCCCCTGGAAACTTTAAAACTAGTCAGCACGTCCCTAGGACTTAGATCTGCCATATCTTTTCCGTTTTAGCTCCGATTAGTGTGATTTTCGCGCTGATGTGTTCGTAGTGAAGCATAGATTATTTCTAGATCCTTTATTTCTACTGTTTCTATTGTTTGGTGTACTGTTCTAATAGATTATTATTTGTTTGCATGTATTGGCTTGCGTGGATGTTTGTGTGGTGATTCGTGTCCAGTTGGTGAGCCTTTCGCGTTGGACTTCGAGTACGAGGACTTCCAGGGACCAGGACTCTTTACACTTATTTAATTTCATATGCATGTGTCTAAATTGTTGTCCCATTAAGGTTGTACCTAGCTTTGTTTAATCATCTCCTTGTTTACGTTGGGTTCATGCATATGGGTCGAATCTTTGCTATGCGCAGCTACTATCACCAATGTTTAACTGCTAATCTTGATCTAATGGTTCACTTTAATGATAAAGATAAAACTTGCTTTTTAGCAACATGGTTTAGGGAACTGGGGCATGTGTTGTGTGCTTTTCTCCAGTGTCTCTCCCTAAGGTCCGGTTCTTAAAGCGGCAACCCAGGAGCCTGTCGCCACCGCTAGAAATATTATGGCTCTAGTCTTGGCCAAGTAACTTGTACGTCTCTAGCTTGCCAGTGGTTACCGGTGGGGCCGACGGCGTTATGGGAAGCTAGGAGCGAGGTGTTTCTTGATTCCACCGAGGACGGTAGCCCTATCGGTGAGGTCTCGTTAGACCTAGTCCCGTGTTGGGAGTCCCTACGATGGGGAACTCCACACGTTGCACATTGTTGGGTGCGATGCCCGCGCTCTGGATGCCATTGACCACCTTATGGTGTGACTCCGTAAGCGTAAGTCAATCTCGATGCCTAGAGTCTCACAACCTTGTTGTACCTTAGTGGTGACTGTCTTGTTAGGGTGTCTTGTGAAAAACCTTGTAGCGTCCCTATGCAATCACACCTCGGAAGTGTTGATGTGTGTGGTTGAGTGCAAAGTTCTTTTGAACTTTTACGCGACTGGTGGGTCAAGGGCGAAACCTCTGCAGAGTGTAAATCTACCATGATAGCCTTGCTCAGCGTCACGAGCGGCCTGGATCCTTTTTTATTAGAAGATGATGTTTATTTATGCGTAATGTCACATATACTTTATTAATTGGGTTGCAACTGGGTTTTATCCACTTGTAGTAAGTTGGTTAATGTTAAAATGAACCAACTAAAAATGCTAATGCAGTTAAGCCATGTCTAGCCTTGTTTTGAGCCTTCGTACCGTGCTATACTTGCTAAGTAATTGATTACATACACTTGTCATTTATTCAACAAAATCCCGGATGGGTAAACAGATTGGGCTGTGCATGAGCCTGCTGCTGAGTTTCTAGAAGACTTGCCATACTACTGAGTTGTGATCCCCCAGTCAGAGTCCCTGTGGATTGCGGCTCCATTAGTTTGAGACTTTATTAGTCTTCCGCTATTATTGGTTAGTTTATTTATGAAGCATTCTGATGTAAAACTTTATTTAATGAAGAATTTATTCAAGCATATGTTCTCTGTTTATCATATTTGTTCGCTATATGTGTACTTTGACTTCCTGGCACACATATGGCCACATTCGGGTTTTAGTAAAAATCCGGGTGTGACAGCTTAGCACCGAGAACACCATCCAAATCAGCAACTAGTGCACGCCGAGCCTGCTCAGACTCCTCGAGCTCGGTCTGCAGCTTGTTGTTGCTCCGTGCAAGTTCTCGCCAACAAGCTTATCCAAATCAGAAAATAAATAAGGGAGAATCAAGCCACAGCAGGAGATAACTTATGCTCATACTGCTCGCTCTGAAGTTGGAAGGCTTCGGCGGCCTCCAGAGCGGCTTTATCAGCCTCATCTCTGGCCTGCACAACGAGTGCAAGCTGTCGTTGGGCCTCCTCCAAGGCTCGCTCGGTAGTAGCACGGGCGTACTCGGCGGCTTCCCGAGCACGTTTCTCCTCATTCAGTGATGGTTGGCTGCACATAAGCTCTTGGGGAACCACCACTAGATTGACCCTCAAGGCCTTAGCATCTGCAGCCGATGAGCAAAGACTTACTAATTCTTCAGCAAGCTCAGCGCGAGCTGTGGCCAGATCAGCCTCAGCCTTGGTATGGGCAGAGGACAGGTCGTGAGCTGTTGCTGCAAAGGTAGCCTTGAGCTTGGCCTCAGCATCCAACTTGATTTGGGCAATCAAGCCCGTGGCCTCCACTCGAACGCGGTGCTCGGCTTCTTCAACTCGGAGCTGTACTTCCTCTTCCTGTTGCTACGCCTTGCGCTCAGCTTCCTCAAGCTGGACTCGGAGCAATTCTTTGCGTTGCTGTGCCCCGGCTTCTTGCTGTCAACGAGAATGCTCCTCACGCATGAATATGGACTTCCTCCTGGACATTGATTAAACATCATGCAAAGAAGGGAAGACAATGTCAGACATGGAAGCAACATTACAATTGAGCTAATGAGAATTTAAGCTCACCCCAGCAATGGCGGGAAGGTCTTTGGAGGCAGCACCCTGAGCATGTTGAGCGATCCCCAGACAGGCGAGCCACCAGAGTCTCGATTATGAAACCCACTTGCTGACCATCGGCACCAAAAGAAGAACAAAGCTCCATCTTCGTCTAGTCCTGGAGAATGAACCGCGCCTTGCCGAGCTCGCCAGGAACGGCCCAAACCAGATCAGAAGGGGCTGCTTGACCTTGCGCAGCATTGGCTTGAGCATGAGCAAGGGTGATTTCTGAAGATTGGCCAAGCTCCTCTGACCTGGCTGAAGGCCTCATGGGCTTGGTGCCTCTGACTGGTACAGCTGCGGCTCTATCACCAAGAGCTTCATTCATTGCCACATCTTCTTCCGGCCTAGCAATAATGGCAGGAATGACCAAAGCGTCACTATCCCCAGTGGTGGTCATTGCTGGGACACCACCGGTGGTGGCCTCTTGTTCTTGATCGGCAGTGGATGTGGCTATTGCTGACATCTCTGGTGCTGCAGCTTTAGATTCCCCGACTACGACACCTTCAGTTGGGGTAGCTCCGCTTGAAGTGGAGTCACTTGGAGCAACAATACACAGGGCAGCCATATCAACAGCAACCTCACCAATGCCCGCTGCGGCCGTACTGACCTCCGTGGGGGAGCCATGAGAACCTGTTGGCTAGGACTTGTATCAGGAAGGTACCGAGCCCAAGCTACACCCTGGTCAAACTCGGGGGAGGCCTGGGCGACGCCACTCGGAGCCTCAGCATCACCCAGCCAACCTCCCTAAGGAGATGCCACTACTCCCATGTCTTCCACAGTGAGCTCCTGCGGAGGAGTTGACATTCGAGGGGGAGGCACCGCTGCAATGGTGACCGCAGCAGGACTTGGCTCCTACCTTGGAATCTCCCCCGCAATGGGAAGTTGCCCAGTTGTGGCTCCTGATACCGCTTCAGGGGCGGGCAGAGTTTGCACCCCGCTGCTGACACCAGGAAAGACCATAGAAGGCTCATAGGGGGCGTACGTCTCCTTGCTCTCAAGGAGCGAGTTCTTGGACTTCCTCATCGTGCTGCAGCCAAGTACATGACAAGCAAGGGGGTGAGCATACCAACAAAGACTGTGAAAAAATAGGTAACATAAAGCCCCAGATGAGAAAAGACTTGACAATCAACAAACCTCCTATGGGCGAGTGGGGGAACCAATGAAAACCCCTTCAGAGAGCCACTCGCCGAATAGCTGGGCACACGCATGCCATGCTCAGGTGGCGTGGGTCTCCGACCTCCACCGCGGCAGCCTGAGGGGGAACGGCTGTGACCCCTGCCGTCGACTTCCGATGACGGGCGGCTCTGAGTGCTGCTCTGACTGCCAGGGGGAAGATGGCCCCCTCCACTTCCAGGACATGCAAGGAGAACACCGCTCTGCCTTTCCCCTTCCCCACCGGAAGGGCGATTCCCAGTTTGGGATGCACTCGCGACCTCGCTCCTCTAAGCTCCGGAGCTCGGAGGAGGGTCGAAGCATGCTACCTCAGTGCGAACACATTTGGGCACAACGACATGTGCCCCAATCCGCTCGGGAGAACGCTTCCTGCTCCCCAACTGCTCGGGGGCTTGCACTATCTCCCCTTCTTCTTCAAAACTAGCATGGGTGCTCACCGCACCCACGTTGTCTTCATCATCATCTTCTTCTTCTTCTTCTTCTTCTTGAGCCTCGATGTAACACCCAAAAATGTCCCATTTAAATTTTTTAGTAATTAATTGCATTTTATTTTCATTGTTCATATTTAATATAGGTTAATTGAATTATTTATGAATATTAAAATCAAATATAAGTTGTAGAAATATTTTTGTTGCATTCATGCTGCTGCACTGTGTTTTGTTTGATGGCAAGTTAAGTTGGAATTTAAATTATGTTTAAATTCAAATTTAATTTGGTTTTGTTTGAGTCTTAGAAAAGTTAATTTCAGCCGAGTCCGTTTTTGCCCCTCGAACTTCCTCCCCTGGTTCATTTGCACTCCATTCACTCTTTTCCCAGTCCCCCCCCCTCCACTCTTTTCCCCCCAGCCCAGCTCGCTTTCCCTCCTTCCCCGCACGCCTCCCCCGCTTCTGGCCCAACAGCAGCCCAATCTGGCCGCGCACCCTTCCCCATCTCTTCTCCCGCTGACGCCCCGACCCCGCCTATCAGCATCTTCTCCTCCCCCATGCCCGACACGCCTCCTCCCCCGGCGCAATCCCTGCCGCCCGGCCGGCCGCCCAGCACCCTCCCCACTCCCGTGGGCTCCCGCCGAAGCCCCGCGAAGCTTCGCTGAAGCTTCCACCCACCCTTCCTTCCTTCCCCGCATCAATCCCCCGATGGAAACCCCCTGCCCACGCATGGCAACTCCGATACACCGCCGCCGCAATTTTGGGCATGGCCCGCACGCTGAGGCCTCCCTGGCCTATAAATGCAGCCCCACGCACCCCCAGACCTTCACTGACCCCTCCCGAGCTTCCAAGCGCCCGCCAGCAGCTCCCCTCCCCACTCCGACGACGCCCGAGCAACTTCACCGGCCGCGGTCGTCGACCGTCGTCTCTGATGCACAGCTGGTGCCTTGGACCCCCTGATAAGCTTGCCATGCTTCCCTGGTACTCCAGCGCCAACTAACGCCCCGAACCATGCACCATCGCGCCCGTGCCACCTCGCCGGAGTTACCCGCCCGCCGCCCGTCGTCTTGCTGAGTTCCCCACACCCCCAGCTCGCTCCCTGACCCATTCCCATCACGAGCCGTGCTCCCTAGCTCGATTTCGAGCTTTCTCTGGTGGTGCTCCACCACAGGAGCGAGTGGCGCCGCCGTGCCCTCGGTCTGTCGCCGGCCGGAAAAACCCCCAAGGCTATCCTGCCGTCCCATCTTGATCCGACGACTCCCGTGCGTCCTCGCCCAAAGTCAAACTAGAGTCATACCAGTCAGCCGAGCAACTTTGCTGAAGAGTCCCTCCACTATCTGCGAATCAACCCGCGGTCCATTTCTATTCAAAAGTAATTGCATTTAGGTCCAAATTTTCTCAGAAAACCCCCTGTCCTTTTTAAATATAGAACCTACCGTCCTATTTAGGTTTATTTGCGCATTAGACCTTCAGTTTTTAAGCGTAATTACGCATAGGTCCTCAGTTTTCTTCAAATAAGCCCCTAGAAACTTTTAAAAATTGCCAGCAGGTCCCTAGATCTTAGAAAACTCATATCTTTTCCGTTTTAGCTCCGATTAGTGTGATTTTCGCGCTCATGTGTTCGTAGTGAAGCGTAGAATATTTCTAGAACCTTTATTTGTATTATTTCTATTGTTTGGTGTACTGTTATAATAGATTATTATTTGTTTGCATGTATTGGGTTGCGTGCTCATTTGTATGGTGATTCGTGTCCAGTCGGTGAGCCGTACGCTTTGGACTTCCAGTTCGGTGAGGACTTTCAAGAGCAGGACTCACAGCAGCAGCAGCAGCCGCCCTTTGAGGAAGGCAAGTTATAGCACAGACAATCCTTGCTACCTACTCACTTGTATTAAATTATTTCATACATGCATTTGTCTAAATTTGATGTACCATTAAGGTTGTACCTAGTTTTTTATTACCTTCTCCTTGTTACCATGGGTTTATGGATATGGGTAGAATCTTTGCTATGCGCAGCTACTGTCACTATTATTTAATTATTAATTCTGACTTAATTGTTCACTTCAATGTTAATGATAAAACTTGCTTTTTAGCAACATGGTTTAGGGAACTGGAGCATGTGCTGTGTGCTTTGCTCCAGTGTCTCTCCCTAAGGTCCGGTTTTAAAGCGGCAACCCAGGAGCCTGTCGCCACCACTAGAACTATTATGGCTCTGGTCTTGGTCAAGTAGCTTGTACGGCTCTAGCTTGTCAGTGGTAACCGTCGGGGCCAACAGCTTTATGGGAAGCATGGGTGAGAGTATGTTTTGATCCACCGAGGACAGATTATCCATTGGCTATGTCTCGTTAGGCACAGTCCTGTGCTGGGAGCCCTTGCATTGGAGCTCCACACATTGCGCATTGGTTGGCTTGCGTAGCCCGCGCTCTGGACGCCATTGACCCCCTCATGTTGCGCCCGGAGGGTCAGTCAATCTCGGTGTCTGGGCCATACCGCGTGTGTTGTACCATAATCGGCCACTGTCTTGTTAGGGTGTCTTGTGAAAAACCTCGTAGCATCCCTATGCAGTCACACCTCGGAAGTGTTGATGTGCGTGGTTGAGTGCAATGTTCTTTGCACTTTTACGTGACTGGTGGGTAAAGGGCGAAACCTCTGCAGAGTGTAAAATCTATCATGATAGCCTTGCTCAGGGTCACGAGCGGCCTGGATCCTTTTTTATTAGAAGATGATGTTTACTCATGTTTAATGTCACTTATACTTATCTAATTGCGTTGCAACTGGGTTTCATTCACTTGTAGTAATTTGGTTAATGTTAAAATGAACCAACTAAAAATGCTAATGTAGTTGAACCGTGTCTAGCCTATTTTGAGCCTTCATACCCGTGCTATATTTGGTAAGTAATTATTTACTTACACTTGTCATTTTATTCAACAAAATCCTGGATGGGTAAACAGATTGGGCTGGGCATGAGTTTGCTGCTGAGTTTCCTGAAGATTTACCGTACTACTGAGCTGTGATCTCCCAGTCAGAGTCCCTGTGGATTGCGGCTCTATTAGTTTGAGAGTTTATTAGTCTTCCGCTGTTATTGCTTAGATCATTTATGAATCACTCTGATGTAAACACTTTAATTAATGAAGAATTTATTCCAGCATATGTTCTCTGTTTATCATATTTGTTCGCTATATGTGTACTATGACTTCGTGGGCACACATATGGCCGCATTCAGGTTTTTGTGAAAATCCGGGTGTGACACTCGAGCTCGGCTACAACATCATCATGATTCTCGTCGCGGCGGCCACGGCGAGCGATCTCTTGATCTCTCTACTGCTACTGCTTCTGAGAATCCTTCTTGGCCTTCATCTTCTACTTCTTTTTCTTCTCCGCAGCTTGTGCCTCTTGATGAGCAGCACTCGCAGCCCTCTCCTCAGCGCTCTTCTTTATATGAGGCATTGCTGAGAGATGGGTCAGCCCCTGTCATCAAGCTCAAGAAATCAGCGATCCAAGCAAAGCAGCAGGACAAAGAAGAAATTGCAAAGTGACCTTTGACTTATGCTGGTTGGAGGGTGTTGGGCATCATACGGCAGAGGAAGAGAACTCACGGTGTGATTCTTGTTTAACGACACAAAGCTGTGAAGCATCTTCCTCACGCGAAGCTCATCCAGCTATGTCTTCTTCACTAGCCGATTGGGGTCGGAAGGGCTTGTATAATCCCACAAATGAGTGATCCTCACCCTGAGTGGTTGGATTCACTGGTCAATCATGGTGGAGAAGATCATGACCCCATTACCGCCAATATTCATCAAGCACTCAAACTTGGAGCTGATCAGGTCCACCTTGTTCTTCATCCCGCTGCGGCAGCCCCAGTTCCACTCCTTCTTCACGACTGGTCTCTCACCAGTGAACTTAGGAAAGGGGGCCACCGTAGGAATATAGACGTAGAACCAATTGACCACCCAGTCGCAGACAGAGTCTAGGGGGACATAGCTGGGGTACCATACCTCGGCATTCTGACACCATTGGACACTGCACCTGCCAACTGGAGCCAAGCCAAGATGGCCCTCTCCCTTTACGTTGTAGGGACGGGCGATGAAGACCTTGCAGAAGTAGTCGACGAATGCCTCCATCCCCGCAAAACACTCGGAGGCGGTGACGAAGCCTGCGATATGCAAGACTCCTGTTGGAGTAAGGTGCTAAAGCTCAGTGCCCCACTCCTCCAGCAAACCATGCAGGAACGGGTGCGCGCGGTACCCGAGGCCGCGCTCATGGAAGGCGGCGAATGTGATCACTTCGTTCAGCTTCGGCTGAGGGAACTCCTCGCCCAAAGGTGATAGCCTCCAATGGCACACTTCCTTGGCAGGAAGTAGCCCCTATGCCACCAGATCCTCGACATCACTCTCCTTCAGGATCAAGGGCTTCCAGTTCGATATCTCCGCGGGAGAAGAAGGGCTCTAAAGGCGCAAGGAGAAAGCTCTCGCAATGGCAGCTAAGGAGGGCACAAGAAGGCAAGAGCAAACTAGCATATGGGAAAGCCTGAAAAGGTAACAAACCCTCCCCTGCCTTTTCTTTAAATATGATGGTAAAAAGACCATCTATAGGGTGGACCCCACCACGAACAGTCCATGGGCGATGAACTAGGGACACAGCGTCCCTTAAGTTTTTCCTAATCCCTTACGGCGTTAGAGGCATGCTCTGACGGGACTGGAGGCATTAAAGTCTGATACCATGCCCGACCGCTGAGGTTGGGCGAGTATGCAACCTGGTCAAGGCAGTACGAGCGCTTCGCGCTGCACAGGTCAGAATTGACTCACCCGAGCGCTCGGGGCGCTAACCTAGCGGGCCCAGCTGTGAAGCTGTATAAACACACCGACTGTGAAGGTCGGAGCCAGCCAAGGACACCAAAGCGAAATGACTCGGGACTTCAAGTCGCAAGGCTACGGGCGACCACGATTGTGAAAGTCGAGGTTCACTTGCCTGTCTAATACAAAGGGCACGAATGAAGGGCTTGCGGAGAGCCCGTGTTGCCTAAAAATTACGCCAAGGGAGAAAGAAGAGGATGAGTCATTAACGACTTGTTAGCCAAAGTCTGCACAGCTTCAGGCACAGTTATCTTCACTTTCTTACCCAAACCCAACAGGATCCGCACATGCCAGTCTCACTGAGAGGCAGGCAGGCAGACCAGGGAAGAAGGGACGACCTTTTCAGTGCCTTTGGCCGACCTGTCATCGAGATAGGCACGGTGTCCCAATGGTCGTACTCGTTAGAAAGGCACACAGGGTGTCGTCCGAACGGCCGCGTAGCACGGGTGTGGAACTCAGTAAGAGGTTCCAAATTAAAACCCAAGACATCCTAAGCATACCAACTTGCTACTCTACCGTAAGAGAGCTCAGGGGCTCGGGGTGCATGACCCAACTCGAGGGTCCTTACAATCTCAAACTCGAACTCGAACACCAGAGGCAAGATAGTGTAAATGGAAACAAAGTGATTTATTCCTTGAAATTTTACAAGGGATTAGATCCCTGATATAGGAAAAAGTTACAAAGGTTCAAGACCCTTAAAGAGTGCAAACTCATAAAAATAGCCTCCTTAGAGGGGGCAAGGGGCACAAGAAGATGAAGATACTGGCGAAGTAGCTATTCTCCTAGAACCAGCCTCGTTGGACTACTTCTTACATCCCTAATAGTGCTTCCCTCGTCTAGAGGAAAACACTAAAATAACCAGCCAAGTCAACCTCCACACCCCTGGGTGCAGGAAATCCAACTTGGTGGGGAACGTCGCAGGGCGCACCTGACGACGGTGTCGAGAGGAGTAGAGAACCTGAGGTTGACCTAGAGGCGGGGAGGGACTATTACCGTCCACCTCTGCCTCAAGGACCTCTTCCGAGAGCTCACCGTTGGCGCAAAGAAGCTCAACAGCAGAGAAGGCGGAATGCCCCCTGCACAGCTTCCAGCAGCCCAAACTCGGTGAGGAGCTGAAGGGTATCTCTTCGATACCTCTCAACCTCCTGGAGCTCCTAGGCAATGAACCTTGCCTAGATGAACTCGCTGCTGAATCATCCCCTGCAAGGCGCACCACCATCTTCCTCGTTGTCTACCTTACAGGAAAGAAACACGAGCGGGGCGGGTTGGACCGTGGAGAAGGCAAAGCAGGCTGGCACAGACACCAGCTGCATCAGAGCCCTCTTCCCTGCCGTCCTCAATCATGTGCAGAGCAGAGGACCTCGTCCTTCCACCTTCCACAGGGGGTTGTCTCCCAACACTGCAGCCTCGAGGATGTTGGTGAAGCAGGAACGACCTGCCATCCGAGCCACCTCGCTGCTTGCCCCCGTGAGAAGTTCTCCCTACAAGAACTCATCACGAGAGGCGCAGCATGCCGCGAGTAGGAAGCCATCCGCTCCATCCCCCTCTGCTCGCTGGAGAACTTCTTGCAACAAGACTACAAGTGCCACTAGGACGGAGCCCAGCGGCGGAAGCGAACTCGAGGAAACAAAGCTTTTCTAGGCCGCACCATGGCGATGGGAAAGATCTTGGTGAAAGAAGAAACCCAAGACCTCCTATTTATAGGCCCTGTTGTTGCCATACTACTTATGGTAACAGCAGATTTCACTCCGCAGACTTTGCGGCCACCACAAGGGATTTAATTGGGGAAGATGGCCAGCTGCCTCCCCCAGTCAATGCCGAGGTGACTTGCCATAAGAGGGCTTGCAGCAATGCCATGAAAAGGCGAGTTGTCTCGCCTGACAGGGCAAGCCATCCACGCTACTCCTGAACAGCGTCAGGAATCCAGTCAGAAAGAAGACCAAGAGACTGAGGGGTGAAAACAGGATTCCCCAGAAGCCACTCAGGGGTTCACGGGCTGCAACGAGCAGACCCGTGCGCCCCCGAGCTGACAACCACAAAGGAAATAAGTCCTCAGACTTGTCCTAGACAGGCCGCCAGAGCCTTGCCAAGGACTCGGAACTCAAGACCCCCATGGATTAAAACTCCAGGGAGGTCTTGGAGGCTACTGTGGGACACACATACCCGGGGTATAATCCCACCAACATTAGCACAAAATCCCAAGGCTAAGAAGAATACAAGATCCCCAATCACCGGATGATTGGGAAGCCGCAACCCACCAGGGCACACGTCGCTTCCCCAAGCGATTGGGAAGGCACGAGCAAACTGGACAGATAGCACACCCCCGACCTGCCAGGGGATAAGCTACTTTGCCTAAAACAACATCCTTGCCCTGAGTGGTAAGGCATTCCCCCGACCTGTTTTGGGCCATCACGGCGCCAAAACCAGGGGCTGACGCTGGTTTTTGATCCTTCAAGGGGTCCAAACGGGCCACAGTGCCTCGCCCCTATCTCAAGGCTAGCGGATATACACACTCTACCACGCACTAGCTGCACGCAAGGCCCAGACTGTGTGACATGACAAAAGAGGGGTAGCCCACCTACCTCTCCGCGTAGGAGCAGGCCTACTTTGGCCAGGCGGCAAAGCCACAGGCCCGTATCCATCGCCAGATTGACTCCTGAGCACTCAACAGAACTCGGGAGAAGGCCGGGTGGCATCCAGTAAAATCAGGTCCTTATCTCCTAGATAAGCTAGCCTACACAGTGAACACTGTGGCAGGCTCGACACCATCATGAGCACACACAGTTGGCTCTGACATGGCAGAAGGGGCTCGACACCCATACGAGGCGAGGCACCCCCGACCTATCAAAAAGAGTTCGAGCACGATGGTGCAGAAAGGCGGACTTCCTGAGAACCCCCCGAAAGCACTCGGAAGCTTCCAACCAAAGGCTCATTTTTTTCCTTTTTCTTAATGTAAGCGACCCCCAGCTGTATATAAGGGGGAAGGAGGCCCACTGATGGGCAGGTGAGCTAAAAGAATCAACAACACTATGGCATGCTCACACACTAGTTGGCTCAGACGTTAGCTCCCACACGTGTAAGCCTCAACTCTCTCACGCACTCCAGCTTATGAGCAACCCCCCCTTGTAAGCCTCGAGGCAGGCAAGCGCAAGGAACACGAGCAGCCCGAGACTGGATGTAGGGACGTTCTGCCTGAAACAGTATACATCCTCTGTGCTTGTTGTGCCTGCCATTGCTCCCCGCGGAGAGGCACTGTGACTAAGTAAACTGTCGGTTGTCAAAAAACCGACATTACCACAAATTTGAAATCTAGAATGCATATTGAGAAGTATGAAACATGTCATTTCAAGCAGTCTGGGCAGAATAATGTTGTAGATTGTATAAGTTTATTTGATCATTTATAGAAAACCACAAAATGAATGTGAAAAAGGGACTGATACCTCGCATGTTCTATGTTTCTTTTCTTTTCCTTCCGTCCCAAAAAGAATGCAATTCTTGCATACCAAGGAGTCAAACAATTGCAAGTTTGACCAAATTTATTGTAACACCTCTGGTGTTCTAAACAAGGATTAACACTAACTTTATGCATTGCATCATTAAAAATGAATTAGAATAATGCTAATATGTTCATTATAGTCTAAATGTTCATTGAGGTTAAGCATGCACCCATGAATGCATACGCATAGTCATTCATGTGCAAATCGATCAGATTATCATTTCATGTGTGTGAGTTGTGTTTCAATCCTGAACTTAGAATTAATTTTCTCTCAATCCGTTGGGTTCCTACCAAATCGTCCTTACTGAAAGTTGAAGTTCTATCAACCGGCTACATCTTTGGTATTCAACACTTGGTTAAGCTATGCATTTATTTTTGGAGTTAGGGCCAGTCCAAGTTGTGCTGTTCAGTGAACGCCTTGAACGCCGGTTCACGGTCACCAGCCCTTAGCCATGAACGTCCCAATGACACCATCTCATCCCTGTGCAGCCCATGCCCTTCACCCCTTCCCATGCCGTGCCCTGTGCTCAGTACATTTCGCTGTAGCCTCGCCATGCCCTGCTGCTCGCCACGCTCGGCTAACGTTAGTGACGACGACGGCCATGCCGGGCAGGAAAACGTCTCTAACTCTCTGCCACCGTGTGTCACTGCTATGCAGCAGCTCGCCCATGCCTTGACCAAGCACTAGCAGTCCACAGCCCTGCACGACCTCACCGAACTCACCTTAAGCCCCGCACCTGCAGCCTGGCCATGACGATCTCACCGTCGGCATAAAAGCCATGCTTGGACAGCCAATGCCCCTTCCTCCTCCCTCTGACTTCACTGCCTCCTGGTTCCATTCCTTATTTCCTTGTGCATAGAGCTGCTCCATCGCCTCCTCCACCCTTCCCCGCAACCACATTGGCCCTTCCATCACCCGAGCTCACCCTCCACATGAGAAGAACAGAAAATCAAGGAAATAACCTGCAAGGTCATTTGTTTATTGGTTGCCCCGTAGGCAAGCGCCTGGCGTAGCTATCGTCGTTTGATGTTGTTTTCTTCCTGGAGATGTCGCATTAGGAGGATCACTAAGTGCCAGCTGCGGGAGGTCAGTGTCATAAGTGCCAGCTGCAGGAGGTCAGTGTCTTCACATTGGTTGATGCACTTTAGGGCTTGGTTGCCACTTCAGTACCTGGTGTCTCCAACGACGGACAATGTCATATGGAATTACTTTTCCTGGTGGGAGGTGAGGTTGTTATAGCGGTATATTCTCAGCTCGGTGGTCAGAGTTTGTTCGGTGATTGAAGTTATTATTTCACCTTTGCTGGATTTGGCTCAAACTCCGGTTATGCAGTTCACCCGCATGTGGTGAAGCTAGTCCTTTTGGAGTTGACATCACGTAACAAGCCGGAATGCTACAGAACGACTACATGATCTATCTGTTAGAGTTTTTTTATCAATGATTATAGGATGTCTTAGCTATATGTCCTTTTGGATGTGTGCTTTTCTTTGTTGTGGTGGCACCTGTAAGAATTGTGGACTGATGCATTCTCAATTGAGGATGACTGAAACTAGAAATAAACTTTTAATCGTCTAAAAAACATGAGAAGAACAGAAGCTCCAGAGCTGCAAGGGGCGGACCCATCCTGTAGGCGAGGTGGGGCGGCCGCCCCAGCTACTGGCTGGTGAGCACAAGTAGCCCTCCCTAATTTTGCACCGAGTTCTGATCTGGTGCCTTGCTGGTCGGAGGCTGCCACTGCGAGCACTGCGAGGCATTGTACCGGATAGGAACACACGACCGGGGAGAAGAAAGACAAAGGGGTATTGGCTTCGTGGGCTATATGGACAGCACTTATGAGCCCCCCCCAGGCCTGAGCAAGTCGAGCCACATAGGCCTACGTAGTACAGGGGAATTCAATCCATCCCCAAAGGCCCCATTTCCCACGCAAGTCGTTCCGTATTTTCGTCGTTGCGGCATCACCCTCTTCTGCCATCCTGAATGCTAGGGATGGCGGCCGGCCATCGTGGCGCTCTCCAAACTGGAGGCGGATCAGAGAGTGAACTTGCTAAAAACAAAAGACCTAGACGTGCTTAGTCCATCACTAGTTGTATGTATATTATCCTAACATTTATCAATGTTAAAGGTATGTCATCACTTCATTTCCACTGGCTAATGGATATGTATAAAATTTATAGGCCAGTATATTTTATTATGATGTATTTTGAGTTGCATGGTGCTATAACAATATTTATTCCTCAAATTAGAGGAGGTCCCAACTTAAAACTATTGCTGCCCTTACGGTTTGCTAATTTGTGTGATCGCAATACATGAATATTGTTTTTTATTATTTTATCTTTTAGCTAAAGTTCTCCCCAGCTAATTTTTTTTTCTGGTCCGCCACTATGCAACACTCCACCTCAACGTGGGCAGCTCATCCCTGTCTCCCTCTATGAAGCCTAGGTATCTAAATCGGCCGCTCATAGATTGGGGATGCTCGTTTGCTTCACGTTCTTCAACTTTCATGTGGTTTCCATGCTCTTTCTCGTCGTAGTCTTGGACCTGCATGTTATGTGCTTCTGTCCAGGAAGCAAGGGAGCTGAGCGGAGGAGTGATTCTAGGGGGGGTTTCCATAAAGTGAAGGGTTTATGTGCCAGGTGGGAGAGAAATATAGGGAGTTACAAGGTCCCTGGTTCGTAAGGAAAGGGTAGATCTGCTAGGAAAAATTAGATCTCAGGGGTTTAGATGCGATTCCGTTTCTTTCTTTTTAGTGTATGGTAGCTGAACCTTGTAAAATTCATAGCAAAATATAGAAAAATTCTAAAAATGCAAACTAAAATTTTCGGAGTTCTTCATGACTAGATCTACACGGAACAAATATTATTAGCTAGAAAAAGACAAGTTTACCCCTCTGTTTAATTCATGCTACTACATGCTTGCACATTTAGTTCCTAAATGAACAAGAATTTATATCTCAATTTTTATCAAGGATATATATCCTTGATAAACTTGAGATATAAATTCTTGTTCTTTGCAGCCTGATAAAATTCCTAAATTCATAGCTCAGTATATAAATGTTCAAAAATACCAGAAAAATTTACATAAACCATTTCTTTGGGTATGTAACCTTGTGGTAAAATTAAAAAGTTATGATGCATTCTTTGTTTTCTTGTGAGTATGTTGTGCATTTTCTATACCCCGTTGTGTAATGTTTTTGCTTGCAAGTTTTCACAGTGGAATAACCATATTGTAGTGTGCTAGTATAAAAAGTTTGACGACTGGAAGCTTAATATGATTTCCCATATGAATTAAAAAAACCTAGTTAAAAATATTAATTTGTGATGTATGTGTTTGGATTAGTGCATTCTTGAGCATAGTGTGATGTGGTCTGTCCATTCATGGCACTCATGCCTAGTTGCATTTCATTTAGATACTGCAGTTGTTGACAGTGTGTACGAGCTGGTTGTCGAGCCTGTCACTAACCCCGTGGAGATCACTGTGTACGCTGAGCCCGTGACTGAAGCCCCGAACCAAAGTTCAGAAGAGCCCAAGCTGTTGTGCAGGAAGGCAAGCACCATAACCATAACCCCTATTTTCTAAAACCAACTTACTTTATTTAAGTATTGTGCATTTACGTTTTGGATATTGTTGCAACCCTAGTATGCATGATCCTTAGGTTCCAATGTCAAGTAGTAGTATGTGTAGTTCGTTAGCTTGCCATGCTAATTAGGACTCTGTAGAAGTCGAGTGATTTCCTTTCACTCGCGAGATATAGGATCTTTAATGGTTATCTCGTTCTGCTGAGAACTCATGATGGTGATTAATTGGAGACTGGGCGGAAAAGGGTGTTGATGATTGAAAGAGTTAGCAAAAAGCTGGGCCTTGTTGCTAATGTTTCCGCATGTGTCGTTTAAGGTCGCCAGTTATTGTATTGTTGGACAAGCTTTGAATGTATTGATCACATGCTAGAATATGGGACCTAGTAAACTGATGTACCTGAACTGACCGGATATTTGGACTTCTTCTTTGGGAGTGGTTGTGTCACACCGTGAAATTTTTGGATTTCAGGATGTGATTTTGAAGAGTAATTAAATAAAGAATTTCTCATAATTTTAAAATTTTCTCAACTTTATTTAATTAACAGGGAATTTAGTATAAGGAAATGATTATTTTCTAAATTAAATTAAAACAATATAGGTTTAATGTTGTTTGGCTTGCATTCATGCCAGTTGCATTTAGTGCCTTGGTGCGTGCAAGTTTTCTAAAATGCGTTTAGAAGGCTAATGGGAATTCTCCAGAGTTTCCTGGGATTTATTTCTATTTTCTTCTATAGCTAATTCCAATTTTTGGAAGGTGTTATAATATTTTTCATGAGCACCAAATATTTTATATGGGTTTTTCATGTCCATCTTTGTCTCTAGGAATTTTCCCAAGATCTATGGAATTTTTGGAGTATTGTTCCGGGATCAAGTGATTTATCTATGATTTTCTAGATATTTCTTTGCACTGGAAAATATATTCTAAAAATAAAAAGAATATCTAAAACCATAATTCCTTTCCGGGCCGAATCTACGTGGCCCAAACCACCTAGCACCTCAAACCAGCCCGTCCGGCCTGCTCCCCAACACCCCCTCGTTCCTGCTGTTGGGCCCAAGCAGGCCCATCGGGCTGCCGTCGCCTGAAGGCCAGGCTCGACATGGTAGCGCCGTCGCCGGCATTCCCTTGGTGTCCACGCCAAGCCTTCCTCGGCCTCTATGCCCTATAAAGGCCACCGCCCGAGCTCGCGTTGCCCTAGGCCTCCTTCCGCGCCATCCTTCCCTCGCGCCAAGCCGCTTCTGCACTGTCGGTCGCCGTCAAGAAATCCCCACCGGAGCACCATCGTCGACGAGAAGGCTTGGACCGCCGCCACCGGCCTTGGTGGATTCGCCGCCTCCGCAAACCTTCGGCACAAGCGGCCACCACCCCCGAGCATCCCCAAGAAGAGCCACATCTCTTCCACCCCTTCTCGCCGCCGTTCGTTCACCGGAGCTCGCCGCCCATTGGAGGACCTCGTCGTCGGTCACTGTCTCCACCGCGGGCCGAATCCCGACCACCTTCTCCGGTGGTGAGGACACCAACGCGTTCCCCTCTGCCTCCTCTCTCCCATGCACCAGCTAGCCGCCGCCCTAGTCCACCCTAACGTCGGCGAGCCAAGACGCCCAGGAGCACCGACGAAACGCCCCTATGCTGTCTAGAGGAAGAAGACGGTGGTTTTTCACTTAGGTCCCCGAGGAATCATGCAAACTTTAGATCTATTTCATGTGTCCTTGCGCAATTAACAGAAAACCCCCTCAAAGAATTCCCCTTCCGCACTTAAGCCCCACCTGAGCTCTTTTACAGATCTAACCCTGAGATTTCCTCTATTCTCAGCGACTATTCACTGAGTCTTCCAAATCTTGCAAGCTAACCCCTGCGGACTATAGTTAATCCCGAATAGATCACTAAACCTTGTTTAATAGATCACGCGTTGTAGATCCGATTTAGTTCCTCCTCGTTGTGTTAGCTTCATGTAAACTTGAACTATGCGTTAGCATTATTGTTTAACATATAAATTATTTCTCAATTTTATTTGGTATTAAATTAAATAAAGGTTATTTAAATATGTTTCCTAATTAAAATGTAATTAAAGCTTCTACCTTGATTTTCATATTAATGTTAACTTGATTAATATTTTGTTCAATTGGTTTCCTAAATAAAAGTTAACTAGGCTATATCTCGGATTTTAACAAGCTAATGTTAATTTACTAAATGATAAATAAACATGTTTTTTTAATTAAAAGATGATTAGAGTTAAGCTTCGGCTTTCTTAAATGAATGTTAATTTGATTAATATCAACATAAATGTGTTTCTATCATAATATTAACTAGTCCAACACGATTCATAACATTATTCGATTAGATGTTTTCATATGATTTATTTTTAGCTAAATGTTTTAACCGAAATAATTTAAACTTGAACATTTACAATTAGAACATGATTAAGTTTACCCCAGCCTTTTCAAATATTCAAATATAATTCATATTATTTTTCAATAGTTTATTTCTCTAAAAATAACCTATATGAATTATTTTACTCCACTAAAATATATCAAGCATCTAGTCTGTTATTTTATTTCATAATACTAAACTTTCGATAGTTGTATCTTTCCAACCGTAGCTCTATTTTCAGCGATTCTTACGCTCACGTGACCATAGAACCAAGTCCTATCCTTTAGCACGTTCTTTCAAAGCTTTTCTTTTGATTGGTGTACTGTCCTTAGTTGTATATTGATTGTTTGATTGTTTAGCTACTTGTTGTGCTCGATGATTGCTGCGACTAGAAGGAACACGCTCCGAGTGCGATCAAGGAAAGGAGTTTGAAGATGAAGAGCTGAAGACTATAAGTAATTATACTGGATTTGAGGAAAGTCTAGCACAGACAATCCTTGCTTCCTAATCACCCTTTAATCATTTATTTCATATATGCATGTTTCTAAATTGAAGTACCTTTAAAGTTGTACCTAGCTTTGTTTATCCTGTCCTTTGATACCTCGGGTTATTGCATATGGGTAGTTCTTTGCCAGACGCAGCTACTGTCACCTTTGGTCAATTGTTAAATTTGAATTAATGGTTTACTTCAATGATAATGGTAAAACTTGCTTTTTAGCAACATGGTTCAGGGAGCTAGATCATGTGCTTCGTGCTTTGTTCTAGTGTCTCTCCATAAGGCCTGGTTCTTAAAGCAGCAACCCAGGAGCCTGTCCCCACCGCTTGAACTATTATGGCTCTGGTCTTGGACAAGTAGCTTGTAAGTCTCTAGCTTGCCAGTGGTTACCGACGGGCCGACGGCGTTAGTGGAAACAAGGTGAAAGGGTGTTACTTGATTCCACTGAGGATGGGTGATCCATTGGCTATGTCTCGTTAGGCACAGTCCTGTGTTGGGAGTCCCTGCGACGGGGAACTCCACACGTTGCGCATTGTGGGTGCGATGCCCGCGCTTTGGATGCCATTGACCCCCTTATGGTGCGACTCCGTAAGCGTTAGTCAATCTCGGTGCCTAGGGTCTCACCGCCTTGTTAAGCTAGCGGCTACTGTCTTGTTAGGGTGTCTTGCGAAAAGCCTCGTAGCGTCCCTATGCAGTCACGCCAAAGGAAGTGTGATGTTGCGTGGTTGGGTGCAAAGCTCCATTGAGCTTTTACGCAACCGGTGGGTAAAGGGCGAAACCTCTGCAGAGTGTAAATCTATTATGATAGCCGTGCTCACATTCACGAGCGGCCTAGATCCTTTTTTATTAGTGGTTCTTTAATTAAGATGATGTTTATTATTGCTCAATGTTATTACTACTTCATTAATTGGGTTGCAGCTGGGTTTCATCCACTTGTAGTAACTTGGTTTATGATAAAATGAAACAACTAAAACTGCTAATGCAATATAGCTGTGTCAAGCCTTACTTTTAAGCCTTCATACACCGTGTTATACTTGTTAAGTAATTGAGTTACTTACACTTGCCAATTATTCAACAAAATCCCGGATGGGTAATAGATGGATCAGTGATTGAGATAGCTATTGAGTTTCCTGAGGATTTCCATACTTCTAAGCTGTGGTCAACCAGTCTGTGTACTTGTGGACTTGAGGCTCTACCTGTCGAGAGAGTTAATAATTAGACTTCCGCTGTGTTATTTACTTATTGCGTTAAACTCTGATGTAAACTATTTTATTTGAGCATATGTACTCTGATTTCCATATTTGTAAGTTGTATGTGTTCTATGGACATCCTGGGCACACATATGGCAGCATTCGGGTTTCTGTGTAAACTTGGGTGTGATAGGTTGTGTTGGCGGATGTAGTTGTCGCTACGTGGTCCGGGACTAGTGGAGCTTTGCATCTGGGACTAGTGGATTTATTCCGAATATGTGGGAGATGATGGGAAAAGTTGCCACATAAGGCTTTGGGAGCGCTTGTGTGTCGTGTGATAAGTTTTCTCTTGCAAGGTGTAAATTCGGTTATGATCGCCGCGCTCCTCGGTTATGGATACCGCTTGTTCACTATGCCGCATCGTAGTAAGCAAGTGAAAGATGGATAATGAATATTGATGGTTGCTAATGATTTGTTTTCAACCATGAAGTGTATTGGATAGTTGCCAACTAGTAAGGATTATTCCAACTTTAAATGGATGCTAAAATATTGAAAGTAAGGATCAACTCTTAGTCGCTTTTTGGTAAAACAAACCCCCCAGCCAAAATCCTTGCATGCCTAGGAGTCGGTATATAAACCATATTGGGTAAGTCTCGCTGAGTATTAGTTACTCAGTCTTGCTGGTGGCTTTTCTTTCAGAGCAAGAAGTGCTTGGGTCGGATGGGTCTGAGCAGTGGACCATTGATGGTCAGGTTGTTCCCGCTGGTTGGACTGTGGAGTGGATTGAGGAGTAATCCACTCATTGCTGTCTTTGTGGTATAACATGTTTTTCGGGACTTGGAACATGTTATTATATCCGTCGTGTAGCTTCCGCTTTTATTTATTTATTTCAATGCAAAACTCTGGTTTGTACTATTTAAGTATTTGAACTCTGTTTGTAAACTTAACTATGAGACTTATGTTGTAAAATATTGTTGAGCTTGTATCATTTGTGTTCTCCGTCATGTGAGCTTTATGCACATTTGTTCGATCGGATTCAGTGGTTGCATCGGGCTTGATCCGACAGGTCGTCTAATTGAACTGTTTGAAGTGCGAGTAACCGGATTAAGTGACTAATATGATGGTTAACGAACTTGAGCCAGTTTAATTAGG
This sequence comes from Echinochloa phyllopogon, assembly GCA_033239725.1. NCBI lineage: Eukaryota > Viridiplantae > Streptophyta > Magnoliopsida > Poales > Poaceae > Echinochloa > Echinochloa phyllopogon. Next base: position 23,689,587 of record BTCW01000014.1, read on the forward strand.
GCGGTTCTGCCACATTTATATAAAATAATACTAATATTTATAATACAAAATAAATTAGATTCAACACGGAATATATTTTCATACTAAATCGATTTGGAGACATAAATGTTAGTAATTTTTTTCATAAATTTGGTCAAACTTACAATTGTTTGACTTATGTGAGAGTTGCATTCTTTCTAGGACGAAGAGAGTAATAAACAAAGTTTTAACATCCCAACCACGACATGAATTTATGGTGGGTTACAACCCATACTTGTTCCAGCCCTCGCAAAAAATGCCGAAGAACAGACCAAACTATGTGGATTTTAGAAAATCCAGTGTCACTATGATTTTACAATATAGGCTACCTGTGTCAATATTTACAGGATTGTACACATCTTTCACCCAATCAAATTTTCACACTACAAAACCTCACAAATGAACACTCTGAGCTCTCTATTGTTTCCCTTCCCTCTGTCTTGAATGCATTTGCTCTTAAAATTACAGCAAAGAATCAAGAACACAACCAACGACGCGCTAGGACGAGGAGTATTCCAAGTTCTGAAAAAGACAAGTCAGATCATTTCGCTTCATGATCCTGCACTTCTATAGTTCTATCTAGCTGCATTGTCATCAAACGATGATTCTGATGCAGAATCATCTGAAGTTGTGGTGGAGCTTGTCTCACATGAACTTCGGTTTTCAGAGTCCAATGAGTGTGAATTTGGCCTCTTTAAATACCAGTACATGATGCTTGCTGTCAGAGTTAGCATCATCTTCTGGTTCACCTGAAAGAAATCAAACATAAACAATACCGATATCACAAGTGAAATAAGGATATTCTGTAACTGAATTGAGGTGACAACACCTTAAATTTTGTTGTGACTGAATTTGGGATAACGCTAACTGGCCTGAATTTATAACTGAATTTAAGGTGCAGTTGTAAATGCAAATGCATATTTTTGAGTAATTGCACCAACCAAAGTGAATGCAAATGGATGTTTTAGAGCAAGTGTCACACCAATCTAGCTGCTGCTACTAACAATACTTCATGAGGAACGTTCATAATTGCATGAAAGAAAATGGCACAATAAATTTACTCATTCAAGTTTATTACCTCCAATATATCTTCTGGCAACAAGAAAATGGAGCAACCAAGCTTCCTAGCCACGGAAATGATGTATGAAGCATTCATTTGCTTCTCTTCATCTGTACAGAAATAAATTTAATTTTTTCAGGAAACATGCTTTGACAAACATGTACTGCAAGAAAATTAAAATGTATGTTATACACTCGTACTAGCAATATGGAGATTTCACATAAAATTGTTGCTAGGTGTTGACACTCAAAATTGGCTTTGGCCCGGCCAAACCGGTCTGACCGGTTTGCCAAACCGGTCAGACCGGTTTGGTTCTGTAATTCGAGTAGGATTAGGATTCCGAGTTTAATCCCATATTGTAACCTATTCGAAAGGGGTAAGACTTCCCCGGCCTATAAATATAAAGGCTAGAAGGCCGATTGAGGTATTCCAATCGAATCAAATACATTTGTCCTTTACTTTTTTATCTCTCAAACCCTAATCTCTTCCAATCCCCATATTCTGTTCTTTGCTCGTCTCTACGGCGTTCAAGGGTGTTCTAGGTGGCCTGCCGACCTTAGAGCAACCCTAGCTTGCTTGAGCTCCGACGGGGTCCCTCCCGAGCTCGAGTTTCTAGGTCTTCACGATCTCCCGCCTGAAAGCGGTCTGACCGGTTTCAGGAACCGGTCTGACCGGTTTGCCCCGGGAAGGTCAGGAGTTGGCCGTTGTGACGGCCGTGCTGCGCGTTCGATCGATCTTCGAGTGTGTTGGCGCGTTTTTGTGTCAACATACTTTTTGGCGACTCCGCTGGGGAAGATTAATCTGGTTTCAAGACCGATTCAATCTACTCCAATTATGTCTGGATCAACGTGCGACCTTGACAAAGACAACATCATCACCGCGACGATGGAAGAGCTCACGGACGAGGAGCGGAAGCGGTACCTGATTACTGAGGAGCACTTCCGGACGCAATTCTTGAAGGGCTTCAAAAAAGATCGCGGTGGTCTTGTCAAGAGAGTGGAGGAATTCGTCATGCCGGCTTTCAAGCTGGCAAACGACCAAGTTGAAGAACTTCCAAAGGTAACTGGCGAATCCTCTGATTTGATGCAGCAAATTACTCGCATGATGGATGATAAATTGCTTGCTGCACAAACTGCTACTAGTGAGTTGATTGCTAGTATGTCGGGTAATTCTAATAAAGGTAAAAATAACGTAGAATCTAATGAATTACCTAACTCAACTCCTAGCTCATCAGGCGTGCCAGAACATGTTTTAGATTCTAATTTAGGCATGCCGATGAATTTCTATGCGGGACAGTCATCTCACTCTGGTTCGGTCCACGAACCGGTCAGACCGGTTTTCACAACCGGTCAGACCGGTTTGGCCCCCTCTGGCGGTCAGACCGGTTCCATGGGTGCAGGGGCACCGGGTGCGATGGTTTTATCTAATACGGTTGCTCCTGGTCCTGTTTACACAATTCCACGCACTACGGTTGTGGGAAGTACACCCCACGGATCTGGCGCGTCTCACGGGCCGATTCCGAATACTTCTCAAAGTGCGGCGTATAATGTTCCCCGTATTCCACAAAACAGAGGTGATGGGAACTATCAAGCTGAGTTAGCTAAGTTTAAAGAAGATATAGCTAATACACTTAGAGCAAAACTCGGGCTTGAATTGGGTAATTCACGCTTGTATCAAAAACCGTATCCACCTGAATTTGATTTAGTTGCTTATCCTAATGGTTGGCGTGTTCCTGATTTTATTAAATTCAGTGGCGAAGATAATAGAACTCCTTGGGAACATATTAGTCAATATATCTTGCAATTAGGAGAGGCATCATTTTATGAAGCGTTGCGTATACGGTTGTTTTCATTATCTTTAACTGGAACTGCTTTTTCATGGTTTTCTTCGCTTGCTCCTAATTCTATTCAAAATTGGACTCAATTAGAGCGCAAATTTCCTGATCATTTCTTTAGCGGAGAAAACGAGGCTAAATTGTCTGATTTAACATCGGTTAAGCAGAGCCGAGAGGAATCGGTTCTTGATTACTTCAAAAGATTTAAAGATGTTAAGAACCGATGTTTTAACATAACTGTTTCTGAAAAAGATTTAGCAGATTTAGCTTTTACGGGCTTACGGTCTCATTTCAAGGAAAAGCTAGAGGGTTCTGATTTCCTTACTATTAATCACTTGCAAATGAAGGCTATGAGTCTAGAACTTAAGTTTAAAAATTCAAAAGAATCTGCTAAACCCCATCGTTCGAATGTGCATATTGTTGATAATGATTTTGATAGTTCGGACGATGATAAAGAAATTTATGCTACTGAATTTGTTTGGTCATCAAAGAGTAAACCTGGTTCTTGTCCCTCATTAAAGCCGATTCAGAAAAATCGGCTAGAAGAAATTAAATTTACTTTTGATGTGGCCAAATGTGATCGTGTTTTTGATGAATTGCTTAAGAATGGCTTTGTTAAACTTTCTCATGCAATTCCACCAGCCGATCAATTGAAAAATTGTGCATATTGTAAGTGGCATAATTCTTTTTCTCCTGCGACCAACGATTGTAATGTTTTTCGACGACAGGTACAATCGGCCCTTAATGAAGGTCGATTAGTGCTAGCCGAAATGCAAGTTGATAAGGCTCCTTTCCCTGTTCATACCTTGGATTTGAATACTAAGGTGTTGATTCGGCCGGAACAAGCCGATAGAGCTAAGGGTAAGAATGTGGTGATTGGAGACCCAAGGCCGGAAAAAGTTGATGACAAAATTCCAGTCAGAACAGTGATGATTGGGAGAACTCTTGATGGTGAAGAATCTCTGAAGATTACAATTAACACATTAAGGCCCGGGGGGCAAGGAAGTTCCTTGGAAGAGAATCGGTTCGCTAGTCAGGCGAAACCGGTCAGACCGGTTTGGAAACCGGTCAGACCGGTTTGTCTCCAGACCGTCCAAGGACTTTCAAGCCCAAGCGCCCGGAAGTGGGTACTTGGAAGTTTAATGAGCCAAAGGTTCAGGGAAGGGTTCTGAAGTAAGGACCTACTTTCTCTCAGCTCATGAACAAGTACACAAAGGCCGTTCAAGTTGATCGGCCAACAAAAAAAAGACAGAGGTCACCGCAGCGTTGGTTCAATTCTACAGCTTATAAGCGCCGTGGTGATGTTACTGGGACTTCGGTATATGACCGATTGGGTTCATACCAATCAGGTCTTTCGACTGCTCCCAAAAGCGGTCAGACCGGTTGTGTAAACCGGTCAGACCGATTTCGGTCTGAGCAAAGGTTCCAAGCTCCTCCTAAGCAAGAATACCGTGTCAAGGAGAAAAAGGAGGACGTGCAAGCCAAAACCAGTGGGATTGTAACAATTGGCAGTATTCAAGTGGCTATGCAAGATTTGGGTAGAAAGCCGATAGTCATTGGAGATTCGGCTCCTGTTCCAGTCAAAAAGCCGGTCATAACTAATGATCATGAGGCTAGCAGTAGCAAGGGTGTAAAGAAGGTCTTTCAACCAAGGTAGTGTCCTTCTGGTTTGACTCATACGCAGAAGCGGAAGTTACAACGCCTGCGGAACAAAGAAAAAAGGGAACAGGAAGCTGAGAAGCTGTGGGATGAATACTTCAATAATTACAGGCCTATGATCCCTCAGACCAAGATCTGGCAAGCTAAACCCGTTGTGCAATCAGCAGCACAACCGGTCAGACCGGTTTCTGAATCCGGTCAGACCGGTTTTGATCAGCCCACCGCTGCAGAAGCGGTCTGACCGGTTTCTGGAACCGGTCAGACCGGTTTGACGACAGAAGCGGGAGCTGAGATTACTTCAACCATCGATACTACTCCGCCAATTCTTCCAGTGGTTGAAGATGAAGAATTAGTTGATTTTGAGCCTTCTCCAGAACATGACAACATGGAAATCAATTTTGTATATTTGTCTTCTGATTATTATGTGGTGCCGGAGGAGGAAATCTCTCATCTTCAACTTGGGCCTCGAGATGCTGTTTTTCAGAAGCCTAGTGAATCAGAGAATCATCTCAAGGCTTTATATATGAGAGGGCACATCAACGGGAAGCCAATTTCTCGTATGTTGGTTGATGGTGGAGCTACTGTAAATCTTATGCCATACTCTCTTTACAAGAAGATTGGCGGAAAAGACGAAGAATTGATCAAGACAAACATGACGGTCAGTGGAGTTGGTGGAGGTGATCCCATTGGTGCCAAGGGGGTGGCTTCTATGGAGTTGACCATCGGGAGCAAGACTATTGGTACGGCTTTCTTCGTCTCCGAGGTGCAAGGTAATTTCAGTTTAATCCTTGGTCGAGATTGGATTCATGCAAATAAATGTATTCCATCTACCTTGCATCAATATCTTATTCAGTGGATCGGCGATGAAGTTGAAGTTGTTCATGGTGACACTTCTTCCTTTATTGCAACAGCCGATTCCGATTCTCTTAGTGCGAATGGGAAAGTCAAATGTTTGTCGCGCATGGATTTGACCGACTATGAGCTGATCAGTTGCACTAAGGATGGTTTTGTTGCTGCTACATTAAAGCCGATGGAGAATCGATTGAATTACTTGGTGTAATTAATGGAGCAAACAAATCAACAAAAACAAACCGGTCAGACCGCTTCTGAAAACCGGTCAGACCGGTTTAGACCTGAACAGCGCCGATTAAGCCAAACCGGTCAGACCGCTTTTGGAAACCGGTCAGACCGGTTTACGTCTGGACAGTGGCTTCAAGACCGAATTGATCATCATCGAGCTCATTCGGCTGGTATGTTCGAAGCCATTAAAGATCTTGGTGATATGGATAAGTTGGGTCAGGGTTTCACGTCAGCCGACCCTTTAGAAAAAATAGATATTGGTGATGGTACTATTCCTAGGCCAACTTTTGTAAACAAAAATTTATCGGCTGAGTTTAAAGCCGAATTAATAAATTTGTTGAAAGAGTAAGTCGATTGTTTTGCTTGGGAGTACCGTGAGATGCCGGGATTGAGTCGTGATTTAGTTGACATCGTTTACCGATAAAAGCTGGTTTTAGACCTTTTAAACAATCGGCTACACGTTTTAATCCCGCTATTTATGACCGAATAAAAGAAGAAGTTAATCGTTTGCTAGATGCTGGTTTTATTCGGACTTGTCGTTATGCGGAGTGGATTTCTAATATTGTTCCCGTTGAAAAGAAAGATTCGGGAAAACTTGGAGCTTGCATTGATTTTAGAGATCTTAATAAAGCCACTCCAAAAGATTCATATCCTATGCCTATAGCCGATGTCTTAATCAATGAAGCTTCTAGGCATCGTGTTGTTAGTTTTCTTGATGGTAATGCTGGATATAATCAAATCTTCATGGCCGAAGAGGATATGCACAAAACGGCCTTTCAATGTCCAGGATTTATTGGTTTGTTTGAGTGGGTAGTTATGACTTTTGGATTAAAGAATGCCGGTGCAACTTATCAAAGGGCTATGAATTTAATCTTTCATGATTTACTTGGTGTTATTGTGGAAGTGTATATTGATGATATCGTAGTTAAATCGGATGGCTTGGATTCTCATTTAGCCGATTGAAAACTTGCTCTTGAGAGGATGCGACGGTATGGCTTGAAGATGAATCCACTCAAATGTGCTTTTGGTGTTTCGGCTGGGAAGTTTTTGGGATTTATTATTCATGAGAACGGCATAGAAGTTGATCCCAAGAGAATTGAAGCTATGAAGAAAGTCGAAGCTCCTACTTGCAAGAAAGGTTTGCAAAAGTTTGTAGGCAAGGTAAATTTCTTGAGAAGATTTATAATTAACTTGTCTGGAAAGGTTGATGCTTTTACTCCTTTACTTCGGTTGAAAGATGAAGCCGATTTTACCTGGGGGGCAAAACAGCAAGAAGCTTTGAGAAGATCAAAGAGTACTTGTCTTCACCACCGGTGCTTAGGGCGCCTAAGCGAGGAGTACCATTCAGACTTTATGTGGCGGCTGAAGATAGAACTATTGGGGCTGTTTTGACTCAAGAAATCGGCAACAAGGAGTATGTGATTGCTTATGTAAGCCGACAGCTAATCGATGCAGAAACAAGGTATACTTTCATTGAGAAGTTGTGTTTATCCTTGTACCATGCTTGTACTCAATTGAGGCATTATTTATTATCTAGCACTTGCATCGTGTTGTGCCAAACTGATGTAATTAAACATATGTTGCAAAAGCCGATTTCTAGTGGAAGAGTCGGTAAATGGGCTTATGCTTTAGTTGAGTATGATTTGGCTTGTGAACCTTTAAAATCAATGAAAGGCCAAATTGTAGCTGATTTTATTGTTGAACATCGGAGAAATGATACAAACAACTTCGATGTCAGCTATGTTGCTTGTACACCGTGGAAGTTATACTTTGATGGATCGGTTTGCAATGATGGGCAAGGAATTGGTGTTGTTTTGACCTCTCCAAGTGGTGCCGTCTTTGAGTTTTCAAACCGATTGGAAGAAAAGCGAACCAATAATCAAGTTGAATATGAAGCTCTTCTATTTGGCTTGGAATTTTTGCAAGACATGGGAATAAAACATGTTGAGGCTTTTGGTGATTCGCTCCTGGTGGTACAACAAGTGTCAAAGGTATGCCAATGTTATAATGGTTCATTAAATGCATATCTTGATAGATGTCTTGATATCATTGCTTCCTTTGATGAATTTACTATCAAACATATTCCAAGAGAAGAGAATGACAAGGCAAATGCTCTGGCTCAGAAAGCATCTGGTTATATGGTTGCAAAGAAGTATTTCTATCTCCAAAAACCGATGCAAACGAAAGCTGAGGTTCTAGTTCTGGACGAACCGGTCACACCGGTTTCAGAAACCGGTCAGACCGGTCTGACTGCCAGAACCGGTCAGACCGGTTCTGAAACCGGTCTGACCGCTTCGTCCCCTGACAGAAGCAAAAATCCTTTGGATGATGCTAATCAATCCAAAGTTGAAGATCAGGATTGGAGGGTGCCTATTATTACTTATTTGAGAGATCCTGGTCGTGGTGCAGAAAGAAATATTCGGCGAATATCGTTTAAATACGTTTTGCTTGACGATGAGCTCTATCGTCGAAACGCCGAAGATTTACTGTTGAAATGTCTTAATTCGGATCAGGCCAAGGTTGCCATGGGTGAGGTCCATGAAGGTATTTGTGGTACACATCAATCGGCTCCAAAGATGAAGTGGTTACTTAGACGAGCCGGTTTCTATTGGCCTACTATGATGGCAGATTGTTTCAAATATTACAAAGGATGTGAGGAATGTCAGAAGTTCGGAAATTTGCAACTTGTTCCTGCTGCATTGATGCATCCTATTATTAAGCCATGGCCGTTCTGAGGTTGGGGATTGGATTTTATTGGACAGATTAATCCTCCATCATCAAAAGGACATCGTTTCGTGTTGGTTGCTACGGATTATTTCACTAAGTGGACCGAAGCGATTCCTTTGAAGAATATGACACATCGAGAGGTGATTGAATTTATTACGCAAAATATTATTCATAGATTCGGTATTCCTCAAACTTTGACAACGGATCAAGGTACTTCGTTTATGTCTAAAGAGGTACGTGAATTCGCCGAATCCTATAGAATTAAGTTGCTCAATTCATCTCCATATTACGCTCAGGCTAATGGACAAGCCGAGTCAAGTAATAAAATTTTGATCAAATTAATCAAGAAAAAGATAGAAGAAAGTCCTAAGAGATGGCATGAAGTTTTATCCGAAGCATTGTGGGCTCATCGTATATCTAGACATGGTGCTACTAAAGTTACTCCTTTTGAGCTTGTGTATGGTCAAGAGGCCGTTTTGCCCGTTGAGGTAAATCTGGACGCTTATAGACTGGCTAAACAAAATGACCTTGATGCTGTCGATTACCACAATTTGATGTTGGACAATATTGATGAGGTAACCGACAAACGACTGAAAGCTTTGAAGGAGATTGAGAAAGATAAGCTTCGGGTTGCTAAAGCTTACAACAAGAAAGTACGAGGAAAATATTTTCAGATTGGTGAGCTTGTTTGGAAGACGATCTTGCCTATTGGGATGAAAAGCAACAAGTTTGGTAAATGGTCACCAAGTTGGGAAGGACCCTATAGAGTTGTCAAAGTCATTTTTGGGAATTCTTACATGTTAGAGACACTAAAGGGAGATCATTTGCCTAAAGCTATCAACGGAAGATACTTGAAGAAATTCTATCCAAGTGTTTGGCAAGACGCATGAAGACCAATGGCCGGTATATTGTTGATATCGCCCTTAGCATAAATTTTAGCTCCTGAATTGTAATTACTTGCTTTTTAGTTCTCAAGTTCACTAAAAACGCAGGGGGGCATGTGTTGACACTCAAAATTGGCTTTGCGAAACCGGTCAGACCGGTTTGGTTCTGTAATTCGAGTAGGATTAGGATTCCGAGTTTAATCCCATATTGTAACCTATTCGAAAGGGGTAAGACTTCCCCGGCCTATAAATATAAAGGCTAGAAGGCCGATTGAGGTATTTCAATCGAATCAAATACATTTATCCTTTACTTTTTTATCTCTCAAACCCTAATCTCTTCCGATCCCCATATTCTGTTCTTTGCTCGTCTCTACGGCGTTCAAGGGCGTTCTAGGTGGCCTGCCGACCTTAGAGCAACCCTAGCTTGCTTGAGCTCCGACGGGGTCCCTCCCGAGCTCGAGTTTCTAGGTCTTCACGATCTCCCGCCTGAAAGCGGTCTGACCGGTTTCAGGAACCGGTCTGACCGGTTTGCTCTGGGAAGGTCAGGAGTTGGCCGTTGTGATGGTCGTGCTGCGCGTTCGATCGATCTTCGAGTGTGTTGGCGCGTTTTCGTGTCAACACTAGGAAAACTAGCAAAAAATGACTGGAAGGTAGCTTCTATGCAGAGTCACTGAATGCAAGGAGAACAATAATCGGTAGTAATTTAGGCAAAGTAAAAATATAAGCATGAGATGGAGATTCATAATTCCATATCATAATAAATGAGGGGAAATATTGGTTTAATGAGAACATATGGAAATCCAAAAATGTGCAGAAGCATAAGAGAAAGAGATGAACCTTTTTCTCCTTTGGTCACAAGGGTCCAATTCACAACTCGAGGCTCCACAGCACATAGTAAGTCAAGGAAAAAGGTGCCACTTGAAAGGCTTCTATCCTGTAATTAGTAAATGTAATTTGATGTATGAATCTCAAGTAGCAACTTTGACTAAAAAACAATAGAGAATTATAACTAAAACTTTCAACATGAAACCATTACACACTTCTTGTGTCTTCTTGGACTTGATAGTAACATCAGCAACATAAATGCTGGCAAAGGCTAGCATTATATCATTGCAATGTCACTTAACATTGAACATAACCAACTAAGAGCATAATCATTATTTAGGATAGAAGTTAACTTCAAATATTCTTGTTAGACAACAACTTAAGATTAAGAGATATTTGAAGGTTTTCAAAGTAGTTACAGAATTTTGTCCACCTTATGACTACTTAGAAGCACACAAGTTACACAATTGCATAATTTCACTATTTACAACTTATAATATGATATGACATCAAATAACAAACAATTAATCAACTTAACTGCTACTACCTCATTCCAAATCACTATTCACTTTTGACATTTTTCTCACAATTGTTTGACCATTCGTCTTATTCAAAAATTTTGTCCAAGTATACAGAAAATGAGTCATAGTTAAAGTATTTTTGATGATAAAGTAAGCCACAAACAAAATAAACATATTTTTATTTGAATAAGACGAATGGTCAAAAGTTATGAGAAAAAGTCAAAAGCGAATAATAATTTGGAACGTAGGTGGTACTGGTGATGCGCAGTTGGAAATATACTGAATGGTACATACCTTGAAACATTCCATACGAGAATGGTGCTTTCCAGAATCTTTTACTTTTTTATTGGCCCATGCCAATATGTCATTATCTGTGATCTCTTTTCCATTTGAGTGAAATCTAAGATTCTTCAGCAGTTGAAGAATATTGTACCGCATCAATTGCCACAGAAAAGCTGGGATAAATGCACCATTTCATTATATGATCCAGTCAAAAGTTTCAAGAGAAAGACTATATGTGCAGTGTGCAAACTAACTAAAAAAGATGTGTGGCATATTAAATAATGCTCGAACAAAAGATTCATTGTACTTCATGTTTATCAATGACAGGAATTGTGAAATGTCAATTGTCTTATCATTAAACAGTTCAGTAGTTTGGCACCTCTAAAAATTGACAGCACAACAAACTGTTATATTAGAAATCCTATCTTTACGTGACATCCTTGTATGAAAGGTATCAGAAGATCACTGAAACAGTTGTGACATAATGATCACATCTAAATTAGTGCATCCGTTAACTGATAGTAAACTTGTACAAGCATTGGTACTTGGTAGAAATTGTTTTCTTCAAGTTTATGAACATTTGTACACCTACAAATTAATTGCAAAATGAGAAGTACATATAATCATAATTTTTTTGCAGGATGCTGTGTTACTGAAATATACTCTATGTACCTCATTAAAATACCACTTACCTAATATCAGTTTCTTGTTCCCTTGCACAATATCATTTCCAGCAATATTCACCAAGGAAAACTTTAGTTCTTTGCCGATCTTCAAAACTTGATTACAGTTTTCAACTTTCTTGAATGGTAGCTTTATTGGTGGACGATTTGCCATCTTCCAATTAACTGAACCAGGAGCAATCTTGTCAATCACCTCAAGGAGAACCCATCTACAATTCAACGATGAAGTATCAGAGACCGAATCAGCTTCGTCATCACAGATTGAGATGGAATATGTATGGCCTACCCATTTCTGAGGTCTTCAAACACATTGTTGATGTAAGTAGAAATTCCAAGGCTGTTAATCCACAGCCGGAATGACCTTTCATCCCTGGAAACTTGAGCATCATCAGAGAGTCCATCCACAAAGGAAACTTGTTTCATTTGTTTGGACAACCCATTTCTGCAATAAAAGACAAGAAATCCAAGGCATTTAGAAAACAGAAGTAGTTTACTTCCGACTTCAGTTCCACATGCAGCCTTTGGCATGGATATATACTGGCAGCACAAGTTGTCTGCAATCAGGCTCCCCAAAGCCATGTAGTAACACTGCTAAAAAACATATAAAATAAAATAAGAACTTTCTTTTTGTACAAATGCACAGAGAGTTCGACCAAAGGGAAATGCAACAAGAAAAAGTTGCATTATGATTTCTTTAACAAATGCTCATACGGTTGAGATATTAACTCCATACTTAAAGATTTCTCAACAAGACAACATCTCTAGTTAACTTGTAGAGAATTAGAGTATGTGTAAACGGGTTGGAGGCACATCTATGCACAAATCACACCCAATTTGAGTCAATATTCAAAATAAGATTGCTTTTTATCAGAATAAAAACATGTTAGAGTTGGGATTTTTCCTAAGAGACACCCAACTAATTTATATTAGTGAGTGAAAAAGCGAACGAAACATAAAGCTATGAAAAAAACTGGTTTGATAAGATATTATTTTCATATGAGCATGTACACATGACAACCACAGTTTTTAAACTTTATTGGATATATTCATGCCTCTATGTAAAAATATTAACAAAAATGACTCGTTATAAAGAAACAAAGATGACTTATTTGATAATTTACAACAAAGCATACCTGTTCTGGAAAATATGAGCCACAAATGCAAGATTTAGATTTGGTAAACCATCAACAATGTCTTTCGGAGTCAGGTATCTTTTGCAGCCCATCCTATCTGCATGCTCAAGGACTAATCGTGCTCTATGAAGCAGATCTTTTACTGACATTGCGGATGGTTTTGCACTGCATTCAGGTGCCAGGACATTCAATAGACAAGCATACGCTTCACTGTCCTGCATTTTTCAGGTAGCGAAGGTAAAGAGAAGATCTTCACGTTGAACTATGGTTGAAATCAGAAAAACTAATGTACAGGATTGTGCACATCTATCATTCAACATTCTTACTACAGAAAGGAATTCAAGAAAAAGGAGATATCATCATGCAGGGGAAAAAATGTATTGGAACAAGTTGAATAACACTAGGAAATATCGCAGCATTTTGGGGTTTCTAGTTGAAGTACCATAACTACGTCAAGCAATGTTGGGGTTTTCTACTTTAACTACAGTTACTAGGAAATAGGAGCCAATTGTATTTTGTGATAGTAACTACAAAAATGGACTGGGCTAGGCATCAAATGTGCATACTTTTATATCCGATGAAAAGTTTGTTACAGTTCGCTGGAAACCTCCTTTCTTCAGTTGAAAGTTCATCCATCTTAGTAGAATCTTTTCAGGAGACAAGCTCATAAGCTCCTCCATCTCCTGCAATAATCAATCAAAGATTTGGCAGTGAGTTATTACACAGATAAAAAATTGTCTTCAAGTATAGTAGAATGAAGATAAATCATGTACTACCTTGCTGTCCTCAACCAATTCAACCAACTCAGGTGTGCTTTTCAGGTTAACGTCAGCCAACAGTTGTATCTGGTCATTATCATGCAAAGTTTTGGCAAATTCAGTTTTTCTACATGAAACAAATATAACACTACAGAGAGAAATTATCAAGGAAACAATAACAAAAGAAAAGTGCTTGCCTTGATTATTTGAGAAATTAAACCGAGGACAAGATGAGGCTGCAAGAAAATAGAGAAAAAAGGTTCTATAAGATCACAAATCATAACTTCCAATAAAAATTAAGAGCCTAGAAAGGTATAGGCTAATTGTTACTGAAACATGCAGCAGATTCTAATGGTGTCTTAAAGGACCTCAAACCTTTGGTGTCAAACTATTATTAAGTTCCATCCCTAGCTGGAGAATATAATGGTGGTGTTAAAGACCCTAAACCTTTAGTCTCAGACCCAATATTAAGTGGCATCAATACAGATTGATTGATTCTTCGTTGGTACCATGGACGCAAGTTTCAACTATCTTGACTTTGTAATTACCGGCATACGAAAAAGGCAACTATCTTGACTTTGTAATTACTGGCATACGAAAAAGGCACCAGAACCATCAACCAACCATATGTTACTTACCGCTCCAACTTAATATAGATGATTTTTCCATGGTTGTCAAGTGTCAACTACCAGCAAACCCTGAAGTACGGAAGTGAAACTAATAAAAAACATAAAGACTGGCGACAGGTGGCTTTATGGTCCCCACATCACATGGACTCCACACTACTATGTCCTCATATCAACTTCCGAGGGCAGGCCCAACGCTCCACGGTGTATGGTTGCTTCAACCTCCACGTTTGCATCATGTACATGTCATACCCGATAGTAGCTCCGCAGTCCGTCAGCGATTCTTGCAGAGGTAGCGAATGCTCAACCTGACAAAAAGCCCAAGCTACCAGTGAAGCCTGCGTTGGGTGAATGGGGAGACCATGCCCCACGTTTTATCCTCTGATAGAGCTGAAAATGATAGCTACCGCTCTGACTCGTGGGCTACTGTTTCTTGCTCAAGACCAGATACCTCCACTGTGAGGTTGTTAGCTCAATTCAAATACGTGGCCTTAACTTTTGGCTGAGGCATACACTTCTTGGTAGCTGCGTTGAGCTTGCCCTGAGAGAGCCCAAGTACACGACTAAAAAGGAATGGAGAAATTTCAAGACAGCTCTACTCTGATGAAATATGCAACACGATGATGTCTATCCACATAGAAATAAGGGATGATTCAGAATCTTACCCTCCCTTCGGCAAGGTCCTGTGTGCCTATGTTGACGACGGTGCAGCCGATCGCCTTGGCGGAGTTGAGGCAAAGTGTATGATTCTCGTTCTTCTCCCACAGATTGAGCACCCTCTTGGTGTTGATGGCGCGCTCGTCAATGGTGCCCGGTAGGGCCAAGTTTATGAGCTTACTGGCCGGATTCAACAATCGGAAACAAGGAAACCAGATCAGAGTGCAGCGAAGACCACCAGATCGGAACGACGTACGCATCAGGAACGCACCATAGGAGGACGCCGTCCTTGGTGACGTGGAAGATGTGATCGGTGGCCGGATCGATGGGGAGCGCGCTCTTGAGGAACGGATCCTCAGCGAGGTATGCGTTGATGTGGCCGACGTAGGACGCCTTCTCGGACTCGCTGATGGTGTGCAGCAGCGTGGTGGTTTCCGCCGTGAGGAAGGCGACGGCGGAGGAGGACGAGGAGCGGGCGATGCGGCCGCCCGCCTTCTTAGCACCGGCGCCGCCGCCTGCAGCCTTGAGGCGCAGCTGCATCTCGGCGTAGACGCGGAGGAACAGCTCGAAGCTAGCGTCCTGGTGCGGCCTCTCGTCGGCGCGCGCGACGGCCTTGAGCACGGAGGCCCATTCCTCGTTGGTGAGGCCCGGGCCGGGGCCTGGCTCCGGTGCGCTGTTCTCCTTCTCGGCGTCGCCCTTGGCCGCGACAGTGGCGCCGCGGAGGCTGGAGATGGCGGCGGGGAGGTCCCGCATCCGCAACCTCCCGCTGGGCGACGCGTCCCGCAGCGCCGCATACTGCCAGACACCAGAACCCGTAAATACCCAACGTAAACCAGTGCCGGCGCCGCCGGGTGGAGACCAGTTGACGATCGGAGAGCGGGCTCTCGCGACGAGGTGGTGGAGGAACAAGTAATACGGTAATACCTGGGTCTGCAACGCGCGGAGATCGGCCTGCGTGAAGCGGCGCTGTAAGTAGGGATTGGACACCACGACAAGCCCGTCGAACCCCATCGCGGCGGCGGCGGCTGATCGGCGAGCGGCGTTAGGTGGCCGGGCGGATCGAGGTGGGCACGGAGGCGCTTCGCCCTCCCTCTCTTTGACAGTATGGAGTGGGAGCGGGGTGGGGCTCCCCTTTGCGGCAGCTCAGAGGAGAGAGAGGGACGGGTCGGGGGGGAGCGTCCGTTCGCTGGTTCAAAATAAAGGAAGGGGGAAGGGATGATGATGAGGCAGGGTGGGTCGTAACGGAAAGCCTGCCTTTCGCGTACCCAGTTGCCGATTCAAATCTCGTGCGGGTGAGGCCTCTCGCTCGCTCTGGACCACTGCCCGGTGGGCCAATGGGTTGGCAGTGACTAGTCAGCACGAGCACGAGGGTGGAGGGGCCTTGACAGCTGGTCCCGACCGTTGCTGTTCGGGAAAGGAGAGGGAGAGGGGGACGGATGGTACGGTCCCCCGGCAGCGCGGGTGGCGAGTGTTTTGCGGCTATTGCGGGGAGGAAGCGGATGCTGGTTCGGCCTCCGTTCCCAGCCCCAGCTGTTCGGCTGTTCCAGCTGGTGCTCCCATCTGTTGCTGATCAATGAACTGCAATTGTTTAACGTACACTGTAGCTTCATTGCTCCACATACACCATGACTTCCTTTTTCTTTATACAGCACATGCTCCGGACCGCTACAAAGTATTCTTTACTCCAGGGGCGGAGCTAGAGCTCAATAGGCGCTGCGCCAATTAGTTGTACCCCGTGATTAGGCTCTAGACTCGGACAGCTGGGTGCATAAATTTCAGCTTAGAGGTGCATATTGGGTGAAAAATCTAAGGGTAACAATTGCTTTCTGATTTTTGTCTAGCTGTTGCCACAACCACGGTCCAGAAACGTTGCACCGCCTCTGTTTTACTCCGATTTTGGAAAAATGGAACTGGTATTTCAACGTGTTCTATGGCCCATGTCATCCTCGTCTTAAGTTCTTTGTTTCATATGCAACTGCTTATTGCCTTGTTGCCACTCTACAAGTTGATGTACAGTTTCACCAGCAAACAACAATAACAAAAAAATCATTTTCATGTGGCAAAATAGTATAGATCTATGAGTTATCGTCCAGATCGATATATAAATTAGATTGTGTTTAATATCGCAGATACGCGAGTAAATGCCAAAATCAATGTATACTTTTTTTATTCCGCTACGATTATTCTGAGTAACGAATACTTGCTTGCAGACCACAATGTACTAGAAAAAAAAGAGCATCTTAAATTTATTCGATAGGATGATACATTGCAAACCGTGTATTTCCAGCGTAAATGTGCTTTTTATTTACTCCGGTATGAGTAAATACTTGCTTGCAAAACAACATTGAAAAATAACTAGCTAAACCACCTTAAATTCGAGTAATTCTACAATAACTAGCTTTTTTTTAGAGGAAACTAGCAATATACTATGATGGAAAGCCTGTTGAGTGGAAATGATGTCACCATTTGAATGTTGGCATAGCCATTAGAAGAAAGAAAAACACAGAAATATCAAACTCTTTCAAAAATAATGGGTGGAGATCCTGATCAACAAGTAGCTTTTGTTAGCAAATAATGCGAAAAAACAAGATCGAACACGAGACACGATTTAACGTGAAAAAACCCTTACGGGAAAAAACCACAGAATACAATCATTATTGAGGAGAGTTTACAAATAGGGATGATACATGGCTCATCTAAGATGTCTTATCTGTCTTACCCTACCGTCTACATATATATAGTCAGCTCACGCATCCGTACTTGGTTGCGTTGCCGAGGTGGGACTAAACCCTGTGCAATAAATTTGGATCACATCACAACAGCTTTAGTATCGCCACATCTATTTTGCACATGGGTTGGAGGTTCTGCTTGGCAATGTGTCCTTTCCTAAGCATAAAAGAAGCATGACTCCTTTTAGAGCGGCTAGATGCACGCGCGGTTTGATCACAAATATTCAAGCAACTTTTTTTCCGAAATATTTGCTTACAAATAAGTAGATGTCTGAGTAAATATGTAGTTTACGATCAATATGGCTATATCAAGATAAATATATATCTAAATATTAGTACCATATTCCGTAATCGCGAGTGCACGTGAACTGCACATTTTTTTGCATGTTAGATGATGGGGATAGAGGTGTAGTGCCATTAATTAGGAGATGTGGTCATGCTTAAAGTCCACATTATATTTGGGATATTTTAGTATTATATAAATCAATTATTTAAAGGACTTGACACCAAACCAACCGATGTCATTTGAAGCAATTGATCTGATGGTCGTATTAATCTGTATGTATACATTGAAAGCGCGGGCGTATGCATGAAAGAAAGCAGTTGATCATGTTTTCCAGAAATCACCGTCGCAAACGGTTTTAAAGGTCATCACAAACGGTTTTGGGAGGCGCTTGTGATATACCGGTTGCGATGCCTCGAGACATCACAAACGGTTTATAATCCTGCGACCTCTCTCTCGCGTGACTCCTCTACCACTGCACCACACTCTCACATGTAACTAGATACCGTTATGATTCCTACCATATTATACTAAACTGAGTATAAATTGCTTGTTTGAGGCCCTAAATGATTTCAAATTAAAAGTTGTCAGCTACAAAGTTTCATAACTTTTTAAAATCTACAAGTCTTATTTTGGTAGTTTCTCCATCCGAGGTCGTTTATAAAATTTGAATTTCAAATTTGAGAATATTCAAACTTAATTTTTGTTGACTAGATGATTTTAAATAAAAAAGTTGTCAACTACAAAGTTTCATAACTTACTGTGATCTATAACTCTTATTTTGATTATTTCTTCATCTGAGGTCGTTTGAAAAAACTCAAATTTAAAATTTTAAGAACTACAAACGTACTTTTCATTAGTAAAACAAATTCAAACTAAAAAATTTTAAACTACAAAGTTGTATAACTTATGAAGATCTAAAACTTTGATATATGTCATTTCTTTATCCCATGTAGTAAGAGTAACATTGTTCATAAATTTTATAGATCTATTATAGTTTCAGAAAAGTCTACGAGAAATATAGATTTTATGAATAATATGCATATGAATTTATCGAATGAAGAAATGATCAAACTAAAAGTTCTACATCTTGATAAGTTATACAACTTTGTAGTTCAACACCTTTTGATTTGAATTGATTTACTACTTCAAAATTTGGTTTTAATTATGACTTTGCGTCACAAACGGTTTTTCCATATGATATGGACTATCACAAACGGTTTTTCCTACAATCCCTTTGTGATGGTGCTCGGAGGCATCACAAACGGTTTCTGCTATAAATCATTTGTGATGCCCCACATCACAACCGGTTGCAATGGCTAGTGAGCCCAGTAGCCTTATAACTAGTTGTGATGCTAGTATCACAAACGATTGTGATAGACCGTTTGTGAAGCCGATTTCTGTAGTAGTGATATAAGTATACAAAACTAATGACAATATTAATTAACTTACTAACAATAAAGTATCCGAAGTTCCAATCAGCTAATATCTGGCTGTTGTTTTAGCAGCTGCTTCGACCATTTCAGAAAGATGCCATATGAAATACTGCAATAGTGCAAATAGAACACTACGAAATGTGCTCAATATTCCCTGAAAAATGTAATATGCACAATATTGTGGTGCAACATCTTTCCTGAGGGTATTCATATCATGAACTGTCTACCAATCATTCAATTGACAATTAAAATAAAGATATAATAAATAAAGCACATCAAGTTTGATTTGTTTCCCCGGTATAACACGTGAATGCTACCACCAGCCATTTGTTTGGATCATGTGCTTTCCAGTTCCCATTGTGCATGTCTCTGTGCTCAATAATTGCTTTTGCAACACCACTTTTACTGCTGCACGTATTGTGCAACCATCTTCCATCGCTACAACAAAAAGAGTCTATGCTAACGGGTCATTAGAAAATTCTCAAAATTCATTTTGAAGCCGACCATCTAACTAAACTCATTGTAAAAAATCCATCAGTGATAATCAAATATTACATCTTATATTGGAAAAAGTCCAAATTACTACACTCAAGTATGGACCAAGTCGCCAAGGAGCTCATGGTGTAGTGGTAAAGGCCACTAGCTAGAAGGCTCCCACCCAGGGTTCAAATCCTGAGTGAGGCACATTAAACTTTAGGGGTCTCCCTTGGGGTATTTCTTTCAAAAAAAAAGTATGGACCAAGTCTGGATAACCCCCTAAAGTATTTTTTGATTCATTTTACACCTTAAGTATCTCAATCGGTCCAATTTACCCGTTCGTAAGATTTGTACTTTTTTCTTTTTTGTTTCTCCATGTACAAGTGGCGTTTCAAGTTAAAATCTTTGTGGGATGATAGATCACCACATGAAGTATTTTAAAAAATATAATACGAATTTTTCATTATTATTTTGGAAGGCTATAATATGTAATAATAAATTAACCATATTGATAGAAAATTTTATGAGAAAAAATTATATTACATTTTCTAGAAATACTTTATGCGGCTATCTATCATCTCACACAGTTTTAACTTAAAACATGGCTTGTGTATATAGAAAAAAAAGACAAATCTTGCGAAGGGGTAGATTGGACCGATCGAGATAATTGTGGGTGTAAAATGAACCAAAACATACTTTAGGGGTTATCCGGACTTTGTCGATACTTGAGGGTAGTAGACTATTTTTTATATATACATCACATGTGATTTTTTATGTAAAACCATCTGGGATGTATTCGGTCATTGTACACATTTTTTTTCTAAAAAATCTACTTCTAACATAGCGATCGTAGACGATTGTCAAAATTCCATTAGTAACTTATAACATACATTAATTTATATTTTTGGTATCTTTTAAATTAAGTTGATGTGACAATGAGATTTGATAGAGTTGAATGTCATACCGTCCTCATCTCTACTCCCTCCGTCCCTAAATAACTGTCGCCGTTGGTTTCCGTGCCATGACTTAGATTCGATTTGTAGAAAATATGTGCAACATCTTAATCTTCAAAAAAATTTGTTAAAAACTAGATTCAAATATCTATCTAATGATATTTATTATGTACCATAAATATTAATATATATTTTTTAATATTCAATCAAAGTTGTTTCTCGGGAAGCGAAAACGACAGATAAAAAGGGACGGAGGGAGTAGTTGTTAATTTGTATAATGTTTGCTAACTTTTTTGAACTGGTTGTTAGGCTATTCCCAGTGGGGATTTCATTTTTGTGTTTCTAAGAATGCCACATAAGCAAGTAGACAATTAATTCATAGATGAAATGGTTCATACAATGCATTGTTTCATTTTGATGTTTCATAGTCAATGCATGCAAGACACAAACTTATTGGAAACAGTTTATAGAGAGTTTCATCTAGATGAAACCCATTTCATCTCTCTCCTCATTAACTCTTTGCCACATCATCTAAAATGCTGATTTGGCACCCTATTTAATGTGCATGAAACTCTATGAAACCTTGCACTGGGATTGGCCTTAGCATCACAGGGACTCCCCCAAAAAAAAACTACGACCAACGTGAACCTCATAGGTGCACGGGCCCACCTGTAGAGGGGGCAGTCAAGTTGGGGCCACCTGGTAGGTGGCTGGCCCTAGGAGATTGTGGCTAGGAGTTTGGACCCCAAGAGGTGAGGGTTCCGAGACTCGACGATGTCACTTGGTGAATCTCCTTAGAATCTTGCCCAAGGAAATGTCTCTCTCCACTCTAGTGACAAAGGCATATGGACCTAATTGCGTATCTCGTATGCTTGGTGTCATACCTAACTTAGTTTGTATGCTCCAGTAGTGGCCCATGAGTACGGGATATACATGTGTGTAGTGCCACTTTGCTAGTTTACAAAGGGTGAAGCCAACTTATAAGCCTATGTTGAAGGTCCTTGTTTGGTTTTGGTAATTGAGTGACAACTTAGGTGGACTAATATGTGTTTAAGTGAAATACACAGGTAATTATGTGATGAAGGAGCTCATTGCATATGAGACATGACATGGAGTCATGTGACTAAGCGGAGAATATCAAGAAAAAACTTGGCTTGATGGACCGGTTGCAAGTGTGAAGGGCAAGTCAGAGGCTAAGCGCTGGACCGCGTGGCGGGATGCTTGAGCAATGACTTGGCGCCGATGGACCGATGCAACAGTGAAGAGCAAGTGAAGTCAAGATCGATGAACCAATACGTCGCATGATGATATGAAGTGGATCATATCATTTGTGATGACGTTGGTGCATGTGTTGCATCAACATTGGAGAAGATGGAATGGAATGCGCAAGGCAAAGGTATAACCAATAGGCATTTCATTTAACCGGTCATAGGTGAGTAGAAAAGTTTATGACCGGGTTTAGGATAGATGCCCGTACTATCAAGAGGGGCAAACTTGTTTGCATATCAATCATCTAGTGCCACTTGATCAATAACTTGCATGGTTTGCATTTAGATGAGTGCCAACTAACCTTGGGAAAGGGCGTTGTTGAAAATCTTGAGGAACTCTGTTCTGACAGAAAGATCGGACAGTCCGTGGTGGTGTGGTAAAGAGAGCGGAAAACCCTTTGAGAAATGTTTGTGAAAATACTAACTCACTCACACATAAGGTGGTACACTTATGGGGTTTGTACATTTGCAAAGGGTTGAAGGTTTGGATGATGGTTATGGCTCGGTGTGATCTTGGTTTGCAATTCTGCTTTGCTCCAAAGTGTTTTGGGTCAATATTTTAGTTTGGTTGGATAGCCCTCTAAATGAGCTTTCCATAGAGTCCAAGATCACCTAATTTGGACATCGGAGCTAAAAGTTATGGCCATTTTACCGAGCTTCGGTTGTGCTTAAAAAGGGTCCGCCTATCTGGTGGCGGACCGTCCGGGGGGTCTAGACTGTCCGCGACCAGGCGGGCGGACAGTCCGCAGTTGTTTTTCAATGCGAAAAATTTTGTGACGCAGTCTGTCCGGCGTGATGTGGCGGACGGTCCGCAGGCAAAATTTTGTGAGGCGGACCGTTTTCGCGGACTGTTTACACAGAGACGTTTTCGAGCGTTTGAGAGAACTTGTGAGGCGGACGGTCCGCGGGCAAAAGTTCGAGTTCGGTCGGTTGATTTTAGTGTGGGGTGGATGGTCCGCGCCTGATGGGCAGACGGTCCACCAGAGCTCTAACGGTCATCTCTGACACATTTTATAGCCGTTGAGATCTGAGGCGAACGGTCTGCCAGTTGTACTACGGACGGTCCGCCAGTTGCGTTGTTTGAGCATAACGGCTAGTTTTCTCCCTCCATCTATAAATAGGAGGGTGCCTGGGGCTTAGGATGGGTGGAGCACCTTGGGAATGTGTTTCCCATGGTAGTGCTTGCCTTGGGAGTCCACTAACTCACTTGTTCATGCTAGATTGCGAATCTATTGCGAGTGAGTGCGAGTCTAGTGCATTGCTTTGAGAGATTGCATTGAGTGGCAATAGGTGTTCGTGTTGCAAGTCGGTTTGCTTGTTACTCTTGGAGGTTGCAACCTCCTAGACGGCTTGGCGGATTGAGGCTCCGTCGAAGCACGCAAGGAGATCGTGTGGTGCTCCGGAGAAGGATTTGTGAGGGGGATTGTGCTCACCCCGCGGGGATCGCGAAGAGCAAATCTAGTGGAGCATGGCATTGAGTTACCTCACTTGCGAGTGGTGTCTTGGAGTGCCCGGAGTGGCCAGCGGCTTGAGAGCTTTGCCCAAGAACCATCGAGGTGTTGGTCGACACAACGAGGATTAGCTTGGTGGCAAACAAGTGAACCTCGGGATAAAAATCACCGTGTCAACATTGTCTACTCTTCTCAGTGGTTTGCACTTATTGATCACAAGCATTGTATTTACTTCCTTTTATATATATCTTGTGCTTGTGAGGTTGATCTCATAATTAGTTGGCTTGTGTAGCTTGCTAGTTGTCTTCTTGCTTGTGTAGCTAGAAGTAGTGATCTTGTGACTAATTAGCTTGTGTAGCTTAATTAGTCTCTTTGCTTAGTTTGTGTAGCTAAGTAAATTGAGCCTTTGGATTAGACTTGTGTAGTCTTGTCCATTGAGCATTGCTAGTGGGCTTAGGGGCTTTGTGCTTTTGCTTACTAGTTGTGTAGGAGCTCCCCGGTGTGTGAAGTACTAGTGGCATAGGTTTGTGTGACCTTGCTCCTAGAATTATTTATGTGAGCTCGTGCTAGCCCGGCACCTTAGTCGCTTGTTTAGGATCTTTTATAAGGTGCTATTGAACTTAGATAGAGGGGTGAAGTCTTGGCTAGACCAATAGTTTTAATTCCGCATTTGTTTCGGTTAGCCGGCGAGTTAAATTTTAGAAAGGACTATTCACCCCCCCCTCTAGTCCGCCATCTCGACCCTACATGTGTCTTCCCGCCATAACACCTTTGAGTTAACCGTTTTACATGAAGTAAGGATGAAAGTGTAAACATAGTGTTATGTGTACACGTGCACGCCCTTTGGAAGGGTTGTGTGGGGAGGCTTTGGAGGGCGAAGTGTTATAAATCGTATGAAAGCCGGCCCTAGCGATTGCACGTCCGGGTCAGTGTGTGGGCATATGGCGTATGGTGCGTGTGGCCCGGGTAGAGCACACAACATGGCATATGGCATCAGCACTGGGCGTACTGTCATGCACTAAGAGGGAACATTCCTGGACATTAGTCTGTGGGGGTGAGTTGGGCTAAAGTGAATGTCAGGTTCTTTGGGGGAGGGGGTTCTCTTTTAGCCATAGCACCTTCGGGTTAACCCTTTTACACAAAGCGAGGATAAAAGTGTAAGCAAAGTGCTATGTGTACGTGTGCACACCCGTTGAAGGGTTGTGTGGTGTGGCTTCGAAGGGCGGGGTGTTACACTTGGCGCACCTTCCCCATAAGAAACCATCATTATGGTAGATCGAGCCTGTGCATGCATATGTATATATCTAGGGACTTGTCTAAACTTGTGAAGATAGTGATGAACATGGGTTTTGCTTAAGATAGTGGACTTTTGTTTTGCTCAAGGCATGTTGTGGAGGTTAATTATGACTAAGCTTGACAAGGGTTTGAACTTGATAAGATAGATTTAAATTCAAGCTCTTAAAATTCTCGAAATGCATGTGCTTGTCATATAATCTTGCATCATGTTTACATTTGTGCATTTGTCTTGAATTATATTACATATAGGAATAAAAAAGGAGAAGAATCACACTTAGAGATTGTTGTACACGGGCTGGTGTGTTTTTACATCTTGATAAGTGTTGATTAGAGAAATGTGCTTAGTCCTTGTTAAAGGACTATTTAGTCAGATCCAAATCAGTTTAAGTCTTCCATACTTATCTTATAGGCGAAGCTCATACATTTCCTTTTTTTGTGCTTCTTCCCTGCTTGTTTCTTGTTTGCTTGCTTTGAAAAATCTTAGTTGTCTTATTTCAAAGGAGGCTTGAGGGAAGAAGTCATCACTTGAAATTATGCAAGTCTTGTGTCTCTTTGCTTTTACTAAAGACTTGTGCAAAAACTAGAGATCTAGATCAGCTCGACATCTTATCTCCACTATAAAATATCTTGACATATAGTGAATGACATTCCAATAATACTCTCAAATTGCATCCTTGTTTCCACTTTTAGGCATGAAAGTACATCTGAGAATATAATTAATAGCAGCTGGATGATGCCTAAGCCCATTGGGTGTTCCATATTTGACCTTTAGATCAAGACGAGCAGGTTCATAATAAATCTGGGAGTTGTCATAAAGGTCTTGATGATAGACATCTAGACTAGCTTGATCATCAGTAAAATAGGCATAGTCAAGCTCATTAGCAACAACAAACTCCTCAAAAGTAGCTGAGTACCTACTCTTCCTTGTCATCCACTCTATCCTTTTTTCTTCAATATCAAGTTCATGGGTGGCATAAAACTGTCTAATGAGTGTTTCATTCCAATCACACCTATGTTCAAGAAAGGGTCTGAGTCTAAGTCTTTCAAACATAATAGCCACATCCTCTAAGACTCCCTTGCTAGCAAGATATGGAAAGTCAATTCTTTTATGAGAGAAGACAGTACAACCAAGCAGATGACCAAAGAATGCATTTTCTTGAACCAATGTATGGAAGAAGAGATTATGTGTGTCACGAACTTGATTATAGGTATTAGGATTTCTCACCCTTGCATATTCTCTTTGAGTCCAGACATATCTTGGTGCAGTGTGTGAGTGAATATCTATGAGGTCATCATGAACTCCTGCTCCCCCTTGATGTATGCCTGCATCTTCATCAACCACAAAGTCTTGCTGTGGTCCCATTGAAGATTAAACCTCTGTCTCTCCCACATAGTCACTGTCATGAGAATCATCATCATCAGAACTTGAGACTGTACGGCGTCTCTTGGAGGACCCCTCATCTCCTTTCTTAGTTATCCCCTTCTTGATTCTTCCAGCCAGTGTTTTGAGGACCTTGTGACCACTGTCAAGAATCAATCATCTGAGTCAATACAATAATTATAAATGAATTATATATAATGAGTGAGTTAGCCTAAAGATATCCTGTTCAATTCAACAGCTGACAGTGCCTGGCGGACAGTCCAACTGGACACCTCGGACAGTCCGACAAGTACGGTCGGACAGTCAGACGTGCCCCTCGGACGGTCCGCGAGACACTGTAGCAGCGACGAACATGAAGAGGGGTCCAAAATTTTTTGATTCTCATATATCATCAAATAACCAATAATTTTCAACCAAACTTGAGCCATATCATCATAAGACCGTGACAAACTTATTCCCCAAGACATATCTCCAAATCCATGGCCAGATTTTAGATCAGAACATCAAACCCTAACCATGTTCATCCATAGATTTAACCAAAATAAACAGTGAATCGATAGAAATACGCGGATGACATGATGGAGGATCATGTAGAGATTCCGTAGATGTTCTCGGATCGTCCGGGAAGTGCTCCAATCAAGAGCTTGAGGGAAGGGCTCTTTTCACCACCAAGAAAGAGAGAGAGAGAGGGTATGGATGAAAGTGACTCGTGGTTTGAAGAGGATAGGGCTGCCAATGCTTTTAGATCCCGTCAGCGGTGGCCCCAATTTTTCACGCACCCCTCGGATAGTCCGACCCTCTAGAAAATCAACTCCCGGAGCTACTGAGTGATTCTGTGCAATTTACAGACAGTCCGCGGTCTAGTGGCGGACAGTCCGCGCCCCTCGGACGGTCCGCGGTGCATTGGCGGACAGTCCGGTAGTTACTATTTTTTCTGCTCGAGAACTATCCTTTTGACACTTGTTGTGATGGACCTTTTGGGGTTCATTGCTTCAACAAAGTGATGCATAATTTTCACAATAACACATAATAAAAAAATATGCATCCATGTATAAGAACCATGTTAGATAAACACAAAGCAAGACTAATAAGCACACACACACACACATGCTAGACCTCAAGCCACATTTGAGAAGTCAATGACATTCAATTCATTTCTCAACTTGCAAAACCGAGATTCATCCAATGGTTTTGTGAATATATCAGCCAATTGATCATCCGTGCTTACTCCATCAATCTTGATATCACCCTTGCTCACATGATCCCTAAGAAAATGATGCCGGATATCAATGTGTTTGGTTCTAGAATGCTGAACCGGATTATTTGCAATTTTGATAGCACTTTCATTGTCACATAAGAGAGGAATTCCATTGAATTTCACACCATAATCAAGAAGTGTTTGCTTCATCCATAACAATTGAGCACAACAACTTCCCGCCGAGATATATTCCGATTCGGCGGTTGAAAGAGCTACCGAATTTTGCTTCTTTGAGCACCATGAAACAAGTGAACATCCAAGAAGTTGACAACCACCGGAAGTGTTTTTTCTATCAACCCTGCAACCAGCATAATCCGAATCCGAATAGCCGACTAATTCAAATTGAGCACCTTTTGGATACCAAAGACCAATATTTGGAGTGAATTTCAAGTATCTCATGATTATTTTCACGGCGGTCAAATGACATTCTTTAGGTGCGGCTTGAAATCTAGTGCACATGCATACACTAAACATGATATCGGGCCTAGATGTGGTAAGATAAAGCAAACTACCTATCATGGATCTATAAAGCTTAACATCAACCGGTTTACCTACCTCATCAAGATCAAGATGTCCATTTGTAGTCATAGGTGTCTTGATTGGTTTTGAGTCTTCCATACCAAATTTCTTCAATATATCCTTCACATATTTAGATTGGCAAACAGATGTGCCTTCCTTAAGTTGCTTGATTTGAAGGCCAAGAAAGAAACTCAATTCACCAATCATAGACATCTCGAATTCCTTTGACATCATTTCACCAAATTCTTCACAAAAAGATTCATTAGTGGACCCAAAAATGATATCATCAACCTAGATTTGACAAATAAAAATATCATTTACAATTTTCTTAGTGAATAGAGTAGTGTCAACCTTTCCAAGTTTAAATCCCTTTGATATAAGAAAATTTCTAAGACTTTCATTCCAAGCACGAGGTGCTTGCTTCAATCCATAAAGAGCTTTAGAGAGCTTATAAACATGATTTGGCAACTTATGATCTTCAAAACTGGGAGGTTGCTCAACATACACTAGTTCACTAATTTCACATTTAAGAAGGCACTTTTGACATCCATTTGATAGAGTTTTATATTGTGGGAACAAGCATATGCAAGTAAAATTCTAATTGCCTAAAGTCTAGCTACGGAGCAAATGTTTCATCAAAATCCAAACCTTCAACTTGAGTGTAGCCTTGAGCAACCAACCTTGCCTTGTTTCTTATCACAATACCATCTTCATTTTCTTTGTTGCGAAAGACCCATTTAGTACCAATGACATTATAGTTCTTGGGCCTCTCAACCAATTCCCAAACTTTGTTCCGGGTGAAGTTATTTAATTCTTCTTGCATGACCATCACCCAATCTAGATCATCAAGAGCTTCATCTACACGTTTAGGTTCAAGAGAGGATACAAAAGAATAATGTTGACAAAATGAAGCAATACGAGAGCGAGCTTGAACACCCTTACTCATGTCACCCACAATTTAACCAATGGGGTGATCTTTGGCGACTTGACCATGAATTATTGGTTGAACAATTTGGTCTTGAGAAGATGTAGATGGCGATGTAGTAGAGATCAATTGCTCATTGTCTTGAGGAGAATCATTTATGTTTGAATCACCATTTTCTTGATCTTGAGGTGATGATACATTCACTTGAGTTGAGATAATTTGTTCTTCAACAACATCTTCTTCTTCTCTTGGTCGAATATCACCAATATCCATATTCTTCATGGCTTCCTTTAGACCATCACCTCTCACATCATCCAAGTTGTCCTGTTCATCTTGAGAGCCATTTGTTTCATCAAATTGAACATCATAAGCTTCTTCAACAAATTCCTTGGATTTATCGTAAACTCTATAGGCCTTGCTACAAGATGAATACCCAAGGAAGAACCCTTCATCACACTTGCTTTGGAACTTGGATAATCGAGAACCTTTTCTCAAGATATAACATTTACATCCAAACACCCGAAAATATGAGATATTTGGCTTTCTTCCAACAAGCATTTCATAAGGGGTCTTGTTGAAGAACCCATGACAATATAATCTATTTGAAGAATGGCAAGCGGTGTTGACAGCCTCAGCCCAAAAAGAATCCGACACATTATATTCGGCTAGCATTGATCTAGCCATTTCAATCAATGTCCTATTCTTTCTCTCAACCAATCCATTTTGCTCCGGTGTATATGTGGTTGAGAATTCATGTTTGATTCCCTTTTCATTGCAAAACTCTTCCACACGAGTATTCTTGAATTCACTACCATTGTCACTTCTAACTCTCTTTAATTTTTGCTAAAATTCATTTTCCCCTCTAGTAACAAATTTCTTAAATATATCATATATATCGGCTTTATCATGAAGAAAGAATACCAATGTGAATCTTGAGAAGTCATCCACAATCACAAGACAATAACTATTCCCACCAATACTTCTATATGTTGTGGGCCCAAATAAGTCCATGTGTAATAATTCAAAAGGTCTTGTGGTGGACATAACACTCTTGGTTGGATGAGAGTTGGCTACCTGTTTTCTGGCTTGACAAGCACTACACAATTTGTCCTTTTCAAATTTTACATCTTTCAAACCAAGAACTAGATCATGCTTAATCAATCGATTGAGTTGTCTCATTCCAACGTGACCTAGCCTTCTATTCCATAACCAACCCATAGACACTTTAGAGAATAAGCAAGTGGAAAGATTCGCCTCTTTAGATGAGAAATCCACTAGATATAAGATATCATATCGAAATCCCTTGAAAATTATTTCTTTTTCATCAAGAGAGGTTACTACAAATTCATTGCTCGTGAAGGAGCATCTATATCCATTATCACAAAGTTGAGCAATAGATAATAGGTTGAAATTCAATGAATCAATTAGCAAGACATTGGATAGCTTATAATCATGAGAGATAGATACATCACCAATGCCTTTAACACCCCACTTGCTATCATCTCCAAAAGTGATATTATCAAAGTCGGAGATATCTTCATCAAGACATGAGAATATCTTCGTTTCACCGGTCATGTGGTTTGTGCAACCACTATCAATTACCCAATGTCTTCCTCCGGCGTTGTAATTCACCTACACAAGAAAATCACTTTCTCTTAGGTACCCAACTTTTCTTGGATCCTTCAACGTTAGTGATCAAAACTTTAGGCACCCAAATAGATTTTAATCTTGTGTTAGCCATAGAGCGACCAATGAATTTAGCACACACAACACCCTTTGAATCTTTCGTAAGGATATAAGATGGATCAAAATATATGGTCTTCTGGCTCTTGCATTTGTGATTCACATGTAATTTTGTCTTGCAAATGTGACACATCTTGACTGTGGCTTCTTCTTCCAATGTCACATTTGATTTGACAAACTTGGTCTTCTTGGGACTGAAAGCCGTTTTCCCTAGCTTGGGCACACAATCAATGCCATTCTTGTTCAATGTGAACTTGACATGACTTCCAAACCACTTGGCAAGATCCTTGGACAAACAATCCACTTCTTTCTTCAAAGATTCATTTCCAATAATAAAAGAGACACATCACTAGAATCTTTTTCACTAATGCAAGAGCTTGTGCTTGTGCTACAAGAGAGGTTAGTTTGACAAGACATACAAGTTTTGCATTTAACATTCTCAATAATAGCTTTTCCTTTGTCCTCTTGTGCAAGGAGTAAGTTGTGAGCTTCCTTAAGCTCCTCATGCTTTCCTTTGAGGATCCCCCACGACGTGTTGAGAGTGTCATGTGATTCCTTTAGGTTGGTATGAGAAGACTTTAGCTCCTCATAGGATTTTTGGATTGAAATTTTTTGCAACTCAAAATCCTTCAATTTTGTCTTTTTCTTGCGCAATTTGTCATCGGATTTTATAAGCAAGTTTGCAAGATCCATATAAGAAAGTGCATTATCATGACAAACATCATCATCATCACTTTCTTCTTCATCTATTATTACCTTCAAAGTACCCTTGGCCATGAGGAAATATGGCTTGGAGAAGAGCGATGGAGCTTCCTTGATTGCAACTCCGGCAATACTCTTTGAGGGCTTGACTTAATCTTCGTCCTCACCGAAACTTACAGCGGAATCCCATTCAACGAAGTAGGCTTGCCCATTCTTCTCCCTCTTGTAGTACTTCTTTTTCTTGTTCTTGCTAAATTAGCCTTCTTTCTTGTTTGGGCAATTTATTGATATATGTCAATTTCTCCACAAGTGAAGCATTCTTTTACTTCAAATGGATTCTTCTTTGAAAATTGATTTTTCTTCCCAAATTTCCTTTTCTCAAGGACCTTCTTGAGCCCTCTAAGAATAAGAGCCATCTCCTCATCAGAGTCTTCATCAATTTCTTCACGATTGTCCTCTTCTTGAGTGGCTTTGGCCTTGAGAGCAATATTCTTCTTTTCTTCACTTGTTGATTGATTATGAGTTTTTTTTTGAGATTGCTTGAATATGTCATGTGTGAGCACTTCACCAAGCACCTCCGTGGGAGTCAAGGTCTTCAAGTCTTCTCTCACAAGCAATGTGACTATTGTCTCATATTTCTCCGGGAGACATCTAAGAAATTTGTGAGAGAAGTCTTGATCTGGCACATCAAAATCAAGACACTTGAGCTCATTCACAATATCATTCAACCGGTTGAACATGGTTGAAATGTCTTCGTCCTTCTTCATTGTCAACTCGTTAAATTTGCCCTTGAACACATAGAACTTTGCTTCCTTGACCGAGGATGTTCCTTCATATATTTCCGCAAGCTTATACCAAACATCCTTGGCAATAGTGAGACCCTTGATACGGTTGAATTGATCAAGTGATAAGCCCTCATTTAAGATGCACAAAGCTTCCTCATTGAGATCTTCATTCTCTAGATCGGTTGGTATTTTGCTATTCTTGTCTAGAATGACAAATCCATGTTCCACAATATTTCAAATCTTTCTCCCGGCTGTTTTTAAATAGGTTGTCATTCTAGTTTTCCAATAATAATAGTTTTCTCCATCAAAGTAAGGTGTCTTCCTTTGCTTCATTTTGTTCTCTCTAGCCATTTAATCCCACTCCAAGATGGTTAAATCCCTCAATTTAGGAGTACTTAGCTCTGATGCCACTTGTAGGATCTAGGATTACCAACTAGAGGCGGTGTGAATAGGCGGTTTAAACTTCAATCACAACACTAGAGAAATTTAATTAGAATCACACAGGGAATTAAATCTCTAGCTATTCTAAGCCTATGTTGAGGGGTTTGCAACCTAGGATGACAAGATACAATTTAAGTTCTAGATAGATAACTTGCTCAAATTAAATTGCTCAAAGTAACCAACAATAGATAACTCACAAACAAGAGAGTATCGATGACTTGCCGGCCACCGCTAATCCACGTTGAGATGGATTCAATGTTCAACCGCTTCTCTATCAAGACTCCTCTTGATCTCTAAGCCGGTTAGAACCAAAGAACCGCTCCAAATCTCAATTTCACTAAAGTTGCTCTCCACCACTCCGGCGAGGTGAGCACAAGAACCTCTCACACCAATCTTCCAAGGCAACTTCACAATCTTCTTGAAGTACTCAATGGAATCATGAGATCCAAGCCGTCTAGGAGGCGGCAACCTCCAAGAGTAACAAATCAACTCGCTCGCTTGATGAATCCCTGGTGCCACAATGATCAAATCCTTGATGCAATGCACTAGATGCTCTCAATGTCACAAAGAAATGCAATCTCAAAGCAAGTGAGTGAGAGAGAGGAGAACAAGGGCTCTAGAATGTCAAGAAAGCTTCCCAAGGTGCCCAGAGAGACAATAACCCCGCGGGGTTGAAGTATATATAGCCCTCTCCTCAAAACTAGCCGTTACGTACAAAAACGTGTGGAAAACGGCCACCTCGGACTGTCCGACCTGCACCCTCGGACTGTCCGACCTGCACCCTCGGACTGTCCGCGTTCAAAACTTAACAGTCACAACGTGTAGTCAAACGTGTGTCAGAGATGACCGTTGGGCAGGCTGAACAGTCCGACCTGCACACATGGACTGTCCGAGACAACCTCAGACGGTCCGCCAGGCAAGGTCGGACGGTCTGACCCCCCGGAACATAAAAAACCGTCTCTGTATAAATTCGAGCTATTTTACGGACCGTCTGATCCCAATCACGGACAGTCAGCGCACAACTCGCCTAGTCAGCGCACATGGGCCCACAGTCAACACAAGTCTTCGGACAGTCCGACGGACAGTCCGACCTACACCCTCGGACTGTCCGACGGACTATCGGATAAGTCCGAACGCAATTTTCCAAAGTTTTTATAAATTAATATTATTTAGATTTCTCGAACTGTCCGAGCCAGAGCCACGGACAGTCCAACCAGTCTTGACAGAACTGGATTTCCACGAGATTTTCAACAACACATTTTCCATGAAGGTTACCGCTCATTTAGATGCACAACATGCAAATAAATGATCAAAGTGGCACTATTGACACGTCAAGCTAATGGCGTTGATCCCTCTTGATAGTACGGCTAACTAGCCTACCAACCCGGTCATATTACATCCTCTAATCTTCTCATTACCGGTCAAATATAAAAACCCTATCTTATACCTTTGCCTTGAGCTTCCCATGATCCAAAGCATTCATGCAACTCACACATCATATCTTGAAGCTCATTCCAACTCTTGGGACTAACCTATTCTCATTATCTCAAATGAAATTGTTAGTCCACAATAGTTGTCATTAATTACCAAAACTAAAATAGGGGCCTAGATGCCTTCACATAGTGAGGGACTAAAATTCAGAAAAGCAATCTAAAAAGAAAAATTGTGAGGCACTAATTGGTTGATAGGACAGCGGAAATAATGATGAACAAATATTTTTGTAGGGCTATTTTTTGGACTATAGGACGAAGACACAAAACTAAACTAGGGTAAGCCTGACGGTAATACATGTGTCTCTGATTACCACTTGATGGGAACTAGGGTGTCCGATCTTCCGTCTGGTAAAGGATAATTCATATTGAGCGGAACGCAACACACCGATCCGACTTCAAGTCAGCAAACTTGAACCCTACAATCTTAGCACCACAACTCCTCTAGTTATCAACCGTGTCACAACCTGGTTGACCTCGCCAAGAAGGCTAATCCCTGCCTGTGAAACAAAGAACACAAGCAAGAACTCGAAAGAATGCGGCACTCAACAGGAAGTGACAAACTGCAGATGTGTGATTAAGCACAATAGTTGGGGTTCTACAAACCGATGACGACGAAACTATTCTCGACAGAATAATCTAATCAAAACCTAAGCCTAAACGACGACGGCTACTGAGTTTATCATCCTAGGGGTGAGCTAGGGTTGGGGACGCCCCCTAATGGGCTCTAACACAATACATGGCCCAAAGGCCCAAAAGACGATGGCACAACATCTTGACAGATTCTGCATGTCATACTGTTTTCACGATTGCCATTGTCTCAGAAGGAATTTTGATATGGGACCAGTGCGATTGGAAAGCTTATCTCCTTAGCTTTTCATGCATATGTAGAACGTCAAAAACTGATCCTGTATGTGACATGGGCGATGGATTTAGTGTGGGCTGCTCCTGGGCTCCGAGGTGGACTCGAACTTGAGTTTCTATGGGCCTCCACCTTGGAGTCTCGAACCGGATAACCTACAGGCCTCCTTCTTGGCTTGAACATCCTTGCTGGTCTCCTCCAACTCCATGCCATCCCCTAAGCATGGTCATATGCATGGATTTCATGTACTCATCAGTTAGCCTCTCTGCGGCCCCCTCTGCTACTCTAGTTTTGTTGTGTGGGATGCCGGATGGACTCATTCGCTCGACGAAATGGCAAGTGTTCTGCGGCCACCGCTGGTGCCCACTCTGCTCCGGCTCCTCTCCCCCCACCCCTTCCTCTCCACAGCCATCCACGCCGCCCTGCTCAAGTCCTCCTCCCTCTCCAATCCCATCCCGATCCCTGCCATAGCCTTTCTCACCGCCTATGGAAACGCGGGGCTCCCAGGCACCGCTTCCCGCCTGTTCGACGAAATGCCGGCGCGGGACACCGTCACATGGAATGTGCTACTCGCCAGCCTCGTACGACACACGTGCCCCGCCGCCGCAGCTGCCGCATTCCGTGGCATGGCCGCCTCCGGTTTCCCGCCTATAGCCGCCACCCTCTGCACCATGCTCAAGGCATGCGCCACGTTGCACGCCTTCTGCCCTGGCCGCCAGCTCCACGCGCGGAGCGTTGTCTCGTGCCATGGTGATGTCATCATGGATACGGCCCTTGTTGATCTCTACATGAGCTGCAGTCTTATCGAGGACGCCATGAGGGTGTTTATGCTCACCAAGTGCCCAAAGGATGCTGCACTGTACAACACTGTTCTTTCAGTCTGCGTGGAAAATGGCTGGTTTAGGGAGGCTTTCTCAATGCTCAGGTGGACTGAGCTCAATGGAATTTCGCTGACTTGTGCTCTCACGGCCTGCTCAGCTACAACAAACTTGGCTTATGGTATGCAGGTGCATTGCAAGGCTGTTAGTTGTGGGCTTGATTCTGACACAATTATATGCAATGCACTTATTGACATGTATTCAAAACGTGGGAGGACAATGGGTGCACGGATAGTATTTGATCGGATGGCCAGCAGAAATGTGGTTTCGTGGACGAGTATGCACTACCAGAATCCTTCACATCCGCCCGCCTCCTCCGCCTCGGCCATTTTTGGACCCGGTGCTGATGGGGCTTCAGCACCGGGTCCAACGGCTAGGAGCGGGGGCGGCGCGAAGGTGTGTCAGGGCGGACACATTAGCACCGGGTCGTGGCAAGACCCGGTGCTAATGTGCACCCTTTAGCACCGGGTGCAGCCAGCAACCGGTGCTAATGCGCCGAGGCCATTTCGCACCGGTTGCTGGCTGCACCCGGTGCTAAAGGGTGCACATTAGCACCGGGTCTTGCCACGACCCGGTGCTAATGTGTTTGAATATAGGGGCTTCTCCCTCCCCCGCCCGAGCCAGCTGAACACTTAGGCGCTGTGTTCATGCTGCTCGGCCGTGGGAGGGGAGGTGTTGCCCAAATTTTTTTCAAAATTTGTGAAGATTCTACTCATCTAAGGAGCACTACAAGGTACACTCTTTCATTCTCTAATGTTTTATTTAGCTTGTAATCCTTCTATGATTTAGAAATAGAGGGATTTGTGAATCAAAGTAAAGCTAGCTAGAGAGAGCTTGTGTTCTTGGAGGAGAGAGAGGAGAGAGCTTGAGTTCATGGTGGAGAGAGTGTTCATGTTGTGTTTTAAATGGAGAGAGAAGGCAAGCTAGTTATTATTTTGTTTTGTATTACTTGTGAATAGTTATAAGGCTTATAGTAATGTAGTTTTAGAAATTACTAGAAAATCAACATAAAATGCTAGAAAATCTTATAAATTAATAGAAAATCTTATAAATTACTAGAAAATCTTATAAATTACTAGAAAATCTTATAAATTACTAGAAAATCAATATAAAATGCTAGAAAATCTTATAAATTAATAGAAAATCTTATAAATTACTAGAAAATCAATATGAAATGCTAGAAAATCTTATAAATTAATAGAAAATCTTATAAATCTTATAAGGCTTATAGTAATGTTATATTTAATGAATATAGTAATGTAGTTTTAGAAATTTATTTATATAATGGAATATATATTATAATTTGTATTTATTTATATATTAAATTTTTTTATCTTTAAATTGTATTGTATATTTGTTATTGGTTAATAATGTAGATGAATAGACAATGGATGTACGGGGACCCCCACGCTCAGGCGTTCCGTGATGGCCTTAGGACGTTTCTCGATGCCGCCGAGGCTAATAGGACGCCGTCTGGTTTCATGTTCTGCCCATGCACCCATTGTAAAAATATACAATCGTACAAACAAAGAGGTTGTCTTCAGGTGCATTTGATGAGGCACGGTTTCATGAGGAATTATTCGGTTTGGACGAAGCACGGTGAAAGAGGAATTCTAATGGATGAAGATGAAGAAGACGAGGCCGACGACGACATTCCGTTATTGGCTCAATACTACGGTTCCTTTGCATATGCTGCAATGGGTGATGCCGATGAGGAAGATGTTGCTCGGGAAGGCGATGCTCAGGAAGATGTTGCTCAGGAAAATGAACCTACTGATGGACTCGGGCAAATGTTGCGTGATGCCGAGAAAGACTGCGGCAATGATAAGGAACTGAAAAAGATACAGCGCATGTTGCAGGACCACAAGACTGACCTGTACCCAGATTGCAAAGAGGGGCTAAAGAAGTTGGGTAGCACACTTGAACTTCTGCAGTGGAAGGCAGCAAATGGTGTTACTGATAAGGGTTTCGAGGAGCTACTGAAACTCGTAAAGAAGATTCTTCCAGAGGGTAACAAATTGCCATCGACGACGTATCAAGCAAAACGTGTTGTTTGCCCTCTCGGTTTGGAGGTGCAGAAGATACATGCATGTCCTAATGACTGTATGCTCTATCGCGGACAGTACGAACACTTGGATCATTGTCCGGTTTGCACCTGCGCACGATACAAGATCAGACGGGACGACCCTGGTGATGTTGGGGGAGAGCGTTCTAAGAAAAAAATCCCGGCGAAGGTGATGTGGTATTTCCCTCTGATACCCCGTCTGAAGCGTTTGTTCAGGAACAAAGACCATGCCAAACTGATGCGCTGGCACAAAGAAGAACGTAAGCAGGATGGCATGTTGAGACACCCCACCGATGGATCCCAGTGGAGGAACATCGACAGAGCATTCCCAGAGTTTGATGCTGATGCGAGGAATGTTAGGCTTGGTTTAAGTACCGATGGCATGAACCCTTTTGGTGAAATGAGCAGTAGTCATAGCACTTGGCCCGTGACTGTTTGTATCTACAACCTACCCCCCTGGCTCTGCATGAAGCGGAAGTTCATTATGATGCCAGTGCTCATCGAAGGCCCAAAGCAACCTGGCAACGATATTGATGTGTACCTATGACCATTGGTTGATGAACTTTTGCAGCTGTGGAAGAATGAAGGTGTTAGCATGTGGGATGAGGACAAACAGGAGCAGTTTGACCTTCGAGCACTGCTTTTCATAAGCATCAACGACTGGCCTGCACTAAGTAACCTATCAGGACAATCAAACAAAGGATATAAAGCATGCACTCACTGTTTAGAGGAAACCGAAAGCATGTATTTGAAACATTGTCGTAAAGTTGTGTACATGGGTCACCGTTGATTCCTTCCGGCGAAGCATGAGCTACGAAAGAAATGTGCGCATTTTGGCGAGAATGCTGACTGCCGTACAAAGCCGAGACACCGGAGTGGAGAAGAGCTATTTGATATGGTGAAGGACCTACACGTGTGTTTGGCAAGGGAGACGGAAGCCAGGCTGCTCCGACGGGCGAGGATGGTCGTGCCGCGATGTGGAAGAAGAAGTCTATCTTTTGGGAGCTAACTTATTGGCAACGTTTAGAGGTCCGTAACGCGATTGATATGATGCATCTAACGAAGAATCTTTGCGTGAACTTGATAAGCTCATACTATGGAATCATAGAGGAGATATGGGAACTAGAGTACGGACCTTTGAAGATCCCACTGTTCAAGTGCCAATGGGTGAAGCTGACTGGAGGAGGTGTTAAAGTTGAAGCGGACTATGGAATGACGTTAGTGGACCTAAACAAGATTGGCTTTCTAGACGAACCGTTCGTCCTGGCCAAAGCTGTCACACAAGTTTTTTATGTGAAGGACATGGCTAGCAGACTGAAGAAAGGGGCGGATAAGAAAGGTGGGGGTAAGCAATTGGACCCATCACAAGACGAGCCAAAGCGTCATATAGTTCTTCCTGGAAAGAGAAAAATCGTAGGAGTTGAGGACAAGACGGATGAAGATTATGATATGCTCGATGGCCGGCCTCCATTCTCAGTGGCTGATGACCCAAGCATCCTGTTAGCGGCGGAGGAGACACCGTATCTACGGCGTGATCACAATCAAGGAACATTTGTAAAGAGGAAGTTTATTAGTGTCTGAGTAAACGATGATGCCATGTAATTTAATTGCACTATGTTCCACCCAATTTGTAATAACTATATTTGCATTTATGTTCCACCTATGTTCTAAGATTTTCTATTGATTTATAAGATTTTTTTTATTAATTCTAGCATTTTATATTGATTTTCTAGTAATTTATAAGATTTTCTAGTAATTTATAAGATTTTCTAGTAATTTATAAGATTTTCTAGCATTTTATATTGATTTTATAGTAATTTATAAGATTTTCTATTAATTTATAAGATTTTCTAGCATTTTATATTGATTTTCTAGTAATTTATAAGATTTTCTAGTAATTTATAATATTTTCTATTAATTTATAAGATTTTCTAGCATTTTATATTGATTTTCTAGTAATTTATAAGATTTTCTATTAATTTATAAGATTTTCTAGCATTTTATATTGATTTTGGAAACTGGGCGCCAAACGAAAATTTGGGGCCTTTAGCACCGGGTTCATCTAAAATCCGGTGCTAAAGGCCCCCAATTTTCGTTTGGCGCCAGTTACGGCCTTTAGCACTGGGTGTAGAAGACCCGGTGCTAAAGGGGGGGCCTTTAGCACCGGGTGCTGTACAGACCCGGTGCTAAAGGGCCTTTAGCAACGGG
The DNA here is from genome assembly GCA_033239725.1 of Echinochloa phyllopogon. Taxonomy (NCBI): domain Eukaryota; kingdom Viridiplantae; phylum Streptophyta; class Magnoliopsida; order Poales; family Poaceae; genus Echinochloa; species Echinochloa phyllopogon. The sequence goes on from BTCW01000014.1 coordinate 23,729,484, forward strand.
TCGTGGCTGCACCCGGTGCTAAAGGCCTTCGTCTGGCGCACAGTTACGGCCTTTAGCACCGGGTGTAGAAGACCCGGTGCTAAAAGGCCTTTAGCACCGGGTGGTGGGAAGACCCGGTGCTAAAGGGGGGGCCTTTAGCACCGGGTGCTGTACAGACCCGGTGCTAAAGGGCCTTTAGCACCGGGTCGTGGCTGCACCCGGTGCTAAATGCCCCTGACCTATATAGGCCTGGGACTTCTCTCCCCTCCCTCACTTCGCCCTCATCTCACAGATCGACGCCACAGAAACCGCCGCCTCGTCTCCTCAGCCGCCGCCGCCCGTCGTCCCCGCCGCCGTCGTCGTCCCCGCGCCCGTCGTCCCCGCCGCCCGGCCGTGGTCACCCGTGGTCCCCGCCGCCGTCGTCGTCCCCGCGCCCACGCCGCCGCCACCCGTGGTCCCCGCGCCCACGCCGCCGCCGCTCGTCGTCCCCGCCGCCGTCGTCGTCCCCGCGCTACGCTAGTTGAAGTGAGTGCATGGGTTGGGAAAGGTTGTTTTGCATGGAACAGGGAAACTTTAATCTGTAGGATTGGGATTGCTTTGGGTTTTATACCTAATACTAGTATGAAATTTATGTGTTCCCTTGCCGACATATGATTCTACATCTGATATGCATGGCTCAATTGTGCTCAAATTGCCAACAATTATATGCATTGCGAGATGATGCCTTGACAATGGCGGATCAACAAACTGAGTCAAAGGTTCATTAGCTTGTTTTTCTTAAGTTCTGTTATCTGGCTCCATGGTTAGATGCATCCTATTTGTATCTCAAACCGAGAAACAAAGAAGATATGGACAGCTCAAGGATTTTTTTTGTTTCCTCATTTTTTGTTTCCTTATTTGAGTTCGCCGCACGAATAATAATAAAAAATGCATTTGAGTATTTTGGCTATGTGAAGAGAGAGTAAAACTAGTAGTTGAAATCGTGTCATCAATCCCAAAGTCTTGAATCCCTGATGCATATATGCATTTCCTTGTACGCTATATTTGTTCTACGTTGACAGTATCAGATAAATGCAACGACGCCTCAAGACACTGGTGTATTTTCTTGGTCAGACCCAACTTATCATTGCCAACACATATAGACTGAAAGGAATTAAAAAGGCGATCTTGCTGGATCTAGTACTAGGGCTCAAAACTTCATTGAAATTCATATGTTTGAAATGTATATTGGAAATGTTATATGTTTGAAATGTATATTGGAAAATGGTTCATTTAAATGTATATTGGAAATTCTATGTATATTAGAAATATATGTGCTTCATTTAAATGTATATATTTCTTATCAATTATTTTTAATTCTATGTATATTAGAAATATATGTGCTTCATTTAAATGTATATTGGAAATGTTATATGTTTGAAATGTATATTGGAAAATGCTTCATTTAAATGTATTGGAGATATTTACATTGAAATGTATATTGGAAATGTTATATGTTTGAAATGTATATTGGAAAATGCTTCATTTAAATGTATATTGGAAATTCTATGTATATTAGAAATATATGTGCTTCATTTAAATGTATATATTTCTTATCAATTAATTTTAATTCTATGTATATTAGAAATATATGTGCTTCATTTAAATGTATTATCGGAAATTCTATGGCGTACCCGAACCCACCGCGCACCCGAACCCCTTAGCGAATCCGTTTTTCGCGCACCGACCCCCTTAGCGAACCCGTTCGCGTCACGTACCCGAACCCTTAGCGAATCAATTCACACCGCGCACCCGAACCCCTTGGCGAATCAGTTTTTCACGCACCGACCCCCTTAGCGAAAATGTTAGAAATATTGGGAATATGTATGCTTTGTATATATTTCTTATCAATTATTTTTAATCCTATAGATGGCGGACAACAACAACCCCGTCCCACCCATGCAAGAGGACAACAACACCCCTGTCCCACACATGCAAGAGGACAACGACACGTTCTTTCTGAATGAACTTTTCAATATTGTAACCCAACCAATGTCCATGGATGATGTGTTGGGGATCATTGGAAGGGACGACAATATCCAGGGCGACAATGTTGCAAGGGCCAAAAATGTTGAAGGGGCCGCCAATGTTCAGGGCGAACGTGTCCAGGGCAGCACTATTGAAGGGGCCGGTAACGAGCCCTCGTCTAGTCAGGTGTGTATATAGATAACATAAATTTGTACTGTACATGTCAATTATGTATACCATCTCTATATCATCTCGTATATATGTAATTTGTGTAGGCCGCCTCTGCTTCTACAAGTCGAGCTAAGAAATCAAAACGATCGACCACGAAGAAGCTGAAGGATGTCAAGTTACACATCACCCGAGTGGAGGATGACGGGGAGCCAGTTGAGCCCCCAAAAGTGGCCAAGAAATTTGTATCTCAGTGCGGGGTAATTGTATGGGACAATGTGCCCATTAGTATCAGAAAATGGAAGTCCACGGACCCCACTGAGGAGTACGTGCTCCCCGATACAGAGAAGGAGATGCTATGGAGGGAATTAAAGGACATATTCGACTAGCCTAGCACTCATGAAGCAGAACTGAGGGATTGGACAATGAAGAAGATGGCAGTTCTGTTTCAGGATTTCAAGAAGAAGTTGTACTCGCATTTTCTCAAAACCGGAGAGGCCCCGGATCCTGAGAAGTATAAGAAGATCACTAATGACGAGTGGGAAGCATTCCTTGAGTACAAAACCTCCGAAGAGGGTGCAACGGCTAGCGCTAGAAACGCTGGAAATGCCGCAAATAAGAAGTACTCTCATAAGATGGGTTCGGGAGGTTACAAGGCAAGCATCGCTAAATGGGAGAAGATGGAAGAAGATCTATATGCTAGAGGCATCACTCCAGCGACACATGACTGGCCCACAAGGACCAAGCATTGGTACTATGGTCATGGAGGCACCCTAAGCCCAATCGACGGCTCCTTAGTTTTTCCCGAGGACTTGCGAGAACTAGCTCAGCGTCTCCTCGATATCCTCAGGGCATCTGAGAGGGGAGAATTTGTTGCTGATAGAGACAGAGATGAGCTAACCTATGCCTTAGGGAACAAGGAGCATCCTGGACGGACGCGCGGCGTAGGCACAAGCATCTCATGGAAGAAAGGTTTCCAAGAGCACGCCGCCACCTATAGGAGTCGTTCGAGGAAGAAGGCCGAATATGAGCAGAGGGTGAGGGACCTAGAGCAAACGGTTGCCGCCCAGGGCTCAAAGCTCCAAGAAATGGAGTCAGAGATGGAGCGACGGATGAAGGTAGCATGGCTGCAGATACAACAAGCCACAGGCGGGACCGGTTCCACAGAGCCTGCACCTCTCCAACAAGCCGCAGGAGGGACTGGTTCCACAGAGCATGCAGCTCTCCAAGATGCGGCCCTTATTAGCCCTCCACAACAATATCAAAGCAGTCACGCTTCCACACAGGCCGTCGAAGCGGTCCGTTACACCGTGGATGAAATAACTCAATGGACCGCGTGCGAGCTTGTCATCAGGCAGAAGAACTTAGCTGTGGTGGTCCGTATGCGACCTTAGTTCGTACTGCATACATTTCACCGTAAATACCATTCGTTTACTAACTTTCTTTGTGACTACTAACTTATCAGGTCGCATACGGTATGACCAAACGTGTGGAAGAAGGGCAAAAATGGCACTGCAATGACATTCCACATGGTTACGTACCTGTTGAGGTGGAGCAAGTCGTCACCAACTGGGAAGACTTGGAACTTGACATCCCCGGAGGTGACGGAGAAACAAAACTCAGTCAGTGTTCTCACTGCATCATTCTATGGAGCAAGGCAGACGTCATCATACCTGGTACACCTGCGGCTACCAACAAGCCTCCGTCACCTCCAAGAGATCCACCGGATCATGACGATTCTCCGGGAGCTCCTGATGCAAGCCCGTCTCCTCCGCCGAAGAGGTCTCCGTCTCCTCCGCCGAAGAGGGGACGCCGCACTAAAGCCTCTGCCCCCACTCCACCAGCGAAGAAGGCGCGGAAAACCAGAGAGAAGCCCGCACTAGAGAAAAGAGCGGGTGAGAAGACTCTAGAGGAGCTCGAAGCCTCGGTCAAAGCAGACACAAAGAGGCAAATGGCCGAGTGGAGGAAAAAACCTGAGCCGGAGCCGAAGCTTGATCCCACCGTCGTCAAGTCATTCCTCGGTAATTTGAGCAAGGGTCAACAGAAGGAAGTAATAGTAACAGACTATGACCGCTCATTACTGAAATCTCGCCGGAAGCGGAAGGCTGCAGATAAGGAGGCGGGCCCATCCAAAAAGGTTCCTCAGCTCGGCTAGCAACCTCAGCGGCCCTTGGGTCCATTGCCATCTCTGGACGAGCTTAACGTGCAATGAGTAATGGCCGAGACTGGACTAACCAGAGTGCAAGTCCTGGGGGAAGAAGAGGTGCCTGTAAACACAACGCTGAAGTGGCCGTTTAAGCTTGGCGAGCCTATGGTCCCTCCTGAAATGGAGAGCAAGCTACAGATGAAGATGCGCCGATTCCATGAGTGGTACTTGGAAGAATTAAGAAGGAATAAACGGCGCATGATCAAAGTAGGCGTGAAGGACCATGATTTCTACAATGGTGACGAGGATTGGGTCTGGCTGAGGTTTAAGGATATATATGAGCTGTACCACCGCGACGCCATGGACGTGGATTTGATCACCTGTTGGACACTGTAAGTACTTTGTTGTTGCTTATAATTCACAGTTTGAAAACAATAATTCCAATCTATGCTGACGCGGGCTTTATTTATTGCTTAACATATGCAGAATGGAGATTCAAAAATGTCGGAGAGACAATATATATGACGTTGGTTTCATTGATCCTCGAAGGATAAGTGAAGCAATGATACTGCACAATCCCGAGGAAACATATTTAAACCTATACAAGTATATTAAGAAACAAAATTACTGCGACTCCATACTAATCCCGTACAACATCGAGTGAGTACATACACAGGCTTCTTCTTATACTGTCTGTGTACTAATTCATTTCTGATTATAATGTATACATGTGCACAGATTCCACTGGTTCCTAATAATATTGTGTCCTGACCGGGGTGTCGTCAACGTCTTTGATTCGTTGAACACTCCAAAAGAAAAACTACAGAACATCATGGACATGATGACAAGGTGATGTATATTTTCCCCTACTTAATTCACCCCTTACACTCGCAATGACTTAACTCAAGTTTTTTGTTCGCAGGGCCTGGATTCAATTTCGTCAAGAACACCCAGGTATTCAACATGAAACACTAAAATGGAACATTGGCTTTCCGGTAAGCAAGTAATTTGTACATGTAGGCCTCGACTAATATATTATATGAATTTTACTTAATTTCTTTTGGTCGACAGTGTGCCAAACAGGGGCCGGGAAATAATTTATGTGCATACTATGTTTGCGATTACATGTGGAATTGGGGACATAAAAAGCTTACACAACACGATATTATGGTACGTAATAATAAACACATTTCCATTATTATTAAGTGCACAATTATTGTCTCCAACTCGGCGGATTAAACATTTTTCAATTATTTGTAAATTATAGATGTTGAGCCTGAAGGAAGAGTCTCTAGAGCTAGAAAGAATCGACGCAATTGCAGAACAGCTCGTCGGATGGATCTGGGACGAGGTCGTCAATCCCCAAGGAGAATTCCACTCGCTAATACTGGAGGACGTGCCGGACAGTCCAACAAGCTAGTCGTCAATCTTAATTAAGTAGAAAATACAGTTTAAATATATATAACTCGAGTTGACATGCATGAATATCTACTTTTGTAATATATATGTCTTCTATTTTGATGAAATGTCAGCTAATATGAATATAGAGTCGGCCGAATACGCATTAGAATACACGTATTAGAATATATATGTATATAGACGTGCACGTATGGTTACTGAAAAAAGCAAAAAAAAAGAAATCCGGGGCCTTTAGCACCGGTTGCGAACAGCAACCGGTGCTAAAGGCAGGCCCTTTAACACCGGGTGCAGCCACGACCCGGTGCTAAAGGCCCTGCTAAAGGCGCTGCGGGGCAGGCCCTTTAGCACCGGGTCGTGGCTGCACCCGGTGCTAAAGGGACCCTTTACCACCGGTTATTCAACCCGGTGCTAAAGGGGTACCCCTCTAGCCTCAGATTAGTTGCACCGGGTGGGAAACCCGGTGCTAAAGGGCTTTCCCATCCGGTGCAGATGTCGATCATTCTGGTAGTGATGATTGACGCTTATAGTCGCCGGACATGGTGTGGATGCTTTTGATTTGTTTAAGATGATGGACAAAGCTGCTTCCATGATATTGCCAAACGCTATTACATTTCTGGCGGTTCTGTCAGCCTGTGGACACTCTGGTCTTGTGGATGAAGGTCGGTCCATGCTACATTTGATGAAAAGCAAGTACACGATTGATCCACAACCAGAGCACTACGCATGTTTAATAGACATGCTAGGCCGTGCAGGACAGAATGATGAGGCATGGGATCTATATTGTAGTTTAACTACAAGCCAAAATAAGTGTTCCAGTGCCATCTATGTCGCAATGTTGAACGCATGCAGATCTAACATGGATTTTATAAGCGGAAAGAAGGTTGCTGTGGACATGCTGGAGCTTGACCCACAAAATCCTGGGGTTCATGTGTTAATATCAAACTTTCATTCTGCTATTAGTCACTGGTCTGAATCCGATTAATCTCGGAGGGTTATGGTGGAAAAGGGTCTCCGGAAAGAAACAGCTAGCAGCCATGTCTCTGTTGGCTAAAAGCTGATTTTGCACAAATCTTGAAAACAGCTGCCACCGAAAGTATGGAAGGGTTTGGAAGTTATGGTGGCCAACCGAACAGGCACTTAGTCCAAGTAAATGCCACAATTGGGTATATCAAGAGTTTAGGGTCAACTGTTTTTACCGTAGTTTAATTTTCTTTGACAGCAAATTTTTTTTTCTACGCAGTACAGATGTATTTTGACAGCAGAAATTATTGAACATCGCTGGTATATATGCCTTATTAATGCCAAATTTTGCAGCTCCATCTAGCATAGCTGTGTTGTCAGAAATATGCCTCCCTAATCTTAATATTAATTTGTGCATATTGCAACATTTGCTGCCGTGCTCACTGTTGTGCAATTTGGCATGATTAGTAGGTGCCTTTTTTGTTTCCATACTATTGTTTGAGTCAAGGATGAACTGAGGAAAAAATATGCTTCGTATGTAAACAATATATGAGAATGGATTGAATTACCTGTTGCTGATACATTCTTTTAGCCTGATATGTGTTATGTGCTTATGGTTCCGAGACTCGCATATTGCCTGTTCTACAAAATCTGAATCATTATATGTTGTTGTCATAGGATTTATGGATTTTGATGATATATAAAACTGGGTATTTATTGTGGCTAACTTTGTTTTGCAGGAATTGAAAGGGGATCGACGGCCCAAATGGGAGGGAGGGAGGGGGTTGAATTTGGAAGTTTTCTCTAAAATGAAAAACTTAATTACATTATGAAAACCTTAGTCTATTCTACTGTTGCTGTTACAGGTTTGGAGGGCTCTACTAGGCCTGTGGAGGCAGCCAGCAGCGTGCAAGGGCAGCCGCCGCCTTAACAGGGGCGTGCAAGGATGAGGCACCGCACTAGGCCACCCCCGGGCCCACCAACGCTTATCCGTAGGAGTCTTGGAGTTTAAGTCAAGTTTAGGGAGATTAGGAAGTATTTTGTTTAGGAAGGATGGATCCAATCTATAAGGAATCCAATCCTAGTCGTCTTAGGGGTCAAGTCGTTGAAGAAGCTGATACTGTTTTTCTTTTCAAACCAATGCACATTCATTCAATTGCCAACAGCGATAGGGTCATGCCATCTGTAGAACAGCAGCACACATATGCCTTTCATTGTGTGACCTCTGATGACAGGCAGATCTGACTTAGTAGTAGGTATGGAAAAGGAGACAGCGACGTCAATATATGGGGCATGTGTTTTTGTGTGGTGTTTTGTCAGTTGGATAAAATGAACTGGTATTTTGACAATAACTTACAAAATATATAGGCTTCATGCTTTTAGAGTCTTTCATAAAATAACAAGTTGGCTGAGATTAAAGAAAAATTACCTGGCTCTTAGTAAAATTTAACTATCCTATTTACTTGGTTATACATGTTTTTGTTGACAGGTGCTGATCCACAGAGTTTGTTAGAAGAGAAAATAGCAGCACAAGAAAAATTGGCTCTTGCAGAGTATGATCTGCGACTAGCCAAAGAAGACCTTTCACAATTGAAGTTTGAATTACAAAAACAAAAAGAATCATGTCCTGAAGATTCAAATGGGTTGTGACCTTGAAATTATGAATAATATTATAAATTACACTATGCTGTACCTTTTTATGATGTAGTTGTTGGATATATACACTAGAGCCAATCGGATTGGATCCGCTAAAGGGTTTTGATGGATTTGTTTCATTAGGGTGCTAGAGTCTTGATGGGCCACAGATGTTGAAAGGCTCATTAGTGACCGCTATAAATACAAAGGTGGAGGAAGGGGAAAACCCTAAGAGGTGCTACAGTGCCGCCGCTACAGTGCCGTGTGAACAGTACCAGTGTGAACAGTACCCCTCCTCCATCTATATCCTGCGGATCATGGTCATTCGTGAGGTACTAGTACACCTACGTTTGGCGTTACATCCTCGTACGTGTGGATACCTCGGAGGTTCTGCGCTTGGAGCACAAGGGCGAACTGAACGTGCAGGACCAGACGGACGTGAGCAACTGCACGACACTGCCACTTCGACGCGTTCGTCTACATCGAGACGGCTTCCGCTGCATCTGCGCGTCTAGTGTTAACGATCCGTGATCTATAATTGTTGTTGTTCCTATTTTGAGGTAAACGAGTTTTTGTATGTGCTAGTGTAGCCTCCCCGTTTCCCCTCAGTAGTGCTGAACAAAAACAACCAATTTTGGTTTCAGTTTTTTGATTAAGATTTCCTTTCTGTTTTTGCGCCTCCAAAATACTTTGATTCAAAATTGGCACATCTGCACAAGAATAGACTTCGCTTGTTGCATAGAAATATGGAATTTATAGGGTTCAGGGGAAAAATTACAATGAAGAGAGATTGAAGGCTTGTATTTTGTGCACCTCATGCTTACGGCGTATGTTTGAGTGTTATCACTAAATAAAACTAAAATGCGCAAGCAGTATCAGCTTTGGTCTCTGTGCCCATAACCGTACTCAAATGATATATGATATCTTATCAGAAGATACTGGTATAAATTTATTCCACCTTATCAGATGTGCTTATATTTATTTGTGTTACTGAGGTTTATAAGCAGATAAGTGGTGATAATTTTGTTTAGAGCCACAGTTTGCTTGACATGATTCACATCTTTGGCATACAGGACTCCTTTTGGGTGCTTCTATACGAGAATGATCCATTAGCAAACAAGATAAACGGGGTGTGAAAATTTCAGCATTAGGACCTCTAAAGGATAATGAACGAAAAGATCTTAACTGTGCTGTAAAAAAATACTTGCTTTTGGCAGGGTATCGACTTGCAGCCATGACATTCATTGAGGAGGTCTGTATTATTTATGTAGTACATTTTCCGTTATACTGTTTTAACTTACATTAATGTTTACCAACTTGTGATTTTTTATTAATCTTTCTTGGACGTTGGTATTTCACACTGTTATATTTATAGTTAACGAATTTAGTGAGTAACGACGCTATTTTGATCTGACCAATCAAAATAATTCTATGTATGTTGGCGGTTGAAGTTAATGAAATCTGACCACTCTAATTAAAATATCAAATATTTCTGAACAGGAGTATTCCTTATCCATGAATTGTACTCATATAATCATCTTAATTGCAGGTTCCTAATCAAGACCTTGATGTTTGGCCAAACAGTTCAGCTTGTGTTCCTGATGCCCTTCGTCGTTATTACTATCAGTACCTTTCATCTACTGCAGAGGCTGCAGAGGTAATTATTGAGATCCATTTGAAACTTGTATCAAATTACAGATATGCATTGTAGTGTCATATATGGCCATGCAAAGGTACAAGTAATGCATCGGAAATTTCTCTTTCCTGTCTAAACCTATCGCTATTAGTAGGAAACCTTGATGCCTTATTATGGATTTTGAATAAAACAGTTAAGAATCGATGAGCAGAGAACTTTACCGTTTGATTATGTTGCGGCCAGAACAAAGTTCATGACATAGTTCTATTCCACTTTTTTCCCTCACTTGAAAAGTTCAAGTTTATCTTGTTCTTTCACTAGTTGGTATGCACGCGCCTGTGGCACGTGTTTTAAAAATGGCATGGGAAAAATCTTGAATTCAATAGAAAGTTGATTGTAATTTAAAGAAAAAAAATTTCAATTTGCAAGACACACGGTACAAGATCTATAAACTTTATGCTCAACGCTTCTGCTCTTTTTGTGAATTCACAAATTGGAATCACAAACTCATAAACATTCGCTTGGAGCTCACCTTTCAGTGGCTCAGTAATCAACTGTTTCAGCACTACGTCAAATCAGAAAAACTGAAAAGAGAGAATAATAGATAAAATATCGAACTCAAGTGTATACTATAATATATAAATATAAGTAAATATTGCAAAGACAAATAAGTAAATATTGGAGACCGAAATGTTCCAAACGACAATATAAAATAGAGACTAAACGTGCAATTTGCATATCTACTCTAACTCATAGACTTCCGGAGGAGGATGTACCATTGTGTGATGAAGCTCCAAATAACTATTTGGAAGCAGGTAAAAATAGTCATATCTACAGAACTTACCATACTGTACACTGCAAAAATGGAAAGTAAATGTAAAATTATTGGACTTAAATCCAAACGTAATCATTAACTACCATCTATTTGAAAACTTGCTTAGGCTATATATACTAAATATGGCAATATTAAGGATACGACATTGCAAGCAGAATTTACCATATTTTACACTGCAAAAATGGAAAGGAAATGTAAAATTATTAGAGTTAAATCCAAACATAATCATCAACTACCATCTATTTGAAAAATTGCTCAGATTATACATATTAAATATGGCAATGTAAAGGGTGCGACATCGCAAGCAGAACTTACCATATTATACACTGCAAAAATAGAAAGGAAATGTAAAATTATTGGAGTTAAATCCAAACATAATCATCAACTACCATCTATTTGAAAAATTGCTCAGATTATACATATTAAATATGGCAACGTAGAGGGTGTGGCATCGCAAGCAGAACTTACCATATTATACACTACAATAATGGAAAGGAAATATAAAATTATTGGACTTAAATCCGGAAGTAATCATCAACTAACGTCTATTTGAAAACTTGCTTAGATATTGCATATTAAATATGACAACATAAAGGGCGCGACATTGCAAGCTGAACTTACCATATTGTACACTACAAAAATGAAAAAAAATGTAAAATTATTGGACTAAATCCAAACGTAATCATCAACTACCATATATTTAAAAACTTGCTCATATTATACATATTATATATGATAATATAAAAGGCGCAACATCGCAAGCAGAACTTACCATATTTTACACTGCAAAAATGGAAAGAAAATGTAAAATTATTGGACTTAAATCCAAATATAATCATCAACTATTATCTATTTAAAAACTTGCTCAGATTATACATATTAAACATGGCAACATAAAGGGAGCGGAATTGCAAGGAGAACTTACCATATTGCACACGGCAAAAATAGAAAGGAAATGTAAAATTATTGGATTTAAATCTAAACGTAATAATCAACTACCATATATTTGAAAACTTGCTCATTATATATATTAAATATGGCAACATAAAAGACACGGCATTGCAAGCAGAACTTACCATATTGTACACTGCAAAAATAGATAGAAAATTTAAATTATTGGACTTAAATTCCAACGTAATCATTAACTACAATCTATTTGAAAACTTGTTTAGACTATATATATATTAAATATGATAATATAAAGGATGCGACATCGTAAGCAGAACTTACCATATTGTACACTGCAAAAATGGAAAGGAAATGTAAAATTATTGGACTTAAATCCAAATGTAATCATCAACTACCATCTATTTAAAAACTTGCTCAGATTATACATATTAAATATGGCAACATAAAGGGAGCGGCATTGCAAGCAAAACTTACCATATTGTACACTGCAAAAATGGAAAGGAAATGTAAAATTATTGGACTTAAATCCGAACATAATCATCAACTATCATCTATTTGAAAACTTGGTCAGATTATACATATTAAATATGGCAACATAAAGGGTGCAGCATCGCAAGCAGAACTTACCGTATTGTACACTACAAAAATAAAAAGAAAATATAAAATTATTGGACTTTAATCTAAACATAATCATATATGTCAGTTTTGTAAGTATACTGGCAAATTCCTTTTGACCATGATGTATATATGACAGCATACGTATTGTATATATGTTCAGAAATGAAGTATGAGCTGCCAAAAAAAACATATCCAAACAGTGCCTCAAATCACGTAAACATGTGGATATAAAAACTAATTAAATCAATTCGATAGTTGCATGTGCCGCGGTCGACGCAATAAGTTCATTCTATCAACAAGTTCATCAAACTATCTAGTCTAGTATCCCATGATACCGTGGCCAACGCAGGAGAACCTGACATGGCCGACGTGCGGCACCAACTTCGACTCACCCATACCATCGCAAACAACCCCACCATCTGCTTGCACACCACCAAGTAGTACCTCTCGTGCCGACTCAACGCCGCCGCCGCAGGGCTCTTCATCACGTCGGACATGGCAAAGCTGTTGGTTCTGACCTCGTTGTCCTCCTCGTCCGACGTTGTCGTATCGCTGTCGACGGTGCCGACGTTCTTGCCTCTACCGATCATGCACAACGCCCTGTAGTACGACCTCCAATGCTGGAGACGCTCTGGCGTGCAGGTGCACATATGTGTTGAGCCGACGGCCGCGGGTGATGGCGGAGCGGCGGATCTCTCTACTGGAGGATTTGTGGAACAACCACATGTCGAGGGGGGATAATGAGAAGTGACCGCTGGTTGGCGTGATTTATATAAGTCCTAGCTAGTCTAGTATGGTAATTATGACTTCAATTTGGGCATAATCATCAACCAAGGAAACCTATCATATGTTTGAAAACCTCCTCAGATTGTATATATCAAATTTGGATAGTCTATTATGGTAATTATTAGATTTCAATCCGAACACAATCATCAACTAAGAAAACCTATCGTATGTTTGAAAACTTGCTCAGATTGTACATATTAACTATGGCAACACATTGGACTTAAATCCAAACGTAATCATCAACTACCATCTATCTGAAAACTTTCTCAGATTATATATATTAAATATGGAAATCTATCATCTGTTTAAAAACATACTCAAATTATACATATTAATTATGGTAATAGATTGGACTTAAATCCAAACATAATCATCAACTACCATCTATTTGAAAACTTGCTAAGATTATACATATTAAATATGGCAACATAAAGGGCGCGTGGTTAGATTTAGGTGGACCCGATTTAGGTGAAAAAAGTTCTGGGTTTTGGGGGGAATTCTCTTCCGAAGGGCGACAAAATGGGTCTCTCCCCTCCCCTTTCGTAGTCCTTTTTTCATGACAGATGGGTCCTCTGTGAGGTGGGGAGTGGGCCTAATCTTGGTGACAAGCGTTTTCAAATCTAATTCTCTTTATAGTATAGACTTGGAAGCCTAGAACTTCTAAACAGGCTCTTTCAATTTTCTAACATACACTACCAGAGAAGCTCGCATCCGCCCCCCTCATAGGCCGCCGCACATTTTGGACCTGGTGCTAAGGGTGCATCAGCACCGGGTCCAACGGCTATGAGCGGTCGCAGCGTGCAGGAGTGGCAGGCTGAGGACATTAGCACTGGGTCTTGCGACGACCCGGTGCTAATGGTCTAACATTCGCACCGGTTGCAGCTTGCAACCGGTGCTAATGTTGCCAAGGCCCTTTTGCACCGGTTGCTGGCTGCAACCGGTGCAAATGTGAGAGCACTAGCACCGGGTCTTGCCACGACCCGGTGCTAATGAGCTCCTATATAATACCTTCCCTCCCCTCGCTCGAGCCAGCATCAACACTCGGAGCTGTGTTCATGTTGTGCTCGGGACATGGGAGGTGCTGCAAATTTTTTTTCAAAATTTGTGAAGATTTCACTCATCCAAGGGGCACTACAAGGTACATTCTTTCATTCTCTTATGTTTTTTATTAGCTTGTATTGTTTCTATGCTTTAGAAATAGAGTAATTTGTGAATCAAAATGGAAAGAGAGTTTGTGTTCATGGTGGAGAGAGAGAGCTTGTGTTCATGGTGGAGAGAGAGAGTTTATGTATTGTATTTATTAGTTATTTATTTAAAGTTGGAATAGTTATTTATTTTTTAATGGAAATATATTTGTTTTTAGAAAATTAATATATTAATTATAGTTTTAGAAATTGTCACACCCCAAAATTTTCTAATTTTGGGATGTGATTTGTCAGCATAATTAATATAATGATTTTCTCAATTTTCTAAAATTTTCCAAACTTTATATAATTAACACGGAATTTAGTACAGAAAAATAATTCAAAATAAAATAACATAGGTTATAATGTTGAGTGCTTTGCATTTATGCCGGTCGTATTTAGTGGCTTTATGTGTGAAAAGTTTTCTAAAATGCGTTTAGAAGCCCAATGGGAATTTTTCAGAACTTTCTGGGATTTATTCCTATTTTTCTATAGCTAATTCCAATTTATAGATGGTGCTAAAATCTTTTTCATGAGCTCCAAATATTTTATTTGGGTTCCTCATGTCTAATTCTATGTCTGGAATTTTTCCTAGGAGTTTTAGAATTTTCAGAATATTTTTTATGGTTTTAATATCAATTCTGGACTTATCTGGAATTATTTTATAACCAGGAAAATAATTATTCCAAAAATTAAAATCACCCTAAATCATAGTAGACCAGCCTTGGCCCAAAGTTGACCCAATTGTAGGGCAAATCCATCCCATCACTTTATTGGGCCAAATTTCAAAGGTCATTCGCATTGGAATGGGGCAACCCACATTTAGTCTCATATTGCTAATGAACCTGGAAGTGAGAGGTTTTCTCCCTATATATATGAACCTCTCCTCTGGAAAAGGCACACCATCGACTCCTTTATAGGGAGGCCCCTTTGTTTGGGACTCCCTAAGGTAGTCTTCTTCCACCATATCTTCCACTACTGCCCATTCTTCGTCTCGTCGTCGCACCGAGCCTTCCGTCGTTTTTGGCCTCAAGATTTTCAATAAGACCCTCAGTGAATCTTTTAATTTTCTAGCATATTCGTTTAGTCTATACTCTTTGGTAGAAAAGCCCGTGCTAGTTTTAAGCGTCAGAAATCTTGTTTAGTCCATAGTTTCCACGTTTTAAATTCGTTTTAATCCGTTTTCATTGCAATAGACTCATATCGACATGAATTACAATTATAAGTATTATTTAACTTACTGTAGGATCGAAACCCTCAGCTATCAGAGGGAGGTGAAGGATAGCAATATGACGCAGCGGAGATTTTCACCCTAAAAACAGATTCTGAAAGGTGCACTAAATCATGTGTCGATTCTAGACAGTAGCTCCTAAAATCGTGATTTGTTTCCAGAAGATAGATTATCAAATTATGAAGCTAACCCAATTGAAATCACATTAATCAGGTGTCTAGAACTCGAGATATAAAATAGACAAGCAGACTATGTCAGATGGTGACGAGAATTGATCAAGCCCTAATTTTGTGATTAAACAAAGTACGTATGGAATTAAGCAACCAAACTTTTCAGACCTAGTTCTTGATGTCTTAGCAATATTTTGGATGAATTAGACCAACGCATCCATCGACAGTGAGTCTAAAACCCTTACATCTACAATCTTCACGTGCACCGTTCTCTAGCCCAAACATCCGGCGAGACATCATTGACCAATAGGACCTCTGTTCCTCTAGAACTTAGTCCCGACTCTTCTACTTAGCATGCTCTTTTAAATATTTTATTTTGATTGGTGTACTATTCTTAGTTGTATATTGTTTGCTTGCTTGTTTAGCTGCATGTTGTGCTCATGTCGTTGATTGTTGCGGGCAGAGGAACGTCATCAAGAGATTGCAAGAACAAGATTGAAGACTCTGTGCAGCGGTATCTTTGTTGGATAAAGGTAAGTTATAGCACAGACAATCCTTGCTACCTACCCACTTTGTAATAAATTATTCCATACATGCATGTGTCTAAATTGATGTACCTTTAAGGTGTTGATTATCCTGTCCTTGTTTACCTTGGGTATTTGCATTTGGATAGAATCTTTGCTATGCGCAGCTACTATCACCATTGTTTAACTATTAATTTTGACTTAATGGTTCACTTCAAACATGATGATAAAACTTTCTTTTTAGCAGCTTGGTTTAGGGAGCTAGAGCATGTGCTTCGTGCTTTGCTCTAGAGTCTCTCCATAAGGTCCGGTTCTTAAAGCGGCAACCCAGGAGCATGTCGCCACCGCTAGAACTATTATGGCTCTGGTCTTGGTTAAGTAGCTTGTACGTCTCTAGCTTGCCAGTGGTTACCGGAGTGGCTAAGGCGTTATGGGAAGCAAGGCACAGGGTGTTTCTTGATTCCACTGAGGACGGTAGCCCCGTCGGCTAGGTCTCATTAGACCCAGTCCCATGTTGGGAGTCCCTGCGATGGGGAACTCCACACGTTGTGCATTGTTGGGTGAGATGCCTGCAATCTGGATGCCATTGACCCCCTTATGGTGTGACTCCATAAGTGTAAGTCAATCTCGATGCCTAGAGTCTCACCACCTTATTGTACCTTAGCGGCTACTGACTTGTTAGGGTGTCTTGTGAAGAACCTCGTAGTGTCCCTATGCAATCACACCTCAGAAGTGTTGATGTGCGTGGTTGGGTGCAAAGTTCTTTTCAACTTTTACGCGACTGGTGGGTAAAGGGCGAAACCTCTGCAGAGTGTAAATCTATCATGATAGTCTTACTCTGGGTCACGAGCGGCCTGGATCCTTTTTTATTAGAAGATGATGTTTATTTATACTTAATGTCACTTATACTTCGTTAATTGGGTTGCAATTGGGTTCTATTCACTTGTAGTAACTTGGTTAATGTTAAATTGAACCAACTAAAAATGCTAATGCGGTTCAGCCGTGTCTAGCCTTACTTTGAGCCTTCATACACCTATGCTATACTTGCTAAGTAAATGTTTTACTTACACTTGCTATTATTCAACAAAATCCCGAATGGATAAGATATGGATCAGTGATTTAGCTGTGGTCAACCAGTCAGTGTCCCTATGGACTTGTGGCTCTACTCGTCATGAGAGTTAGACTTCCGCTGTGTTTTATTTAGGTAAACTCTGATGTAAACTATTTTATTCGAGCATATGTACTCTGATTTCCATATTTGCAAGCTATATGTATTCCGTGGACATCCTGGGCACATATATTGCAGCATTCGGGTTTATGTGTAAATCCGAGTGTGACAGAAATGTGTTTAGTTTGCCTTATATATGAATTCTAGTTTTATATAATGGAATATATATTAAATGTGTATCTATTTATATATTAAATTTGTATTTAGTTATATATTAGATTTGTATTGTCTTATGTATTAACTTTGTAATGTATTATATGTTAAATTTATATTTAGTTATATATTAAATTTGTATTGTCTTATATATTACCTTTGTATTATATTATATATTAAATCATACAAATAATTGTTATTGGTTACTAATGCAGATGAATATGCAATGGATGTACGGGGACAATCACGATACTGCGTTTCGTGATGGTCTGAATGGGTTTCTCGATGTCGCCGAGGCCAACATGACGCCGTCAGGTTTCATGTTCTGCCCATGCACTAATTGTCAAAATATACAATCGTACAAACAAAGAGGAGCTCTTCATGTTTATTTGATGAGGCATGGTTTCATGAACAATTATTTTGTTTGGACGAAGCATGGTGAAAGAGGAATTCTAATGGATGAAGATGAAGAAGACGAGGTGGATAACGACATTCCGGTATTGGCTGAATACTATGGGGCCTTTGCAGATGCTGCAATGGGTGATGCCGATCAGGAAGATGCTGCTCAGGAAGATTTTTCTCAGGAAGATGACCCTAATGATGGACTTGGGCAAATGTTGCGTGATGCTGAGAAAGACTTCGGCAATGATAAGGAACTGAAAAAGATACAACGCATGTTGCGGGACCACAAAACTAACTTGTACCCAGATTGCAAAGAGGGGCTTAAGAAGTTGGGTAGTACACTTGAATATCTACAGTGGAAGGCAGCAAATGGCGTTACTGATAAGGGTTTCGATGAGCTACTGAAAGTCGTAAAGAAGATTCTGCCCAAGTGTAACGAATTGCCATCGGCAACGTATGAAGCGAAACGGGTTGCTTGCCCTCTCGGTTTGGAGGCGCAGAAGATACATGCGTGTCCTAATGACTGTATCCTCTATCGCGGACAATACGAACACTTGGATTGTTGTCCGGTTTGCAGTTGCGCATGATACAAGATAAGGTGGGATTACCCTGGCGAGGTTGTGGGGGAGCCTTGTAAGAAAAAAATTCATGCGAAGGTGATGTGGTATTTTCCTCTGATACCCCGTCTGAAGCATTTGTTCAGGAACAAAGAGCATGCCAAACTAATGCGATGGCACAAAGAAGAACGTAAGCAGGATGACATGTTGAGACACCTCGCTGATGGATCTCGGTGGAGGAACATCGACAGAGCATTCCCAGAGTTTGATGGTGATGCGAGGAATGTGAGGCTTTGTTTAAGTACTGATGGCATGAACCCTTTTGGTGAAATGAGCAGTAGTCATAGCACTTAGCCTGTGACTTTATGTATCTACAACCTCCCCCCTTGGCTCTGCATGAAGCGAAAGTTCATTATGATGCCAGTGCTTATCCAGGGACCAAAGCAACCTGGCAACGACATTGATGTCTACCTAAGACCATTGGTTGATGAACTTTTGCATCTATGGAAGGAATAATGTGTTAGCATGTGGGATGAGGACAAGCAGGAGCAGTTTGACCTTCGAGCACTGCTTCTCATAAACATCAATGACTAGCCTGCACTAAGTAACCTATTAGGACAATCAAACAAAGGATATAAAGCATGCACTCACTTTTTAGAGGAAACCAAAAGCATGTGTTTGAAACATTGTAGGAAGGTTGTTTACATGGGTCATCATCAATTTCTTCCTACGAAGCATGAGCTACGAAAGAAATGTCCGCATTTTGGCGGGAATGCGGACCACCGTACAAAGCCAAGACACCGGAGTGGACAAGATGTATTTGATATGTTAAAGGACCTACAAGTGGTGTTTGGAAAGGGAGACGCAAGCCAGCCTGTTCCGACGGGCGAGGATGGTCTTGCCGCGATGTGGAAGAAAAAGTCTATCTTTTGGGAGGTACCTTATTGGCAATTTTTAGAGGTTCGTAACGCGATTGATGTGATGCATCTGATGAAGAATCTTTGCGTGAACTTGATAAGCTTCCTGTGTACTTATGGGAAGCCAAAAGATACACTGGAGGCACGACAAGAGCTGAAACGATTGAAACAACAAAATGATCTACATCCAGAAAAGAGAGACAAAGGACGCCAGTACTTGCATCCTGCTAGCTTCACTCTCAGCAAAGAAGAGAAGGCAAACATGTTTGAATGCTTGAACAATATCAAGGTTCCGTCGGGCTACTCCTCCAATATTAAGGGAATAATAAATATGAAAGAGAAGAAGTTCACAAACCTCAAGTCTCACGACTGTCATGTGTTGATGACACAACTACTTCCCGTCATACTCAGGGGTGTGCTACCCGTTAATGTGCGGAAAGCCATTGTGAAGCTATGTGCATTCCTCAATGCAATTTCTCAGAAGGTGATCAATCCAGACCATTTAGTTCAGCTACAGAACGACGTGGTGCAATGTCTTGTCAGCTTTGAGATGATATTTCCACCATCATTCTTCAATATTATGACACATCTATTGGTTCACCTCGTCAAAGAGATTCATATACTAGGTCCAGTATTTCTACACAACATGTTGCCGTTTGAGAGGTTCTTCGCTGTGCTAAAGAAGTATGTCTATAATCGTTCTTGTCTAGACGGATGCATTGCTAAGGGATACGAAACAGAGGAGGTCATTGAATTCCGTGTTGACTTTGTGGAGACTTGGTGGAAAGGGCACACTAGGGAAAAGATCGATAGTAATCAAGGACATGGAGACATTTCGTAAAGTGCACCTCACAGTTTTGCAACAATCAACCTTAGTTGCTCCGTACATCGAGGAGCACATGAAGATTCTCTGGGACGAGAATCCAGCAAAGTCTGCAGCCTTTATTCAGTGGATGCACAATAGTACTTTCACCGCTTGGTTGCGAGAACACCTGGTGGGTATCGAGGGCATTGATGCGCAACTAGCTTTTGTAGCTAGGGGCCCATCGACCACGATCTTAAAATTCCAAGGATATGACATCAATGGGTATACATTTTACACAAGAGTCCATGACAAGAGGAGCACCAACCAAAACAGTGGTGTCCGAATTGACGCGAGAGACACCAATGGAAATACTAACTCATACTATGGTGTCATAGAGGAGATATGGGAACTAGAGTACAGACCTTTGAAGATCACACTGTTTAAGTGCCAATGGGTGAAGCTGACTGCAGGAGGTGTTACAGTTGATGAGTATGGAATGACGTTAGTGGACCTAAACAAGATTGGGTTTCTAGACGAACCGTTCGTCCTAGCCAAAGATGACACACAAGTTTTTTATGTAAAGGACATGGCTAGCAGACCAAAGAAAGGGGCGGATAAGAAAGGGGTGGGTAAGCAATTGGACCCATCACAAGACGAGCCAAAGCATCATATAGTTCTTCCTGGAAAAAGAAAAATCATAGGAGTTGAGGACAAGACGGATGAAGATTATGATATGCTCGATGGGCTGCCTCCATTCTCGATGGCTATTGACCCAAGCATCATGTTAGCGGCGGAGGAGACACCCTATCTACGGCGTGATCACAATCATAGAACATTCGTATAGAGGAAGTTTATTAATGTCCGAGTAAACGATGATGCCGTGTAATTTAATTGCACTATGTTCCTGAAATTCATATTTATATAAATGACGTCGTGTATTTGTTATGCATTTATGTGGTTTTAGTTTGATATAATTACTATATTTGTATTAGTAAGTAAAGCACTTTGTTTTATAAGTTTTTAACATTTTGACATATGATCTATCAAAAGATATGACCACCCGAAGCCCATCTTTCATGAAATGTAGCAAACGTTCGATCAATGAAACCAAATGATAATTCCTACAATTTTCTGGGATTTTCTATTGTTTTCTACTATTTTCTAGTAACTCCTACTATTTTTCTAGAATTTTCTAATAATTTTAAAGGGCTTTGTTTTCTACAAAATTATTATTTAGAAATAAAGAGCTTCACTTAATAATTACTATTAGTAAGTAAAGCACTCATCGCTTGAAATAATTATTATATTTTTATTTATTAATAAAGTAAATGAAACCAAATGGTAATTCCTACAATTTTCTAGGATTTTATATTAATTTCTACTATTTTCTAGTAACTCCTACCGTTTTCTAGAATTTTCTAACAATTTTAAAAAGCTTTGTTTTGTTTATTTAATAATTACTATTAGTAAGTAAAGAACTTTATTTATTTGTATTTATGAATAAAGTAAATAATAGAAATAGAAAAAAGACCCGGTGCTAAATGTCTATTTGGATGAAAAAATGGCGGCAACTGAAATTCTAGGCCCTTTAGCACCTGGTAGATCCAACACCCGGTGCTAAAGGTGCCCAGGATTTCATTTGCCGCCCCAGGGCACATCTTTAGCACCAGGTGTAAGCAGACCTGGTGCTAAAGTCTCGTTAGCATGGGGTGTTCTTTCCACCGGGTGCTAATGTGGTAGCCTTTAGCACCGGGTGTTTGATCTACCCGGTGCTAATGAGCCTTTAGCACCGGGTCTTTCCTTCACCCGATGCTAAAGGCCCCGCCCCATATAACCGCTCGCCCGCCGCCTCCGCCCTCACTCTGACGCGCGCCCTCAGTTCTATCTTTCCTCGCCGCCTCCACAGCCAGTCCACCTCCCGCACCCGCGCCAGTCGCCGGTAGCCCGTCGCCCGCGCCGCCGTCGCCGGTCGGCGGTTGCCCGTCGCCCGCGCCGCCATCACCCGTGCCCGTCGCCCGTTGCCCACGCCCGTACGTCGCCCGTTGCCCGCGCCGCCATCGCCTGCGCCCGTCACCCGTTGCCCGCGTACCTCGCCGGTCGGCGGTCGCCCGCCGCCCGCGCCCGTACGTTGCCCGTCGCCCGCGCTGGCCATCCAGTCCTCGCGCTATGGTGAGTACGTGGAGGAAGCCGCCGAGCCGCGCGCTAGCCCCTTGTGAAGTCGGCCTTCGTGCCGAGCCTTGTTTTCCTGACCCCATCGCCGCTTCTATTACCCCACAGCCCGCCGTCGCCTCGAGTATTTGTCATTTGTGTGATGGCGTCATTTCACATTTATCGATTACTCAATTGCCATGATATTATTTGCAATTTCTAGTCACTTTGACAATTATATTGGTAAGCTATCTGAAAACTTTCTACTTGCTAGTTTGCTAGAAATTGGAGTGGTTAATTTTCTTTTTCATACATGAAAATGTTTATTTAATAAAATACTTGAATTTTACATGTATAAGTATGCATAAAATACTTGAATTTTACATGTATAAGTATGTATAAGTTTGCTCTGTAACCAAAAGACAATGAGTCGGTTTGATGGCTCCATAGTTCTCATGGTACTGTACGTTTTTAATTCTTTTGTTTGATGATGGATATCTCAACGTATGCTAATGTAAGTTTTTAACCAATGTGCTAAATTAACCAAGTAAAATTATGGTACTTCTAATGGTACTTCAGATGTAAAATTATGATCTTGTAGCATATGGATTCTTACTGGTAGGGACGCAAGCCCCCAAAGAAAAGATGTGGAGTGGCACTGTGTGCATGAATTTTTGTTGGTTTTTAGTCCACCTATTTTCATTTTGGTATGACATGGACTTGTAATAATTGGGACTTTGCATTTAATTCTAATATTTGGGATTGTATGGACTTTATTATAATTGGATCTTTGTAATTAGGATAACATTACGAGGATCAGAGTACTAGAAAATTAACCTTAGTGTATTAGATAAATGTGTTATATCGGAAATCGTATCAAGCACATGCAAAACCTATCGCGCACCCAAACCTTCGCGAACACCTTCGCGTCGCGCACCCAAACCTTCGCGAACCCAAACGTGTCACGCACCCACCCTTCGCGAACCCCTTCGCGTCGCGCACCCAAACCCTAAACCCCGAAACCCAAACCCTAAACCCCAAAACCCAACCACTAAACCGCCTATCCCTAACCCCAAACCCTGATACCCTAACCCTAAACCCCAAAACCCAAACCCTAAACCCCTATTCCTAACACCAAACCCCGAAACCCAGACCCTAAAACCCCTATCCCTATCCCTAAACCCTGAAACCCAAACCCGAAACCCCGAAACCCAAACACTAAACCCCATATCACTAACCCTAAACCCCAAAACCCAAACCCTAAACCCCAAAACCCAAACCCTAAACCCCGAAATCCAAACCCTAAACCCCTAAACCCAAATCGTAAACCCCAAAACCCAAACCATAAACCCCAAAACCCAAACCCTAAACACTAAACCCCAAACCCTAAACCCTGAAACCCAAACCCTAAACCTAAACCGTAAACCCCAAAACCCAAACCCTAACCCTAACCCTAAACCCCAAAACCCAGACATAAACCCCCTATCCCTAAACCCTAAACCTTTGCTTACCAATTATTTTTATTCCTATAGATGGCGGACAACAACCCTAGCGAACCCTTGCAAGAGGATAATGACCAGTTCCTAATTAATAAAATATTTGGTATCGCTGCCGAAGATAACCCGCAACCAAACATGGAAGACGTGCTGGGTATTGCTCAAGGGAGCAAAAATGTGGAACAACGTAATGTGGATGAACACAGTAATAATGAGCCCACGTCTAGTCAGGTGTGAATATATCTCATTTAATATGTATTGTATATCTCAATATATCTCATTTAATATTGTATCGTATATATAAAATTTATGTAGCTCACCTCTGCGTTGACAACTGGAACTAGGAATGATGTGATGAATTCATTCTCCCCCTTTGGCATCAACCACCAAAAAATAAAGAAGAAGAACATGACGGAGCAGATCAACATCATCAAGGAGTGGCCTCATCATCATCATCAGCACCATCATCATCCTCATCGATGTAGACTCCATCTCCCCTATAGGTCTCATCTTCTTCTTCGGTCTCAACTTCTTCAACATAGCGAGTCGAAGCACGACGAGAGCGACGAGAAGGAGCAGCAGCAGCGGGAGGACTAGAAGGACCCTCTTCATCTTGCTCAAAGTCTGACCATGGGTCCTCAAACACGAGGAGCTCATGAATGGGTTAGTGAGGAAGACCGGCATGAGCTTGGAGCTCTTTGATTCCCTTTTGGTTCTTTTTAATCTCAATTGCATTATGCTTGCAAAGCTGAAATAGGGCGCGGAAAGCTCTCATCACCTTGTTCTTCTTGGGGCGAGGAGGCGGTGGACCATGAGTTGCACGTGAAGCACCCGTCGTCCTAGTTGCAGCAGCTCTAGAGGACTCAGCATAAGGAGGATTTTTTGATCTTCTTGTAGTCATAGGACGAGGAGGTGGAGTTGTCCCTCTCTTTTTCATAACCCAAAGACGCTTATGAGAGTGATCCTTGGGAAAATTTGTCTTGGTGGTGGTCTCAATGAGGTACATCACATAGGGAGCGTATGGAAGACAACGCTCGTAGTCCGAAGGGCCCTCAATGATCTCATTCTATATGAAGTCTGAGATGCTAAAGTCATCACCATCGGGACAAAGACGAGCAAGGAGATTTCTTGTGTGGCCAAGAACTGATGAACCATCTCCTTTCTTGATAGTGAGAGTATCCCGAAGAATCTTCTTCATGTAGTGAAAGAAATGCTGCAAGTGAGTGATGTATCCATCGGCTTCGGTTTCTTCTTCATACATGAACTGAATCTCATCATTGTACAAAGTTCGAGCATTAAACACGGAGGGCTTCTCCCAATCAGCACGTCCAAATCTAACAATGTGAGCAAAATCCTTGAAAGCTACCTCATACCAAGTTCCTTCCATCATCCAATAGATTGTCTTCTTGTTTGAGTGGTGATAGAGAGTGGCATAAAACTGAAGAACAATCTCCTCATTCCCATCATATTGAAATCCCATCAAATCATACACTCCCTTTTTCTTGCATATGTCAATCCCTAGATCCCAAGTCGGATGATGACTATTCTTCATATATTCCCAATCAATCCATTGCATGTCAACTAGTGGCTTGGAGCGAGAAAGAAGCACTGAGAAGTAGAAGTCCGCATGAAACTGAGTGTGGAATCGATAGTCACGAGAGGCATCCTTAATAAAAATGAGTGGGCACTCCTCACGTCTCATTTTGCGACAATCAACCACTTGCTTACGGTAATTGATAGGTAACCTTGGAGTTACACCACCAATTCCGGTCAAAGGAGGACGCTTCTTAGGCATCACACTTACTTGAGTGTATCCATCATTGTTGATTGTAATCCTTGGAGGAGTGTGAGGACAATCAAGCTTCTGTCGGTTGGGATCATCAAAGCCTTGTGAGGCAGCTGCACGAACTTGAGCCTCGGTCGGTTCATCATCCTCTTCTTCTTCTATCTCAACACTAGGTTGTGACCGAGAGGAGCTGCCACCTTGTTTACCCTTTCCTTTTCCATGAATGGGCTGTGCCTTGCTGCGGCGAGGAGGAAGTTCCCCACCATGTGCCACATTAACAACTTGAGGAGCTTGTGGAGTGCGGGCGGCACGAGGAGGTTGAGCCCTACCAGCTGCTTTGCGTGCCCCTGCTTTGACTCGACCTCTTGGGGTGGTCATCATTGGAATAGATTCGAGTGGTTTTGCAGGATTGTCATCGTCTTCAGATGGTGGAGATGAGGTGGTGGATGCATTGGAGGTAGTGGAATCAATTCGAGGCTTTTTCCTCCTTTGTAGCACAATATCTGTCACAATCTTATTTGTAGCATTTTGGTCACTTGGATCCATGAGAAGAGCCTATAGATGAGCAAATAATAGTGTGTGACATATAGGACCACAAGAAAAATGATGTAGCATTCAATAAGTTATGAGAAGCGAGGATTTAATTCCTGTTTGTCGGAGATTTCCGCTGAATTCACCGGTTACCGGAAATTTCCGGTAAGTTCGACGGAAATTTCCGACAGCCAGAAATTGAATCCTCGATTCTCATAGCCTAGCAAATACGCGATGATAGCTTGTGTGATTGAAGATCTAGGCAATGTAGGCAGGATAGGGCAAGTTTTGTACAGGAAAAATGTCTGCAAAGACATAGAAAAGGAGATCGGGCAACCCTAGTTTTTTGTGACAAAGTTCATGATAAAACTCACAAAAACTTTCTATACAAATCACTTCATCCATATAGAGGCATCAACTATGACTTGAGGAACATGAGCATGAACATCTATTGAAGAACTCTAGGGTTTGATCTTGAGAATCATGATTGAAGAACGAGCGAGGGAGGATGATCAGTTCTTGACGAAGCAAAACACCAATGATTGGAAGATTTTAGTGGAGGGAGAGCCAAATCACCAAGGGAGTGGAGTTGAGAGAGAGAGGCGTCGGCGGCGTGAGAGATGAGATATGAGAGAGATGGACTCGAGACTAGGTTTAAGTGGGGGTTATGTCCTGCGAGGCACCAGAAATTTCCGCCAAACCACTGGAAATTTCCACCAAATTACCGGAAATTTTCGGTAAATCGATGGAGATCAGAGATGAACACCAGAAATTTCCGTCGCATTTGCCGGAAATTTCCGCCATTCATCGGAGATTTCCGATAAACCCCTGCAGAAGCAAATTTTGAGAGATTTACCCCCTAGATAGAGATAGATATGTGTGCCACTAAACTAGATATCTCCTCAGAGTGTGACCAGCCACAGACAAGCACGAAGAACAATGGTCACACTTGAGTAGACGGGATCAAAGGATCAAAATCAAAATCTTTTCAAATACCAAAGACACACCCAAGTTTGAAAAACTTTTATTTCAAAGACCTATGCTACAATCACTCAATCATGTGCAACATGTCAAGACAAGTTACGAGAATCTAAGATATTTAGCTCACTCCTCAAGGAACAAAACCTTTGCTCATCAAGAGGTTTGGTGAAGATATCAACTAATTTTTTATCAGTTCCAACATGGCTTAGAGCGATATCTCCTTTGGCTTCATGATCTCTAAGAAAATGATGTCTTATGTCAATGTGCTTGGTTCTAGAGTGTTGGACCGGGTTATTTGCAAGTTTAATGGAACTCTCATTGTCACACAAAAGTGGAATCTTTTTATACTCACAACCAAAATCATTCAAGGTTTGTCTCATCCAAAGTAGTTGAGCACAACAAGCACTGGCTGCAACATACTCGGCCTCGGCAGTGGATAGCGCAACAAAATTTTGTTTCTTAGAGCTCCAAGACACCAAAGACCAACCAAGAAATTGGCAAGTCCCCGTTGTACTCTTTCGATCTACCTTGCAACCGGCATAGTCCGAATCGGAATAGCCAAGTAAATCAAAAGTGGAGCCCTTGGGATACCACAAGCCACGGTTCAGAGTATGCACTAGATATCTAAAGATTCTTTTAACAACCATTAAATGACATTCCTTGGGATTGGCTTGAAATCTTGCACACATGCACAAGCTAAGCATTATATCGGGCCTAGATGTACAAAGTGTCGGTGTTTAGAAATCGTGGTCCTGACACCAACCAGAAATGCGCTGTGTTCCCTCCCCTGATGGTTGATGCAGAAGATAAAACGAGACACGGGTTTATCCTGGTTCTGGTCGTAAGACCGTACTTCCAGCAAGGTGGTACGTGCGATGTATTATTCTACACCGGACTGCAAGTAGTAGGGGGTAAAAGCAAGTTGGAAGGAGAGGCTAGACCTCCGAGTACTGGTGATGATGCCGAGGAGTGGTTTTGAGGTTCCGAGGTGTCCTTTGTGCGGTAATGGCTCACCCATACACTATTTCGAGGGTCTCCCATGCTTGTGCACAGCCTATTCTATGGGAAATCGCTGTGGGAGTCAGTAGCACAGGGAGTTGGAGTGACCCGGCCCTGTTCGCACAGTGGCGACATGTGCGCACAGCGCCAGGGATGGTCACATAGCGCTCGGAATGGCCCGCCATGCCTCCGTCGTCCTCTCTTCTTCTCCTGTTGTGCGCCCGAGGGTCTCTCCTGCCCGATGGAGGTCTTCGGGTCGTCGGAGTTGGCAGCACAGGAGCTCGGAGTGACGGGCTTTGTTCGCTCAGCGCCGGCCTGTCCGCACAGAGCCTCGGTTGGCAGCATAGTGACGGGAGTTGGCGGATGCAACCGGGGGGGGGGGGTCGTGGCTGTCAGGGCGGTATGGCGAGAAATTTGCCTTTTGACTTTGGACGCACCGTGGTGGTGAGCGCGATTAATTGTCCGTCGGAGCGAGGGTCTCGACCGAGGCAGAGTTCTGCCCATTCCGTGGGTTGCTCGAGGCTCGATCCTCAGGCCTCGACCGAAGTGGAGTTCTCCGATTCGCTCGAGGGGTCGGTTCCCTCGAGCGAAGCAGAGATTATGGTTCGTGTCGAGGCACGCCACGGGGCGCCTTGACTGGGCCTTCGTTTGTTGCGGGGCCGTGGGCCTTAACTTCCGTTTCTCTTTTTCTGGTTAAGCACATGAGTTTACTGTTTAATAAGGGTGGTTATCCCATAGGTTTGGATCCCCGTAATGATCGCCTCCAACACAAAGATAAAGCAAAGAGCCAATCATGGAACGATATACCTTTTGATCGACCGATTTCCCTTCCTCATTGAGATCAAGATGGCCATTCACGGGCATTGGTGTCTTGATAGGCTTGGCATTAGCCATGTCAAACTTCTTGAGCATATCACTTATGTACTTTGTTTGACATATGAAAGTCACATGCTTCATTTGCTTGATTTAAAAGCCAAGAAAGAATTTCAATTCCCCCATCATTGACATTTCAAATCACCTAGTCATAATCCTACTATATTCTTCACAAAACTTTTCATTAGTAGAACCAAAGATAATGTCATCAACATAAATTTGACAAACAAACAAATCCTTGTCTATTTTTCTAGTGAAGAGTGTAGAATCCGCTTTGCCCTTTACAAAGCCATTCTTGGCAAGAAATTCCTTAAGGCATTCATACCATGCTCTTGGGGCTTGCTTAAGCCCATAGAGCGCCTTATGGAGCTTGTAGACGTAGTTGGGGTGCTTGGGATCTTCAAATCCTGGTGGTTGCTCCACATATACCAACTCGGATAGAGGGCCATTTAAGAATGCACTCTTTACATCCATTTGATAAAGCTTGAAATTGTGATGTGAGGCATAAGCTAATAGAATGCGAATGGATTCAAGCCTTGCCACCGGGAAATAAGTTTCACCAAAAACAAGACATTCAATTTGAGTGAATCCTTGAGAAACCAATCTAGCCTTGTTTCTTGTGACAACCCCATTTTCATCTTGTTTGTTCCGGAAAACCCACTTGGTGCCAATCACATTTTTCTTGGGCCTTGGGACCAATTCCCAAACTTCATTTCTTATGAAGTTGTTCAACTCTTCTTGCATTGTAATGACCCAATCAGCATCACCAAGAACTTCTTCTACCTTAAGAGGCTCGAAAGAGGAAACAAACGAGTAACATCCACAAAAATTTGCTAAACGAGAATGAGTGGTTACCCCTCTTTGGATGCTCCCTAGGATGTTATCAATGGGATGATCCCATTGAACACTTTGATGAACTCTTGGGTGTGAAAATGTTGATTGACGTTGAATTGGTCCATCTTCATCCTCTTCATTGTTAGATTCATCAACTTGAGCATCATCACCTAAAACTCCCCCTTGATCATTGCCATGATCATGATCGTCACCATGAGCTTGAACTTGATCTTGAAGGGAACTTGGTGGTTCAACTCTTGTCGATGATGATGGATCACTATTAACATTGATTTCCGGAGCTTGGGCTAACTCTTGGTCTTCAACTTGAACTTCACGAGGCCTCACTTCTCCAAGTCCCAATCTCATGATGGATTGGCTAGGAGGTTCTTCATCATCTACAAGGTCATTTTCAACTTGCTCTACTTGAGAGCCATTTGATTCATCAAATTTCACATCTTCCGTGACCTCAACACAACCGGTGGTTTTGTTGAAGATACGATAGGCGTGTTCATTAGTACCATAACCAAGTAAAAAGCCTTCATCAACCTTTGGTGCAAACTTTGAGCTTTTGGTCCTCTTGTTAAGAATCTAACATTTACAACCAAAGACTCGAAAGTAATGCACCGTAGGTTTGTTACCGGTGAGGATCTCGTACGGAGTCTTGCCCAAGTACTCTTGAAGATAGAGGCGATTGGTGGCATGGCAAGCCGTGTTGATCGCCTCGGCCCAAAAGATATCCGGCGTCTTGTATTCATCAAGCATTATTCTTCCCATTTCAATTAAGGTCCGGTTCTTTCTCTCAACAATGCCATTTTGTTGAGGTGTGTATAGAGCGGAGAGCTCATGCTTGATGCCTTCTTCGTCAAGAAACTCCTCAACATTGAGATTCTTGAACTCCGTCCCGTTGTCACTTCTTATTATCTTGAACTTCAACTCAAACTCATTTTGAGCTCTTCTAATGAATTTCTTGATAACCCCTTGAGCTTTACTCTTGTCTTGTAGAAAGAAAACCCATGTAGACCGAGAAAAATCATCCACAATGACAAGTCCATACTTGTTTCCACCAATGCTTATATAAGCAATTGGCCCAAATACATCCATGTGGAGCAATTTCAAGGGTCTTGAGCTATTTAATATGTTTGTGGGTGGATGAGGAGCTCCAACTTGCTTTCCGGCTTGACAAGCACTACACAACCTATCTTTCTCAAAGACAACATTTGTTAGTCCTAGAATGTGTTCATCCTTTTGAAGTTTGGCCAAGTTCCTCATCCCAACATGAGCTAGCCAGCGATGTCAAAGCCAACCCAAGCTAGATTTTGCCACTAAACAAGTCTTCGGTTCCACTTTATTTGTTGTGAAATCAACTAAATAAAGCTTTCCCTTAAGTTGACCCGTAAAAGCAATAGAGGAATCCTCCCTTCTAAGTACGCTCACATCCTCATTAGTAAAGAGACAATTGTACCCTTTTTCACAAAGTTGTGATACCGACAACAAATTGTATCCCAAAGAATCAACTAGATAAACATTGGAAAGAGATGAGTCTTGTGAGATAGCAACTTTACCTTGCCGAATCACATCACCATGATTATTGTCACCGAAGGTGATCTTTTCAATAGGTGAGTCATATTCCTTCAACTTAGCAAACATATTCTTCTCTCCGGTTATATGATTTGAACATCCACTATCAAGCAACCATGAGGGTCCACCAGAGGAATATGCCTACAAAACAAGTTTAAGCTTTGGACTTAGGTACCCAAAAGAGATTGGGTCCTTGAGTGTTAGCTTTAGAAATCTTAGGCACACAAACACTTCTCATCATTTTCTTTGCATGAGCACCCACATACTTCACCAAAATCTTCCCATTGTGATCCCACACAACCGAGTAGTCAATGGTATAGTTGGGAGATGGCTTATGCTTAATGATCTTTTCTTCTTTCTTGATCTTGGTTGAGGTCTTGGCACCTTTGCTAATTTCCTCAACTATAGGCTTATCTTCGATGGTGTTTACCATCACACCATGAGCAATGTTCATCAAGTCTCCAAGGGTTGCACCCTTGGTGAACCTTGGCACTTCATGACCTCTCAACATCCTAGTGCCATTTGCCTTTCCTCCTCTAGTGAATCCGAGCCCATCCTTAATACTAGGATATCTTCTAGCTTTATATGTCGAATGGGTCTTAAATTCAGTCTTACCTTTGGCCTTGTCTTTGCCAATTGCCTTGGTCAATTCTTGAATCTTAGCATCTTTAGCTTTGACTATCTCTTCTAGCTTGGAAAGGTTAGTAGCACAAGCATTTACATCAAACTTATAGCATCTTGAGAAACCTTCACTAGTAGAGACATTGGAATTAACAGTTGTCTTAGACTCAACCTTGGTACTTTCCCAAAGAGTGCTAAAGTTAGCTTCTAGGTCTTTGTATTTGACCTCTAGGCTTGAATGCCTATCTTGAAGTTCACTTTGTGCATTCTTTAGGTTGTCTAGAGAGTCATTTGCCAAGGACAATTCCTTAGACATCTTCTCAAGTGAGTCATTGGCAAGTGACAAGTCACTTGTCAATTTCTCAACCCTGATCTTCTCCTCACTAAAGTTTCTTCAAGAGCAAGGTTTCTCTTATTTTCAAGGATGAGCAATTCTTCTTGCCTATCAAGAGACTCTTTTCTTTTCTCCAATTTCTCTACTAATTTTTTAATTTGTTTGTAGCCTTCTTTGCCAAACTTCTTTATCATGTTCTTTTCATGTTTGGCTTCCTCTTCATCTAGGTCATTTTCTATATTCCTAGATGTCAAGATGGTGGATGAGAGGGATGGGGTGATGTTTAGTACCTTTGTCCCTTGGGCCATGAGGCACATGGGAGCTTCATCATCACTATCTTGATAGTTTTTGAAGAGTCTATGTGTTGGTGTAGGGACTTGAATGGCGAGAGTCGCCACTTCCTCATCATCGGGGTTATCACTAGAAGAATCCCACCCTTGACCAACATGAGCACTTCCAAACTTCTTCTTGTACTATTGACTCTTCTCCTTGTACCTCTTCTCCTTATCAAAGTTCTTGTCTTTTGACTTCTTGTCTTCTTTGTCATTATTCTTGCGGGGACAATCGACAATGTAATGCCCTTTCTCCCCACACTCATAGCATCTTTTTGAGACATTGACCTCTTGTCACCCTTGGTCTTCATGAACCTCTTGAAGTTCTTCACCATCATAGCGGTTTCTTCATCAGTGCTATCATTTTCACTTGAGTCTTCCTTCTTCTTGGATTGAGATGGCTTTTCATTTGTCTCAATCTTCTTGCTTGGTTTGGCCTTGAGGGCTATGGTCTTGACTTTATTTGACTCCATTGACTTGGCTACGTCCAAGTTGTTCATCTCATGATATTGCAACTTGTTGAACAACTCCATAGGTAGCATTTTCTTGAACTTGCTCTTGTCTCTAATCATGGTGGCAAGCATCGGGTTCTTCGAAGCATAAGCTCTAAGCATCTTCTTGGTCACTTTGTGCTCAACTCAATCCTTGCTACCAAGCATGTGAATCTCAATGACAAGAAGCTTCAACCGATCATACATCTCTTGTAGAGTTTTGTCCTTCTTCATGACAAAGGGTTCAAGTTCTCCTTGGAGTAGATCAATCTTGCATTCCTTGACCACTTCTGTCCCTTCATGAGACAATTGAAGAGTGTCCCACAGGTCCTTTGCAACCTCAATTCCTCTAATCTTGTTGTACTCATAGGGACTTAGAGCACTTCTAAGCACCATCACGGCTTGAGCATTGCAGAAGAAGTCATGATCTTGTTCACGACTTGGCTTGGCATTCTTGTCAACACCTATATTCACAATAGTCCAAAGAGAAGGGTGAAGACCATACAAATACATTTTCATGTCATCGCTCCAATGAGCATAGTCAACCCCATTGAATTTGGGTACTTTGCCCATAGGAACCGATGAGAAATTAAGACTAGTAGGATCAAGAGATTTGTTAGAAGATGTAGTCTCATATGTGTGAAACACGGAGTGGAGTCCTTCGAGAACGTCTTTTTCTTTCAACTTCTTCTTGAGAAGTTTTTGAGCCTTCTTCTCGGCTTTCTCTTGAATCTTCTTCTTAATCTTCTCTCTTCTCTTCTTCTTCTTTTCTTCTTCATTCAAGCTTTCATCGACATCGCTTATCGCAAGATCATCATCACTTGACCTTGTGTCAACGATCAACGGGGGATCTTCCTTGAGGGCGGAAGCACCGACACCGGAGTTCTCCCCCGAAGTAGCCATAGTGTTTTTCCCTTAGCGGTTAAGCCTTAATCAAGGGATTAGGCTCTGATACCAATTGAAAGGATCAACACTAGGCCTAGAGGGGAGGGTGAATAGGCACAACTGTCAGATGAACTGTCAAAAATGACTTCACGAACTGTCAGATGAACCAGAATTTCCGGTAGCCACTAGAAATTTCCGCTAAATTACCGGAAATTGCCACCAACTACCGGAAATGTCCGGTGAATACTCGTGAGCTAAATCACAAGATGAATAAGAGCAACAACCACAAATCTATATGAATCAATATGTTGTTATGGAAGTAAGTAACCCTCTAGAACCTTTACTTGCAGCTAGAACTTCACCAATATATAGATCGAGACAAACGAGTGAAACTAGCAAGAACATGATGAACTAGATGAACACGAAGAACAATGATCACAATGAAGACACAAGATTTAACCCAAAGTTCACTTCCACAAAGGAAGCTACGTCTCCGTTGAGGGTCTACGAAAGGCGGGCTTATCAACTCCAAGCCACTTTCCTCCACTTAGTCACCACAAAGGAGCTAAGTGCACTTACTAGTAAATCCACGAAGGACTGGTGATACAAACTTCCGAGGTGAGTCCACAAGCTTGCTTGGATGCTCTCGGCAATGCCAAACCGTCTAGGGGATGAATCCCCAAGAGTAACAAACAAAATTACCGAAGAATCACGAACTTGATGCTCAAGAGGAGGGAGAACGAAACTTGAATCACTTAGCTCAAGTCCCTCAACCAACACACCACTACACATTTGGAAATCGAAGCAAGTAGTGTTGGGAGAGCTCTTGGAAGCTTGGGAGAGGTTAGGGTTCGTCAAATGATCCAAGAGAGCAGTAATGAAGAGTGGAAGTGGGTATATATAGCTCTCTCATAAATGTGACCGTTGGGGCGAGTTATACCAGAAATTTCCGACAAGATCACCGGAAATTTCCGTCGCATATGCCGGAGATTTCCGCCAGACACCGGAAATTTCCGGTAAAAGTCAATGGGCGCTCAATAGCTGAATTCTACGGTGGTCACCAGAAATTTCCGGTGCACAACTGCACAATATGAAATTGTATGTTTTGGGGTGCAATGGCATTGGGGATAGGTTTGTGGATATAGATTGAGCATCAAAGTCACATGATTTTATGATTACTTGTTCCTCTTGATAGTACGGTGATCATATACTCAAATTCAAACCAAAAATATATGTAAAATCTTCAATAGCATCTATCATCAAAGAGATAAGAATTGGGCACCTTCCTTTCTCATTTCTTTTTCTTTCCTTTTCAATTTATACCTGCACATCTTATTGAACGCATTATATCCAAATTTCTATCATCATTAATCACCAAAAATGATTAAATGCCTAGATGCACTTTCAGATGGCTTCCCAGCATTCTCTAGCCGCATCAAGAGGATCAAGCTACCTAGCAAGTTCAAGAAAATCGACATCGAGAAGTTCACGAGCAAACAAGACCTTGAACAATGGCTAAGAGTCTACTTGACTGCGATCCAGATGGCGGGGGGATCCAATGACGTAAAAGTCAGCTACTCCCCCATCATGATGGATACTACTCCGCTCACATGGCTCGAGGGCCTCCGCCCCGGGTCTATCGACTCCTAGGAAGACCTCACCAAGAAGTTCACTGCCAATTTCTAGGGAACATGGTCTCGCCCTGGAACCCGATTTGAATTGGTAGCCTATAAACAGGATAAAAGCGAAACCCTACGCAAATTCATCAAGAGATTCTTTGAAAAAGAGCGACAATTGTGGACATATCTGACTGTGAGGTCATTGACTGCTTCCATGATGGACTCTACGCCAGAGAGCTACATCGTGAGTTCGGTAGACGACGCCCAACAACTATCCCAGTGTTACGACGCATGGCAGCCAAGTGGGCTGATCAAGATGATCGTGAGCGCGAGCGCTTTGATAGGCGTCGTGACAACTGCAACAATGACAATAACTACCATAGAGGTGGTAAAGATCGTCATAACGATAACAACCATGACTTCAACCACGACAATAAAAAGCGCAAGCCAGACAACACTATCGTGGCAGTCGAACGCCCCTAGCGGAAGAAGAGCACGATCTCTATCGACAAAGTGATGAATGGACCTGGCCAATATCATCCGAATGGACGTCACAAGATGGCCGACTGCTTTCACCTTAAACAGGAGTTTGATAACCAAGGACCAACAAAGGCAGACAAAGAGGACAACAAGAAGGATGACAAGGATGACAAAAATCATGACAATGGTTTTCCCCAAGTCGAGAACGTCGTAGCAGTCTTGTTCAGCGGTGAGACCTTAAATCAGTCAAAGCGGGCAAAGAAACTATCGCTCCGCGAAATCATGGCAATACAACCAGCCACCCCGACGTATCTCAAGTGGTCTGAAGTCCCCATCACCTTCTACAGAAAAGATTAGTGGACCAACTTCGCCAGCCCAGGCAGATATCCGTTGGTTTTGGATCCAGTCGTGGCACAAGCCAGACTAACCAAAGTTCTCATTGACGGAGGCAGTGGGCTCAATGTCATCTTTGCAAAGACCTTCACCAAAATGGGACTTGATATCACCAAACACCTAAAGTCCATAGAATCTCCGTTCTACGGTATCGTGCCTGGCAATGCGGCAATCCCCCTAGGACAGGTCACACTCCCAGTAACCTTCGGCATAAGCCAACTTTAGGACAGAGTACATTAAGTTTGAAGTGGCAAACTTTGAGACCTCGTATCATGCAATCCTTGGGCGTCTGGCCCTCGCCAGATTCATGGTGATTCCGCACTATGTATATCTTGTTCTCAAAATGCCCGCTCCTAAAGGAGTTCTCTCATTAAAAGGTGATTTGAAGATCGCTTATGACTGTGACGTGGAAGCAGTAGAGTTCGCTGCCACCTCACAAGTCCCTATCCATATGCTGGAAGTACTTACTCTGGCCAAAAAGTTGAAAGAAGAAGACCTAGAGGTCCCAAGCAAGAAGCCCGCAAGCACAAGTTTCAAGCCTTTTGAAGAAGTACAGCTTAAAACTATAGACCTTGAGATGGGTGACTCGTCCAAAACAGCCCTTATAGGGGCTGACTTAGATTGTAAATAGGAAGACGCGCTCGTCAAGTTCCTTCGTGATAATAAAGATATATTTCCATGGAAACCATCTGCTATGCCTGGTGTTCCTAGGGAGCTTGCCGAGCACAATTTAAAAGTTGATGAAAAAGCGAAGCCTAAAAGGCAACGCCTACGACGTTTTGCTCAAGACAGACGTGATGCGATCAAGGCAGAGATCGCCAAACTACTCGCAGCCAGATTCATCAAAGAAGTTTTCCATCCAGAGTGGTTGGCCAACCCAGTCCTGGTCAAAAAGGAAAACAACAACGAGTGGCGGATGTGTGTTGACTATATAGATCTCAACAAGCATTGCCCTCCAGACCCCATGGGTCTCCCACACATTGATCAAGTCATGGACTCCACGGCTGGATGTGCGCTCCTCAACTTCCTCGATTGCTACTCAGGATATCATCAAATAGCCCTGAAAAAGGAGGATCAGATCAAGACTTCGTTCATTACACCCTTCGGCGCTTACTGCTACACGACAATGTCATTTGGATTAAAGAACGCCAGTGCCACATACCAATGAGCCATACAAAAATGCTTGTCATCCCAGATTGGCATCGATGTAGAGGCATATGTTGATGACGTGGTCGTAAAAACAAAATAACCACAAAACCTCATCGCTGACTTACAAGAAACATTTGATAACCTCAGAACGTTTCGCTGGAAGTTAAACCCGACCAAGTGCGTCTTCGGTGTTCCCTCAGGGAAACTACTCGGGTTCATTGTCAATCACAGAGGCATCGAGGCTAACCCCTCCAAAATCATAGCTATCCTTAACATGAAAGCCATGAGAAGCATCAAGGATGTACAAAAACTCACGGACTGCATAGCATACCTCAACATATTCATCTCAAGACTTGGAGAGAAGGGACTTCCTTTCTTCAAACTACTCAAGAACCGAGACCAATTCAATTGTATAGAAGAAGCACATCAGGCGTTTGAACAACTCAAAGCCTACCTGTCTACACCTCTGGTGCTCGTGGCTCCCGCCAAAGACGACCATCTCTATTTATATATTGCGGGCACAACACACGTGGTCAGCATGGTCATTGTGGTTGAGCGCAAAGAGGAAGGCCATGTATTCCCAATACAGCGGCCAGTATACTACATCAGTGAAGTACTCTTCGATTCCAAAATACGCTACCCTCAAGTACAGAAGTTACTCTATGCGATCTTTATTACCTCAAGGAAGCTAAGGCATTACTTTCAGGCTTTCCACATAACTGTGGTGACCAAATTTCCCTTAGGCAAAATCCTTAATAATCCTGACGCCACTGGACGGATATGCAAATGGAAGGCAGAAATAGCGGCATACAACCTCGACTTCGCCTCTCAAATGGACATCAAGTCGTAAACCCTTGCAGACTCCACGGTCGAGTGGATGGAGCTTCAGTATGATGGATCGCTGAAGCTATAAGGTGGTCGAGCGGGTGTTCTATTAATATGTCCCAAAGGTGACCAACTCAAGTACGTTTTGCAGATACTCTTCAAAGTTACCAACAATGAAGCAGAATATGAAGCCATGTTACACGGACTCCGTTTGGCTGCATCTCTTGGTATCAAACGTCTATGCGTATTTGCTATTGCTATCAATCAAGTCAACAAGGATTGGGACTGCTCTAAAGAGACAATGGATGCCTACGTCAAAGAAGTTTGTAAACTCAAGCACCACTTCTATGGCCTGGAGTTTCATCATGTCATTCGTGACTACAATTTTGCTGCTGATGCTTTATCCAAGCTAGGTTCAAAATGTGCGAATGTTCCAGCAGAGATCTTCGTTCATGAATTACATCAGCCATCTATTAAGGAGCCAACACTTGAGGAGGCCACTCTATTTCACGTACAACCAGAACTACAGGTCATGGTCATCGACTCCGATTGGATGACTCCATTTATCGAATATCTAAGGGATCATAAAGTTCCAGATGATAAGAAAGCACAAATATGTATCAGACATAGAGCTGTGAACTATGTAGTGGTGGACAACACAATCTATCGACGTGGGGCGTCGGTCAACGTTCTGATGAAGTGCATCACGGCTGACCGTGGAAAAGCACTGCTAGAAGAAATTCATGGAGGTGTTTGCGGTAACCACGCAGCCTCCTGCACTTTGGTAGGAAAGGCATACAGAGCCAATTTCTTCTGGTCATCAGCCAAAGACGATGCTGAAGACATCATCAGAAAGTGCCAATGATGCCAATTCTTCGCTAGACAAGCCCATGTCCCGGCTCATGAACTAAACACGATCCCGTTATTTTGGCCCTTTGCATGTTGGGGTCTCGATCTCGTGGGCCCTCTAGCTAAAGCTCCGGGTGGTTTCGAGTGGCTTATTGTAGCTATCGACAAATTTACCAAATGGATCAAAGCTCAACCATTGGTAAACGCGCGGGCAGAAAACCTGATCTAGTTTTTTTAGGAATCGTTCAAAGGTTTGGAGTACCACACGAGATCATAACAGACTTGGGACCAGTTTTCACAAGTGAAGAATTTCAAAATTATTGTGAATAGTACTCGATCGAGACACACTACGCTTCGGTGGCTCATCCACGCGCCAATGGACAAGTCGAAAAGGCTAATGGCTTATTACTACAAGGGCTAAAGCCTAGACTCTATGATCCCCTGAAAAGAATACGGCGGCAAATGAGCCAAGGAGTTACCGCAGTACTTTGGGGTTTACGCACACAGCCCAGCCGTGCAACTGGAGAGTCGCCATATTTTCTAGTCTACGGGTCTAAAGAAGTTATACCTACTGATCTCCTTTGGGAGGTGCCACGACTAGAAAATTACGATGAACAAATTGCCTAGCAGGAAAGGTTCCAAGATGTTGATGGTGTTGAAGAAGCTCAAGTGGCAGCTCTTATCCAGAACACTCGTTATCTTGAAGGCTTACGACGTTACCAGCAATGCTTTGTTCAAACACATTCTTTCGTCATAGGACACTTGGTCTTGTGGCGCATGCAGAAGACTGACGGCCTACACAAGCTTATGTCGCGATGGGAGGGGCCCTTCCTTGTCAAGCAAGTCATTGAGGTTGGAACATATCGCCTCTAGACTCGAGAAGGAGAAGATGTACCAAATGTGTGGAACATCTAGCATTTGAGAAATTCTACCCATAAAAAGGGTTTATGTAACAACTTCAATGTATCCTTCGATGATCATAATACCAATAAAATTATGGTCTCCCTGTCAATTAAAAATTGCGGTTCATCTTTTACCTTTTAACTATACTCTCATTAGAGAGACTCTACGTATAGCCTGTTGCTTAAAAAGCCTGGACTTAGAGTAGTTTTCATTTTATACGCAGAAAGCCAAGATTGTTCCTCTTTTACAAAGCAGAAGCGGCACTAAGCCTCAAAAGTCTTGGCAGAGCTACCCCAACTAATACACGGTTGTAGGTGCTAGTCTCGTTTTCTCGATGCCCTACCTTCAATGGAAGGCTACGGTTTTGTTCTGCTCTATGTCCTTTGTTGACTACATCAGACTTCTTATTTATGCATTACAAGAACTCATGAGAGTTTTGCCTTGATATGCATGGCGTACATTAGTACCGCTCTTTTATGCAATCAAGCATAAAACTACTTTAAATCATGCCATGACTTTGCGCTAGCAACCAATTATGCCTTAACAGGACTAACACAGGCAAAATATTTACCACTAGATATTGCTTTAAAAAATCCTTGGTATACAAGTACACTGGCATGGCACGCATTATATCATAAACTACTACTGTAGTATTCTAGACTTGCCCTAGCAGTCTACCTAGTCTCACAGAGACTAGTTGGACACTATCACGACCACAAGCAGTTATGCTACAATTCCTCTACACAAAACGTTTGATGTTTTCCGCAAACATACTTTGTGGTTCATAAAACTACTTTCCAAGTAGTACATCAACAAATGATCGTTTAATAACGGCATTAAAAATGACTACTTAACAGTAGCCAAAATCATTGATTACTTTCATAGTATCATAATTTATAGACTACTTAATTGTAGCAATTTACAGGCACCATGATGGATCTTTCACTACTGTTCCAAAGAACCGATGAACTCGATGGCCATAGGCTCGGTTTCGGCCACCAGCGCTTCATATTGTTCTTTCATTGCGCCAGGAGGCAAATACCTTATCTCCAGCTTGGCTTCAGAGTTATGTGCTTTTACCAAAGCTAAGAGCCTATTGGTGCTCTCTTTCAGAAATGATTTACAAAATTCTGACACTTGTTCTGGTACCTGATATAGCCACTGCAAAAGTGTTTGGTTATTTGCCTCTTTACCTTCCAGAGTTAACATCCCTAGGATTGGTTCAACGGCTTCTTCCATAAGTTTCTTTTCAGCCAGCAAGGTATCTACTTCTTTCTGCTTGGACTGTGTAAGTTTCACAGCTTCCACGGCTTGACTCTCCCAATCTTGGCGGATCTTTTGTTCTTCCATGAAGTTCTTCTCGTTTTCTTCTATGGTGCGCTTGAGCTGAGAAATTTCATCCGCCTGGGACTGTGAGAGCTTAAACCATAAAGCGTCATTATCTTTCTCTTCTTTTAAAGTCTTCTTTAATCCTACTCCATATAAAATGTTGTTACACACAACAAATCAATCAACACTACTCAAGGGATATGGTTTACACTAGAAAAGAGTACTTACTATTGTTTTCCTTCACCAAATTGCTGCAACGGCCATCTAGCCTGGATCTTTCATCACCAAGAGCTTGGAGTTGCGCGTGGAGGTTATCGATTGCTTTTTGATGCCCCAGCTGCATCTTCACTCGTTGCTCGAAAAAGCTGGCCAGATCCGCCTCTAGCTCTTCAATTCATGCTGCCAGTTTCGCACCGCCTAGTTTTTCAACCATGTCTACTAAAGCCTGCAATTATGGCATATTTCTTATCAGATGCTATGCTCCATTGCTTAACACGATTTAGGTTAAGAGTCTCTACCAGAGCAATATGAAGATGGTTCCTGAGTTGCGTAGCTTCATCCACTGGTTCCATTACCGCAACTTCAACCTATCACAGGGTTATGTAGTTATTAATCAAACTACTTTCCTTTGCAAATTATATGTTTCTCTAGAGACTACTTACATTTCTCGAAACTCTTTCGCCAGCTACTGA
This sequence comes from Echinochloa phyllopogon, assembly GCA_033239725.1. Lineage (NCBI taxonomy): Eukaryota > Viridiplantae > Streptophyta > Magnoliopsida > Poales > Poaceae > Echinochloa > Echinochloa phyllopogon. The sequence continues at coordinate 23,771,881 of BTCW01000014.1, forward strand.
GGCATTTACATTAACATTTTTGTTAACTGTCTCGACTTCCTCTGTTCCGCCAGACTGTTGACATTTTGTAGTTTACAGGTTATACTTATAAAATAACATCTAATAAATTTCACATATGGATAATTCAATTTGATACGCTCCAATGTGAGAAGTACCTTAGCACCAGAAGAAGTGATCACTTCCATGGTTGAGGGTGGCGCGGCGGTCTTAGGTTCTTCAACCATGCTTGAAGGATTTTTTATGCTCTCGTCAACCTCCATGGTCACAATAGATTCTTGAGCCTTTGTTACAACATTTGGCTCCTCAACATCCTTCACACTTGCCTCGGCTTCGACCCTTCCGCCAGCTTCGTCAGTGTTGATTTCAATGATTGGGGCAACTTGGGTAGTTTCTTCGACTATATCCGCTGTTGATGGATCTTTGGCAATCTCTTCTACAATAGTTGATTGTTTTACTGCTTCATCGGCTTGTATCACCGTTATGAAGGTCTTCGTTGGATATATGTTTAAAAAATACAGACAAGATCAGAAGTTGGCAACTAGATATCACCAAAACTACTCAACAAAGGCTGGCATGTTTTTTCTACTTACTCCATGGGAGGTGTCGGAGCGGTCAAAGGCTGGAAACTAAAATTTTTCAGGAGGGTTAGATGCTTTCTTGAACTTGTAGTGCTCTCCGTTGTTCCACTCGTCATAACACTAGTTGTGGACGAACCTTGTGGCCTGGCGACGCGCTTGGACACTTTGCCTTGTTCGGCAAGATCCGCTTCAGAAGGAGTAGATTCGGAGACTAGCTTTGAGCGACTTACAAAGGAATAGCTTGATCGCTTCCTTTTGGCACCCGCAGGGATTGTCAGGGGTTCCCTTGAACTTTCTGGTTTGAAATTCCCCATAAGATTTTTGGCAGCGGTGGTGAGTCATCAGAAATTGCTACTCCAATGTTATGATGATCGTTAATAAGGGACTTACCCTTGACATCGGTGGTGAGTCAGCGGTGGTGAGTCATCAGAACCAGGCACAAGGGACTTACCCTTGACATCTCCTTGTTTTGGATCTGTCGCCACTTTATCAGCATCTGAATCTGCTATGCATTCTTCTTCAGCCATGGCGGTAGTGTCATGAATGTTCCCAGCGCTTAATGTCCTTTCCGAAGAAGTCTTGCTGATGTCCGTCCAAGCTTCTTCAGTTAATTCATCCACAAGCACCAGAGCCTGTGTTGTTAAAAACAACTCGGATGAATATTATGTCAAACATTAGCTTCTGAAGCAAATATTACAATTACTTACAGGGTCTGGAGGGCTAGCCTTCGAGTACTCTCCAATCGAGTCGCATAAGTACTGTCTCGTCAGAGAGTTCTTCAGGTACCATGCGCGACAGATCTGCGTTTCCTTCATATTCATATCCAAGATTGCATCACTCCTTAAGTGGTTGAATCCTTCGCTTTAAAAAGCTGAAGGCAATTCCAACACCAGTCAAGCATGTTTCCATTAGCGCTTCTATTCTCTTTAACAAAGCAGGTACATCTTTGGCTTCTTCAGGACTCATCTTTATCTCATGGATACCACCCATCTTTATCTGGACAGCTCTTGCTGTGATTACCTGCTGCTTTAAAATGATACAGGAGATGCTCAAAAAAAAAATATGCAATGTTATTCATACAAGGTATACACAATAATATCGACTCACTAATGGTAAACCATTTGGCTTTCCAATCTCTGCAGGAGTCCATGATGGGCATGTCAAACCACTTAGCCCGCATATTTTGGCAAAATTGAATCTCGGCTCCTCCGACTACTTCCGTCCGTTGAAAGTTGGGCTGTGGTTTGATGTGGTATAATGTAAGAAACAAAGCGAGGCTTGGTTTTATACCTAGGAATGCCTCGCAAGCGTGGACAAAGACAGAGATATAGAGAACTCCATTTGGATTAAGGTGGTGGAGTTGAATTTTGTAAAAAGAAAGAAATTCTCTCATAAATGGTGACAGTGGCAATCCTACCCCTCGCTCGCAGAAGGAAAGAAAGAGAGGAACTTCTTCATTATTTTCTGTTGGGAAGGGCTGTTTCTAGCATGATTTCCACTCCAAAGTTGCTTGGGAAAGGAGCAAACCTTGTTTCACCAGATTATTTAGATCATTGGTGGAGGCTGTACATTGTTTCCAAGCAATAGTCAGACACGAAGAATCTTTGAATTCAACCCTGGCAGTTGGATCAACCAATGACACTTTTTTCCTTGTGGACTTCTTCTCCGGTGCCTGAGTGGATCCAGCATCGCCGGCTTTCTTTACTGCTCCTTGCTTCCTACTTATGGTGATTTTGGGAGACAAATAGCCGATGAGATGCACTAGGGTTGTGAAAACCTCGGGGGCTAAAGTTCCTACCCATGGTGACTTAGGACTGAAGATTGGGGGCTCAATATCAAGCTCTGTGAGGTTGACGGCGACTGTTGTTGGCACTCCTTACGGCCTACAGATAAATCCGCAAGCGGACGGATACCGATGCAGCTTTCACCCGGGAGTATTCCAAGGTATCGATTTCCACGGGGAACGAGAAGTGTACTAATCCTAAACTAAGTTGTCCTAGGTAGATGGAGTGGATGAATGAAATGGATGAGGTGGATGACAACAACAAAGAGAGAAGAGGAGTGATAAGAGGGTAGAGAGGGTACGAGTCTGGTAGAGTTATTCTACTGATTGATCGAGCAGATCAGAGGATACAGATAGATACTTGCTTCGGGACAAGGGAACCGGTGGACACGCAGAAAGGGATGAGAAGGGGTGCCACTATTTCCCAACTGGGGGATCCTACGGGCCGGAACTAACGTGATGGGCTACAAAGACCGGAAGGGCTGTCACCACCTTACGGCTACCACCTCCGTTGCGACGGGAGTAAACTAAGTCTCAAGTATAGGCACCACGCCTACACTAGTCAACTAATACTTATCTCCTATAGAAAGATAAGCACCCAAGCTAAGCAACCAGTATACAGTTATACCAATCAACTAAGCATTGAACGAAGAACCAGCAAGCATATAAAAGTAAGAACTGAATGCTCAATTAATCAGAGAGAGATACAAGAGTTACCAGACAAGACCCGGATGTTACTCGAAGTGAAGTCGCATCCGTAGAGGTACAACGGAAAGAGGGGCCGACACTTCGGCTCCTCTCCGGGACGCTCACCTCTCCTCTCTCCCTATCTCTACTGATACAAGTGGAGAACTAACAGTGCTTCGCCTGCACTCTACTCTTGTGTTGTGTGTTTTGCAGGTGGAACCGGGCCTCTATTTATAGCAGGGAAGGACGGTGGAGGCAGAGTAGCAGCCAAGGCAGCTGGGAGGCGGTGCCGAGCCGTTCGGCCGAATTCCCCGGTTGGGCCGAACTGCCCAGTTCGCCCGAACCGGTGGATGCACCGCCTCAGCAGCCAAGGGCCAGGATCACGCCCTGGAGGGGGTTCCTGCCTTCGGCCGAACAGGCCAGTTCGGCCGAAGTGGGCCCGGCCCAGTTCTGCACCGCCTTTGCCTTGCACACGTGTTTGTCTAGCTCCTGAAGTCGGTTGGTAGGTCGGTTCGTGTCCTGGGCTGGCCTGGAGGGCCTTCGGTGGACTCGGGGGTTCCGTCGGGTTGGATATGGGCCACCGGTCTTCTGGATATGGGTTGAGCTGGCCCAGAGTGGCGTGGTCGTGGTCCGCAAGTCTTGCCCAGCTAGGGGGGCAACCGGCGGAACGGAGTCGTTCGGCCGAAACGGTCATTTCCGACCCTTATAGCACGTGTTTCTCCATTTTGTACCTGTACAGAGGACAATCACCAGAACTCGTGGAAATAGTCAGTGATAAGCCCTATAGCTATGGTGTGTGTCCCCATTGTGTTTGTTTTATACTCGGTTGGAGGTTGGAAATCGGTCTATAACGACCGCCAACAAGCTCCCCCAAACTTAGATCTTTGCTCGTCCCGAGTAAAGAAATTAAAGCATGAGCAAGACTAAAGTAAGGGTTCTTTAATAATCATGAATACTTGCATATTGAATATTCAAACCTTTCTCATACCTATGAATTTGTGGTGGCTACTTCCCGGATCTTGGGCGGTTGATGAATGGAACAACTCTTACAACAAGGTCCTCTTGCTCATCCTGCATTAGGGGTTTTCTGGTTTTCGCAATTAAAAGGCTTGTCTCCCTTCATCCCTGACACTCAGCTCTCTGGAGTTCTCTCCTTTCACTCACTCTCTTTTGTATTTCTCTTTGTCTCTCAGGTATTTGTGGACAGGATGAACAGATAGAGCAGGATTTTCATCTTTTCACAAATTAAATTCTCCTGAATGTTGGTGTGAACAAGTGGTTCATTTTATCGAGTCATATCACAAACATCAACAACTTAGATCAGGGGGGTCCTATCATGATGAACATTTTCACAAGTACTAGATACTGAGTTTGAAATAAACAACAGGCAGCAATCATGATATAAAAGAGAGACCGAGTTCGTTTCGTTTATGTGAGGCATGCATTTCCAATTTTTCGAAATGAAACAACACAGGAAAGTAAACAGGGGGGAAGAAGGTGCAAACCTACGTGCAGGTGTGCGAGAGGGGGCAGCCGGGCTGGTTCGGCCGAACCGGTCAGTTCGCCCGAACTGGCCAGTTCGCCCGAACTGCCTGGTTCGGCCGAACTGGCCCCCGGGACTTGGTCCGTCGTGCCACGCGTCCCTGTGTCGTTCCTGTACTCGTGCAACTCTCTGTTAGACAGGGCATTCTCCGGTCGGCTCAAATGCACCGACCGGAGCGACAATTTTACCTCCTTTCTTGCAAACAATTCAAACTTTATTTATTCAACGAACTAAGATTGGAAACAAATATTTGGAAGGGAAATTTCAGAGCACCCTAAATATTGATCTAAACAAACAAACGAATCAAGCAACTAGCAAACCAAACTAACGGTGCTCTATCTAGAAACGGGACGACCGTGGGACACTATTCTGAAGGTGGTCCATAAAGATCTTCGTGTCCCGTGGCCTTGAAGAGCTTCTTGAGCTTTGCGCACAGGGCCTTGCGGAGGAGTTCCATCTTGTCCTCCCATTCCATACGTGCGAGCTCGCCCTCCGCCACCTTCTCATCCAGGTGGTTGATCCTTTGCTTTGCCAATGCCAGTTCCTCCTTCAGGCTTTCCACGGTGGGCGGCTTCTCTTCCTCTTCTTCATTGTCCTCCTCATCGGAGAACTCCATGTCCCCGGGCAGCCCTTTGATGGATGGGGGCTGCCTGTGGCGCCGGACTCTGGGGTGGCGCTGTGGTGGAGAGGACTGGGATGAGTTTGCCAGCCCCAGCTCGTTCCGGTTGAGTGGCGGGACGAGGACTTTTCCGTATCCTCCTCCCGGGAGATGTTCTCCCTTGATGACGAAACGCGGCGGGCTTTCCGGCGTGTAGTCCGGCTCCTCCCCGGCCCTTTCCATGGGCAGCAACAACGCCAGATCCGACACCCTCGAGGAGGATATTGATCTCGGGCGTAGCTGCCCTTTGTTCGGCCTTGGTGATTGCGAACGAGGCGGTTTCTTGATCCCTTTTAGTGGGGCGAGGAGCTCGTTGAGTGCTGAGCGGTGAGGAGAGTTGCCGCGCCTCACCGGGCTACGTCTCGGCGTCCTCCCCCGGTGCACGTCTCCCGCTGCGTCGACGTCAGAGATGCGGAAGGCGTGCTCCTGCCGGGAGCAGTTGGCGTTCCGGCTACTGCTGCTCGAGCCCTGGGCCGGAGATGTTCCCTTGGAGGAAAAGGAGGCCATGGTGGCTGTGTTCTATGGGAAGGAGTTGGCTTAGATGAGATGGGAAACGACGACAGAGAGTCTCTGTTTTTATCGGGGATTTCAGATCGGAAAAACGGGGTTTCCCGATGATTCCCTCGCGACTCTTGGGATATTTTCAACTCCAGATGTATCTGGGCGAGCATATCCGTCCCTGGGGCCTGGGAGGCCAATTCGCCCGAACCATCTGGTTCGGCCGAACTGGGCCCGTTCGCCCGAACGGGTCCCTGGGCCCCCAGGTGAGTGGCCCGTGTCGTGGTTCGAGGTTTTGGTCAGGGGAGATTCGGGTCGAGGAGGTTTTCAAGGTTCAGGAGGTTTTGGCCCAGAAGGATTTGAAAATGATAGATTCAGGCCGGGGTTCCACGGACGGGGTTCAGAGTTCTATGAACTCGACGACGTCTAATTCGTCGAGTGTCGGAGGCTCTGGTTCTAGGAAAATCTTCAACCGCTGTCCGTTAACCTTGAAGGTGTTTTCGTCCTCGCTTTGCAAAGTGACGGCCCCATGAGATGCAGTATTGATTACTGTGAATGGGCCGTCCCACTTGCTGCTCAATTTCCCGTGACCAAAAAGTTTGACACGGGAGTTGAAGACGAGAACCTTGTCTCCCGGCTTGAACGGTTTGATCTTGATTCTCTTATCATGCCATCTCTTGGTCCGTTCCTTGTATAGCCGGGAGCTGTGGTATGCTCTCTCCCTCATCTCATCTAGCTCGGCCAGCTGGATCTTCCATTTGAGGCCGGCAGCTGGAAGGTCCATACCCCACTTCCTAATGGCCCAGTGAGCTCTAAACTCCATTTCTACCGGTAAATGGCAGGTTTTGCCATAGACTAGTTGATATGGGGTCATGCTATGGGCGTCTTATAGGCCGTGCGGTAAGCCCAAAGTGCATCTAGAAGTTTATCCTTCCACTGCTTGCCCATCTCATTTACGGTCTTTTGCAGAATATTTTTGATTTGCTTATTGGAAGTTTCTGCTTGACCGCTAGTTTGGGGGTGATAGGGTGTGGCTACGTTATGCTGCAACCCCAAACTTGAGAGATACTTACGGAAAGATGAGTCCATGAAGTGGGAGCCGCCATCACTGATGACTAATCTAGGAACGCCGAAACGAGGAAATATAACCTCATGAAACATTCGTCTCGCGCTCTTAGAGTCAGCAGCTAAGCAAGGCAAGGCTTCTACCCACTTAGAGACGTAGTCCACTGCTACTAGGATGAATTGACAACCCTCGGAGTTTGGGAAGGGACCCATGAAGTCTACCCCTCAGACATCGAAGATTTCTACTTGAAGATTGCTAGTGAGTGGCATTGCGTCTCTAGTATTGATGTTCCCGTGTTTCTCGCAGCGGGGGCACCGCATGACAAATGCTCTCGCATCCTCATACATGCTGGGCCAGTAAAAACCGCACTGCCAGACTTTAGCATTGGTCCGGAATGCACCGTAGTGTCCTCCATACGGGGCTGCGTGGCATCTCTCTAGGATTTTATAAGCCTCATGTGCGGGTACGCACCTTCTGAGGAGTCCGTTGCTACAAATCCTAAAGAGATACGGGTCGTCCCAAAGGTGAAGACGGCTCTCATAGGCTAGCCGTTTCCTATTCTCTCCAGGGGGACATAACCCGTTACCATGTAGTTCACTATGTTGGCATACCACGGATCACCAGTGGTGACCTTAAGGAGGGTGTCATCCCGTAAGTAGTCGTCGATCGGGAGATTGGACGGGACTTGCATCCGGGACAAGTGGTCAGCCACTGAGTTCTCTACTCCTTTCTTATCTTTTATCTCAATGTCAAATTCTTGGAGTAGAAGAATCCAGCGGATGAGTCTCGGTTTTGCATCCTTTTTGGTCAGAAGGTACTTCAGAGCAGTGTGATCTGAATAGACTATAACCTTGGCCCCAACTAGGTAGGACCGGAATTTGTCTATAGCAAATACGACTGCTAAGAGCTCCTTCTCCGTGGTTGCGTAGTTGAGCTGGGGGCCAGTGAGCGTTTTGCTAGCATATGAGATAGCATAATGCTTCTTGTCCTTAGTTTGGCCCAACACAGCTCCTACAGCATAGTCGCTCGCATCGCACATGATTTCGAATGGGATGCTCCAGTCGGGAGGCTGGATGATGGGAGCGGAAACGAGTGCCTTTTTGAGAGTGTGAAATGCGGCATAGCACTCCTCATCGAAAACGAAGGGGGCATCTTTGGCTAAGAGATTGGTCAAGGGCTGAGATATCTGGGAGAAGTTTTTGATGAAACGCCTATAGAATCCGGCATGGCCAAGGAAGCTACGGATCCCCTTAACATTTGTAGGAGGTGGAAGTTGCTCGATCACTTCTATCTTCGCTTTGTCTACCTCGATCCCACGTTCTGACACGCTATGTCCTAGGACAATCCCCTCTCGCACCATAAAATGGCACTTTTCCCAGTTCAAAACAAGGTGTTTCTCTTCACACCTCTGGAGGACCTTGTCCAGATTTTTCAGATATTCGGTGAAGGTCCGTCCATAAACTGAGAAATCGTCCATGAACACTTCCATAATCTCTTCAATCATGTCAGAGAAGATGGACATCATGCAACGTTGGAAGGAGGCAGGTGCGTTACATAACCTGAAGGACATTCGCCGGTAGGCGTACGTCCCGTAGGGGCATGTGAACGTGGTTTTACTCTAGTCTTCTGGGTGGATAGGAATTTGGTGGTACCCAGAGTAACCGTCAAGGAAGCAGAAGAAAGAGTGTTTGGCTAACCGTTCAAGCATTTCGTCTATGAACGGAAGGGGGAAATGGTCTTTCTTGGTGGCCTTATTGAGTCGACGATAGTCGATGCACATACGCTAACCAGTGACGGTGCGCTGAGGGATGAGCTCATTTTTGTCATTGCGCACTACCGTCATTCCTCCCTTCTTAGGAACGACTTGAACGGGACTAACCCATTCATTATTGGGGACAGGGTAGATGATCCCCACGTGAAGGAGTTTGAGAACTTCCTTTTTCACGACCTCTCTCATGGCATTGTTTAACAGTCGTTGAGGTTCCCGAGATGGTGTTGCTTCAGAATCGATCGGGATGCGATGAGTGCAAAGATTTGGGCTAATCCCTTTCAGGTCTTGGAGAGAGTATCCTAAGACCGATCGATTTTTCCCCAGGATAGTCATGAGTTGCTGGGTTTCTACCTCAAAGAGTTTATCACTAATGATCACTGGAGTTTGCTTATCCCCAAAGAGGAAAGCATACCTAAGTCCAGGCGGAAGAGGTTTGAGCTGGATTGGAGATGGTTTTGGAGTTTCGTTTGTATCAAGCTCAATCGGGGGGTGAGTTTCCTCCTCCTCCGTAAAGAATGGAATATCCTCTTCTGGAATAGGTTGCTCGAGGTCTAGCAAAGAAGCTAACCTGACTTCCTCTAACGGGTCAGGATCGGGGTCTGCCTCTATTGGAGTATTCAAAGATTGGGCATAGGAGACAGGGATAAGTTCTTTACCGACCCTAAGTTCTACTAGCTGGTTTATTGGTGCTTTTTCCAGAATCTTCAAGATTGGCCTGCCTATGAAGATGGGATGTGTGGTAGTGCTAGGTAGGTCGAAGATGTGAAAATCCATGAAGAGTTTAGGGTCGTTGACCTTTACGGGTGTGACCCGTAAGATCCCCAAACAATCCAGGATTTTCCCTGAGGTAAACTTAAGTCGTTTTTGAGAAAACGACCATGAGTTACCAGGGAATTCGGTTAGCACCAAAGAGCTAGAGATTATATTGATTCCGAGGCTCGGGTCGTACCCAATTTCTCGGTCAAGGCCCATGATCTCACAGAATATCCTTTTGGTTTTTCTGGGCATCTTGACCACCTCGGTCGAGGCTTCGGCCTCATCTAGCCACTCCCGACTCATGATAGCAGAGAGACGTCCTAGGTACTCCCGCTGATATTCCAATTCTTCTTTGTCGGGGGCCTGATCCTTTTGCTCTACACATTGTTCCCGTGGGAAACTTGTTGCACTCCCGATGTCTTCGAACAGATCATCGTCAAAGTCATAATGAGTGGTGTAGAGTGAATCATAATGGTCTGGGCTAGAATATGTTTGTGGTTCGAAATGAGCTTCGGTTTCTGATGGGCTGGAAGAGCTAATGGATTTGGATTGGACTGGTATTGGCACTTTAGGTTCAGGTTCAGGCTGCTTCTCTTCTTCATCGGGGAGTTCATCATAGATTCCAGTGTAGGGAGTGTTGTCTAGGATACGATCCAGGACTATCCTCGCTTCACTAGGAACTAAATGAAAGAACGACCCTCCAGAAGCAGAGTCCAAGAAAGTGGCGGCTACGGGACAGAGGCCAAGGCTGAAGTGTTGTAAAACAACAGGTTCTGGTAGGCTTAGGTCTGGTCCCGAGGCCAGTATTTGCTTGAAACGAGCCCAGGTAGTTCCGAGCGATTCTCCCTTTAATTGCTTAAAGTTAATGATTTCCGCTCGGAGACTGGCTACCTTGGAGACTGGGAAGAAGTTTAGGCAGAATTTTTCCATGAGAACTTCCCAGCTCCCGTCCATAGTGCTGATAGCCAGAGAGTACCATTTCTTTGCTCCTCCCGCTAGTGAAAACGGGAATAGCTTCCATTTGAGTGTCTCTTGTGTCATGCCTGCAATGGTCAGGCATGAGCAGAGTTGCTCAAACTCGCGCAAATGCGCGTATGGACTCTCGACCTTCGTTCCTGAGAACGATTGCTCACGAACCATGGCTATGAAGCCGGGACGTAGCTCATAGCCGGGTGTGGATATGGGATGTGATGATGGTGAAGGCTCCAAATAATCGCCCTTTGGAGCCGAGTGTTGGCATAAGGTGAGGGTGAAATCCATATGATGGATGATGGTGGGATACACGGACAACTTGGGTTCGGAATCAGAACAGCTACCGTTCCCCGGCAACGGCGCCAGAAAGCTTGTTGGCACTCCTTACGGCCTACAGATAAATCTGCAAGCGGACGGATACCGATGTAGCTTTCACCCGGGAGTATTCCAAGGTATCGATTTCCACGGGGAACGAGAAGTTTACTAATCCTAAACTAAGTTGTCCTAGGTAGATGGAGTGGATGAATGAAATGGATGAGGTGGATGACAACAACAAAGAGAGAAGAGGAGTGATAAGAGGGTAGAAAGGGTACGAGTCTGGTAGAGGTATTCTACTGATTGATCGAGCAGATCAGAGGATACAGATAGATACTTGCTTCGGGACAAGGGAACCGGTGGACACGCAGAAAGGGATGAGAAGGGGTGCCACTATTTCCCAATTGGGGGATCCTACGGGCTGGAACTAACGTGATGGGCTACAAAGACCGGAAGGGCTGTCACCACCTTACGGCTACCACCTCCGTTGCGACGGGAGTAAACTAAGTTAGTCTCAAGTATAGGCACCACGCCTACACTAGTCAACTAATACTTATCTCCTATAGAAAGATAAGCACCCAAGCTAAGCAACCAGTATACAGTTATACCAATCAACTAAGCATTGAACGAAGAACCAGCAAGCATATAAAAATAAGAACTGAATGCTCAATTAATCAGAGAGAGATACAAGAGTTACCAGACAAGAACCGGATGTTACTCGAAGTGAAGTCGCATCCGTAGAGGTACAACGGGAAGAGGGGCCGACACTTCGGCTCCTCTCCGGGACGCTCACCTCTCCTCTCTCCCTATCTCTACTGATACAAGTGGAGAACTAACAGTGCTTCGCCTGCACTCTACTCTTGTGTTGTGTGTTTTGCAGGTGGAACCGGGCCTCTATTTATAGCAAGGAAGGACGGTGGAGGCAGAGTAGCAGCCAAGGCAGCTAGGAGGCGGTGCCGGGCCGTTCGGCCGAATTCCCCGGTTGGGCCGAACTGCCCAGTTCGCCCGAACCGGTGGATGCACCGCCTCAACAGCCAAGGGCCAGGATCACGCCCTGGAGGCTGTTCCTGCCTTCGGCCGAACAGGCCAGTTCGGCCGAAGTGGGCCCGGCCCAGTTCTGCACCGCCTTTGCCTTGCACACGTGTTTGTCTAGCTCCTGAAGTCGGTTGGCAGGTCGGTTCGTGTCCTGGGCTGGCCTGGAGGGCCTTCGGTGGACTCGGGGGTTCCGTCGGGTTGGATATGGGCCACCGGTCTTCTGGATATGGGTTGAGCTGGCCCAGAGTGGCATGGTCGTGGTCCGCAAGTCTTGCCCAGCTTGGGGGGCAACCGGCCGAACGGAGTCGTTCGGCCGAAACGGTCATTTCCGACCCTTATAGCACGTGTTTCTCCATTTTGTACCTGCACAGAGGACAATCACCAAAACTCGTGGAAATAGTCAGTGATAAGCCCTATAGCTATGGTGTGTGTCCCCATTGTGTTTGTTTTATACTCGGTTGGAGATTGGAAATCAGTCTGTAACGACCGCCAACAACTGCAAAGCTTAATGAAGTGTACTGAAACAAAGTTTATCGCTTCGAAATTTATAACCATTGCTAGGGTTACTGTTTGACACAATACTGTGGCGTCTCATATTCTGTTATTTGGGCCAGTTTTTTAGGGATAACCTTCCTAACTAAGCCACGAGTGACGGAATATTCGGAGATTCTGGATTTTTGCAGGTTTTTGAAAGATTTCCTTGATCTTTAAACCAAAGATATTTGCTTTAAAGCTCGGGGGCTGTTACCGGAATATCCGGGATTTTATTTTCTGAAATTTTCGGCTTAATTCAAATGAAGACCTTCGACTGGTTTTAACAAAAATACTCGAAGCTCGGGGGCTATACCCAATGGGTGCATCGACTCGGTGCACGCCATTAAACTACTCGAGACGAAGATAGAAGACTGCTTTTGAACCTCCGACTACTTAAAAAGTACTTTAAGGCTCGAGGGCTACACCCATTGGGTGCATCTAAAGATGCACTCCAATGTAAACTACTCTACAGAGAAGACTTGAGCATCTTGGGCTTAGCTCCAACTACTCGAATTGTCTAAAGATGATGCCTTGAAGATGTTAAGGCAGATTCAAGACTTGAAGCAAAGGCGCAAGATGCTCGGGGGCTTGTGGGACCAGGATCCCTAGGGCCACTCATCCACGGGATTAAACTACTCGATAGGGAAGGTTTAACCTGACTACTTTAAACCAATCGGCTATGTTGCAAGACGGCGTAGTTGATTAGAAAGACTAGTCATGTACTATTAGGAGACTCCCCAAAGTACCCTGTTGTTGTACTCCTTATTGTATACGACTAGGATCATGTAACCGAATTGTAACTCTGCTCCCCGGATATATAAGGCGGAGCAGGGACCCCTCAAAACAACTGAACTCACGTGCAATACAATCAAGCACACAGGACATAGGGTATTACGCTACTCACAGCCCAAACCTGTCTAAATCTTTGTGTTGTTCGTGCACTATCGTTCCTAGAACTCGGTGAGACACATGAATCTACTTCCTGGGGTACCCCCTAGCAGACGTGCTCGACATAAATCGTCGACACCAGGATGATACTGAATAGTCAAATCATAATCCTTAATCAACTCAAGGCACCTCCTCTGTCTCAAGTTCAATTCTTTCTGAGTGAAAATATACTTATGGCTCTAATGATCTATAAAAATATCACATGACTCACCATATAGATAGTGCCTCCAAATATTCAATGCAAAAACCACTGCTACTAACTCCAAGTCATGTTTAGGGTAATTCTCTTCATGTTTTCTCAACTGTCTAGATGCATATGCAATCACCCTTTGTTCCTGCATGAGCACACAACCAAGACCAATATGGGAGGCATCCGTATACACTGTAAAACGCTTGCCACTCTCAGGTGGTACCAAAATAGGAGCACTCACCAACCTCTCCTTTAGAGTGTGAAAACTCGCGTCACAATCAGCAGTCCAAATAAATGGGGCACCCTTCATGGTCAACCTCGTCATTGGCTTTGCAATAGTGGAGAAAACCTGAACAAATCGACGACAGTATCCAACAAGGCCAAGGAAACTACGAACCTCCGTGACAGTAGTCGGTATCTCCCACTTCACCACGGAAGCGACATTCTTTGGATCAACCGTAATACCATCCTGATTGATAACATGGCCTAGAAAAGCAACCTCAGTAAGCCAAAATGCACACTTCTTAAGCTTAGCATAATATTTGTACTCCCTCAACTTATCCAACACTAAACGAAGATGCACCTCATGCTCTTCCTTGGTTTTTGAATAAACCAAGATATCATCAATGAACACCACGACGAATACATCCAAATATGGGTGCAACATCCTGTTCATGGCTTTCATGAAAATAGTAGGAGCATTTGTTAGTCCAAATGACACTACCATAGACTCATAATGCCCATACCTCGTGCTAAAAGTCGTCTTCTCAATGTCCTCCTCCTTAATCCTCAATTGGTGATAACCAGACCGCAAATCAATCTTGGAGAATACCTTAGCACCCTTCAACTGATCAAATAATTCATAAATACGAGGCAAATGATACTTGTTCTTTATTTTCACTTGATTTAGCCCACAATAATCCACACAAAGCCTCTTGGTTCCATCCTTCTTCTCCACAAAAATAACAGGAGCAGCCCGAGGTGAGACACTCAGTCTAATAAATCCCTTCGCTAAAAGTTCATCGATCCGCTTCTTCAATTGAACTTGCTCCACAGGTGCCATCTTATACGGCGACTTGAAAACAGGCTGAGTTCTAGGGACTAATTTAATCACAAAAAGAGACTCCCTTTCAGGAGGCAAACCTGGAAGATTTGTAGGAAATACATCTGGATATTGACAAACTACTGGAATATCCTCAACATGCAAGATAGCCTCACAAACCTATGTCATAGCCCACAAAACACCTGAATTCCTCAACCAGCGACTAGGAAACAAGTAGCAAAGCAATTCAAGAGAAAACTTTGGAGCACTGCCCTAGAAAACCACCTCACGTCCGAAAGGTGCCTACAGTGAGATTGTCTTCCAGAAGCAAGCGATGACAACCTGATACTGAGAAAGCCAGTCCATCCCCAAAATGACATAAAAAATATCCAATGGCATAATCACTAGATTAGCAACAAAATCCTCATCTGCTAGGGAGTTACGACAGCCAGGACAAACAAAGGTACTAGAGATAGGTCCCTTAGCAGAACTGACTGTAACTGCCTGACTAATCTGCTGAACAGAAATACCAGCACGAACAACAAATCCCTCCGAAACAAATGAGAAACTAGCTCCAGAATCAAATAGGACATATGCATCAAATGAATCGATGGAAATAATACCTGTCACCACATCACCACGATCTCGGCCATCGGCTGAAGGCATAGTATATGCCTCTGAACTCCACCAGAAGAAGAAGGTCGAGAAATGCTAGTAGGTGTCCATGCCGGAGGCAACGAAGTAGGAGCCTGGGGAAACCAATACGCACCACCAGGGGCAGGTGTGTGCGAAGAACCAAGCATCAGTGCTGTAGGAGGCGCAGTTAAGTACTGCTATGGAGGGGGTGCAGTTAAATATTGTTGCACAGAGGATGTGGGAAGGAACTGCTGCACTGGAGTAGAGTACTGCTGCTCAAGAGAAACACCAGACATCATGTGTGCAGAACCACGCTGTCCAGATGAGGAAGTAGTCACATGCTCCCAAATAACCTTGCTGTTCGGGTTCTTCCTACACACCACCTCCTTGTGGTCTTTACTACACCTGGAGCACTGACCAGTCCAACGATAATCTGCACGACGGTGAGCATCAGCACAACGGAAACACACTAGTCCAAGGCCTGGCCTAACATTAGCTCGGTACCGGGTAGTGTCACACCTAGATTTACACAGAAACCCGAATGCTACCATATGTGTGCCCAGGATGTCCACAGAACACATACAACTTACACGTATGGAAATAAGAGTACATATGCTCGAATAAAATAGTTTATATCAGAGTTTACCTAAATAAAACACAGCAGAAGTCTAACTCTCTCGACGGGTAGAGCCAGAATCCACAGGGACACCGACTGGTTGACCACAGCTCAGAAGTATAGAAGATCCTCAAGAAACTCAGTAGCAGCAGACTCATTTACTCCATCTGTTACCCATCCGGGATTTTGTTGAATAATGACAAGTGTAAGTAAAACATTTACTTAGCAAGTATAGCACGATTGTATGAAGGCTCAAAGTAAGGCTATACACGACTGAACCGCGTTAGCATTTTTAGTTGGTTCGTTTTAACATTGTCCAAGTTACTACAAGTGAAAGGAACCCAGTTGCAACCCAATTAATAAAGTATAAGTGTCATTAAGCATAAATAAACATCATCTTATAATAAAAAAGGATCCAGGCCGCTCGTGACCCTGAGCAAGGCTATCATGATAGATTTACACTCTGCAGAGGTTTTGCCCTTTACCCACCAGTCGCATAAAAGTTCAAAGGAACTTTAAACCCAACCATGCCGAGGTGGCCAGACCTCACAAATCACACTTCTGAGGTGTGACCGCATAGGGACGCTACGAGGCTTTTCACAAGACACCCTAACAAGACAGTGGCCGCTATGGTAAACCATAGGTAGTACGGCCCAAGGCACCGAGATCGACTTACGCCTACGGAGTCACACCATAAGGGGGTCGATGGCGTCCAAAGCGCGGGCATCACACCCAACAATGCGCAACGTGTGGAGTTCCCCATCGCAGGGACTCCCAACACGGGACTGTGCCTCACAGGGACATAGCCGACGGATCGCCCGTCCTCGGTGGATCAAACCATACACTCATGAGTGGTTCTCATAGCACTGTCTGCCACTCTGGTAACCCCTGACAAGCTAGAGACATACATGCTACTTGACCAAGACCAAAGCCATAATAGTTCTAGCGGTGGCGACAGGCTCATGGGTTGCTGCTTTAAGAACCGGACCTTATGGAGAGACACTAGAGCAAAGCACGAAGCACATGCTCTAGCTCCCTAAACCAAGTTGCTAAAAAGCAAGTTTTATCATTAATGTTGAAGTTAACCATTAAGTCAAAGTTAACAGTTAAATAATGGTGATAGTAGCCGCGCATAGCGAAGATCTACCCATATGCATAAACCCAAGGTAAACAAGGATAGGATAGTCAAGACTAGGTACAACCTTAATGGTACATCAATTTAGACACATGCATGTATGAAATAATTTAATACAAAGTGGGTATGTAGCAAGGATTGTCCGTGTTGTAACTTGCCTTTATCCAACAAAGATACCACTACTCAAAGTCTTCAATCTTGTTCTTGCAATCTCTTGATGAGGTTCCTCTGCCCGCAACAATCAACGACAAGAGCACAACATGCAGCTAAACAAGCAAGAAAATAATATACAACTAAGAACAGTACACCAATCAAAATAAAAGATTTAAAAGAGCGTGCTAAGCGGAAGATTGTCCTATTTGTCAAGGATGTCTTGCTGGATGTTCGGGCTAGAGAACGGTGCACGTGAATATTGTCGATGTGAGGGTTTGAGACTTGTTGTCGATGGATCTGTTGGTCTAATTCATCCAGAATATTGCTAAGACATCAACAACTAGGTCTGAAAAGTTTGGTTGCTTAATTCCATACGTACTTTGTTTAATCACAAAATTAGGGCTTGATCAAATCTCGTCACCATGTGACATAGTCTGCTTGTTTATTTTATATGTCGAGTTCTAGACATCCGATTATTGTGATTCCAATTGGGTTAGCTTCATAAATTAAGAATCTATCTTCGGGACAAAAATCACAATTTTAGGAGCTACTGTCTAGAATCGACACATGATTTAGTCCACCTTTCAGAATCTGTTTTTTAGGGTGAAAATGTCCGCTGCGACTTGTTGCTATCCTTCACCTCCCTCTGATAGCTTATATTAGAGGGTTTCGATCCTACAACAAGTTAAATAATACTTCTAATCGTAATTCATGTCGATATGAGTCTATTGCAACGAAAACGGATTAAAACGAATCTAAAACGTGGAAACTATGGACTAAACAAGATTTCCGACGCTTAAAACTAGTAGGGGCTTTTCTATGAAAGAGTATAGACTAAACGAATATGGTAGAAAATTACAATATTCGCTGAGGGTCTTAATGAAAATCTTGACGCCAAAAACGACGGAAGGCTCGGCGCGGCGACGAGACGAAGAATGGGCAGTAATGAAAGATATGGTGGAAGAAGACTACCTTAGGGAATCCCAAACAAAGGGGCCTCCCTGTAAAGGAGTCGATGGTGTGCCTTTTCTAGAGGAGAGGTGGTTCGTATATACAGGGAGAAAACCTCTCACTTCCAGGTTCATTAGCAATATGGGACTAAAGGTGGGTTGCCCCATTCCAATGCGAATGGGCTTTAAAATTTGGCCCAATAAAGTGATGGGATAGATTTGGCCTAAAATTGGGTCAACTTTAGGCCAAGGCTGGTCTACTAAGATTTAGGGTGATTTTAATTTTCGGAATAATTATTTTCCTGGTTATAAAATAATTCCAGATAAGTCCAGAATTGATATTAAAACTAGGAAAAATATTCTAAAAACTCTAAAAATCCTAGGAAAAATTCTAGAGATAGAGTTGGACATGAGGAACCCAATAAAATATTTGGAGCTCATGAAAAAGATTTTAGCACCTTCCATAAATCCCAGAAAGTTCTAGAAAGTTCCCATTAGGCTTCTAAACGTGTTTTTGAAAACTTGACACACATAAAGCCATTAAATGCCAGTCGGCATGAATGCAAAGCACTCAATATTATAACCTATGTTATTTTATTTTGAATTATTTTTCTATACTAAATTCCCTGTTAATTATATAAAGCTTGGAAAATTTTAGAAAATAGAGAAAATCATTATATTAATTATACTGACAAATCACATCCCAAAATCCAAAAATTTTGGGGTGTGATAGGTAGTGCCATGTCTAGAACCGCCTCCAGAACCGCGAGCCTAGGAAGAGCTACCACCATAAGGATGGTGACGATGACTCTTATCCTTGTACTGAATAGGGCCACCGGAACGACCCTTCTGCTCCTTCTGTCCCTGAGACCGATCTACTCTAAGCTCCTCAATATATTCATCTTGCACGCAGTATAGCGAAAGTCCTCCAAAACAAAGGCACCCAAAAGGCGTCGAATAGAAGCATTCAATCCCTGCGTAAAAAGCCTCGCTTTCTCATACTCATCTCGTGCCACATGAGGTACAAAGCACACAATCTGGTTGAAGGCAACCTCATACTCTGCCACAGTCCTTTTGCCCTTTTGGCACCTCTCAAGCTGAGTCCTCATCTCATCCAAGAAAGCAACCGGGTAGAACCTCCTGTCAAACTGTGCGATGAACTCTGCCCAAGTAATAGGACCACGTGCAGCTGGACGAGATGACTGCATATTCCTCCACCACACCAAAGCCTCACCCTTCAGCAGCTGATTAGCATAACGAACCCATTCTGTCTCAGGAATCTCAAAGGACTCAAGCTTGTCAATAACAGTAGACAACCAATCTGTAGCCTCCATAGGAGCACCAGTACGGTCAAACTTGTCTAGTGACATACGACACCAGTCTCTCAACTCCAAGGGATGCTGAGGAGGTACTACTGGATTTCCACCACCAGCACCATTAGGGGCACCACCGGCACCACCACCCTGATCAGGAGCACCACCACCCTAATTAGGAGCAACACCACCCTGATTATTGGCCTGACACATAGCATTCATCTCTGCTCACATTGCGTGCATCTCTGCTAAGATGGCAGCCATGTCTGGATTGGCCTCAACAGGGTCTCCTCGGCCACCAGCACGATCGCGACCGCGACCACGGCCACGACCACGACCACGAGGCATCTACAACCCACACAACAAGATCAACATAGAGACACAACAAAACACGCACATCAGAAAATGAGCGGTAAAAGAAAAACCCAACTCCCAACCTATTAGTGCAAGTGTGTCAAATTTTAATGTGTGTCAAATTTTAGCACACAGAAGTAGTAAACCAAGAGCAAATAACTTAAGCTCTGATACCAACTGTAACACCCCAGAACAAGCAGCAACATTCCGGAGGGTTACCACACTACACATACAACAAGAACGAACCACAAACATGACAAGCGGAAGCAAACATGAACCATCTAGATTAAATGATTTAACATGTCTTCAATAAGGTTATAAATAGATAAGCAACGATTTCATAACAATCATTTTTATTACAACACATGTGTCCAAAGATTATAATTGTAAAGGCGATGTGTGCACACACGTGCTGCTACTCCCATCCAACGATGCACCCTCCAAACTCAAGAACCTGTGGAGGGGGAAAAAGGCGTATGAGGCTTACGAAAAACCTCAGCAAGCAAACTGCTTCAACCGAGTTATTCAAATCACAATTGGTTAAACAACAATTTACTAAGATAAATAAATATTGCCATAACTTGAAGAATAAGATTAACAACAAATACTTCACAACAATGCTTCACTATGCAGATGCAAATGATATAATGCAATACATGACTTTACTTCTACCCACACATCCTGAAGGCAGGAAGTGAGGGCTACAACCACATTGCTATATCTCAACATGTGTTGTTGTATCGGTACTTACCGCACCAATCCGGCTATGGTGTCTTCATAAGCATATACAATATGATGATGCAAATGTAAGATTGCAATGCATGAACTTCATATACTTCAATAATTAAAACTTTAGGAGTAAAGCCACAAGTGGATCATATAATACTTCAATATCAAAAATAAATTCAGATCATATGGTTCATGTGAGATACTAAAATTAGGTGGAGGCAATTCAAACAACACAGTTAAAGCGTGTGGACCACAACGCCACGTTTACTTGCCTTCACCGAAGATCAAGAACGTGAGCTAAGCACAATCAAAAGGCGCACCACCTGTCCACAAACATATCTCAGCACCAACACAAACACACAAGCATAAAGAAAAATAAATCACAACGCTCCTATGCTCGAACCGACAATCTCACAAAAAAGACACGAGTCTAGATATGACAGCAGCGCTGTTGCTTCTCCTTTTTGTATCCTTCAATCGTGATGGCTAAATATTCCAATCTTGTGCCATCAGAAAGATAACTTCAGAAGTCACAACTTTCTAGTGAGCCACAAAGAGAGGAAAAATCATGAACCTAGCCTAATCTTGAGATGAACACCACACTGAAAATCTGACAACCTCAGCATAATAGTCCTCGTAAAATAGGTAGAACTGGATCTCCAAAATTCATATGAATGTGAGCTTAACGAATCTGGAAAGGTTATTAAACTTCATAAAACTCATTTATTCAGCTAAAGATCCAATTCTATCATTTGGGTTTCCTAAAATTTTAAATGAACAGATCCTACCCAAAATTACAAGGCTGAAATCTGACAGAAACAAACTTTGATATCTCTCATATCTTAAATCCGATTGGGGTATTTGTTGACACTTCTTACGATCCACTATCAGGATTGCCAATCCCAGTAATGGTGCAATGAGTGTTCATTGGTATTCTTACAACACCGATATAAATCCGCAAGCGCACGGATACTGATGTAGCATTTCACCGAGGAGTATTCCAAGGTATCATATCTATTTCCTCATGGAAGCATTGGACAAAGAATATTGACTATTAACAAGGTTGTAACTACTAATTAAAGTACCGGCTAACAAGGCAGGGGTAAAGGATATGATAGGAGTGATATGCAGTTGACACACACAAGGAGAAGTCCAGGGCAAATGATGAGGATAGAAGAGCTGTCTAGCTAGTGGGAGGACAGTGAGACAGGAAAGGAATCCTATATACTTCCAATGACTTAGAGTCATTTCCAGCAAAGGTTACGGCTAGCATGAAGAGTGACATCTATGGTTCTTTTCCTAGTTCTATTATCTTAGCATCGGGGGAAGCACCAACAGCTCACAGAAAGGGATGAGAAGGGGAACTGCCAACACCTCGGGGGGTTCCCTACAGGCTGGGACTAACGTGATGGACTACGAAGACCGTATAGGGCTGTCACCACCTAACGGCTACCACCTCCGTTGCAACAGGGGTAAACCAAGGTTACTGTCTAGTCTAGGAACCACTCCTACATTAGACAGTAACTACTTACTCTACTAGAAAGAGCAAGCAACCCTGTCAATACCCTAGTGATAATTCACCGCAAGCATTGAGCAGAATCGACGAACCAGCTGAGGTAAAGAACTAGGAGAGAACTTCTAGAGCTAGGCAACAATAGCTATAATCTAGACTAGACATTCTACACTTAATCGTGGTATAAATGTAGAATAAACAACTCAAGTAAATGCGGAAGATGATATATTGAATATGAGGACCATGTGTGTCCGAGGGACCGAGTGGATGGTCGCTTTATAGTGATAAGTGATTGAGAACATGGTGTGGACTGACGTTCGCCTTGGCTCAAGTATTGCAGATGTAGAATGTGGTTTGGTTTGCATTGGTGCAGGTGAAGAACAAGCGTGAAAGGACTTAGCCGGAGTGGCCTCCCCGGAGTGGAGAGACAAGTGGGCTTGGTTCGAGGGACCCAGTGGCCGATGGGATAATGTGGGGTTCACATGGTGCAAGAACAAGCGAGCCAACGTGGAAGGAGGAGATGAACTGACCTGGTACATTGGACGCGGCTGAGTCAAGGAACGAGGCAAGACCGAGTAGTCCGGGCGCCAGAGGTGAAAGGCTTGGCATGCTCGAAGCTTGGCATGGAGGCTGGACCAAGTACGCGGGGTTTGTTGGTTTGGCCACAAAACCAGCAGAGGAGGGTTTCTTGGTTTGGGCCACAAAACAAAGTTTGAAGACCTGGCAAGGAGAAAGCGGTCTGACCGGTTGGGAGAACCGGTCTGACCGGTTCCGATCCTACCCGTCTAGAAGCTTCGAAGCGGAGGACGCGCGGCATGATCGTAGAGGTTGCATCGGAGGGAAGCAACTCCAGATGGATGCGTGCCCAACCGTAAGAGAAATATCTACAACTTCTGGAATTGCCCTTGAGGGCATGTATCTCGTAGTTAAGTTGTAGGGGTTGTTGTATCCTTTGTTGGCGGCTATATATACTCACTTGGTGGGAGATAGCAGCCATCTCTTGGAACTATAGTTCATTTGCTCTTTGTTTTCCTAGGCTATCCATGACCTTCATGTTGCGAGGAAGGGAGGAGATGACTTCTCTACTTTGATTTTCCTCCACTTTCAAGTGGGTTGGATGAAGGGAGGAGGTTAGCCCTTGTATAGATGTTGTCCTCATGAATCAATGGAAGAAGTTTTTCAAATCCCGTGTGCTCTTTTTTTCATTTTTTGTGATTTTTAGAGCCCTTTTTGGTGGATTTTTGTTCTTCGCGTTTCAAGGTGACATCCATGGAATTTGTTGGGGGATTATGTTGCTAGGATCTTTGTGAGCATCTTTGACTTGTTTCCCCCATGAATCACTTATGGATTTTCCCATCTCTTCCTTCTCTAGTGTTTTTGACCGAATTCCTGAAATTCGTGGTGAAGTATTGATCTTTTTGGAAAGATCTTTTCGAAAAAGACTCACCATGGTTGCAGAACGCTACTGACCAAATTTCACAAGATTTGGAGTTCGTTTGTTCTAGTTTTGGCTTTTCTTAGATCTTTGCGCAGGCTGTTCTTAAAGGTGCGGAGTTTTCGGACATTTGTGTGGAGTTTCTGGACTAGTGCGGAGTTTCTGGACATTTGTGTGTAGTTTTTGGACTGGTGCGGAGTTTTTGGACATTTGTGCGGAGTTTCCGGACTTGTGTGGAGTTTCCGGACCTTCTTGCTTATTCTCTTTCCGTTGCCTTTAGCTTGTGTTTTGGGTTGATTGTTGTTTCCGCTGTGTGTTGATAGTTGAGTTGCTTGAAGACTTGTTCCTAGGTCCAGAAGTACTTCAGTGACTTTATGGATTTGGCAAGGAAGTGAGTTGGTCGCCGTAGGAAGTGATTTTGGGACATAGGCCGAGTTCACTCTTTCGAGAGAATTTTTATCGGCTCCCATTCACTCCCCCCTCTCTGGTCGCCATTTCGATCCTTCAATTAGTATCAGAGCCGGTTATGGATCTTCATGATTCTAACCAGTCTTAAGATCCAAGTATGGCGTACAGAAAAAGGGGTTCGGGTCCTCCTCACTTTGATGGGAAGAATTATCAGATGTGGGTTGTTCGCATGGGCGCTTTCCTCCGAGGGAAGGGACAATTGCTATGGGATGTCACTATTGACACTACCTATACCATCCCTACAATTAGAGTGCTTCAGGAGGCTAAGGACAAGTATGAGGCAAATGCAAAAGCCGTGGATTACTTGTTTCGATCGCTTGCCGAGCATGAATTCAATCGTGTTCTTGGTGAGGATCTTGCCTATCAGATTTGGCAGAAGTTGCAGGTTGCCCACGGAGGTGATAGTTCGGTTAAGGCTAGGCTCTTTTCGACTTACCGGATGGAGTACGAGAATTTCACTCATATGCCCGGTGAGTCAATTGAAGCCATGTTTCAGAGGTTTATCGTGATAGTGAACAATATGCAAGCCAATATCACCAACCTCCCATACACAGATCATGATAGGTGTCACACCCCAAAATTTTCAAATTTTTGGGATGTGAATTTTCAACATAATTAATACAATAATTTTCTCAATTTTCTAAAAAATTTTTCCAAGCTTTATTTAATTTACAGGGAATTTGTAATTGAAAAAAAAATATATATAAAATAAAAATATATTTGTGAAAAATAAATAAAATGTTGTGTGTGTTGCATCCATGCTGCTGCATTGTGTTTTGGTTGCTTGTGAATTAGATTGGAATTTAAATTCTGTTTAAATTCGAATTTGAATCGCTTAGTTTGGAGCTCTAGCAAAGTTTCTGCGGCCCGAGTCCGACTTTCCTCCCTAAACTTTTTCCCCGGCCGATTTTAGCCCTTCTACTCTTTTCCCCGCAACGGCCCAGCCTCCCTCTCCCTGCTTTCAGCCCAGCCCAGCGCAGCGTTTCGTTTTCTCCCGGCCTGCTCACTCATCCGCAGCCCCTCGCTACTTTCGGCCCACCTCGCGGCCCAACCGCGCGGCCTGCAGCCAGCCCACCGTAGCCCAACCTCCAGCCGCTGACCCGCGGGGCCCGCGTGTCAGGGTCATCTTCTACCTCGCGTCGGCGTCCGAGTCTGCCACGGCCACGCGACCGAGTCCGGCCCGGCCACGGCACGGACGCCGAGGGACCCCGGACTCTTCCCTCGGGCGGTCCATAAAGGCCGCGGCCGAGCCGCCCATAACCCCCACCCTAATTCGCGTCGCCAGACTCGCCGAGCTCACTTCGCTGCCGCCGAATCCGAGCTCGCCGCCGCAATCAATCTCGCCACCCCGACGCCACACCGCCCCGGCCGACTCTCGAAGCAGCATCGCCAGGCCGCTAGGAGCACGACCAGTCCCCGCGCGACTCCTCCCGTGCCTCGGAGCGCCATCGCCGGCACCGCCCGACGCCGCTGTCCGCCGGTCGCCGTCGACCAGCCGTCCCGCCGCTGCTCCGGCCGAATCGATCGCCGGGGAAGCTTCCCTAGCAGGTCAGCTCACTCCCACGCCCCTCCTTGCCCTCTTTTTCCCTCTGTCGCGAGCCGCCGCCGCGCATCACCGTCCGCCGCTCCTGTTCGCCGTCGCCGGTCGCCGCTGCCGCGTCCCCGCCGACGAGAACACCCCCACTCAACTCGTAGCATCGCCCCGGTCCTGTAGCGCCCCAAACCCGTGTCAACCGTGCTCCGTAGCTCGTTTTCGAGCTTCGCCGGCGAAGCGCCGCCGCTCGCCGCCGCAGCTCCGCTCGCCGCCGGTGACCTCCCTCTCCCCGATCCAATCTCAGCCATCCTAACTCAATCCTACGGCCCAGATCGAAAGCCAACCTGAGTCAACCCGGGTCAATACCGGTCAACTGAGTCAACCTTGGCGTTTTGCAAAAGAGCCCCTGCCCTTTTTCAAAATTAACCCGCAGTCCTGTTTTATTCAAAAATAATTACAATTAAGTCCTGATTTTTACAGAAAACCCCCTGCCTTATTTAAAAATAGTACCCGAGGTCCTGTTTTGGTTAATTTGCAAATAAACCCTTCTGTTTTCATATAAAATTATGTTTTAGCCCCTGGGTTTTTGCAAATAAGTCCCTGGAACTTTTAAAACTTTGCCAGCAAGTCCCTGAACCTTAGAAAAGCCATAACTTCTCCGTTTTAGCTCCGATTTGATCCGTTTTCGTTGCGTTAGATTCATATCCACTTAAACTACTCGTTAGTACTGTTAATTGACATCTAATTTGTTTTTGAATTTTATTCAATATTAATTTTATTAAAGATTATTTAAATGTGTTTTCTAATTAAAATCAAATTAAGGTTTATACTCGGCTTTACATTAAATGTTAAAAATTAATTAATAAATTATTCAATCTATTTCTGAATAAAATATAATTAAGTTTCATCTCGGTTCTCGTGATGTCAATTTGATTAATGTTTACTTTACTAGCTTTTTCTAATTAAAAGCAATTTAGAGTCAACCCCCGGCTTTTCATAAATAATTGTTAACATTGATTAACATTAACATAAATATGATTTTGAATTATAATATTTATTTAAGCAACATGGTTCATAGATTATTCAATTAGACGCTCTCACATATTTTATTCCTTGTTAATGTTTAATTTGGAATAACTTATACATAAATAATTATAAATAAAATAAGATTAAGTTTTACCCCGGTTTTACAAATTCAAACATAATTATTTGAGATAATCTCTACTTATGATTTTCTTTATTTAAAATCAATCCAGCTTATAATTGTGTCATTTAATAATTCAAATCTTCCGATAGTCGTATCTTTTCAACCGTAACTCCGTTTTCAGCGATTCTTGCGCTTACGTGACCATCGAACCAAGCCCTATCCTTTAGCGCGCTCTTTTAAAGCTTTTCCTTTGATTGGTGTACTGTTCTTAGTGTATATTGTTTGCTTGTATGATTGTGCCGATGATTGTCGCGAGTAGAGGAACGTCATCGAGCGAGGGAACACACTTCAAAGTGTTGTCAAGTTTGAAGATCAAGACCCGAAGACTAAGTGAATACACCGGATTTGAGGCAAGTACAGCACGGACAAATCCTTGCTACCTAAACACACCTTTACAATAATTACTGCATATGCATGTGTCTAAATTGTTCCTATTAAGGTTATTCCTAGCTTTGTTTATCCTATACCTTGATTACCCTGGGTTATTGCATTTGGGTAGAACTTTGCTAGGCGCAGCTACTGTCACCAATGTTTAACTGTTAAACTTGACTTAATGGTTCACTTCAATGTTAATGGTAAAACTTGCTTTTTAGCAACATGGATCAGGGAGCTAGGGCGTACATACTTGGCCCTAGTGTCTCTCCGTAAGGACTGGTTCTTAAAGCGGCAACCCAGGAACCTGTCGCCACCGCCGGAACTATAATGGCTCTGGTCTTGGACAAGTAACATGTACGGCTCTAACTTAACAGTAGTTACCGAAGGGCCGACGGCGTTATGGGAAGCATGGGTGAGAGTATGGTTCGATCCACCGAGGACGGAGTAACCGTCGGCTATGCCTCGTCAGGCAAAGTCCCGTGCTCTGCACGTTGCGCTATTTATTTTTGTTGTTGGCCTTCGTGCCGCGCTCCGGACGCCATTGACCCTCCTATTCGGAGCGCCCTGGGAGTCAGTCAATCTCGGTGCCTTGGGTCATGCTGCCTAGGTTGTACCATAACGGCTACTGTTTCGTTAGGGTGTCTTGTGAAAAGCCTCGTAGCGTCCCTATGCGGTCACACCTCGGAAGTGTGATTTGTGAGGTCTGATCCACCTCCGCGTGGTTGGGTGCAAAGTTCCATTGAACTTTTACGCGACTGGTGGGTAAAGGGCGAAACCTCTGCAGAGTGAACAATCTATCATGATAGCCTTGCTCAGGGTCAAGAGCGGCCTGGATCCTTTTTGATTAGAAGGTGATGTTTATTATTGTTTAAATGATTACTTCTACTATATTAATTGGGTTTCAACTGGGATTCACTTAATTGTAGAAATTTTGGTTTATGTTAAAAAGAATCAACTAAAAGTGCTAATGCAGTACAGCCGTGTCAAGCCTTTCTTTCAAGCCTTCATATACCCGTGTTGTTCTTGCTAAGTAAGACAATTACTTACACTTGCCAAAATTCAACAAAATCCCGGATGGGTAACAGATGGAGTGAAAAAGACAACTACTGAGATTCCTGAGGATCGTCTGTATTCTGAGCTGTGGTCAACCAGTCGGTGTCCCTGTGGACTTGAGGCTCTATCTGTGAAGATAGTTAATAAATAGTCTTCCGCTGTGTTTTAGGTAAACTCTGATGCAAAGCTAGTTTATTCGAGCATATGTACTCTGTTTTACCACATTTGTAAGCTGTATGTGTTTTGTGGACTTCCTGGGCACACATACAGTAGCATTCGGGTTTCTGTGTAAATCCGGGTGTGACAGATTGGTATCAGAGCTATGCTGACTGTAGGACCGCAGCCTAGATAGTACTGGTCTTCCATTAAGGCTTATTTCACCATACAACCCATGCTTTCTCAATCCTTGATATTTTGATTCTTAAAAAGATGCTATCCTTGAGCATTTCCCCTCCTTGACAATTTCCCTGTTTGGTCATTATATCCTTGAATGTTTTATCCCCACCTTGATAATTTACTTCTCACCCTTGACTTCTGATTAGTTACCTCTACCTTGGTTTGACAAACTGCTGATCCTTAAGTTTTGTCTATTCAACTCCTCCTTGTTAATTGCTTTACCTTGGCCATTCATTCTCCTTAAAAATTTCTAATTCCATTTCACACCTCCTTGTCCTTCAAATATTGTCACTTTGGATTCTTACCTTGGCTTCTGATTTCCAAAGTGCCTTTGCTACTTTTCCTTCATCCTAAAACACTTAGA
Source organism: Echinochloa phyllopogon (assembly GCA_033239725.1). Taxonomy (NCBI): domain Eukaryota; kingdom Viridiplantae; phylum Streptophyta; class Magnoliopsida; order Poales; family Poaceae; genus Echinochloa; species Echinochloa phyllopogon. The sequence goes on from BTCW01000014.1 coordinate 23,800,488, forward strand.
TTGTCTGTATCGTCCCGGTGCGTTTGCAAGTCACTTGAAGAATGAAGATATCGTCCGTCTGCCACAAGAAGTTCAAGCCTGAACGACTTCAAATTACAAGACTACCATTACATCAAGAAATGAGAAGGTCAAGTTGAAGGATGCCTATACCAAGATGAAGATATATCCATACCTAGGAGGATTCCCCCTTACTAACAACGTCTAGCTTCGTTTAAAATTTTGGTATGGTTAACCTTGGTTGAGTGTGTTTGTAATGACTGTCCTTATGCCTTTGATTGATTTGGTTCTTTGTGATGATTGTTGGTGTATTGTTGGTCTTCTACCTGCAATGACATCAGCTTCTTAGCTGGGTTCTTACCTTCAAAGGCTTACTCCTCCTTCCTCACCTTCTTCTCCTTTTCCGCAATCTCTCCCCAGATGGAGAATTCCCTTGAAAGCGAAGCCGATAGTGCCTCTGGAAAGGAAATACCAGCTACTTCAATCCATCTCAAGATGGCAGAGCTTATGGAAGTACAAACACGGGCATTGCACACGATGGCTCAAGCTATGGGAGAAATCCAACAAGCTATGATGGAGCAAGCCATGCTTCTCAACGAATACCACAAAAGCAATGAAAGAAACTGTAAGGTCTCACTAACAGCGTTCCCGTCATCATTCAACCATGAGAAGCCCTTAGCCATGCAAGCAGAGGCCTGCGAGTTATTATCTTCCTTATCTACGGAGATGACCAACGTGGGAGTTCACCCAGGATCAGTAAAAAGGCAAGTGGTAGGAGCATGGGATTGTCAACAGAATAAAAGGATTCATGGAGATTCAGAACTAGAAGGGAGGTTACAACATGAGGACACTAAGACTCCAGGAGGTTGTATATGTTGTGAACACCATGGCCTTCCATGCCCTCAGGTTGAAGCTAGCCTAATGACAACTGAGGCGTATCATAGTTTCCGTTCGAATATCAACAAAGAACAGGGGGCATACGCTAGAAGGTCAGCACCACAAGGAGTTACCCAAGCTAAAGGTAGTGCTCCAATTATGGGCCTTGAGGATTGGAGCATCACCATCAGAGAATTTCAACCCAAGAAAAGTAGTGGACCCAGGCAGCAAATAAACGAAAGGAGCCGAGGAAAAGAGATACTTGTACCAGGGGCAAGTGGTGATAATTGTCCCAGATCCACTCACGGATTCCAAAATCAACACACCAAGCACCTGGAAGACGTCCACCCTCCACATCACCACTACCTCGAGATGAATCCAGATGCACAAAATACTTCACCAGCAGGGAACACCATACCGAAAGTAGGCCGAGACGAAGTTTACGCTACCTCTTTGGTAAGGGAGGATACTACAAGCCAGTGTTACATCCGTAACAAGACAGGTAACCAGAATAGTAAGAGACCAGCCAAGAAGAGGGGTAGAGACGAATTCCAACCATATTCCCCAAACTACGAAAGAAAAGGACCACCAGCTCGTCAATGGCCGATACCTCTAGAATTTGCTGCAACAGGCAGATGCTACCGTTGTGGCGAGGAAGGCCATCATGCGCACGCGTGTCGTTGGAGAAACAGATCATCAGCCCTAGTGACAACACGGGGACAGAAAGGTGTCGATGCATACAAGGCGAACCCGACATGACAACACCCACAAGATAAGACTGTGCTAAAGTGGAAACGAAGTCGCCACAGACGGGGACACTCATGACAAGGAAAAGCAATCCAGGAATCTATCTAGGTGTACCCTAGTAATCCAATCAGAGTAGTAGAAGTAGAATTAACAGAAGTGACCACAAAGTGATTCATGGTATTTCTGTAGCCTGAAGGAGCGTGATTCTCGGGTCCATGTAAAGACCACTGATCTGAATAAAAGTCTACAAGATGTCGGAAGTCACCCACCTAAAACCCTTTTATCCTTGCTAGCCTTTCTCGTGAATCTCGGGACGAGATTCCTGTTAAGGGGGGTAGTTTGTCACACCCCAAAATTTTCAAATTTTTGGGATGTGAATTTTCAACATAATTAATACAATAATTTTCTCAATTTTCTAAAAAATTTTTCCAAGCTTTATTTAATTTACAGGGAATTTGTAATTGAAAAAAAAATATATATAAAATAAAAATATATTTGTGAAAAATAAATAAAATGTTGTGTGTGTTGCATCCATGCTGCTGCATTGTGTTTTGGTTGCTTGTGAATTAGATTGGAATTTAAATTCTGTTTAAATTCGAATTTGAATCGCTTAGTTTGGAGCTCTAGCAAAGTTTCTGCGGCCCGAGTCCGACTTTCCTCCCTAAACTTTTTCCCCGGCCGATTTTAGCCCTTCTACTCTTTTCCCCGCAACGGCCCAGCCTCCCTCTCCCTGCTTTCAGCCCAGCCCAGCGCAGCGTTTCGTTTTCTCCCGGCCTGCTCACTCATCCGCAGCCCCTCGCTACTTTCGGCCCACCTCGCGGCCCAACCGCGCGGCCTGCAGCCAGCCCACCGTAGCCCAACCTCCAGCCGCTGACCCGCGGGGCCCGCGTGTCAGGGTCATCTTCTACCTCGCGTCGGCGTCCGAGTCTGCCACGGCCACGCGACCGAGTCCGGCCCGGCCACGGCACGGACGCCGAGGGACCCCGGACTCTTCCCTCGGGCGGTCCATAAAGGCCGCGGCCGTGCCGCCCATAACCCCCACCCTAATTCGCGTCGCCAGACTCGCCGAGCTCACTTCGCTGCCGCCGAATCCGAGCTCGCCGCCGCAATCAATCTCGCCACCCCGACGCCACACCGCCCCGGCCGACTCTCGAAGCAGCATCGCCAGGCCGCTAGGAGCACGACCAGTCCCCGCGCGACTCCTCCTGTGCCTCGGAGCGCCATCGCCGGCACCGCCCGACGCCGCTGTCCGCCGGTCGCCGTCGACCAGCCGTCCCGCCGCTGCTCCGGCCGAATCGATCGCCGGGGAAGCTTCCCTAGCAGGTCAGCTCACTCCCACGCCCCTCCTTGCCCTCTTTTTCCCTCTGTCGCGAGCCGCCGCCGCGCATCACCGTCCGCCGCTCCTGTTCGCCGTCGCCGGTCGCCGCTGCCGCGTCCCCGCCGACGAGAACACCCCCACTCAACTCGTAGCATCGCCCCGGTCCTGTAGCGCCCCAAACCCGTGTCAACCGTGCTCCGTAGCTCGTTTTCGAGCTTCGCCGGCGAAGCGCCGCCGCTCGCCGCCGCAGCTCCGCTCGCCGCCGGTGACCTCCCTCTCCCCGATCCAATCTCAGCCATCCTAACTCAATCCTACGGCCCAGATCGAAAGCCAACCTGAGTCAACCCGGGTCAATACCGGTCAACTGAGTCAACCTTGGCGTTTTGCAAAAGAGCCCCTGCCCTTTTTCAAAATTAACCCGCAGTCCTGTTTTATTCAAAAATAATTACAATTAAGTCCTGATTTTTACAGAAAACCCCCTGCCTTATTTAAAAATAGTACCCGAGGTCCTGTTTTGGTTAATTTGCAAATAAACCCTTCTGTTTTCATATAAAATTATGTTTTAGCCCCTGGGTTTTTGCAAATAAGTCCCTGGAACTTTTAAAACTTTGCCAGCAAGTCCCTGAACCTTAGAAAAGCCATAACTTCTCCGTTTTAGCTCCGATTTGATCCGTTTTCGTTGCGTTAGATTCATATCCACTTAAACTACTCGTTAGTACTGTTAATTGACATCTAATTTGTTTTTGAATTTTATTCAATATTAATTTTATTAAAGATTATTTAAATGTGTTTTCTAATTAAAATCAAATTAAGGTTTATACTCGGCTTTACATTAAATGTTAAAAATTAATTAATAAATTATTCAATCTATTTCTGAATAAAATATAATTAAGTTTCATCTCGGTTCTCGTGATGTCAATTTGATTAATGTTTACTTTACTAGCTTTTTCTAATTAAAAGCAATTTAGAGTCAACCCCCGGCTTTTCATAAATAATTGTTAACATTGATTAACATTAACATAAATATGATTTTGAATTATAATATTTATTTAAGCAACATGGTTCATAGATTATTCAATTAGACGCTCTCACATATTTTATTCCTTGTTAATGTTTAATTTGGAATAACTTATACATAAATAATTATAAATAAAATAAGATTAAGTTTTACCCCGGTTTTACAAATTCAAACATAATTATTTGAGATAATCTCTACTTATGATTTTCTTTATTTAAAATCAATCCAGCTTATAATTGTGTCATTTAATAATTCAAATCTTCCGATAGTCGTATCTTTTCAACCGTAACTCCGTTTTCAGCGATTCTTGCGCTTACGTGACCATCGAACCAAGCCCTATCCTTTAGCGCGCTCTTTTAAAGCTTTTCCTTTGATTGGTGTACTGTTCTTAGTGTATATTGTTTGCTTGTATGATTGTGCCGATGATTGTCGCGAGTAGAGGAACGTCATCGAGCGAGGGAACACACTTCAAAGTGTTGTCAAGTTTGAAGATCAAGACCCGAAGACTAAGTGAATACACCGGATTTGAGGCAAGTACAGCACGGACAAATCCTTGCTACCTAAACACACCTTTACAATAATTACTGCATATGCATGTGTCTAAATTGTTCCTATTAAGGTTATTCCTAGCTTTGTTTATCCTATACCTTGATTACCCTGGGTTATTGCATTTGGGTAGAACTTTGCTAGGCGCAGCTACTGTCACCAATGTTTAACTGTTAAACTTGACTTAATGGTTCACTTCAATGTTAATGGTAAAACTTGCTTTTTAGCAACATGGATCAGGGAGCTAGGGCGTACATACTTGGCCCTAGTGTCTCTCCGTAAGGACTGGTTCTTAAAGCGGCAACCCAGGAACCTGTCGCCACCGCCGGAACTATAATGGCTCTGGTCTTGGACAAGTAACATGTACGGCTCTAACTTAACAGTAGTTACCGAAGGGCCGACGGCGTTATGGGAAGCATGGGTGAGAGTATGGTTCGATCCACCGAGGACGGAGTAACCGTCGGCTATGCCTCGTCAGGCAAAGTCCCGTGCTCTGCACGTTGCGCTATTTATTTTTGTTGTTGGCCTTCGTGCCGCGCTCCGGACGCCATTGACCCTCCTATTCGGAGCGCCCTGGGAGTCAGTCAATCTCGGTGCCTTGGGTCATGCTGCCTAGGTTGTACCATAACGGCTACTGTTTCGTTAGGGTGTCTTGTGAAAAGCCTCGTAGCGTCCCTATGCGGTCACACCTCGGAAGTGTGATTTGTGAGGTCTGATCCACCTCCGCGTGGTTGGGTGCAAAGTTCCATTGAACTTTTACGCGACTGGTGGGTAAAGGGCGAAACCTCTGCAGAGTGAACAATCTATCATGATAGCCTTGCTCAGGGTCAAGAGCGGCCTGGATCCTTTTTGATTAGAAGGTGATGTTTATTATTGTTTAAATGATTACTTCTACTATATTAATTGGGTTTCAACTGGGATTCACTTAATTGTAGAAATTTTGGTTTATGTTAAAAAGAATCAACTAAAAGTGCTAATGCAGTACAGCCGTGTCAAGCCTTTCTTTCAAGCCTTCATATACCCGTGTTGTTCTTGCTAAGTAAGACAATTACTTACACTTGCCAAAATTCAACAAAATCCCGGATGGGTAACAGATGGAGTGAAAAAGACAACTACTGAGATTCCTGAGGATCGTCTGTATTCTGAGCTGTGGTCAACCAGTCGGTGTCCCTGTGGACTTGAGGCTCTATCTGTGAAGATAGTTAATAAATAGTCTTCCGCTGTGTTTTAGGTAAACTCTGATGCAAAGCTAGTTTATTCGAGCATATGTACTCTGTTTTACCACATTTGTAAGCTGTATGTGTTTTGTGGACTTCCTGGGCACACATACAGTAGCATTCGGGTTTCTGTGTAAATCCGGGTGTGACAATAGGGCTTTGAAGCTCTTGCACTGCTTGGATAGATCTGTGTGGGGTGCCAAGGTTGAGGTGATTATGGAGTCAGATGGCTATGAGACGCTCGCAGATAATGGGCTGTTCTCCAAGCTCAAGTCCTTATAGGTTGATAGGATGGCTAGGGCCAAGCTTGATAACCCGACTGATCCCCGTAGTGTGGCTCTTATGAGTGGTTCTAATTCTAGGTCGCTTGCTAACTCTTCACGATAGTTTGCCTTGTCTATGCTTGTGTCTTTGCCAGATGAGGAGTTTGAGGTGCTGACCGAGGACGATCTCGCGTAGCTGACCAGGAGGTTTGGGCGTATGTACGAGAACTACAAGAGTACAAGGCGCGTCGGGAGTACGTGCTGCAAATGTGGCAAGGTGGGGCACTTCATCGCTGAGTGTCTGGAGCCAACTGAGTCCAAGCACGAGCACAAGCATTGCTCGAGGGATGACAACAAGAACCGCAAGCACAAGCACAAGAGCAAGGACAAGTACAAGAAGAAGCATAGTGGCCACAAGCACAAGCACAAGGATCGAGCCATGGTGGCCGGTGCGAGAGACGTCGACACAAGCTCAAGCAACACCTCGTTGAGCTCAAGCAGCGAGGAGGAAGATCAAGGTCAACGCCGGAGGAACAAGGACAAGAACATCAACGGGCTGGCGTTCAAGGCTTCCCATGGTTTCTACACCATGGCGCATAGCTCTAACAACAAGAAGAGTGCAAGAGAAGACTCGGAGTCAGAATCTAAAGATCAGGTAAATCGTGATCCCGACTTCTTGTTAGAGGAGAATGCTAGGTTGAATGATTTGCTTGATAATCATAATGATGTGCTTAGAAAGACTAACAAGGAGAAGAGGGAGTTTAGGTCTTTGCTTGGTGAGTCAAAGGAGAAGGTTGCTGAACTTGAACTATTACTTGCTAAAACTAAATCTGAAGTTGATGCTTTGAAAGTTTCTCTTGTTGTCTCTAATGAGCATGAATGCACTGATTGTGAAGCTATGATGAATGAATTGCATGAGTTCAAGAAGAAGCACATGACTATAGTTGAGGAATTTGATTTGCTTAAGGCTGAACTTGATGAGTTGAAATCTAGATCTGCTTTGTTAGGTGCTTGTACTTCTTGTCCTGTTTTGCATGCTAAACTAGATGATGCTCATGCTAAAATCAAATGCCTTGAAAGTTCTCCTGTTAAAAATGCTTGTTCTAGTTGTGATGTAACTGCTTTGAAGAATGTTGAACTTGAGCATGCAGTTAACCGTTTGTAGGATGAGAATGATGAGTTCCGTAAGTGTTTGGCTTGGTTGTCAAGTTATGAGCCACAGCTTGGTATGCTGATAGCTCAGTTTAAGCGTGCTGATAGTCGTGGCCTTAGTTCGAAGAAGGTGTGTGAGAGTGAGGGGTTGATATGTAAGAATGTACCAGCACTACCACAAGTTACCCCAACCAAGAACACCTTTGATTCTAAGCCCAACCACTTGAAAAACAAACTTGACACTACTCCAGATCCTCCAATGTTTCCACCACAAACAAACAATTTCTAAAAGAAAGTGGTCTTTGTGGGAGAGTCGAGTGGTCTCAAACCTAGTAAGAAGCCTCAGCTGAGAGAAGCTCCAAAGCCAAAGCCAGTCTGCTACCATTGTGAGTTTTGTGGTAGGGATGGTCACCAAGAGGAGTTCTGCTTCAGGAAGAAGAGAGAAGTGAGGCATGAGAAGGAAATGGGTAATCGGGACAGGTACCACTCTTCTCATAGCGTGCCTGAGCCTTGTGCACCTTTGCCTAGGGGTGATGGGTTTGTGCGTTCAATTCCTAGAGAGAGTGCTCATGGTTTTGCTACTCGTGTAGGTGTTCCTCAGAGGGTTGGTGACATGCGCTATGGGTTTTGGTGTGGTGAGTTTGCTAGGCGTCCTCATCCTCGTGGTCAGTACGAGTTTGGGAGGGATGGCCATAGCTTTGGGTTTCGGAGGGAGTATAGGCCACATTTTCCCCCGCGTGGTGTTCCTCCGGTTAGGCGTGATAGAGTTCCGCTTGTGAGATGTGAGAGGGTTCCACAGTTTGCTAGGAATGGTCGAGTGGATTTTGCTAACCATTCTTTTGAGCAGATGTCACATCACTAGTTTGACTCATTTTGTTCTAACCCCTGTGCTGAGTCGTTTGCTCACTCTCGTTCTCATTTTTGATTTTGCAGGTGGGAGGCTTGAGGAGTGTGTTGTTGATTGATTCCGGTTGCTCTCGACACATGACCGGAGATCAAATGTGGTTCTCAAGCCTCACCCCGGTGATGACTAAGGAGTACAGCACTATTGGGGATAATGGTAAGGGTAGAGTGTTTTCAGAAGGTGATATTTAGGTGAGCGAGAAATTTGTGTTGATGCGTGTTGCTCTCATCAAGTCACTTGGCTTTAATTTGCTTTCGGTTTCTCGGTTTCTTGATGAGGGTTTTGAAGTTTGTTTTGTGAGTGGTGCGTCTCGAATTCTGGATTCTCGAGGTGACCTTGTGTGTATGATCATTCCCGAGAGTCAAGTTTTCTATGCTGATTTCTCGAGGTCTTTTGATCACTCTCGTTGTCTCGTGGCTGGTTCGTCTTCCGAGCTTTGGAAGTGGCATAGGAGATTGGGTCATTTGAGCTTCGACTTGCTCTCTCTTTTGAGCAGTCTTGACCTTATCCGAGGATTGCCCAGGATTCGGTATGACAAGGATTTGGTGTGTGCACCTTGTAGGCATGAGAAAATGGTCGCTGCTTCCCACTCACCATTGACTCAAGTGATGACTGAGCGTCCAAGGGAGTTTTTTACATATGGATTTGGTTGGTCTAATGTTCGCTCGGTCGGTGGGAAGTGGTATGTTCTTGTTGTTGTGGACGACTGTTTTCACTATGCTTGGGTGTTTTTCTTGGCAGCTAAGGATGAGGCTTTTGGATTTGTTTGAGATTTGATCTTGAGGTTGAAGAATGAGCGCAATGGAGATGCCATACGAGCTATATGCAGTGACAATGGCACGAAGTTTAAGAACGCTCGCTTTGAGGCTTTTTGCAGTGATCTTGGTATTGGGCACCAGTTTTCCTCGCCTTATGTTGCTTGTCAGAATGGTGTTGTGGAAAGGAAAAATCGGACCATTTGTGAGATGGCCAGGACGATGCTCGATGAGCATAGGACTCCTAGGAGCTTTTGGGCCGAGGCGGTGAGCACCGCGTGCTATGTGTCTAATCGGATTTTCCTTCGTGCATTCAAGAAGAAAACTTTCTATGAACTCTTTCATGGGAGACCTCCCAATGTCAGTCACTTTCGAGTTTTTGGTTGCAAGTGCTTTATTCTCAAGAAGGGTAATCTGGATAAGTTTGAGTCTCGGTCTCTGGATGGTATTTTCCTTGGTTATGCTAATCATTCTAGAACATACCGTGTGCTTAATCTTGCGACTAACCAAATCATGGAGACTTGTGAAGTAACATTCGACGAGACGATTCCGTGTAGCTCTACTGTCTTTGAGTGTGCAGGTGATGAGGAGATGGGACAGACGATTTTTGAGGACAAGGATGCGAATGATGAAGATGATGATGCAGATGGTGTTCCTCCTACGACACTTGTACCTGCTACTTCCACTATGATGATTACGGTTGATGATGGTCCATCTCCCACTTCGACGTCAACACAAGAACATGGAGATCGAGTGGAAGCAACTATTGAGGGGGAGGAGATTTCAAGGTGAGAGGCACCAAGACATATTCAGGTCCGTCATCCACCCTTAGGGATCATAGGAGACATCGATGAACGTACTACAAGGTCAAGGTCAAGGAACAACTCTCAATTTGCACATTCTGCATTTGTTGCCTCTTTTGAGCCTAAAGATATTTGACATGCTTTATCTGATGCAAACTGGGTCAATGCCATGCACGAAGAGTTTGAGAACTTTGAAAGGCATCAGGTGTGGGAATTAGTTGAGCCTCTACCAAATTGCGATCCTATAGGAACCAAATGGGTCTGGAAGAACAAACATGGTGAGGATGGTGATGTTGAGAGAAACAAAGCTAGGTTGGTTGCCCAGGGCTTTTCACAAAAAGAGGGAATTGATTATGAGGAGACATTTGCTCCTGTAGCTCGTTTAGAGGCAATTCGGATTCTTCTAGCATTTACTATTGCTAAAGGGTTCAAGTTGCACCAAATGGATGTGAAGAGTGCCTTCTTGAATGGGGTGATAGAGGAAGAAGTATATGTGAGACAACTGTGGGACCAGGATCCCTAGGGCCACTCATCCACGGGATTAAACTACTCTCAGCCCTAACCTGTGTAAATATTTGTGTTGTTCGTGCACTATCGTTCCTAGAACTCGGCGAGACCCACAAATCTACTCTATAGTTTGAGAGCAACCATAAATCGTCATAAATCGTCGACAGCAACCACCAGGGTTTGAGAGTGAGAGATACCCACACCGAGTGTACAGACTCCATCGAGCACTATATGGCCTAAAGCAAGAACCTAGGGTTTGGTATGCCAGGTTGAGAGGGTTCTTGCTGAGTAAGGGGTTTGTGATGGGCACTGTAGACAAAACCTTGTTCTTACTTCGTGATGGCAAAGACATCTTGATTGCACAAATTTACGTGGATGACATTATCTTTGGTGGCTCTTCTAATGCTCTAGTTGCAAAGTTATCTAAAGATATGAGTAGGAAGTTCAAGATGTCGATGATGGGAGAGTTGCAGTTTTTTCTCGAGCTGCAGATCAAGCAAATCAAGGATGGGGTATTTGTGCATCAAGCGAAATACACCAAGTACATGCTGAAGAAGGTTGACATGAATGACTCCAAGCCGATGTCGACGTCGATGAGTACCACTACGGCTTTGGATGCTGATAAAGGCGGTGAACCCGTGGACCAGAAGGAGTACCGGAGCATGATCGGCTCCCTCCTCTACTTGACGGCGACGAAGCCAGACATCCAGTTCAGCTTTTGTCTGTGCGCTCGTTTTCAGGCTTCACCGAGAACTTCTTATCGGCAGGCCATCAAGAGGATATTCATGTATTTGAAATACACTCCTGATTTGGGTCTTTGGTATTCTGCCTCCTCGACACTCAGTCTTCACGGATTTTCTGATACTGATTTTGCTGGGTGTCGTTTGGATCGCAAGTCTACCTCGGGTCACTGTCAGTTTCTTAGGTCTTCTTTGGTATCTTGGTCTTCTCGCAAGTAGTCTAGCGTTGCTCAATCCACCACAGAAGCTAAGTATATAGCTGCCGCCAGCTGTTGTTCCCAGCTACTTTGGATCATGTACACCATGTGTGACTTTGGCTTGAGTTTTTTCCGTGTTCCACTTCTATGTGATAGCACCAGTGCCATTAGCATAGCAAAAAATCTGGTGCTTCACTCCAAAACCAAATACATAGAAGTGAGGTATCATTTTCTGAGGGATCATGTTTAGAAAGGCCACATAGAGCTAGCCCATGTTTCCACTCAAGACCAGCTAGCCGACATTTTCACTAAACAACTTGACCAAGAAACCTTTGTCCGCTTGTGAGGAGAGCTTGGAGTGTGTTGTCCTTTCTAAGTTGGTTCTTGGAGCTCTCTTTGTAGCATATGTATAGTGTTCTTGTATCATCTTTGTATCATTTGTAGATTGGCATCTTTGTATGATATTTCGCATCATGTACATTTTGCTTTTGCATTTGTGTGATATTGTCTTGCATTTGCCATATAGCTTACATTGTGACATATCTAGGGGCTTGTTGATGTACATATCTACTTTGATGCATTTTTAGGATGAGCTTCTCTTATATGGATTGATTACTATAACTAGCTACATTTGAGCTAGTGGACATGCTTGTAGTATCTTGGTGATGTTTAGCTAAGCACTTGATTGCCTTGTTGTATATTCATGATGAGCTTGCTAACTTTTTGGAAAGAAATGCTAAAATTGATCTCACCCATGAGTCGATAATTCTCCATGCTTTGTTCAAGCCTCAATGCCTTTTCATGCTTAGGTTATTCTTGGATATCTTTTTCTTGCTAATTGGGTCAAAGATCATTTTATCATTGCAAATGTTTAGCCCATTTCTTATCTTGTGGATAGGCATAAGCTTCTTTTTGCCACAAAGGCACTTCATGTACCATGCTTAAAATCTGAAAATGAAAGTGCTTATGCTTGAAAAAATATGCTAATCATGTCATTTATGCTTTTATGGACATATTTTGGGTGTTAAACCATTGCATGTTGTCTAACAAGAGAAGTCTCTTTTTAGAAGTAGACACATGGCTCGGTGGCTTTGACATGACATGAGATAAGTTTTGGGTGTTTGCAATGATCTTTTGATAAGAATTAGTGACCTCGTTTGACCTTTGCATGATCTAGATCATTTTGGCTTGAATATGTCATTTCGCTCATGAGGTGAGGTTTTTCACAAAATTGATGAATTGGAACTTCTAATTGGTCATATGCTTATACATCTATGTAATGTTGTTGGCAATGCTTGTACAGAACTTTGCACTATCTTGCTTGCACATTTGCTTATGTATAGCATTTTATAGTGCTCATTGTATATTTGAGAAGCTCTAGTTTGATTTGTTTGCATTTTTGCCTTGATTCATGCATTGGCAACAGGGGTGAGATGTAAAGGCTTGAGAAATGTTGTTTACTTGTTTAGATCAAGTGGGAGAATTTTGTACATTTTATTTGCATTTTTTGGGTTTTGGTCAGTTCAGTCTAGGTGAAACCGGTCTGACCGGTTTCCCAAACCAGTCTCACCGGTTTCCAAACCGGTCTGACCGGTTTGGCCCAGACTGAATTGAAAATTTTAGTTCTTGTGCATTTGTTCAGGGGGAGTTTGCACTTGTTCAGGGGGAGTTTCTCTTGGTGTGTCTGAAGTTTTGCCGGTGGTGTTGAGCCCTGTTGCCTCTTCTTGAGGACCCGGTTTGGTTGTGACCTTGTCGGAGCTTTGATTGTTGCATTGGGTCATTTGATTGAGTCTTGTGCCTTAGTTGTCACACCCGGATTTACACAAAAACCTGAATGCGGCCATATGTATGCCCAGGAAGTCATAGTACACATAGCAAACAAATATGATAAATAGAGAATATATGCTGAATAAGTATTTACTTAAATAAAGTTTTACATCAGAGTGCATCATAAATAAACTAACCAATACAACGGAAGACTAATAACTCTCAACTAAGTGTAGCCGCAATCCACAGGGACTCTGACTGGGAGAACGCAACTCAGTAGTAAGGCAAATCTTTTGGAAACTCAGCAGAAGTCTCATGCACAGCCCAATCTGTTACCCATCCGGGATTTTTTTGAATAATAGCAAGTGTAAGTAAAACAATTACTTAGCAAGTATAGCACGGGTGTATGAAGGCTTAAAAGAAAGGCTAGACACGGCTCAACTGCAATAGCACTTTTAGTTGGTTCGTGTTAACATTATCCAAGTTACTACAAGTGTATGAATACCCAGTTACAACCCAATTAGTAAAGTGTAAGTGACATTAGACATAAATAGCAAAAACTTATAATAAAAAAGGATCCAGGCCGCTCGTTACCCTAAGCAAGGCTATCATGATAGATTTACACTCTGCAGAGGTTTCGCACTTTACCCACCAGTTGCGTAAAAGCTCAAAAGAACTCTAAACCCAACCATGCACATCAACATTTTTGAGGTGTGACTGCATAGGGACCCTACGAGGTTTTTCACAAGACACCCTAACAAGACAGTAGCCGCTAAGGTACAACAAGGCGGTGAGACTCTAGGCACCGAGATTGACTGGCCCTCACGGCGCAATGTGAGGAGGGTCAATGGCGTCTGAAGCGCAGGCAACACATGCCAACAACAAAAACAAAGAGAACAACGTGCGGAGTTCCCGTACCACAAGGACTCCCAACACGGGACTGTGCCTAACGAGACATAGCCAACGGGGCTACCGTCCTCAGTGGAATCAAGTAACACCCCGTGCATTGCTTTCCATAACGCCGTCGGCCCGTCGGTAACCACTGGCAAGCTAGAGACGTAAAGCTACTTGACCAAGACCAGAGCCATAATAGTTCTAGCGGTGGCGACAGGCTCCTGGGTTGCCGCTTTATGAACCGAACCGTAAGGAGAGACACTAGAGCAAAGCACACAGCACATGCTCTAGCTCCCTAACCAAGTTACTAAAAAATCAAGTTTTATCATAAATGTTAGAGTGAACCATTAAGTCAAGATTAATAATTAAACAATGGTGACAGTAGTTGTGCATTGCAAAGATTCTACCCATATGCAAAAACCCAAGGTAAACAAGGACGGGATAATCAAAACTAGGTACAACCTTAAGGGTACATCAAATTAGACGCATGCATGTATGAAATAATTTAATACAAAGTGGGTAGGTAGCAAAGATTGTACGTGCTATAACTTGCCTTCCTCAAAGTGCTGCTGCTGCGAGTCCTGCTCAGGAAAGTCCTCCGCGTACTCGAACTCCAAACCGAACGGCTCACCGACTGGACACGAATCACCACACAAGCATCCACATAAGATAGTACATGCAAACAAAAATAATCTATTAGAAAAGTACACCAAACAGTAGAAATGGTACAAAAGAAGGCTTTGAAAAAAATCTACGCTTTGCTACGAACACATGAGCGCAAGAATCACTCTAATCGGTGCTAAAACGAAAAAGTTGTGGCGTTTCTAAGTTGCAGGGACTTGCTGGCAAGATTTTAAAATTCCAAGGGCTTATTTGTGAAAAATAGAGGACCTATGCATAATTATGCTTAAAACTTTGAGGGTTAGCGCGTAAAAAGGGCAGGGCAGGACTGTGGGTTCAATTATTTAAAAGCGGAGGGGCTTAATCGAATAAAATAGGACGCTAATGTAAATACTTTTGAACAGCATAGGACGGCGGGTTGATTTCGTGAAACCTGGTGGGTTCTTTAGCAAAAACTGCTCTATTTACCGGTAAGTCTCGGTTTGACCGGGGGGGGGGGGGGCCTCAGGCGCTGAGCGCCGTTGGATCGCGATCCTGCGGCCGAGGTTGGTCCTAGGCGAGAGCTCGCCGGTGGGGGAGTTGGAACGCGCCGGCGCTGCTCGGGGGCGGCGGGGAGCTCGCCGGCGTGAGGCAATCCGACACTAGAGGGCTCGGTTTCGAGCTTGGATTGGACCTACGACATCGGGGAGTTATGGCGAGTGAAATGGGGGGGGGGTTGTAGTCGCCTATTGTGCATCGGTGGCGACGGGCGGCGGTGGATTGCGGTCGGGGTACTCTGGCGAGGCGGATGGACGTGCCAGGGTGCAAGAGAAAGGGCGGGAATCGGCTCTGGGGGTCCTCACCTTCGTGCAAAGCGCCTAGGGGGCGGATTGGAGCGTGGCGGCGTCGGGGCAGAGTTCGTTGGTGACTCGAGCTCGGGTGGGCGGCACAAGGTGGGGAGGTGCGCTGCGGTGGCTGGGCGCTCAAGGCGAGTCATGGTGAGGGCTCAGGGGGCGTGGGGATGTGGCTTTTATAGCCTAGGGGGTTGCTCGGCGTGCGAGCTACGCCGAATCGGGCGGCAGCGCTCGGCGGCAATCCCCTTCCTAAAGCGGGGCTGCTTCCTTAAGGGGAGGTAGCTTGGGCGCGGGGCCACAGCGCGGGCGGTCGGGCGGCGCAGCACCGAGTCCGACTCGGGCGCGGTCGGTAGGAGAAGAGTGGAGCGAGGGAGGGGGCGAAGAGTGGTGGGTTGGGCTGGCGTGGTGAGGGGAAGAGTTGGCGGGCTGCTGGGCTGTGGGAAAGGGGGCTGGACTGCTTTGGGAAAGAGAGGGGGGAGCAGGGGTCGACCGGAGGAAAAGTTGAGGGAGCAAAAGCGGACTTGGCCAAAAACAACTCTTCTAAGGTTCAAACAAGGGTGGTTCAAATTCGAATTTAAACTAGTTTTAAAATTCTCATTTGATCCTCTAGCAAACAAAACTCAATGCAGCAGCATGAATGCAGCAAAAATGTTTCTACAACTTATATTTCATTTTAATATTCATGAATAATTTATTTAACCTATATTAATTATGAACACTTCAATAAAAAGCAGATTAATTACCTAAATTTTTAAATGGCCTATTTTTGGGTGTTATAAACCTACCCACCCCTTAAGATTAATCTCGTCCTCAAGATTCGGATGTAGATGTGAAGAGCTGTGGGTACTCGGCCTTAAGGTCTTCTTCTTTTTCCCAAGTCGCCTCATCCTCTGAGTGTCGGTTCCACTGCACCTTGCACATCCGGATAACCTTGTTTCTTTTCACCCTCTCCGACTCTTCCAAAATCTTGACGGGGTACTCATCATAGGTGAGATCTTCCTACACATTCAGCTCATCTATCAGAATCTGCTCCTCAGATACCCGCAAACATTTCTTCAGCTGAGACACATGGAACACATTATGCACTCCGGCCAGTTTCTCAGGTAGCTCTAGCCGATATGCCACTTCGTCCATCCATTCCAATACCTTGAAAGGTCCGATGTAATGAGGTGCTAGCTTGCCCTTGACATTAAACCTCTTCACACCCCTCATTGGTGACACCTTGAGATACACAAAGTCATCGACTTCGAAGGTGAGATCCCTCCGTCTGACATCCGCATAACTCTTCTGCCGAGACTGTGCCACCTTCAAGTTCTGCCTGATCACTTGCACTTTCCGTTCTGCTTCTCTTAGTATCTCAGGCCCAAAGACTTGACTCTCCCCAGTCTGATTCCAGAATAGTGGTGTTCTGCATTTTCTGCCGTACAAAGCCTCGAATGGTGCCATTTGCAGACTCTTCTGGTAGCTGTTGTTGTACAAGAATTCCATATAGGGTAAACTCTTGTCCCAACTAACACCATACTGCAGAGCACATGCCCTCAACATGTCTTCATAATCTGGTTGGTGCGTTCTGTCTGTCCATCCGTCTATGAGTGGTAGGATGAACTGAATTGCAGCTTAGTGTCCATAGACTCAAGTAGCTTCTGCCAGAAGTGTGATGTGAACTGAGTACCCCGATCAAACACTATCCGCTTCGGTACTCCATGCAAACATACAATCCTCTCCATATATAGCTCTGCCTGTGTACGTGGTCTTCACTGGAAGAAAGTGTGCCACCTTGGTCAAGCGATCCACAATCACCCAGATGGAGTCAAATCCTCGCTGAGTGTGGGGTAGACCAGTTATGAAGTCCATATCAACTTCCTCCCAATTCCATTCGGGTATCTTCAAGGGCTGGAGTAATCCCGCTAGACTCTGATGTTCTGCCTTGACTCCCTGACAAGTGTCACATAGTGCCACATAAGTTGCCACATCACGCTTCAATCCGTACCACCAAAACCTCTCCTTGATGTATTTGTACATCTTGGTACTTCCCGGATGGAGCGAGTAAGCCAATTCATATGCTTCTCTCAGGATCGTTGTTGGCACTCCTTATGGCCTACAGATAAATCCGCAAGCGGACGGATACCGATGTAACTTTCACCCAGGAGTATTCCAAGGTATCGATTTCCACGGAGAACGAGAAGTGTACTAATCCTAAACTAAGTTGTCCTAGGTAGATGGTGTGGATGAAATGGAATGGATGAGATGGATGACGACAACAAGGAGAGAAGAGAAGAGGTAAGAGGGTAGAGAGGGTACGGGTCTGATAAAGGTATTCTACTGATTGATTGAGTAGATCAGAGGATACAGATATATACTTGCTTCGGGACTACAGAGCCTCCGACACACAAAAAGGGGTGAGAAGGGGTGCCGGTTACCCTGAACCTTGGGTCCTAAGACACCGGAACTAACGTGATGGGCTACGAAGACCGAAAGGGCTGTCACCACCTTACGGCTACCACCTCCGTTGCGACGGGCAGAAACTATGTTAGCCTCGAGTATAGGCACCACGCCTACACTAGTTGACTAATACTTATCTACTGCAGACAGATAAGCACTCAAGCTAAGCAGCTAGTATACAATTATACTACACAACTAAGCATTGAACGAAGAACCAACAAGCATATAAAAGTAAGAACTGAATGCTCAATTAATCAGAGAGAGATACAAGAGTTACCAGACAATACCCGGATGTTACTCGAAGTGGAGTCGCATCCCTAGAGGTACAACGGGAAGAGGGGCCGACACTTCAGCTCCTCTCCGGGACGCTCACCTCTCCTCTCTCCCTATCTCTACTGATACAAGTGGAGAACTAACAGTGCTTCGCCTGCACTCTACTCTTGTGTCGTGTGTCTTTCAGGTGACCAGGGGTCTCAATTTATAGTGGCCCGGGTCGGGGGAGGAGTGGACCAGCGGCCAAGGCAGCTCAAGGTGGCTCCAGGCCATTCGGCCGAAGTGGCTGGTTCGGCCGAAGCGATGTGTTCGGCCGAACGGGCACGTGGCACCGCCTTGGTGCCGAGGCGGTTGCTGAGGCGGTGGACTTCTGGGGGCGGTTCGGCCGAAGTGGGCCGTTCGGCCGAATGGGCCCTGTGGCCTGGCAGCGCTCCCCCGTGCAACCTCTGCCCTGTGGGCCCTCCTGGCTAGTTCCTGGTACTTGGCTTCGAGTTGGACCGGCCCTGGATGAGGTGGCGGTCGTCTACGTGTCATCCCGGTCGCTGCTTGAGTGTCGGTGACGTGGATGGCTTCCTGATTTCGTATACGGCTAAGGGGGGTAACTGGTCGAATCGTGTCGTTCGGCCGAAACGGTCATTTCCGACCCTTATAGTACATGTTTCTCCATTTTGTACCTGCACAGAGGACAATCACCAAAACTTGTGGAAATAGTCAGTGATAAGCCCTATAACTATGGTGTGTGTCTCCATTGTGTCTGTTTTATACTTGGTTGGAGGTCGGAAATCGGTCTGTAACGACCGCCAACAAGCTTCCCCAAGCTTAGCTCTTTGCTCGTCCTCGAGCAAAGATAAAAACTTAGGCTCGGTGGATCAGGAGTTGCTACAATGTCATTTCTCTTGCAGGTAACTTTATAAACAACTAGTACTCAAATTTTTACTTGAATTACTAGCAAGGTATAATTCACCATTTTACCTATGGGGCTTATAGCAATTTCCTTATCTTGGGTGGTTGAAAGGATGAACAGGTTAACTTAGGTTTATTCCACTCTACTCTTTTCAGGATCCTATCTCGGCGTTTTTTCACCCTTTTGTGAAAAGATAAATTGTTCCTCATTGGCTCACTCAATCGCTCAAGTGTATTTGAATCCTTACCAAAGGCTTTGCCTTCTTTTCATCCTAACATCTAATTTGGCTTTTTGTGTGGCTCAGGGACAAAGAATGAAGGCATACAAGCATCTTATATTTTGCTAAGTCAAAGATCGGATCTCTGGGGAAACAAATCATACCTTAAGATCGAGAAGTGCAAGTGTGTGGGATATATGGAGTGGAATATGGTGGGATGGAATATGGTGGAATGGAATATGGTGGAGCTCCTTGGGATGAATCTCCCTCTCCTTGATTTATTTTCGAGAACATGGGCTATATTTTATTCTCATATTTTTGCCATGCCACTTGACATGCTTTTCTCTTTTTTTCCTTTCTTTTTGCTATGCTTTTCTTTTTCTTTTTATTTGCCATGCTTCTTTGGCATGCTTGTCTTTTTGCATAGCCCATGTCTCTATCAAGAATATTTGGAGAGAGAAATCATGGAACATGAAGCATTTTATTTTTGTGGATGGATGATGGAAAATGTTTGCTAACTCCCAGTGTAGGAATTGCAAGTGAGAGGTGGTGTATGTACGTGGATCTCAATCTCTAAGAATATGAAAGCTTCACTCAAAGGTCACAACAATTTGACAAAGCTCACTAAGATAACAAGCAGCATATGAGTAGAAAGTTTGATACTAATCCTATCATATGGCTCTGGTAGGAATGTTTGACCAATGAGGAACTTTGTTTTGAAAACATAAACATCCGAGATTTTCACCATACTAAGAGCAGAAATAGAATTCAACCAAAGTATCACTATATCAATCCCCACAACAACCTAGACTTGGAATAAGGCATATGCTCCCACAAGGTTTTCAGGTTCATTTCTACTCATGCCAAATAACTCAAGCATAGTCAAGCAACTAGTTGCAACAAAGTACTAGCAAAATTAATGACAGAGCAACCATTCATCATTTCCAAAGTGAGAGGCATATGATTCATTCCATGCATGGTTGAGAGTTAATTTTATTCAAGGGAAGTATTTTCAATTGAATGACCAAAGTGCTGAGTAATTCAGAACGTACCTGATGGGGGTGCTCCCCTAAGCTTGGACTCTTCACTAGTAGGGATTCAACCTTGAAAGGTACTGAGTCAGCTGGTCGGCCTGCTCGTTCTCGTCCTGTTCCTCCACTGTGTCATGCCTGTACTCATGTATCTTTTCGTTAAACAGGGCAATCTCCGGTTGGTTCAAATGCACCAACCGGAGCGACAATTTTATTCTTTTTGCATTCAACTCTAATTTTATTTATTCTTCGAACTAAAATTTGGAACAAATGATTGGAAGGGAAAATTCAGAGCACCCTAATCATGAATCTAAGGAAAATAAATGAATCACACAATTAACTAACACACCAAACTAAACTGAACTAAACGGTGCTCTATCTAAAGACGGACGGGGTTCAGAGTTCTATGAACTCGACGACATCTAATTCGTCGAGTGGCAGAGGTTCTGGTTCTAGGAAAACCATCAACCGCTGTCCGTTGACCTTAAAGGTGTTTCCGTCCTCGCGTAGAGAACTCAGTGGCTGACCACCTGTCCCGAATGGAAGTACCATCTGATCTTCCGATCGACGATTACTTGTGGGATGACACGCTCCTTAAGGTCACCACTGGCGATCCGTGGTACGCTGACATAGTAAACTTCATGGTCACGGGGTATGTCCCTCCTGGAGAAAATAAGAAGAGATTAGCTTATGAGAGCCGACTCCATCTCTGGGACGACCCGTACCTCTTCCGGATATGTAGTGACGGACTCCTCAGAAGGTGCATCCCTGCACATGAGGCATATAAAATCCTAGAGAGGTGCCATGCAGCTCCGTACGGAGGACACTATGGTGCATTCCGGACCAATGCTAAAGTCTGGCAGAGCGGATTTTATTTGCCCAGCATGTACGAAGATGCAAGAGCATTCGTCATGCGATGCCCCCGCTGTCAGAAACATGGAAACATTAACACTAGAGACGCGATGCCACTCACTAGCAATATCCAAGTAGAAATTTTCGATGTTCGGGGAGTGGACTTCATGGGTCCCTTCCCAATTTCCGAGGGTTGCCAGTTCATCCTAGTGGCAGTAGACTACGTCTCTAAGTGGGTGGAAGCTCTACCTTGTGTAGCCGCCGATTCTAGGAACGCGAGACGAATGTTTCATGAGTACATCTTTTCGCGTTTCGGCGTTCCTAGGATAGTCATTAGTGATGGCGGATCCCATTTCATCGATTCAGCCTTCCGTAAGTATCTTTCAAGTCTGGGGGTGTAGCATAATGTTGCTACACCCTATCACCCTCAGACTAGCGGTCAAGCAGAAACATCAAACAAACAAATCAAAAATATTCTGCAGAAGACCGTAAATGAGATGGGTAGGCAATGGAAGGATAAACTCCCGGATGCACTCTGGGCATATCGTACGGCCTATAAGACGCCCATAGGCATGACCCCATATCAGCTAGTATATGGCAAGACCTGCCACTTACCAGTAGAGAAGGAGTTCAAAGCTCACTGGGCCATTAGGAAGTGGGGTATGAACCTTCCTGCTGCCGGCCTCAAGCGGAAGATCCAGTTGGCCCGTGGGGGTCACTTTTATAGGCCCAGGGAGCTCCTTGTCCTCCGTTCCATCAACTCCGGCGGCGGCGGCGGCGGAGAATCCGAGCTTTCCAAGCGGGAAGACGGCTTGCCGTGCTTGGGCGGCCTAAAGGAGGAAGGGGAATCATGGGGGGAGCTCCGGGGAGTGTTTTGCAAGGGCCCACAGGCGCGGGGGCGAGCCAGGGCGGCTGGCAGAGGTGGCAGGATTCACGCCGGGGAGAGGGAGGGCGCGGTGAGAGGTAGAAGGAAGGTCCGACAGGCGGGGCCCGCCTGTCAGTGAGAGAAGTGGGAGGGGAAGGGAGTGGCTGCTGGGCCGCGCGCGGGGGAAGGATTGGGCCGCGCTGGGCCGGCTGCGTGGCTGGCGGGCGGGGAAGGATTGGTGGGCCGGGGGGGAGAGAGAGTGGGAGCGGGCCGGACTGGGGAGAAAAGTTGGGGGAGCAGGAGTGGCCCGGGGAAGAGTTAAGGGGGCAAAAGCGAACTCGACTGGAATTAACTTTTCTAGGTCTCAAATAAATGCAAATTAAATTTGAATTTAAACAGAATTTAAATTCCAATTTAACTTGCCAACAAACAAAACACAGTGCAGCAGCATGAATGCAACAAAAATATTTCTACAACCTATATTTGATTTTAATATTCATAAATAATTTATTTAACCTATATTAAATATGAGAAATTTAATAAAAGCAAATTAATTACTAAAAATTTTAAATGGGCTATTTTTGGGTGTTACAAACCTACCCCTCTTAAGATGAATCTCGTCCTCGAGATTCGGACGAGGAAGCGAAGAGTTGTGGATATTCGGTCTTGAGATTCTCTTCTCTTTCCCAAGTTGCTTCGTCCTCCGAGTGTCGGTTCCATTGCACCTTGCACATTCGGATGACCTTGCTTCTGGTTACTCTCTCCGACCTTTCCAAAATCTTGACGGGGTATTCATCATAGGTGAGATCTTCTTGTACATTCAGCTCATCGATCGGGATCTGCTCCTCAAGTACCCGCAAGCATTTCTTCAACTGAGACACGTGGAACACATCGTGCACTCCCGCCAGTTTCTCAGGTAGTTCTAGTCGGTAAGCCACTTCACCCATTCGTTCCACTACTTTGAATGGCCCGATGTACCGAGGTGCTAGCTTGCCTTTGACATTGAACCTTTTCACGCCTCACATCTGTGACACCTTGAGATACACAAAGTCGTCGACTTCGAAGGTGAGATCCCTTCTTCTGACGTCGGCATAGCTTTTCTGCCGCGACTGTGCCACTTTCAAGTTCTGTCGTATCACTTGCACTTGTCGCTCTGCCTCTCTTAGTATCTCAGGCTCAAAAACTTGACTTTCTCCAGTCTGGTTCCAGAATAGTGGAGTCCTACACTTCCTGCCATACAAAGCCTTGAATGGTGCCATCTGTAGACTCTTATGTTAGCTGTTGTTGTACGAGAATTCCGCATAGGGTAAAATTTTGTCCCAATTGACACCATACTGCAAGCACATGCTCTCAACATGTCTTCCAGAATCTGGTTCATTCGCTCTGTCTGTCCATCCATCTGTGGGTGATAAGCTGAGCTGAAATGCAGCTTAGTGTCCATAGACTCATGTAGCTTCTGCCAGAAGTGTGACGTGAACTGAGTACCTCTTTCAGACACTATCCGTTTTGGCACTCCATGCAAGCACACAATCCTTTCCATATATAGCTTTGCTAGTATGGGTCCCGTGTAGGTGGTCTTTACTGGGAGAAAGTGTGCCACTTTGGTCAAGCGGTCCACAATCACCCAAATGGAGTCAAATCCTCGCTGTGTGCGGGGTAGTCCGGTTATGAAGTCAATACTGACTTCTTCCCATTTCCATTCAGGCACTTTCAAAGGCTGGAGTAATCCGGCTGGCCTCTGATGTTCCGCCTTGACTCTCTGACATGTGTCACAAAGGGCCACATAGGTTGCCACATCACTCTTCAACCCATACCACCACAATCTCTCCTTGATGTCTTGGTACATCTTGGTACTTCCTGGGTGGATCGAGTATGCCGAATCATGCGCTTCTCTTAGGATCGTGTCCTTGATCTGCGCTATATCGGGCACACATATTCTCTTCCCGTGACACAAGGTTCCTTGTTCATTCACTCAGAATCCAGGGGCCTTTCCTAGGGCAACATTCTCCACAATCTCCTTGATCTTTTCATCACCAAGCTCCCCTTTCCGGATCTCCTGTTCTAGGATCGGTTCTACTACCATCTATGTGATGCTGGCCACCAATCCTAGACTCATCTTCTCAAATTCCCAGCTGAGTTCTTCAGGCAGACAATGGCCGATGGTCTTGTTCACATAGCTTCTCCTGCTCAGAACATCTGCCACCAAGTTAGTCTTCCTTGGGTGGTAGTGGATCTCCAGATCATAGTCCTTGATCAACTCCAACCATCGGCGTTGCCTCATATTCAGCTCTGACTGGGTGAAGACATACTTGAGACTCTTGTGATCGGTGTAGATGTCACACTTATGCCCAATCAAGTAATGCCTCCAAATCTACAGAGCATGCACTACAGCTGCCAACTCCAGATCATGTGTCGGATAGTTCTGCTCATGCTTCTGCAGTTGCCTTGATGCATAAGCTAATACTCTTCCCTCCTGCATAAGGACACATCCCAATCCTAGATGGGATGCATCGCAATAGATAGAGAAGCTATTGGCTATGTCAGGCAGCACTAGCATGAGTGTTGTAGTCAACCTCTTCTTCAACTCCTCAAAGCTGACTTGACATTCTGCTGTCCAGACAAACGTGGCATTCTTCTCCAGTAGGGCTGTCGTGGGCTTAGCAATCTTGGAGAATCCTTCGATGAACCGTATGTAGTATCCAGCCATACCGAGGAAACTCCTGATCTCACTCACATCCTTAGGTGGATTCGAGCTCAGCACATCTTGAACCTTCTTTGGATCCACAACTACTCCTCCATTGGTCAACACATGACCCAAGAATGCCACTTCCTTCAGCCAAAACTCACACTTGCTCAGCTTATCATATAGTTGATGCTCTCTAAGTCTCTGCATTGCCATTCGCAAGTGCTTTTCGTGCTCTTCCTCATTCTTGGAGAAAACCAGAATGTCATCAATGAACATCACCACGAACTTGTCCAGATAGTCCATGAAGACGCTATTCATCAGGTACATGAAGTATGCTAGAGCGTTGGTTAGTCCAAAGGACATGACTGTGAATTCATATAGCCCATACCGAGTGGTGAAGGCCGTCTTGGGTATGTCGGATGGTCGGATCCTCATCTGGTGGTAGCCCGATCGAAGGTCTATCTTGGAGAACACACAAGCTCCCTTCAATTGATCGAACAGATCATCAATCCTTGGCAATCGATACTTGTTCTTGACAGTTACTTCGTTGAGGGCTCGATAGTCCACGCACATCCTCTGCGTGCCATCCTTCATGTCCACGAACAACACTGGTGCTCCCCATGGTGAAGAATTAGGACGAATATACCCTTTTGCTAGCAAAGAGCTTAATACTTCCTTAAGTCTCTCCAGTTCTTTCACTCCCATCCTATATGGCCTCTTAGCTATTGGTGCAGTGCAAGGTTTTAGTTCAATAACGAATTCAACTTCGCGTTCCGGGGGCATACCTGGAAATTCCTCTGGAAACACATCCAGAAACTCGCACACCACTCGGATGTCCTCTGGTATTGCACCCTCAGCTTGGTTGACTTGATTGTGCTCTGAAGGACTGGCTGCTTAATATTCCCCCTTCTTACCGGTCTTTGTTGTCAGTTGCACGGCTCTCTTGGCACATTGAATCAATGCATCGTATCTGGCTAACCAACTCATACCCAGAATTAAGTCAAAACCAATAGATTCCAAGACTATCGGTCGCACCTCGAAGTCTAACCCCTTATTGTGATGGTGATATGGGGGCAACGCAAGGTAGCTCACTGTCCCCCCTGGTGAGCTAACTAGCATAACACGCACCATGGGTTGCAGGGCTATTAAGTTCTTTTTCACAAAGGTAGCAGATATGAACGCATACAAAGCTCCAGAATCGAACAAAACGGTTGCAGGGGTCGAGTTGACAAGGAACGTACCCACAACCACATCGGTAGCTCCCTCTGCAGTCTCAGGACCCATGTGGTTGACTTTGCCCCTAACGGGGTTCGGAGGACCTCTGCCTGCTTGTGCCTACTGCTGGTTCCCATTCTGCCCAACTCTCTGGGGGTTGTTCTGGCCTGCAGCGTTCTGAGCCTTCTTGGGGCAGACATTGGCGAAGTGACACCGCTCACTACAGTGGTAGCACGCCCTTGGGCCCACCGGTACATTGTTGGCGTTGTTGGGGCGCTGGACAGGCCCTTGCTGCACCTGGTTGCGCTGAGCTGGAGCATTCTGCAGCTAGTTCTGGAAGCATTGTTGCTGTGGTGCCTGAGAGTACTGGGGACGTTGCTGTTACTGGCACGGTTTAGTGAGCTCGGCTGACTCTGGAAGCGTTGCTGGCTCACCATCTGTTGACCTTGCGGAGCAGTGAAGCGGGGGCGGTTGTTGCTCCCAGTCTGTTGGCCCTGGAACATCCGCTTCTTCTCCTCCATTTCATGGCGCTTGTGTTCTAGCATCAGGGCGCCGTCCACCAGTTCCTAAAAGTTGGGGAACCAGGTGCACATCAGCTGGTACTGCAGGGCATCCTGCAAGCCATCACGGAACAGGGACTGCTTCTTCCTGTCCGTGTTCATGTCCTCTGGAGCATAGCGGGCGAGCTCAATGAACTTGTCACGATAAGCTGTGACGCTCATCACTTCCTGCTTTAGTGCCAGGAACTCCTTCTTCTTCAAAGTCATCAGAGCTTCAGGAATATGGTGTGAGTGGAAGCTGTCATGGAACTCCTGCCATGTGATCTGAGTACGATCAGGGTGAGCGTACTGATAGGAATCCCACCAGTCCAAGGCTGGTCCCTGAAGCTGCCCTCCTGCGTACAACACCTTCTTCCAGTCATTGCACTGAGCGATGTCGAGTTGTCGCTCCACTGCCTTGAGCCAATCCACTGCATGTAGGGGATTAGTTGCTTTGTTGAAGGTGGGCGGGCGTCCCTTCAAAACTCACCCCTCTTGTCTCTGGGGTGGCATGTGGGGCTTGTGAGGTGGATTCTGCTGTTGCTGCTGCATCAGTGCCATAGTCTGAGTCATCTGTTGCATCAGCTGAGTCTAGGTGAGCATCATCTGTTCAATGGTAGGGGGTGGAGGCGGTGGCTGGTTCTGGTTGTTGCCACCGGCGTTGCTCCTTGTGTTCACCATCTATCATCAGCAAGAGATTCTCATCAACTTCATTGTACATAACCAAGCAACTCAGGTTTGGAGCAAAAGTAACTTGAGAATTGATTGAACTGGTTAAGATAGAGCATAAGATAGATAAAGAGAAAGTGAAGCAAATAACCCCTTCTATATATTCAATAATATCCTTATGCCTTAATCCAAAATCTAGATGGTGGTAGACTTACGTCTACGCCCATCACAATCATTACAAAAATCCAACTCATACATAAGCATAATGATAATGAAACCAAACATCGAAAGACAAGGTTCACACTAACTCGACTCACTGGTTCTTGACTCGACTAGAAAGGAAAACGATGACTACTTGATCTTATTACAGACTTATGGTAAACTCCTAAGGTTCCTACTGGATGGTGGTGCTGGCGGCGGTAGCTCCGAAGCAGTGCCTCTTGCGAGGCGGTGACTCTGCACGGTAGTCTGGGCTGCATGGCGGTGGCGCTCCCATCATCTTGTCGAGCTGCTCCAACTCCTGCTGGGTCCCTCTCAGCTGCTCCCTCAGAGCGGTGATCTCATCAGTAGCTGCCTCCAGGTTAGTGTTGAGGGTAGCCACAAGTGTCACAGTAGCAGCAAGCTGGGGGTCGGTGATGTCTCCGATGGGGGCGATGGTGTAAGCTGTCTCTCCACTCCTCCTGCGGGGGTACCACCTCTCTGGCCCATCCTGGATCTCTACCTAGAACCTATCTCTGTAGTAGTAGTAGGCACGGCGAGCAACATCAAATATCCCTACCTCCTGGGTGGATCTCTCACTAGAGGCGTAGTGGATCGACCTCGTCCTGGCAGCTCTGGCTCCGTGGTCAGCTGTACGGATCCGCAGTGTAGTACTACAGAAGGTGGGGAAGCGGGAGTGCATCCACCTCTCACTGTGGTACTTCATGCCCAAGTTGTCTGTGCCGTAGTGGGAGCGGAGTATCTGCCTCAGGCGCCAGTGATAGAAGTTGTCTCTTGCATATCTGACAAAGTCCTCCACGGTCCACCTCGGTGCTGCCGGTGCGGGTGCAGGCTGCTGGGGTGCTGGGGGCTCCTCAGGATCATCACCCTCGCCATCTGACGGATCATCACCACTTTCATCATCATCATCATCACTGTCATCACCATCTGGGTCTCCGGCAGGACTTCCACTACCTGGCTGAACTGGCTCGGGCTGCTCCTCTGGCTCATCAGCAGGCTCCATCTCCTCATCCTCGGGCTCTCCCTGCTGCTGCTCCGCCTCTTCTTCTTTGTTGGCACTCCTTACGGCCTACAGATAAATCCGCAAGCGGATGGATACCGATGTAGCTTTCACCCGGGAGTATTCCAAGGTATCGATTTCCACGGGGAACGAGAAGTGTACTAATCCTAAACTAAGTTGTCCTAGGTAGATGGAGTGGATGAATGAAATGGATGAGGTGGATGACGACAACAAGGAGAGAAGAGAAGAGGTAGGAGGGTAGAGAGGGTACAGGTCTGGTAAGGGTATTCTACCGATTGACTGAGCAGAGCAGAAGATACAGATAGATACTTGCTTCGGGACTACAGAGCCTCTGACACACAGAAAGGGATGAGAAGGGGTGTCGGTTACCCTGAAACCTTGGGTCCTAGGACACCGGAACTAACGTGATGGACTACGAAGACCGAAAGGGTTGTCACCACCTTACGGCTACCACCTCCGTTGCGACGGGCAGAAACTAAGGTTACTGGCAAGTCTAGGAACCACTCCTACACTAGTCAATAACTACTTATCTCCTATAGCAAGATAAGCACCCAAGCTAAGCAACCAGTATACAGTTATACCAATCAACTAAGCATTGAACGAAGAACGAGACAAGTATATAAATGTATGAACTAAATGCTCAATTAATCAGAGAGAGATACAAGAGTTACCAGACATGACCCGGATGTCACTCGAAGCAGAGCCGCATCCGTAGAGGTACAGCGGGAAGAGGGGCCGACACTCCGGCTCCTCTCCGGGACGCTCACCTCTCCTCTCTCCCTATTCTACTGATACAAGTGGCGGAACTTGGCAACGCTCACTCTACTCTTGTGTTGTGTGTTGATGCAGGTGAAGGAGAGCTCTATTTATAGCTGGCCAGGGTCGGTGGGAGGCAGAGTAGCATGCAAGGAACTGGGAGGTGGTACCGTGCCGTTCGGCCGGATATCCCGGTTCGGCCGAACCAGGGAGTTCGGCTGAAGTTCCACGTGCGCCGCCTTACCTTCCCACGGCCTGGATCAGCTGCTAGAAGGTGGTGCTGTGCTGGGGTCGGTTCGGCCGAACCAAGGAGTTCGGCCAAACTAGGCTTTTCGGCCCAGCGCGCTCCCCTGCACCGCCTCTCTCTCCTGGACCCTCTGGGCTGGCCTCTGGTGCTTGGGTTTGAGTTGATTCAGCCCAGGATGACGTGTCGGTGCTCCGAAATGAGTTGGCGTGCGTCCTACGTGGCTTGCACAGTCGTTGCTTGGTTGTTGTAGACGTGGACGGCTCCCGGCGGCCTGTACGGCTAAGGGGGGTAACCGACCGAACGGGTCGTTCGGCCGATTCAGTCATTTCCGACCCCTATAGCACGTATTTCGCAATGTTGTACCTGCACAAGCGACACTCACCAAAACTCGTGGAACTCCATTAGAAATAAAACCTACGTACATGGAATGTTGCATAGTCTCTCATTTATTCCCGCGTATTGGTGGTCGAATTTGGGTTGTAACGACCGCCAACAAGCTCCCCCAAGCTTGGCTCTTTGCTCGTCCTTGAGCAAAGATAAAACTTAGGCTCGGTGGATCAGGATTTGCTACAATGTCATTTTTCTTGTAGGTAACTTCATAAACAACTAGTACTCAAACAAATACTTGAATCACTAGCAAGGTATTAATTCACCATTTTACCTATGGGGCTTATAGCAATCTCCTTATCTTTGGCGGTTGAAAGAATGAACAGTTTAACTTAGTTTTATTCCACCCTACTCTTTTCAGGATTCTATCTCGGAGTTTTCATCCTTTTGTGAAAAGATAAATTGTTCCTCATTGGCTCACTCAACCGCTCAAGTGTATTTGAATCCTCACCAAAGGCTTTGCCTTCTTTTCATCCTAACATCTAATTTGGCTTTTGTGTGGCTCGGGGACAAAGGATGAAGGCATACAAGCATCTTATATATTGCTAAGTCAAAGACCGGATCTTAGGAGAATCAAATCACACTCTAGATCGAGAAGTGCAAGTGTGTGGAATATGTGGAGTGGAATATGTGGAGTGGAATTTGGCGGAATTTCATGGAATGATTCTTCCTCTCCTTTATTTATTTTTCGAGAGCATGGGCTATCTTTTATTCTTCATTCATTTTTTTTGCCATGCCTTTTTGGCATGCTTTTTTTTCTCATTTTTTTTGCCATGCCAATTGGCATGCTTTTCTTTTTCTTTTTGCATAGCCCATGCCTCTTCTTTAAAGATATTTGGAGAGGGAATCAAAGAACATGAAATTTTATTTATGGAATGAATGATGGTATGGTTTTGCTAACTCCCAAGTAGGAATTGCAAGTGAGAGGTGGAGTGTATGTGCATCTCGATCTTAGAAGCATGAAAGATTCCTCACTAAGGTCACAGCAATTTGACAAAGCTCACTAAGATGACAAGCAGCATATGGTAGAAAGTTTAGAACTAATCCTATCATATGGCTCTGGTAGGTATTATGACCAATGAGGAACTTTATTTTAATTTTGAAAGCATAAACAACCGAGATTTTCACCATACTAAGAGCAGAAATAGAATTCAACCAAAATCTCACTATATCAATTCCCACAACAACCTAGACTTGGAATAAGGCATATGCTCCCACAAGGTTTTTAGGTTCATTTCTACTTATGCCAAATAACTCAAGCATAGTCAAGCAACTAGTTGCAACAAAGTACTAGCAAGATTAATGACAGAGCAACTATTCATCATTTCCAAAGTGAGAGGCATATGTTTCATTCCATGCATGGTTGGGAGTTTATTCAAAGGAAGTATTTTCAATTGAATGACCAAAGTGCTGAGTAATTCGGATCGTACCTGATGGGGGTCCTCCCCCAAGCTTGGACTCTTCACTGGTAGGGATTCAACCTTGAAAGGTACTGAGTTAGCTGGTAGGCCTGCTCGTCCTCATCCTGCTCCTCCACTGTGTCATGCCTGTACTCATGTATCTTTCTGTTAAACAGGGCAATCTCCGGTTGGCTCAAATGCACCAACCGGAGCGACAATTTTATTCTTTTTGCATTCAACTCTAATTTTATTTATTCATCAAGCTAATGTTGGAAACAAAATGTGTTGGAAGGGAAATAATTAGAGCACCTCCTAAACAATGATTTGAGCAAAGGGAAATTGAATTGGGAAATAAATTGAAACTAATGGTGCTCTAAAAGATACAACCACACGACTTCTACTCTATAGATGGATTGTAAAGGTCTAGATGTCATGTGGCTTTGGCGAGCCTCTTGAATTTGGTTGTGAATGCTTGGAAGAGGACATTGTTCTTGTCCATCTGCCAAGGCTCGCCTTCAGTGACCTTCTCATCCCGGTTGCTCAACTTCTGGCTGGTTTGTGCCAGTTGTTTTTCAGGCTCTTCAACCATGGGTTTCTCTTCTCCCTCCTCCATGGCTTTCTTCGTTAGTGGACTTGTCATACTTATGGAGAGGGAGCCCTTGGGTGAGGAAAGGTCTTTAGACAAGGATGGTGGCTGGGAAATGTGAACACTTGGTCGTGTTCGGGAAAGTGATGGAAGAAGGTTTCTGACTCGAGATTGACAAGCAACTTTCCCAACATTTTCCTAGCGACTCTGAGACAAGATGGGATAGAGATAGGATCTAGGGTCCAAATGGATGCTCAAGGGGCCAAAACAGGGGTCCTTCGGTCGAACCAGCATGGTTCGGCCGAATTGTCCTAGTTTGCCCAACTAGAGTGGTCTAGTATGCCCAGAGTGCATCAGTGAGCCTATCTCTCTACTGCACACCCATCTCATTGACGATTTTGCAGAATGTTCTTGATGTGAGTGCTGATGTTCTGCTTGACCATTAGTTTGGGGGTGAGAAGGTGTGGCTATAAAATGCGGCTCCCCCAAGCTTAGATATTTCCGGGAGATGGAGTCAATGAGATGGGAGCCTCTACGACTAGCCCAGGACGCCAAAGCAAGGAAAGATGTTTTCATGGGATATTTGCTTAGCGTGCCTGGTGGCTGCGGCTCGATAGGGCTTGGCTTCTACCCAGTTAGAGACGCTATCTACGGCTACCAGAATAAACTCGTAGTTCTCTGAGTTAGGGAAAGGACCCATGGGGTCTATTCCCCTTACATCAAAGATTTCTACTGAATATTACTGGTGAGTGGCTTCGCGTCTCTTTCCCGTGTTTCTGGCAGTGTGGGCATCTCTTGCTAAATTTCTTAGCATCTCCATTTGGCCAGACCTTTATTTTGAACGCTCTATAGTGACCTTCATAAGGTGCTGCATGATATCTCTCCCAGGTTTTATGTGCCTCAGATGCAGGTATGCATCATCTGAGTCCATTTTGTATCCAGAAGAGATACGGGTTGTCCCATAGGTGATGTCTGCTCTCATAAACCAATCTTTTCCTATTTTCACCGGATGGGACGTACCCTAACACCATGAAGTCAACTATGGTGGCGTACCACGGCTCTAGTGTTGTGGCTTTGAGGAGCGTATCACCCCGTAAGAAAATCGCTGATGGAAAGATCAAACGGGACTTATACCCGAGACAGACCCAACGAATGAGTCTTGGGTTCGCATCCTTTTTGGCCAAGAAATACTTCAGAGCAGTATGGTCGGAATAGACTATGACCTTTGCCCTAGATTGGTAGGACCGGAATTTGTCTATAACAAACATAGTTGCTAAGAGTTCCTTTTCCGTGGTTGCGTAGTTGAGCTGGGGCCAGTGAGCATAATGCTTCTTGTCCTTGGTTTGGCCCACAACAGCTCCAACAGCATAATTGCTCGCATCACACATGATTTCTAATGGGATGCTCTAGTTGCGAGACCGGATGATGGGAGCAGAATTGAGTGTTTTCTTAGGGTGTGAAAGGAAGCATAACACTCTTGATTAGAGACGAGAGGGGTTTCCTTGGCCAATAGATTGGTCAACGACCGGGCTATTTGAGAGAAATTTTCGATGACACCTATAAAGCCCGGTGTGGCCAAGGAACTATGAATCCCCTTTACTCGTGGGAGGTGTACGCCTAGGGTCGTATTTGGGAGTATGACAGGAGAAGATGATGGCTTTAGGCTTTGAATCTAGTGTTTCCCCGATCAAAGACGAATCTTCGTGACAATTGTCTTACGACCCCAAGGTGAGATAAGATAGGGATATGATGTGTATGAAGGTTAGGAGTAATCCCTTTGAAATCTTGGATCGAGTGTCCTAAGACTGATCGATCCTCCTCCAGGACAGTGAAAGTCGGTTGTGTTCCAGGGGGTTTGTCACTGATGGTCACTGGAGTTTGTCCGTCCTTAAAGAGGGAAGCACACTTCAATCCAGAGGGAAGAGGCTTAGGTTCGACTGGAGGATGAATCTTGTCTTCCTCCATAAGGAATTGGGCATCTTCTTCTAGGAAAGGTTGCTCTAAGTCTATCAAGGATGTTGACATGACCTCCTCTTTAGGATCAGGATCGGGGTCTGTCTCTATTGGGATATTCAAGGAATAGGAATAATAGACCGGGACGAGTTCTTCTCCGATCCTAAGCTCTAGCTGGATTATTGGTGATTTCTCTAGGATTTTCATGATTGGCCTACCAATAAAGATGGAATGTGTGGAATCGGTGGGTAGGTCAAAGATATGGAAATCTAGGAAAAGTTCAGGGTCGTTAATCTTAACGGGTATGACCCGCAAGATCCCAAAACAGACGAGGACCCTTCCCGATATGAACCTTAGATGTTTCTGAGATGATGACCATGGTTCATCGGGAAGTTGAGCTCGCACCAAGGAGCTAGAGATTATGTTGATTCCGAGGCTCGGGTCATACCCGATTTCTCTTTCTATGCCCATTACTTCACAAAAGATTGTTCGGATTCTCTTGGGAATTTTAACGACCTCGGTCAAGGCTTCTGCCTCGTCTAGCCATTCCCGACTTTTGATGGCAGAGAGACGGCCTAAGTACTCTCTTTGATATTCTAGTGCTTCCTTGTCGGGTGGTGGATCCTTTTGCTCTACACATTGTCCCCGTGGGAAACGTATGGCACAGTCGATGTCATCGAATAGACCATCGTCAAAATCGTAGGGAGTGGTGTAGAGTGGAGGATAGTAGTCCAGGCTAGAGTAAGGTTGTGGTTCGAATTGAGCATCGGGTTCTGATGGAATGGAAGGGCTGATAGATTTGGATTGTTGGTGTGCAGGCTCTTCAGGTTTAGGCTGCTTCTCTTCTTCATCAGGGAGTTCGTCATAGACTCCAATGTAAGGAGTGTCGTCCAGGATACGCTCCAGGACTATCCTCGCTTCACTGGGAATCAAATGAAAAAACGACCCTTTTGAAGCAGAGTCCAAGAAAGTGGTGGCTACGGGACAGAGGCCAAGGTTGAAATGTTGAAGAATGATAGGTTCAGATAGGCCTAGGTCTGGTCCGGATGCCAAGATTTGCTTGAAACGAGCCCAGGCAGCTCCTAACGACTCTCCCTCTAATTGCTTAAAGGTAAGAACTTCGATTCGGAGGCTGGCTACCTTGGAAATTGGGAAGAAATTTAGGCAGAATTTCTCTCTGAGAGTTTCCCAACTCCCTTCCATAGTACCGACAGCCCGAGAGTACCATTTCTTCGCTCCTCCCGTTAATGAGAACGGGAATAGCTTCCATTTGAGTGTCTCTTGTGTCATGTCTGCAATAGTCAGGCACGAGCAGAGTTGCTCAAACTCGCGCAAATGCGCGTATGGAATCTCGGCCTTCGTTCCTGAGAACGATTGCTCACGAACCATGGCTATGAAGCCGGGACGTAGCTCATAGCCGGGTGTGGATATGGGATGTGATGATGGTGGAGGCTCCAAATAATCGCCCTTTGGAGGCGAGTGTTGGCGTAAGGTGAGAGTGGGATCCATATGGATGGTGGATGGTGGTGGGATACACGGACAACTTGGGTTCGGAATCAGAACAGCTACCGTTCCCCGGCAACGGCGCCAGAAAGCTTGTTGGCACTCCTTACGGCCTACAGATAAATCCGCAAGCGGACGGATACCGATGTAGCTTTCACCCGGGAGTATTCCAAGGTATCGATTTCCACGGGGAACGAGAAGTGTACTAATCCTAAACTAAGTTGTCCTAGGTAGATGGAGTGGATGAATGAAATGGATGAGGTGGATGACGACAACAAGGAGAGAAGAGAAGAGGTAGGAGGGTAGAGAGGGTACAGGTCTGGTAAGGGTATTCTACCGATTGACTGAGCAGAGCAGAAGATACAGATAGATACTTGCTTCGGGACTACAGAGCCTCCGACACACAGAAAGGGATGAGAAGGGGTGCCGGTTACCCTGAACCTTGTGTCCTAGGACACCGGAACTAACGTGATGGACTACGAAGACCGAAAGGGCTGTCACCACCTTATGGCTACCACCTCCGTTGCGACGGGCAGAAACTAAGGTTACTGGCAAGTCTAGGAACCACTCCTACACTAGTCAATAACTACTTATCTCCTATAGCAAGATAAGCACCCAAGCTAAGCAACCAGTATACAGTTATACCAATCAACTAAGCATTGAACGAAGAATGAGACAAGTATATAAATGTAAGAACTGAATGCTCAATTAATCAAAGGGAGATACAAGAGTTACCAGACATGACCCGGATGTCACTCGAAGCAGAGCCGCATCCGTAGAGGTACAGCGGGAAGAGGGGCCGACACTCCGGCTCCTCTCCGGGACGCTCACCTCTCCTCTCTCCCTATTCTACTGATACAAGTGGCGGAACTTGGGAACGCTCACTCTACTCTTGTGTTGTGTGTTGATGCAGGCGAAGGAGAGCTCTATTTATAGCTGGCCAGGGTCGGTGGGAGGCAGAGTAGCATGCAAGGAACTGGGAGGCGGTGCCATGCCGTTCGGCCGAATCTCCCGGTTCGGCCGAACCAGGGAGTTCGGCCGAAGTGCCACGTGCGCCGCCTTACCTTCCCACAGCCTGGATCAGCTGCTGGAAGGCGGTGCTGTGCTGGGGTTGGTTCGGCCGAACCAAGGAATTCGGCCGAACTGGGCTTTTCGCCCCAGCGTGCTCCCCTGCACCGCCTCTCTCTCCTGGACCCTCTGGGCTGGCCTCTGGTGCTTGGGTTTGAGTTGATTCGGCCCAGGATGACGTGTCGGTGCTCCGAAATGAGTTGGCGGGCGTCCTACGTGGCTTGCACAGTCGTTGCTTGGTTGTTGTAGACGTGGACGGCTCCCGGCGGCCTGTACGGCTAAGGGGGGTAACCGGCCGAACGGGTCGTTCGGCCGATTCAGTCATTTCCGACCCCTATAGCACGTATTTCGCAATGTTGTACCTGCACAAGCGACACTCACCAAAACTCGTGGAACTCCATTAGAAATAAAACCTACGTACATGGAATGTTGCATAGTCTCTCATTTATTCCCGCGTATTGGTGGTCGAATTTGGGTTGTAACGACCGCCAACATTCTTCCTGCCTCAGGCGCTCCTCCTCTTGCATCTCTTCCCACTCCAGGAAAGCATCCTGGTAGGCGGCGCCAAAGTCCATCTCTGGAACATGGGGCAGAAGGTAGCCACAGGTGAACTTGCGGGCGGTCAGCTTCGTGCGAGCCATCTACTGCAGAGATAAGGAAAAATTTTAGAAAAACTTTGCAAAGGACTGGGGTAGAGATGACACTGAACACTATTTTTCAAAACTCAACACTTTTATAAGTAAAATAGTGAACACTGGACTTGACAAAGACCGACCATTCTATCTAGGCTACGATCCTACAGTCAGCACGGCTCTAAAACCAATCTGTCACACTCAGATTTTCACAAAACTCGAATGCGGCCATATGTGTGCCCAGGAAGTCCACAGAACACATACAGCGAACAAATATGATAAACAGAGTACAAATGCTTGAAATAAAATAGTTTACATTAGAGTATAACACAAATAATTATTACAGCGGAAGTCTATAACGCTCAACTAGAGCGGAGCCATAGTCCACAAGGTCTCTGACTGGGAGAGCGCAACTCAGAAGTACGGCAGGTCCTTAGGGAACTCAGCAGCAGTCTCATGCACAGCCCAATCTGTTACCCATCCGGGATTTTGTCGATTAATGGCAAGTGTAAGTAAAACAATTACTTAGCAATTATAGCACGGGTACATGAAGGTGCAAAATAAGGCTAGACATGGCTTAACTGCATTAGCACTTTTAGTTGATCCATTTTAGCATGATCCAAGTTACAACATGTAGGTGAAACCCAGTTGCAACCCAATTAAATAAAGTAGAAGTGACATTAAGCACAAATAGACATCATGTTCTAATCAAAAAGGATCCAGGCCGCTCATGACCTTGAGCAAGGCTATCATGATAGATTATACACTCTGTAGAGGTTTCGCCCTTTACCCACCAGTCGCGTAAAAGTTCATAGAACTTTAAACCTAACCATGCGGAGGTGGATCAGACCTCATGAATCACACTTCCGAGGTGTGACCGCACAGGGATGCTATGAGGCTTTTCACAAGACACCCTAACAAGACAGTAGCTGCTATGGTAATACAAGGCAGTGAGACCATAGGCACCGAGATCGATGTACGCCTACGGAGTCACACCATAGGGGGGTCGATGGCATCCAGAGCGCGGGCATCACACCCATCCATGCACAACGTGTGGAGTTCCCCATCGCAGGGACTCCCAGCACGGGACTATGCCTAATGAGACATAGCTGACGGATCACCCGTCCTCGGTGGAATCCGGAAACACCCCGTACCTTGCCTCCCACAACGTCGTCGGCCCGTAGGTAACCACTGGCAAGATAGAGATGTACAAGTTACTTGACCAAGACCATAGCCATAATAGTTCTGGCGGTGACGACAGGCTCCTGGGTTGCCGCTTTGAGAACCGGACCTTAGGGAGAGACACTAGAGCAAAGCACACAACACATGCTCTAGTTCTCTAAACCATGTTGCTAAAAAGCCAGTTTTATCATTAACATTGAAGTGAACCATTAAGTCAATATTAACAATTAAATAATGGTGCAGTAGCCGCGCATAGCAAAGATTCTACCCATATGCATAAACCCAAGGTAAACAAGGACATGAGAAACAAAACTAGGTACAACCTTAAAGGTA
This sequence comes from Echinochloa phyllopogon, assembly GCA_033239725.1. Taxonomy (NCBI): domain Eukaryota; kingdom Viridiplantae; phylum Streptophyta; class Magnoliopsida; order Poales; family Poaceae; genus Echinochloa; species Echinochloa phyllopogon. The sequence goes on from BTCW01000014.1 coordinate 23,838,623, forward strand.
CATCAATTTAGAAACATGCATGTATGAAATAATTTATTACAAGTGGGTAGGTAGCAAGGATTGTCCGTACTATAACTTGACTTCCACGAAGTGCTGCTGCCGCGAGTCTTGCTCTGGAAAGTCCTCCGCGAACTCGAAATCCAAAGCTAACGGCTCACCGACTGGACACGAAGCACCACACAAGCATACACGCAAACCAATACAAGCAAACAAATATAATTCTATTAGAACAGTACACTAAACAGTTGAAACCGCGCATAAAAAGGGTCTAGAAATATTCTACGCTTTACTACGAACACATGAGCGCAAAAATCACACTAATCGGAGCTAAGACGGAGAAGATATGGGTTTTCTAAGTTCTAGGGACCTGCTGGCAATTTTTAAAAAGTTCCAGGGGCTTAATTGAAAGAACTGAGGGACCTAAACATAATTATACATAAAAACTTGAGGGCTAACGTGCAAAAATGACCTAAATGGATGGTGGGTTCTAATATTAAAAAGGGCAGGGGGGTTTTCATAAGAAACATGACCTATTCGTAATTATTTTTAAACTGCGGTGGACTGCGGGTTGATTCAACTAAAACCGGGGGTCTCTTTAGAAAAAACGCATCTGTTGACCAATATGGAGCAACGAGGAGCGTTGGATCTGGATCCAACGACCCAGATCGGTGAGGGTGGAAAGGGTCGCCGGCGGGGGAGAGATTCACGGCGGCGCCACTCGGAGGCGGTGGAGGGCTCACTGGCAGGTCTCGAAAATGAGATGCGGGGCTCGGCTTGCTGCGGGGATTGGCCGAGGAGGGAGCTAGGAGCATGGCAAGTTCAGCGGGCTGGTCCTTGACGACGGTGGCGCGGCCGAGACGGCTCGTTACGGCGAGCAGTGGCGGCGGGACTCCGGCGAGGCGGAGCACGCGCGTCGGAGCGAGAGAGGAAGCAGGGAGGGGCTCGTGAGGACCCTTACCACGGCTCGAAGCTTCCCCGGCACTTGAATTGAGCGGAGAGGCTTCGATGCGGCGGATCGACGGTGGTGGGCGAAGCTCCGAAGAGCAGCGGCGCTGAGCAGGGAAAGGGGGGAAGTTGCGGCGCTAGAGAGCTCGTGGGGGTGCTTGGTGTGGGGATGGGTGCGCAGGGGTCACTTTTATAGGCCCAGGGAGCTCCTCGGCGTACGGGCCATCAACTCCGGCGTCGGCGGCGGAGAATCTGAGCTTTCCAAGCGGGAAGACGGCTTGCCGTGCATGGGCGGCTTAAAGGATGAAGGGGAATCATGGGGGGAGCTCTGGGGAGTGTTTTGCGTGGGCCCATAGGTGCGGGGGCGAGCCAGGGTGGCCGGCAGAGGCGGCGGGATTCACGCCGGGGAGAGGGAGGGCGCGGCGAGAGGTAGAAGGAAGGTCTGACAGGCGGGGCCCGCCTATCAGCGAGAGAACTGGGAGGGGAAGGGAGTGGCTGCTGGGCCGCGCGCGGGGGAAGGATTGGGCCGCGCTGTGCTGGCTGCGTGGCTTGCGGGCGGGGAAGGATTGGTGGGCCGGGGGGAGAGAGAGTGGGAGCGGGCCGGACTGGGGAGAAAAGTTGGGGAGCAGGAGTGGCCCGGGGAAGATTTAAGGGGGCAAAAGCGAACTCGACTTTAATTAACTTTTCTAGGGCTCAAATAAATGCAAATTAAATTCGAATTTAAACATAATTTAAATTCCAACTTAACTTGCCAACAAACAAAACATAGTGCAGCAGCATGAATGCAACAAAAATATTTCTACAACTTAGATTTGATTGTAATATTCAGAAATAATTTATTTAACCTATATTAAATATGAGAAATTAAATAAAAGCAAATTAATTACTAAAAATTTTAAATGGGCTATTTTTGGGTGTTACACTTGGCATGTTCTGACGATTTCTTCAGCATCGGCCTTGGCTGATGGCCAGAAAAATCCGGCTCTGTAGGCCTTGCCTACCAAAGTTCGGGAGGCTGCCTGGTTACCGCAAACACCGCTATGAATTTCCTGAAGCAGTGCTTTGCCACGATAAATTGTTATGCATTTCATCAGAACATTGACCGAAGTCCCACATCGATAAAGTGTGTTATCCACCACTACATAATTCGCAGCTCTACGTCTGATACATATTTGTTCTTTCTCCTTATCCGGAAGTTTATGATCTCTCAGATATTCAATAAATGGAGTCATCCATTTGGAATCAATGAGCATAACTTGTAGTTCTGGTTGTGGGTGGACTGGAGTGGTGCCCTCGAGTGCTCGCTCTTTAATGGATGGCTGATGTAATTAATGAATGAAGATTTCGGCTGGAACGTCTGCACGTTTTGAGCCTAGCTTGGATAAAGCATCGGCAACGACATTATAGTCTCGAACAACATGATGGAATTCAAGGCCATAGAAGTGGTGCTCGAGTTTACGGACTTCTTTGAAATAGGCATCCATTGTTTCTTTAGAGCAGTCCCAATCCGTGTTGACTTGATTGATAGCAACAACAGAATCTCCATACACGCATAAACGTTTGATGCCAAGGGATGCGGCCAAACGAAGTCCATGTAACATGGCTGCATATTCTCCTTCATTATTACTAACTTTGAAAATAATTTGCAAAACATACTTGAGTTGGTCACCTTTGGGGGATATTAATAGGACACCTGCTCCGCCACCTTCCAGCTTTAGCGATCCATCAAAATACATGATCCAATGTTCTAGGCGAGTAGTTGCTCTGAAGTATTGAAGCTCCATCCACTCGACCGTGAAATCTGCGAGGGTTTGTTACTTGATGGCTATTTGAGAGGCGAAGTCGAGGTTGTATGCCGCTATTTCTGCCTTCCATTTACATATCCGTCCAGTAGCATCAGGGTTATTAAGAATTTCCCCTAAGGGAAACTTGGTCACCACAGTTATGTGGAAAGCGTGAAAGTAATGTCATAGTTTCCTTGTAGTAATGAAGATCGCATAGAGTAACTTCTGTACTTCAGGATAACGTATTTTGGAATCGGAGAGTACTTCACTAATGTAGTATACTGGCCACTGTACTGGGAATACATGGCCTTCCTTTTTCCGCTCAACCACGATTACCGTGCTGACTACATGTGTATTAGCCACAATATATGGATAGAGGTGATCATCTTTGGCTGGAGCCACGAGCACTGGAGGAGTAGACAGGTAAACTTTGAGTTGTTTAAAAGCCTGATGTGCTTCTTCTGTCCAGCTGAATTGGTCTCGATTCTTGAGTAATTTGAAGAAAGGAAGTCCCTTCTATCCGAGTCTTGAAATGAATCTATTGAGGGATGTTATGCAGCCCATGAGTTTTTGTATATCCTTGATACTTCTTGGTGCTTCCATGTTAAGCATAGCTGTGATTTTGGAGGGGTTAGCCTCGATGCCTCTATGACTGACAATGGACCTGAGTAGTTTCCCTGAGGAAAAACCAAAGACGCATTTGGTGGCGTTTAGCTGCCAACGAAACATTCTGACATTATCAAATGTTTCTTGTAAGTCAGCGATGAGGTTCTGTGGTTCTTTTGTTTTGACAACCACATCATCAACATATGCCTCTACATTAATGCCGATCTGAGATGATAAGCATTTTTGTATGGCTCGTTGGTATGTGGCGCCGACATTCTTTAACCCAAACGACATTGTCGTGTAGCAATAAGCGCCAAAGGGTGTAATGTATGAACTCTTGATCTGGTCTTCCTTTTTCAGGGTGATCTGATGATATCCTGAGTAGCAGTCAAGGAAACAGAGGAGCGCACATCCAGTTGTGGAGTCTATGACCTGATCAATGCACGGAAGACCCATGGGGTCAGGGGGGCAATGTTTGTTGAGGTCTTTATAGTCAACACACATTCGCCATTCATTATTGTTTTTCTTTTTGACCAGGACAGGATTGGCCAACCACTCTGGATGAAAAACTTCTTCGATAAATCCTACACTGAGTAGTTTGGCGAGTTCCGCTTTGATCTCGTCACGTCTGTCCTAAGCAAAACGTCGTAAGTGTTGCCTTTTAGGCTTTGCTTTTTTGTCAACTTTTAACTTGAGTTTCCATGCAAATATATCTTTATTATCCCGAAGGAACTTGACGAGCGCATTTTCCTATTTACAATCTAAGTCAGCCCCTATAAGGGCTGTTTTGGATGAATCGCCCATCTCAAGATCTATAGTTTTAAGCTGTACTTCTTTAGAAGGCTTGAAACTTGTGCTTGCAGGCTTCTTGCTTGGAACCTCCAAATCTTCTTCTTTGGACTTCTTGGCTAGGGCAAGTACTTCCAGCATCTGGATAGGGACTTGTGAGGTGGCGGCGAACTCTACTGCCTCCACATCACAGTCGTGGGCAATCTTCGGATCACCTCATAGGGAAAGAACTCCTTTAGGAGCAGGCATTTTGAGTACAAGATATACATAATGCGGCATCGCCATGAATCTGGCGAGGGCTGGACGCACAAGATTCGAATGATACGAGGTCTCAAATTTGGCCACTTCGAACTTGATGTACTCTGTCTTGAAATTGGCTTCTGTGCCAAAGGTCACTGGGAGTGTAACTTGTCCTAAAGGAATTGCCGCGTTACCAGGCACCATGCCATAGAACGGAGATTCATTGGGCTTTATGTATTTTTTGATATCAAGTCCCATTTTGGTGAAAGTCTTAGCAAAGATGACATTGAGCCCACTGCCTCCATCTATGAGAACTTTGGTTAGTCTGGCTTGTGCCATGACTGGATCCAAAACCAACGGATATCTGCCTGGGTTGGCGAAATTTGTCCACTGATCTTTTCTGGAGAAGGTGATGGGAATTTTAGACCACTTGAGGTATGTCGGGGTGGCTGGTTGAATTGCCATGATCTCACGGAGCGACAGTTTCTTTGCTCGCTTTGATTGATTTAAGGATTCACCGCTCAACAGGACTGCTACGACATTTTGGACTTGAGGGAAACCATTGTCATCCTTGTCGTCTTTCTTGTTGTCCTCTTTGTCTGTCTTTGTTGGCCCCTGCTTATCAAATTCCTGTTTAAGGTAAAAGCAATCGGCCATCTTATGTCTTCCGTTCGGATGATATGGACAAGGTCCATTCATCAATTTGTCAATAGAGACCGTATTTTTCTTCCGCGGAGGGCGTTCAACTGTTGCAATGGTGTTGTCTAGTTTGCGTTTTTTGTTGTCGCAGTTGTTATCATTGCGGCGATCCTTGCCTCCTCTGTGATAGTTGTTGTCATTGTTGAGGTTGTCACGATGCCTGTCAAAGCGCTAGCGCTCACAATCATCTTGGTCGGCCCATTCGGCTGCCATATGCCGCAATTCTGGGATAGTTGTTGGGCGTCGCCTGCCAAACTCACGATGTAATTCCCTGGCGTAGAGTCCATCATGGAAAAAATCTATGACCTCACGGTCAGATATGTCCACAATTGTCACTCTTTTTTCAAAGAATCTTTTGATGAACTTGCGCAGGGTTTCGCTTTTGTCCTGTTTACAGGCTGCTAATTCAAATCGGGTTCCAGGCCGAGACCACGTTCCTTGGAAATTAGCTGTGAACTTCCTGGTGAGGTCTTCCCAGGAGTCGATGGACCCGGGGCGGAGGCCCTCAAGCCATGTTAGTGGAGTAGTATTGTTGATGATTTATGTCGAGCACGTCTATTCGGGGGTATCCCAGGGAGTAGATTAGTGGGTCTCGCCGAGTTCTAGGAACGACAGTGCACAAACAACACAAAGATTTAGACAGGCTCGGGCTGCGAGTAGCGTAATACCCTACGTCTTGTATGCTTGATTATATTGTATGTGAGTTGAGTTGTTTTGAGGGGGTCCCTGCTCCTCCTTATATACTGGGGGAGCAGAGTTACAGACCAATTACAAAGACTACTTGTATCCGACCTGGAAGGTTACATTAAGGTAATCTATCATGTATACTATTCGAATACGAGTAGTTTTACTACTTGACTACATCGTCCTATATCTTATCTGGCTAGTCCAAAGCAGTCGGATCATAACTCTCCATATCGAGTAGTTTAATTCCTTAGATGAGTGGCCCTAGGGATCCTGGCCCCACAAGCCCCCGAGCATCTTGCGCCTTTGCTTCAACTCTTGAATCTTTTTAACATTTTCGAGTAGTTAGAGCTAAGCCCAAGACGCTCAAATCTATTCTAACGAATAGTTTCTTTAAAGCACATCTTTTGATGCCCTCAATAGGCATAGCCCCCGAGCCTCCAAGTACTCATTAAGTAATTGAAGGTTCAAAAAACTAATCTTGAATTTCATCTGAACAGTCTATTGGTGCACTCCGAGTAGATGCATCCATCAAATTTTGAGTAGTTTTTTTAAAACTAGTCAAAAGCTTTGAATAAAGTAAGACCATCGGTCTTTTGAGTAGTTTCATTAAAAGTGGTCAAAAGTCTTGAATAAAGTATAATAGGCCTAAAAGAAATCATATCTTTCAAATGCCACTCTGAATCCACGAGTACTTTTAAGTAGTCGTTGGATCAAGTTCTGCTCCCTTTATTATCTACAAGCAATGGATGCTAATACATACTCGATAATTAATTCCACAAGAATCCACGTGCTTTTTCGAACATCAATATAAGCACAACAACTTTCGAGTTGTCTTCAAATGTAAGAATTGATCAACTGTAATTCCATATCTACGAGTGGTTTTGTTAAAACCAGTCAAAGATCTTTTTCCTCAGTTTTTCGTCTTAAATCTCGGAGGGAAATCAAATCCCAGATCATCCGTTAGAAGCCCCCGAGCTTTGAATCAAAAAATATCTTTGATTTGAAGATCTGAACAATCACCAAGATTCTGTTGTATTTGAATCCGAAATTTACGCCGGGAAAAACTAATTTACGAAAAACCAAGCCTTTCCCTGTAACAGAATGCGATACGTCGTAGATACTGTTCCAAACAGTAACCCTAACTGAAAGTTATAAATCTGAAGCGAGACCTTCATTTGTTTCATAACCTTGAGCGCAGTGCTATTGCTTTTTGTCTCCTCATCGTAGCTTCCTGAGCATTTAGAACTTTCCCTGCTTTCATCTCTTGTGAATGCGATTGAAAAACAAAGTTTTAACTCGATCTGTAACCATGATCCAAAAGAAAGCTAATGCTAAAAACTTAGAGAAAGCCGCTGCTGCTAAGCCTGCAGAGAAGAAGGCACTAAGGAAGAGGGTTCCTTTGGTAGATCCAAACACAAAGCCGGATTGCAAAACTCATCCTTCTCCCACTGATGCTTGGAAGTATTGTATTGCGAAGGAAGGAGATCTCCGTGACCTGGTAGAGCAAGGTTTGCTTTTATCCTAGGAAACTCTTGAGTGGAGAGCTTGCTTCAATGCACAACTTCCCACTCAAAACACAAATGAAATTCCTTTGTTCATGTCTTTTTGTGAGCACGGAGTTGGCCTTCCAATCTCATCTTTTTTCCATGAGCTCCTTGACTTTTACAAACTCCAACTTCATCATTTGAATCCTAATGGGATCCTGAATATTGCTGTCTTTGTGCACGCTTGTGAACCATTCCTTGGCATCAACCCGAATCTTGCTTTATTCCGCACTTTGTATCATGTGAAGCCCCATCCAAATTTCCAAAGGATGGAAGTGGTTAGAGGAGCAGGAATTCAATTCCCCCAAAGGATGAAAGAACAGTGGTTCTCTATGCCCCTTAAGGAATCGTGTGGAGATTGGAAGTCCGAGTGGTTCATAATCGGTGAGTAGTCAAAAAATGAGTACTCTTTCTATAGTATTTACGATCAATGTACTTTGTTATAAATCTTGTTCCTATGTAATTGTAATACAACAGGGAATCATGGAAAAAGTTGTCCTGTCAAAGATGGATGGTATCCAAGGGATCTATCCAATTGGAACACAAAGCCAACCACTGAAGAAGCCAAGGATGTGCCCGTTTTGCTAAAGCGAGTTCAATCTTTGAAGAATAAAGGCTTGACTGGAGTGGGGATAGCATTTAGTTTCCTCAAGAGAAGAATCCAACCACTCCAAGAGCGTATCAATCTTGGATACAAGTATGAGGGAAATACAGATCCTTCCCGGATGGTGCCAGAAGAGCTCTCAGATGAGACCGTGATAATGCGCTTGTCGCGCATGTTTAGCAATGTGAACAACAAGAAGCCATACATCGCCAAGGAATTTTGTAAAGGCCAATCTCCAAGTTCTGTAAGTACTCGCAGCCTTTCAATTTCAATTATTCTGAACATGCATCTTAATGCTGATTATTCTGGTGTAGTCGGCCACTGATTCTGATGGGCCAGTTGGTGGCCTGTCTCCGCAAGATTGGGAGAAGTTCGGGAAGAGTTCTTCGGACAAGTCAGAGCCATCCAATGAGAAAGTTGAGGCGATTGTTGACCGTGTAGAAGAACCCGAAGAAATATCCGAAGAAAAGGCAGTTGTCTCGGATGACAAGCAAGTTAATCTTCAAGGTAAGAGAAGTCTTCATAATAAAATTCGAGTACTTTATCCGTTCCGCCATTTAATTTGGATGCACTATTTCCAAAAACAGAGGATACAGAAATAGTACCAACAGTTCTCGCAGGGGTGAAGCGAAAGAGAACTACTCGGTCTCGATCAGATACCCCTTTAGGAGCATATGTGCCTGGAGCAGAAGAAGGTCAACGTATCAAGCTCTCCAAATTTATCACCGCTGTCCAAAGCTCATCGACCACAAGTGCTGTGGCGAGTGGTACCACAGGGAGCACAACCAGCTCCAAAGTGGGCGTGCTGAAGTTGAAGAAGTTCAACTTTAATCCAAAAACCACCGCGCTGACAAAGTAAGTTTGTTAAATCGAATATCATTTCAATTGATCCATCATTCAGTTGTTGAATCTTGCATCTTTTGTGAAGAGTACCATCTGGCGCACTTGAGAGTGCGCTGCATGCACAGCAAGAACAGTTGAAGAAAGCTGAAGAAACAGAGCATGATGAAGAAGAAGTCGTCCCTTGTGTTGTCGATGAGAGTGGCGGGGTTTCAAAATTGAGCCAATCACTAAAGAAAAAGGCATCTGATGCCAATCTAGGTTCAGAGGCAAACCCCGTAGAAACCACAAACCAGGGAGATGCCGAAAGGCCACCGTCAATTGTGGAGGTAAATCTTACAGCCTTTGCTCTGTACATTTCCCAGAATTTTATATGAACAATGTTTGTGAAATCATGAAGGTTGGTTTGGAGGCTGAGGAAGTCGCCAACATTGTTATCAAACAAAGTACTCCACCACCACAAGGGAAGGCTACGGACAATGAAGCAATGCCGCTGAAACAACACTTGGAAACCGCTCTGGTAAGAGGAAAGCTTAATAGAAGATAGTTAATATAGTAGTTATTAACTAACATCAAACGTAGGCATTGGTAGATAAATTGGAGAAGAACAAAGATGCAAGTCTGGAATCTCGAATAAAAGAACTCGAACAAGATCTTGCGGCTGCCTATGAGGCGCGGGAAAAAGCTCGAGTTGATAATCAAGATTTGGTTTCTCGATTACACAAACAACTCGAGGGAATAGGAGATGAAAAATCTCGAATGGATACTCTTAACCGGGCATTGATCCGAGACAACAATAGTAAGTAAAGCAAATTTTCTACACTTAATCATTAATTTAGTCGTATGAAGTGTAATCATAGACTTGTCTTGTTTCTGCAGGATTGAAAAAAGAATTGGTTGAAGAACAGAGCAACAACACATCGTGTTATAACTTGGCGCAATCCAAAACCGAAGACTGTGCCCGCTTGGAGAAAGAGCTCGAAGATCTGAATGGAAAATTTGCCAAGGAGCATCAGGTCCGTGTTGACATGGAACAATCTTGCGCCAGGGCATTGGCGGGACAACAAGCCAAACAACAAGAAGTGGAGGACCTCCAAGCCAAGAAGAAGGCCATAGAAGAGGCGGTGCTTCCCATCATTGACATGGTAACACCCGAGGGTGTTGCTACGACTAACCAGTCATTATTGGAGCTGATAAGGACATGACACCCATACATATGTCCATGAGGAGTGCATGGGGTGCAAAAGAAGAAGACCAACAAGGTTTTCCAAGTCAAGAAGAAGGTCCAAGGCTAATCTGATTCGAGTCCCCAAGGTGGAGGCCCAAAGAAACTCAAGTTCGAGTCCGCCTCAGAGTCCAGGAGCAGCCTGCACTAAATTCGCCGCCCAGGTCGCAAACGAGCTTGGTTTTTTATGTTCTATATATGCTTGGAAAGCTAAGGAGATAAACTTTCCAATGACACTGGTGCCACCTATAATATTCTTTCTGAGTCATCGGGAATTGTCGAAACAACTGGACGTCTAGAATCTGTCAGGGTGCTGCGCCGCCATCTTTTGGGCTGTTGGCCCGTGTATCATGTTGGGGTCCGTTGTGGACGTGGTTAGGGGGTTATGCATGCCCCAACCCTCATATAATCAGTAGCCACTGCCACATTAGGGTTTGGGTTTTGCTTAGATTAATCTATTGAGAACAGTTTCGCCGTTCGTCGGTTTGTAGAACCTCAACTATCATGCTTAATCATTCATCTGCAGTGTCACTTTATATTGAGAGCTGTGTTCTTTCGAGTTCTTGCTTGTGTTCTTCGTTTCGCAGGCAGGAATTAGCCTTCTTGGCGAGGTCAACTGGGTTGTGACACGGTTGATAACCAGAGGAGTCGTGATGCTAAGATTGCAGGGTTCGAGTTTGCTGACTTGAAGCCGGATCGGTGTGTCGCGTTCCGCCGAAAACAAGTTATCCTTCACCTGATGGAAGATCGGGCACCCTAGTTCCCATCAGGAGCGGATCAGCGTAGTGCCTGGACAAATTACTGATTTTTGAAATAATACCATGAAGGAGTGCATCAATCAACTGCTAGCGATGGTGAAGGCACACAATCCAAACGCCAAACTTGAAGTCATAGAGCTTCCAGAAGGAATTGAAATTGAAGGATTCAAAGATTTGTTGAAAGAAACGGAACCAGTCGCAGATACTTTTATTGACTCGTTAGAGTAGATTTGCATTGTAACTTGAAGTACTCGTTCAAATACTCTGTTTTGGCGCCGATATGAATACTTGTTCATGTATATAATGTTTGATACTTGATAAAGTAATCGTTTGGAAATACTACTGTGTAAGTAATATCCAATAGTTTGTGCGTATGCAAAGTACTGTGGGTAGTATATTTAATGAGTGACTACAGTTTAAGTAGTCCAGTGGTCGTATAAGGTTCGGAACTAGGAGGAGTTAAATCAAGCCTTGTTAAGGTTTAGCAATTTTGCTAATGCAGGGCGAAAAGTTATGGGCATAGGCATAAGTAAGATGTACTTCTTAGTACTTTGGAGCACCTTTAGGTGACTTTTATAGGAGAGGAAGAATGAGTGTAGTTGGTATAACACTAATTCTTGAAGCTTTCACTGAGAGAGCCACATAATCAAAAGAAAAGAGATTATCGCCTTCAACCATGTATAGGTGACGGTAACTCATCCAAGATTTTTAGGTGTTTTGGTACCTCCTTTTTAAAAAGGGAATCCTGGTTTCTTTTGAGCGGGAGTAGAAAACTACTCGGATACCACACGACGACTAGCGCCGGTATGTACATGGTATAGTTTTATCTAATGAGATAAGAGATGCCATTACTTGTAGATGACAGGGAAATATAACTTTAAGGGAGGGTTGTTTTACAATGACTCGAATACAATGTCCCGTGTTACGGGTAAAATTTGCGGAGATGCTCTATGTTCCATACATTTGGCAATTCCTCTCCCTCCGGGGTTTGCAGCCGGTACGTACCAGGTCCAATGACTTGTTTTACAAGAAAAGGACCTTCCCATCGAGACATAAGCTTGTGCAACCCTTCAGTCTTTTGGATTCGGCGTAGTACCAAGTCTCCTATAGTAAAGGATCGAGGTTGAACAGAGCGTTGATGAAAGCGACGTAATCCTTGAAGATAACGCGTGTTCTGAATAAGAGCTGCTACTCGAGCTTCCTCGATGCCATCAACATCCTGAAACCCTTCTTGATGAGCAAGTTGTTCATCGTAATTCTCCAGACGCGGAGCTTCCCATAAAAGATCGGCAGGCAGAACTGCTTCGGAGCCGTAAACCAGAAAATATGATGATTGGCCGGTAGCCCCGCTGGGTTGGGTGCGTAGCCCCCAAAGCACCACGGGCAACTCCTTTGCCCATTTTCCACCATATTTCTTTAGAGGATCATATAATCTGGGCATTAACCCTTGCAGTAACAAACCATTCGCTTTTTCCACCTATCCATTGGCGCGAAGATGAGCAACTGAAGCATAATGTATCTTGATGGAGTATCTGTCACAATAGTCTTGGAATTCTTCGCAGGTGAATACAGAGCCTAGGTCTGTGATGATGTTGTGAGGAACTCCAAATCTCTGGACAATACCATCAAAGAATTTGATCAAATTACTGACTTTAGCGTTCACTAAGGGCATTGCTTCGATCCACTTGGTAAATTTATCGATGGCTACAACGAGCCACTCGAATCCACCTGGAGCTTTGGTAAGCGGGCCAACGAGATCAAGACCCCAACAAGCGAAAGGCCATGATAGTGGGATAGTGTTGAGGTCGTGTGCTGGAACATGAGTTTGTCGTGCGAAGAATTGACATCCTTGACATTTTTTGACGATGTCCGCTGCATCGTGCTTGGCTGTTGGCCAGAAAAAACCTGCTCTGTAAGCTTTGCCGACCAAGGTTCGCGAAGGAGCGTGATTACCACACACGCCGCTATGAATTTCTTGTAGTAGGGCTTTTCCTTGATCAATTGTGATGCATTTCATTAAGACGTTGGCCGAAGCCCCACGCCTATAGAGTACATTGTCCACTACTATGTAATTAGCAGCTCGTCATTGAATACGCATTTGCTCTGGCTTCTGCTTTGGCAATTTGTGGTCTTTCAAGTACTCGATGAAAGGAGTCATCCAGTTAGTGTCGATTACCATGATCTGAGTTTCTGGCTGGGACTGGGATTGCATGGTCTCAGCTCGTGCTGGTCCCTTAATGGATGGCTGGAGTAGTTCTTGGACGAATATTTCTGCTGGGACGTTGGCTCGCCGAGATCCTAGCTTTGACAGGGCATCTGCTGCGACGTTGTAGTCACGAACGACGTGGTGAAACTCTAGGCCTAGAAAGTTTCGTTCTAATTTACAAACCTCGTGAACGTAGGCGTCCATTGTCTCTTTAGAAGCGTCCCAGTCTTTATTAACTTGGTTGATGGCCACAACCGAATCACCATAAACAACAAGTCGCTTGATACCGAGTGATGCGGCCAGGCGGAGCCCATGCAACATAGCCTCATACTCTGCTTCATTATTGGTGACCTAAAACAGGATTTGTAGAACGTATTTGAGTTGATCTCCTTTAGGAGATATAAGAAGTACGCCTGCGCCTCATCCTTCAAGTTTAAGTGACCCGTCAAAATACATGACCCAGTGCTCAGGTCGAGTGGTTGTCGTAGAATTTTGAATTTCTGTCCATTCGACTGTGAAGTCAGCAAGACCTGGTACTTGACGGCTGTTTGAGATATGAAGTCAAGGTCGTATGCTCCAATTTTGGCCTTCCATTTGCAGATTCAACCTGTTGCGTCTGGATTATTAAGGATTTCGTCTAGCGGGAATTTAGTTACGATTGTGATGTGAAAAGCTTGGAAATAATGTCGTAGCTTCCGTGATGTGATGAAGACGGCGTAGAGTAATTTTTGGACATGCGGATAACGAATCTTGGACTCGGAGAGTACTTCACTGATGTAGTAAATTGGCCGCTGTACTGGGAATACATGGCCGTCCTCTTGTCTTTCGACTACTATTATAGTGCTGACCACATGGGTTGTTGCTGCAATGTATAGATAGAGATGATCACCCTTCACAGGTGCTGTGAGTACTGGTGGAGTGGATAGATATGTTTTGAGTTCTTCGAATGCCGTATGTGCTTCATTCGTCCATGAAAACTTATCATGCTTTTTAAGCAATTTGAAGAAAGGGAGGCCCTTTTCCCCTAGTCTTGAGATGAACCTGTTTAAGGCCGCGATGCATCCTGTCAGCTTCTGGACATCTTTTACGTTCTTCGGTGCATCCATTGTAAGGATTGCTAAAATCTTTGCCGGATTGGCTTCAATACCCCTGTTGCTGACCATGAACCCCAAAAGTTTCCCTGACGGAACACCGAAGACACATTTGGTTGGGTTAAGTTTCCAACGGAATGTTCTAAGGTTGTCGAATGTTTTTTGAAGGTCATTGATGAGATGTTCTGACTGCCTTGTTTTGATGACCACATCATCAACATATGCCTCTACATTGCGCCCGATTTGTTTGGATAGGCACGTTTGTATGGCTCGCTGATATGTGGCACCGGCGTTCTTCAATCCAAAAGACATAGTTGTATAGCAGTAAGCACCAAAGGGGGTGATGAAAAAGGTTTTGATCTGATCTTCTTTCTTTAGTGCTATTTGATGGTATCCTGAATAGCAGTCCAGAAAATAGAGCAGTGCGCATCCCGCAGTGGAGTCCACGACTTGATCAATGCGTGGGAGTCCCATGGGATCTTTTGGGCAATGCTTGTTCAAATCTGTGTAGTCGACACACATCCGCCACTCGTTGTTGTTTTTCTTCCAAACTAACACTGGATTGGCCAACCACTCGGGATGAAAGACTTCTTTGATGAAGCCTGCGGCGAGTAGTTTGGCGAGTTCTTCTTTTATTGCCTCACGTCTATCTTATGCAAATCGTCGGAGGCGCTGTTTTTTGGGTTTTGCATTCTTGTCAATGTTTAGTTTGTGCTCGACAAGTTCTCTAGGAACACCAGGCATATCAGATGGTTTCCAAGCAAATATATCTTTATTATCTCGGAGGAACTTGATGAGCGTGTCTTCGTATTTACAGTCTAAATCTGCCCCTATAAGGGCAGTTTTGGATGGATCACCCGTCCCAAGATCTACAGTTTTGAGCTGTACTTCTTCGGAGGGCTTGAAGTTGGTACTTGTCGACTTCTTGCTGGGTACTTCGAGGTCGTCTTCCTTCGACTTCTTGGCCAAGGTGAGTACTTCCAGCATCTGGGTAGGGACGTGCGAAGTGGCGGTGAATTCTACTGCCTCGACATCGCAATCATACGATACCTTTAAGTCTCCCTTTAGGGAAAGTACTCCTTTAGGAGCAGGCGTCTTGAGTACCAAGTATACATAATGCAGGATCGCCATAAATTTGGCGAGGGCTGGTCGCCCAAGGATCGCATGGTATTTGGTCTCGAAGTCTGCGACCTCAAACTTGATGTACTCGGTTCTGAGTTTGCTTCCGTCCCGAAGGTGACTGGTAGTGTGACCTGACCCAGGGGGATTGCTGAATTGCCTGGAACAATGCCATAAAATGGAGCGTCTGTAAGCTTGAGGTATTTTGTAATGTCTAGGCCCATCTTCTTGAACGTGTTTGCGAAGATGACATTGAGCCCGCTGCCTCCATCGAATAGTACTTTAGTCAGTCTGGCTTGCGCCACGACTGGGTTTAAAACCAGAGGATATCTCCCAGGATTTGCAAAGTTGGTCCATTGGTCTATTCTGGAGAATGTGATAGGCACTTCTGACCACTTTAGGTATGTTGGGGTGGCAGGCTCTATCACCATGATCTCTCACAGAGTGAGCTTCTTGGCGCGCTTTGACCGGTTCAGGGTTTCTCCACTGAATAGTACAGCTACGACATTCTCGACATTTGGGAAGTTATTTGCCAGAGTCTTTGTCGTCTTTGTCTTCCTTTTTCTTGTCGGTTCTGGGAGCATCTGGTGTTTGCTTGTCGAACTCCTGCTTTAGGTGGAAACACTTTGCCATTGTGTGCTTGCCGTTGGGGTGGTATGGGCAAGGACCGTTCATGACGTCTGCCGCTGAACGAGTCTTATGACTAGGGCGCTGGACTGCCGCGACTGTGTTGTCTGGCTTGCGCTTCCTATTATCGCGATTGAAGTCCGGTTATTTGGGCGATCATTGCGTCGGTCGCTGTTGTCTTTGTTGTGATTGTTGGTGTTGTTATCGCGATGTCTATCAAAGCGTTCCCGCTTGCGATCGTCTTGGTCTGCCCATTGGGTGACAATGCGTCGTAGCTCGCTAATGTTTTCTGGACGACGTCGGCCGAACTCACAGTGTAATTCCCGTGTGTAGAGACCATCATGAAAGCAGTCGATTACTTCCCGGTCAGAGATATCCATGATTGTAGCTCTTTTATCGAAGAATCTCTTCATGTATTTTCACAAGGTTTCTCTTTTTCCTTGCTTGCAAGCTGCCAGTTCATAACGGGTTCCGGGCTGAGCCCAGGTTCCCTGGAAGTTGGTGGTGAATTACCTGGTGAGATCGTCCCAGGAGTCGATGGACCCGGGGCAGAGGCCCTCGAGCCATGTTAGGGGTGTGGTATCTAGCATAACGGGGAAGTAGCTGACTTTGATGTCGTTGGATCCCCCGGCCATCTGGATGGCTGTAGAGTAGATTCGGAGCCATTGTTCAGGGTCTTGCTTGCCCATGAACTTTTCAATTCTTGTAGGTTTGAATTTGCTTGGCCATTGGATTTCTTTTATGCGCCTGGAAAAAGCTGGGAAGCCGTCATATTTATCACTTGGTGAACGATCACTCCGGAGGCTAGAGGTGCTGTGGTCGGAGTCGTATTGTCGTCCACGATTGTGATTTTGGGGAGGTCGATCGCCATGATTTGAGGACTCTTGATGTCGGTGACGATCATTATGGTGCTCTCCTCGGCGATCGTTGCGACGTTCTTCGTGACGATCGTAATGGCATTCCTGATCGCGTGGTTGGTTTCTGTAATTGTGATGGGGTGGGGGCCCGTAGTTGCGGTCATAGTCTGCGCGGCGACGGAGTTTAGATTCCACGCGCCGCTGTTGACTCGAATGAATGACAGAGCGAGCATCGCGGTTGTCGTTGATGATGTTGCGAAGGTCTTGATCTCGTGACCTTGCACCGTCTTGGTTGTTACTGCGTCCTCTCCCCTGCTGGTGATTGCGATCAGCGTCTTGGTCACGTCGATGTCCTCCTATGGTAGCGATTGAAGCTTCATGTGGGGGAGGCCTCTCAGCGTTTGGGCGTCTGGTATCTGGTGGGTGGTGGCTAGGATTCGCTTGGTTCGTAGCCTTCTGAGCTGTGTCAAAGAGTGAGAGTACTTGTCTGATGGCAGGGGTGTCGGGCATGGCCCTGACGAGTTCTGCTGCGACGGAGATGTTTAATGGTGCGTTTTGGGATACTAGCTGGTCTCCGACCATATTAAAATCATGTGTAAGGTTTCGTATGGCCTTGGCGCGTATCACGGCGTTAAGACGCCTCTGCTTGCGCTTGGCGTTCCTTGCTTGACGCGAGGTCTTTTGCTCCTCTGTTTCTTCGTCAGCAGTGCGTTCCTCTTCTGATACGTCGGTGATCAGCTCGCGGTCGTATTGAGTGTCTTGGTCTTCATTGCCAGCCATGAACACTTGACAACTTGGGTCTTGTTCGGTGAGGACGATCTGAGTGGTTGAGAAGTTGTCGCTTGAGCTTTCAGTTGGAGTGGTGAGCGATGCAGTTTTGCCATCTTGGAAGGGCAGTTCCTCCAGTATGATAGTGGCAAGTCTTGAATCGTTGTCACAGCAGGTGTCAGCCGGAGTCGCTCTGGGCCAGTGAACAGCGAGTCCTCCTGGTGTTCTGGTTACGACTAGTCCGGACGGGAGGCGAACGAGTGGTTCCTCCAACACGAACTTGGTGTTGAAGTGAACGTGATGGTGTAGGCATGTGATGTTATCAGGAGCATCACTTAGCAGGATGGTGAAGTCATCGTCGTCGTCCCTCGATGGCGTTGATGCCAGCTCGGGGTCGTCGGGGTGATTTGGCTTCGAGTGGGGCTCCTGAGTCATCCCCGCCTCTGCTTTTGTGGTACGCCTCTGTTTATATGAATGCACTACGTTGGAGAGTTCGAGCGGGAGTCGATCTGGGGGGTTGTCCGATGGCGTGGCTAACTCGGAGTTCCCTGCTCTTCCCATACCTGGGGTCGAGTTGTACCCTTATTCGACTTGGGAAGTCCCGAGCGACCTTGGAGTTAAGATCAAACTCGAAATTGGGGCCGAGATCGAATTGGGAGTAGTCGTCGAGTAGGAGCCGGGGTTGTTCGCAAGGTAGCTTGTGAACCTACCATCGCTTTCAGCGATGAAAGTCCATGCACCGAAAACGAAGGTGGCTCCTTCCTCGACGTTGGCGATCTTGGAAGTGGTGAATCCCATCGTCCCTGATGGTGAGCTTTCAGCGAGAGGCCCCATGGTGGGCGCCAAGTGTCAATGATTTATGTTGAGCACGTCTATCTGGGGGTATCCCAGGGAGTAGATTAGTGGGTCTTGCCGAGTTCTAGGAATGATAGTGCACGAACAACACAAAGATTTAGACAGGTTCGGGCCGCGAGTAGCGTAATACCCTATGTCCTATATGCTTGATTGTATTGTATGTGAGTTGAGTTGTTTCGAGGGGGTCCCTGCTCCTCCTTATATACTAGGGGAGCAGAGTTACAGACCGATTACAAAGACTACTCGTATCCGACCTGGAAGGTTACATTAAGGTAATCTATCATGTATACTATTCGAATACGAGTAGTTTTACTACTTGACTACATCGTCCTATACCTTATCTGGCTAGTCCAAAGCAGTCGGATCATAACTCTCCATATCGAGTAGTTTAATGCCTTAGATGAGTGGCCCTAGGGATCCTGGCCCCACAAGTATCCATCATGATGGGGAAGTAGCTGACTTTTACGTTGTTGGATCCTCCGGCCATCTGGATCGCAGTTGAGTAGACTCTTAGCCATTGTTCAGGGTCTTGTTTGCCGGTGAACTTCTCGATCCCAGTTGTCTTGAACTTGCTGGGTAACTTGATTTTCTTGATGCGGATGGAGAATGCTGGGAAGCCATCATACTTGTCTGCTGGCGAACAATTACGTCCACGATGACCATCACTGTGGTCAGAGTCATAGTGGTTTCTACGACTATCCGAGCTATGGCTTGGTGAATTGTTAGGCTTTGAGCATCCGTGATTGTTGTCATGGTTTTTGTCATAGACTCATCTGCGTGGAGGGCGATCTCCGTCACGATTGTTATCTCGATGGGGATCGTTATTGCGCTGTTGACGATCTGCTTCACGTAGGTGATCACGATCGCGGCCGAGTGGAGGGCGATCACGGTCGTGAGTGTGGTCACGAGGTAGTGGTCCATAGCGACGATCGAATTCTTCATGCCTTCGAAGCTCCGAGTTGATTTGGTTTGCTCTACTGGATTGTATTACCGAGCGAGCATCTCGGTGGCGTTGATGTCGGAACGGAGGTCGCTATCACGGTTAGGCCCGTTGCATGGCCTGTTGCCATCTTGAGGTCTGGCATTGGGGACTTGCGTGTTAACTTGTCTTCTAACTACTCCGCCCGATGTCTCTCGGGGAGCGCAACTCGGGTGGGCCACTGCTGTGAGGTCATGCGATGGTCTGTTGCCAGGACGTCTGCTGCTTGAAGCATGGTGGCTCAATGCAGGGCCGGTGCTGATGTTCTCATGAGCCGTCTCCAAGAGGGTCAAGACCTGCCTGATTTGTGTTGTTTCCGGCATGGACCTGACGATTTATGCTGCGACGGAGATGTTCATTGGAGCGTCCTAAAGGATCCGTTGATCACCAACCATCGCAAAATCCCTTGTAAGGTTTTGAGTGGCGTTCGCACGTATGGCTGCATTAAGGCGCCTGTGCTTTCGCTTGGCGTTCCTGGCTTGCCTTGAGGTTCTTTGTTGCTCGGACTCTCCATTAGCAGTAGGTTCTTCTTCAGAGATGTCGTCGATTAGCTCACGATCGTATTGGGTGCCTTGATCGCCCGAGCCAGCCATGAAGACTTGTCTGACAGGATTCAGAGAAGGCTGTAGTAATAGAGTCGGGGCATTGGAGAAGTTGTCCCCCGTACTGTCGGAGGAAGAGGTAATGGAAGCTGTCCGACCGTCCTGGAAGGGCAGTTCTTCCAAGATTGTTGCAGTTAGCCTTGACTCGTTGTCTCGACAGGCTTCGATAGGTATAACGCCAGGCCAGTGAACAACAAGTCCTCCTGGTGTTCTGGTTACTACAAGTCCTGATGGGAGGTACGCGAGTGGTTCTTCAAGATCATAGCTGGTCTTGAAGTGGGCGCAGCAGGTTAAGAGTGCGACGTTGTCCGGGCAGTCGCTTAGTAAAACCGTGAAATCATCGTCTTCATAGTCCTCTAATGGCTCAAACGTCGGCTCAGAGTTCTTGCTGCTTTCTACGGTTGAACTGTCGACTTTTGGTACGTGTTTCCTCTGTTCCGCGGTGTCGATTTGTTTATATGTAGCCACGGCCTTAGGGACTCCGAGTAGGAATTGATTTGGGGGGTTTTTTCCGATGGCGTAGCCATCTCGGAGTTCCCAACCCCTTCCATATTAGGAACAGAGTTGTACCCAAAATCGTTTGGAGTAGTCCTAGTCGGAGTTGGAGTCGAAGTCGAGCCCGGGTTCCTTTGAGGTTTCAGAATTGAGATCGAAATCATCTTTGGAGTGATTGTCGAGGCAGGTGCTTCACGGAGCGGCTCCCTTAGAGACTCCTTCGTCGAATATGGCCCTGGGTAGTTAGCGAGAAAACTTGTAACGTTACATTTGCCGTCAGCAACAAAGGTCCACGCGCCGATGATGAAAGTTGCACCCTCCTCCATGTTGTCGGTGATGAAGCTTGATCCCAATGCGCCTAATGTCGAGCTTCGGCGAGTAGGCCCCACGGTTGGCGCCAAGTGTCGATGATTTATGTTGAGCACGTCTGCTAGGGGGTACCCCAGGAAGTAGATGTGTGGGTCTCACCGAGTTCTAGGAACGATAGTGCACGAACAACACAAAGATTTAGACAGGTTCGGGCCATGAGTAGCGTAATACCCTACGTCATGTGTGCTTGATTGTATTGCACGTGAGTTGAGTTGTTTTTAGGGGTTCCCTACTCCTCCTTATATATTCGGGGAGCAGAGTTACAAGTCGGTTACATAATCCTAGTCGTATACAACAAGGAGTACTACAACAGGGTACTTTGGGGAGTCCCCTTAACAGTACACGACTAGTCTTTCCTAATCAACTACAACGTCTTGGACCATAGCCGACTGGTTTAAAGTAGTCGGATTAAACCTTCCCTATCGAGTAGTTTTAATCCCATGGATGAGTGGCCCTAGGGATCCTGGTCCCACACCATGACACTCTCAACATATCGTGGAGGATACTTAAAGAGAAGCATGAAGAGCTTAAGGGAGCTCACAACACTCTACTTGCATATCTTGTTCAACTAACCCCTCTTGTAGCATAAGCACTAGCTCTTACATTAGTGATGATTCCTTTTGTGATGCATCTCTATTATTGGAAAATGAATCCTTGAAAAAGGAAGTTGATTGCTTGTCCAAGGATCTCTCTAAATGGTTTGGAAGCCATGTCTGGTTTAATCATTATTGGACAAGTCAAAATTTCACATTGAACAATAATGGTATTGATTATTTGCCAAAGCAAGGGAAGACGGCCCTCATTCCCAAGAAGACAACTTTTGTCAAATCTAATGTGACACTTGAAGAAGAAGCAAAATTCAAGGTGTGTCATATATGCGAGGCAAAAGTTGATGTCAGTAACAAATCCAAGAGCAAGAAGATTGTATCCTTTGATCCATCTTACATTATTAAGAAAGATTCCAAGTGTGTTGTTTGTGCTAAAATTGTTGGTCGTTCTATGAATAGTTCTAAGTTCAAATCTATTTGGGTGCCTAAGGTTTTGGTTACTAACATTGAAGGACCCAAGAAAAGTTGGCTACCTAAAAGAAAGTAAATTCTCCATGTAGGTCAATTATAAAGCCGGAGGAAGACATTATTGATAGTGGTTGTACAAACCACATGACTGGTGAAAGGAAGATTTTCTCATGTCTTGATGAAGATATCTCAGACTTTGATAACATCACCTTTGGAGATGATAGCAAGGGAGGAGTAAGAGGCATCGGTGATCTTCCTATCTCAAATGACTATAATCTCTCAAATGTCTTGCTAGATGATTCCTTGAACTTTAATTTGCTATCTATTGCTCAACTTCGTGATAATGGCTATAGATGCTCTTTTACTAGCAATGATTTTGAAGTAACCTCTCTTGATGGCAAGAAACTATTTTCAAGGGATTTCGTCATGAAAGTTTATATCTAGTGGACTTTTCTTCTAAAGAGGCAAATCTTACTACTTGCTTATTTTCTAAAGCCTCTATGGGGTGGTTATGGCATAGAAGACTTGGTCATGTTGGCATAAAACAACTTAATCGATTGATGAAGCATGATCTAGTTATTAGCTTGAAGGATGTCAAATTTGAAAAAGATAAATTATGTAGTGCATTTCAAGCCAGGTAACAAGTAGCTAACTCTCATCCAACCAAGAGTGTTATGTCCATCACAAGACCTTTGTAATTGTTGCATATGGATTTATTTGATCCTACTACTTATAGAAGCATTGGTGGTAATAGTTATTGTCTTGTGATTGTGGATGATTATTGAAGATTCACATGTGTATTCTTTCTTCATGACAAATCCGACACATGGGATGTCTTCAAGATTTTTGTCACAAGAGCTGAAAATGAATTTGATCAAAAGTTGAAGAAAATAAGAAGTGATAATGGTAGTGAGTTCAAGAACACTAAAGTTGAAGAATTTTGTAATGAGAAGGGAATCAAGCATGAATTCTCAACTACATATACACCAGAGCAAAATGGTCTAGTTGAGAGAAAGAATAGGACATTGATTGAAATGGAAAGATCAATGCTAGCCGAGTATAATGTTTCGGACTCCTTTTGGGCTGAGGCTATTAACACCACTTGCCACGAATCAAATAGGCTATATTGTCATGTATTTTCCAACAAGACTCCCTATGAACTTCTCATTGGAAGAAAGCCAAATATCTCTTATTTTTGGGTTTTTGGTTGCAAGTGTTATATCTTGTAAAAAGGCTCTCGATTATCTAAGTTTCAAAGAAAATATGATGTATGATTTTTTTCTTCGATATTCATCTAGTAGCAAGGCCTATAGAGTATATAACAAATCCAAGGGTTTTGTGGAGGAAACATATGATGTTCAATTTGATGAAACAAATGGGTCACAAGATGAGAAGGAAAACTTGGATGATGTGAGAGGTGACGGTCTAAGAGAGGCTATAAAGAACATGTCTATTGGGGATATTCGGCCAATAGAAGTGGAAGATGTAGATGAAGATCCAACAATTTCTATTCAAGTGAATCCATCTATTTTTACAACAAATGATCAAGAAATTGGTGAATCAACTAACAATGATTCTTTTCAAGACAATGAGCAATTGGTCTCTACTACTTCACAATCCACATCCACTCAAGACCCGGTTGCTCAACCAAGAGTTCATGGACAAATTGCCAAAGATCACCCCATTGATCAAAATGTGGGTGATATTAGTAAGGGTGTCCAAACTCGATCTCGTGTTGCTTTATTTTGTCAACATTATTCTTTTGTATCTTCTCTTGAACCTAAACGTGTAGATGAAGCACTTGAAGATCCGGATTGGGTGATGGCCATGCAAGAAGAATCGAACAATTTCACCCGAAACAGAATTTGGGAGTTGATTGAGAGGCCCAAGAATTACAATATCATTGGTACTAAATGGGTCTTTTGAAACAAGGAGAATGAGGATGGTGTTGTAGTAAGAAACAAGGAAAGATTGGTTGCTCAAGGCTACACTCAAGTGGAAGGTTTGGATTTTGATGAAACCTTAGCTCCCGTAGCTAGACTTGAAGCTATTAGAATCTTACTTGCTTATGCATGCTCTCATAATATAAAACTATATCAAATGGATGTTAAAAGTGCCTTCTTGAATGGTTAAATTAGTGAACTAGTGTATGTTGAACAATCTCCCAGTTTTGAGGATCCTAATAATCCTAATCATGTGTATAAGCTCTCCAAATCTCTCTATGGTCTAAAGTAAGCTCCTCGTGCTTGGTATGATAGGCTTAGAAATTTCCTTATTTCTAAGGGCTTTAAAATTGGGAAGGTTGACACTACATTGTTCAATAAGAAAATAGGAAAATATATCTTTATTTGTCCAATTTATGTTGATGATATCATTTTTGTTCCACTAATGAATCTTTTTGTAAAGAATTTAGAGAAATGATGTCTAGGGAATTTGAGATGTCAATGATTGGTGAATTGAGCTTCTTTCTTGGT
Source organism: Echinochloa phyllopogon (assembly GCA_033239725.1). Lineage (NCBI taxonomy): Eukaryota > Viridiplantae > Streptophyta > Magnoliopsida > Poales > Poaceae > Echinochloa > Echinochloa phyllopogon. The sequence goes on from BTCW01000014.1 coordinate 23,862,802, forward strand.
CTTCAAATCAAGCAAATTAAGGAAGGCACATTTGTTTGTCAATCTAAATATGTGAAAGATACTTTGAAGAAATTAGGTATGGAAGACTCAAAGCCAATCAAGACACCGATGGCTACAAATGGACATCTTGATCTTGATGAGGGAGATAAACCAGTTGATGTTAAGCTTTATAGATCCATGATAGGAAGTTTTCTTTATCTTACCACATCAAGGCTCAATATCATGTTTAGTGTATGCATGTGAGCTAGATTCAAGCTGCACCTAAAGAGTGTCACTTGACCGCCGTAAAAAGAATCATGAGATATTTGAAATTCACTCCCAACATTGGTCTTTGGTATCCCAAGGGGGCTCAATTTGAATTAGTTGGTTATTCGGATTCAGATTATGCTGGTTTCAAAGTTGGTAGAAAGAGTACCTCTAGTGGTAGTCAACTTCTTGGTTGCTCAGTTGTATCATGGTCTTCAAAGAAGCAAAATTACGTGGCTCTTCCTACCGCCCAAGCGGAATATATCTCGGTGGGAAGTTGTTGTGCTCAATTGTTATGGATAAAGCAAACACTTCCTAATTATGGTGTGAAATTTGATGGAATTCCTCTCTTATGTGATAATGAAAGTGCAATCAAGATTGCCAATAATCCGGTTCAACAGTCTAGAACCAAGCATATTGATATTCGGCATCATTTTCTTAGAGATCATGTGAGCAAGAGTGATATCAAGATTGACGGCGTGAGCACGGATGATCAATTGGCGGATATCTTTACCAAGCCTTTGGATGAATCTTGGTTTTGCAAATTGAGAAATGAATTGAATGTCATTGACTACTCAAATGTGGCTGGAGATCTAGCTTATATGTGTTTCCTTGTATTTTTCTTTATAAAGCAATCTCTTTTATTTGTATATATAAATATATGTGTGTTTAGTTATATCATGATGCATGACATGTTTACTTTAGTAATCCCTTGAAAATGTCACTTTATGCATCATACATCTTGAGCAATGAACCCAAGGATCTCATCAAAGTGGCTATCAAAGTGATGTTTCTCGGGCTGAAAAAGGACTGCAGATCGGACTGTCCGTCAGAGGACCACTGACTGTCCAATCAATGGACTGTCCGATATAGATAACGGACTGTTCGTAAATTACGTGCAATCACACAGAAGGTTTGGGGATTTTGATCTTTGCAAGATCTAGAGGGTCAGACATTCCGACTCTAGACCTCGGACTGTCCATGACGCCCATGCGTAGGTGGGACCACCCGCGTTGGGGTCAAAAGGGCAAGGCAGTCTCCATCTCTCCCATACTCGAGTCGAAAACATCGCTATCCTCTCTCTCTTGTTCTTGGTGGAGAAAAGGACCCATCCTTGGGGATTTTGATTGCAGCACTTCCCGGACGGTCCGAGCACATCCACAGACTCTCCGCCAGATCCTCCACCATGTCATCCAGGTATTTTATCGAATTTCTCTCTATTTTGGTTGAATCTGAGGCATGAACATGGCTAGGGTTTGAGGCTCTGATCTAATTTTTTCCATGGATTTGAGAAACCAAGTGGGGGAATATGTTGAGTATGATCTAGTGATGCTATGGCTAAAATTTGGTGGGAAGATATTGTGTATTCAATGAGTTATGGGGATAAAAAATTTGGGACCCCTGTTCTTGTTCGTCACCGCTATAGTGCCGATGGACTGTCCGAGAGTTCATGAGAGACTATCTGACAGCCCACGACGGACTATCTGTTTGACCTCGACGGACTGTCCGTCAGGCACTGCCAGTGATGGATTTGGGCACGGTATCATGGATTGTCTCATATTGATATGAGTGATGTCCACGTAATTAACCAAACTCGTTAGTACTTAAATTAAGTTGTCATTAACCACGAAAACATACTTAAAGAGATGAATGCACTTTCAATTTATGCTATTGATATATATTGCTAATGCTCACTTAAGTACTTGATTCATGGCAGTGGTTCCAAGGTTGTCACTTCACTACTTGGTCGAATGAAGAAAACTTCTTCCAAGAAAAAGGGAGATGAGGGGCCTCCAAGAGGTGACGTAAAGATACAAGTTCTGAAGAAGATGATTCTTATGACAGTGACTATGTGGCAGAAACTGAAGTGGAGTCTTCAATGGGGCAACATGTCTTTGTGGTTGATGAGGACGAGGCTATGCATCAAGGGGGAGCTGGTGTTCATGATGACGTCATTGATATACACTCTCATACAACACCAAAGAGAGTTTGGAGTCAAAAGGAATATGCTCGGGTGAGAAATGACAATGCCTATGCTCAACCCCGTCATACTCATAATCTCTATTTTCATACATTGGTGCTAGAGAATGCCTTCTTTGGTCAATTGGTTGACTGCACAGTCTACCCTCACAAAAGAATTGATTTCCCATATCTTACATCTAAAGAGGTATTAGAGGGAGTGGCAATCATGTTTGAAAATCTCAGACTTAGACCTTTCCTAAAGCATAGATGTGACTGGAATAAAACTATCATTAGACAATTATATGCTACATATGAGCTTGACATTGAGGAGAGAAATTTAGAATGGATGACTGGCAAAAGTAGGTACTCAACCACTTTCCAAGAGTTTGCAGTAGCTAATAAACTAGATTATGACTATTTCACTGATGGAGAAGCTAGTCTTGATGTATATCAGCAGGATACATTTGAGAACTCTCAGATTTTTTATGAACCTGCTTATCTTGGTATTCTGATTAGTTTTGTTAAACCCGCTGGGCTTAGGCATCATCCACCTGCAATAAATAATATTCTCCGGTGCACTTTCATGCCCAAAAGTGGAAATAGAGATGCCATTCGTGAGCATTATTGGAATGTCATTGATGAGGACATCCTCCACTATTACCCTCTAGCAAAGACGCAGCAAAGTTGTAGTCGGGCGGCGACCGTGTGAGCCTCTGAATAATCCCACCTTGCTTATCTAGGGGGGAGGAAGTCACCTTAAAAGGGAGAGCCACCCTTCCCCTATCAGACAAGTCTTTTGGGGGCGATTGGGCCTTTCCCCGAGGGGTGCACCGGAGTGCGTTGCTAAGATTGCCGAGGCGCAACAAGAGGCCTTAGTGGCATTGTAGCTGGATCGGTGTGTTGTATTTTCGGTTGCCGGTGCTAAGACTGCCGAGGCGCAACAGGAGGCCCTAGTGGTGTTGTAGCCGGGTCGGTGTGTCGGGCTTTTCATCCTATCCAACATGGGACGGACTTATCATTTGGTATAAGACCTGGGGCCTTGATAAGAAGGGGAGAATGATGAGGACATCCTCCACTATTACCCACTGGCAAAGACGCAACAAAGTTCTAGTTAGGCGGCGACCGTGTGAGCCTCTGAATACTCCCACCTTGCTTATCTAGGGAGGAGGAAGTCACATTAAAAGGGAGAACCACCCTTCCCCTATCAGACTAGTCTTTTGGGTTGATTGGGCCTTTCCCCGAGGGGTGCGCTGGAGTAGGGTGCTAAGATTGCCGAGGCGCAACAAGAGGCCCTAGTGGCGTTGTAGCCAGATCGGTGCGTCGTATTTTCGGCTGCTGGTGCTAAGACTGCCGAGGCGCAACAGGAGGCCCTAGTGGCGTTGTAGCTGGGTCGGTGTGTCGGGCTTTTCATCCTATCCAACCTTGGCCAGACTTATCAGCCATCCACTACATCATGAATGGAACAAGATTCAATGTGATCAAGATTATTTTTGAGCAGATGATTGAGAAAAGGATGACTCTCAAAAGCAATATGTATTTTCCTCCTTATATCATGTCATTAATCATAGCTAAGACTGGGTACAATAGTCCATGTGAGATTCATCATGAGTTGTATCAGCCTTTCTTCAATGCCGAGAACTTTCAGAATAGGCCATTGGCACCATATGGAGATTACGGTGCTGCTGCAGCTGAAGGAGCACACAATGTTGATGAAGAAGAGAATGTGGATGTTGATATGGGTGCTCATGCTATGCCTCCTCCTCCTCCTCCTATGTAACCACTGAACTATTGGACTCCTCCTGATGGTTACTACACTCCATACTTTAAGACCATGAGTGACAACCTAGCTCAGTCATTTGGAGCACAAATAACCTCAGGGTTTCCAGTGGTTGCTTGATGACAGTTTTCATACATATGAGCAGCAGATGAACTCCCATATTTCCAGCCCATCATGACTCAGCTCCAGGGGATACAGCAGGGCTTTCACACTCATATAGAAGCATTGAGTGCCAGATTTGATGGTTGTCCACTACTGAGCAACACCAGTAGCTTGTTGAGCGTCAGTCCCAGCTTGAGAGCTCATTTGACACGTTCAACACAGCTTTCACATATTTCAGTGGGCACTTCTACAACATCTATCCACGGTAGCCATCTTATCCTCCTCTGCCACCACATCAGGATGACTAGACCTTTTGATATTTTATGCCAAAGGGGGAGATAATCTGGAGGAGTGATGATGTGATCTTTAGGGGGAGCTCATTTTTTTTGCATGCATGCATGAGAACTTTAAACTTGCATTTGCATTTTAAATTTATATTGCTACGTGTGGTTTGGTTTGTAATGAACTAGAACTTGCATTTACTTTCAGCTTGTGTGATGGACTATGTTTGCTATATTATTATCTTGTGGCTCATTCTAGTGGTTTCATGGAGTCGAGACTAACTCATGGTGGATTTCATTTTATATTTGGATATATATATATGCATGTTGTTGCCTTGGTCTCTTTTTTGTAGGGGGAGCTCCGCCAAAATATTCATATCCATGCATGTGTGAAAAAATGAAATGCAAAAGTCTATGCACACATGTAGGCGGAGTTATTCTCTATCTTTGAAATTTGAAGCCATCTACTCTATCGCATATAATGAATTAATTGTAATGAGTAAGTGACTTCAATTTTCACCCTAAATTAAATCACTCCTTGAAATGGTTGTCATCAATTACCAAAAAGGGGGAGATTGAAGGCATCTAGGGCCCTAATTTATGTTTTGGTAATTCATGACAACCTTTGTGGACTAACAATTTTATTTGAGAATATGAGAATAGGTTAGTCCCAGAGTTGTAATGAGCCTCAATGAGATGATATGGAGATAGCACGGATTCTATCTGTCATGGGAAAGATCAAGGCAAAGATATAAGATAGGGTGTTTTATTTTGACCGGTCATGAGTTGATTAGAGGATGTAGTATGACTGGGTTGATAGGCTAGATAGCCATACTATCAAGAGGGATCAACGTCATTGGCTTGACGCGTCTTTAGTGCCACTTTGATCATTGACTTGCATGGTTTGCATTTAGATGAGTGGCGACTAACCTTGATAAAGGCACTGTTGAAAATCTTGAGAGAACGTGTTCAGTTTGGACCATGTCCGATTGTGCTTCGGACATTCCGTAACTTGGCTCGAACTGTCCGAGACCTATGCTGACTGGTGGGCCCGCGAGCGCTGACTTGGCGAGCTTTGCGCTGACTGTCAGACTATCTGTGGTCTGGGACAGATCGTCCATAGAAAATAAGCACGATTTAGACAGAGGCAGTTTCTAACGTTCCTGGGGGTCAGACCATCCGTCAACTTCGAACGGACCATCCGTGGGGGTGACTCGGACTGTCTGTGGAGGCGTTCGGACAGTCTGTCGACCTCCAACGACTATTTCTTACACACGTTTGACTTCAAAATATAACCGTTGGATTCAAACTCAGACAATCCGTGGTTAAGGGATGGACAGTCCGTGAGAGCCATTTTTCACGCGTTTTGAATGTAACGGCTAGTTCCGAGGAGAGGAGCTATATATACTTCACCCCCTTTGTGGGGTGAGCTCTCTTGGCACTTTGCGAAGCTTCCTTGCATATTTTCAGTTGTTATTCTTCTCTCTCTCACTCACTTTGCTTTGAGGTCGCATTCTTGCGAGATTGAGAGCATATAGTGCATTGGATCAAGGATTTGATCATTATGGCACTAGGGATTCATCAAGTGAGCGGGTTGATTTGTTACTCTTGGAGGTTGCCGCCTTCTAGACGGCTTGGAGCTCATGATTCCATTGAGCACTTCAAGAAGATTGTGAAGTTGCCTTGGAAGATTGGTGTCAGAGGTCATTGTGCTTACCTCACCGAAGCGATGAAGTGCAACTTAGTGGAATCGAGATTTGGAGCGGTTCTTTGGTTCTAACTGGCTTATACTCAAGCGGAGTCTTGACAGAGGAGCGGTTGAACATTGAATCCATCTCAACGTGGATTAGGGCTGACCGGCAAGTCATCTATACCACGGGATAAAAATTCGTCTCTTACTCTTGGTCATTTCTTTGCTCATTTCCCTTCAAGCAATTTCATTTGAGCAATTAACTTTCTAGAGACTGATTTGTATCTTGTCATCTTAGGTTGCAAGCCCCCAACATAGGCTTAGAGTAGCAAGAATTTAATGCTCCAAGTGTTTCTGATTAATTTTCTCTAGTGTTGTGTTTTTAGTTTAAAACCGCCTATTGTCACACCCAGGTTTACACAGAAACCCCGAATGCTATCATATGTGTGCCCAAGGTGTCCACAGAACACATACAACTTACAAATATGGAAATCAGAGTACATATGCTCTAATAAAATAGTTTTACATAAGAGTTTATCACAAATGAATAAATAAATAAAACATCGGAAGTCTATTTATTAACTCTCTCTAAGGCGAAGCCGCAATCCACAGGGACACCGACTAGTTGACCACAGCTCAGTAGTACGGAAGATCCTCAAGAAACTCAGTAGCAGTAAACTCATTCATTCCATATGTTACCCATCCGGGATTTTGTTGAATAATGACAAGTGTAAGTAAATCATTTACTTAGCAAGTATAACACGTGTGTATGAAGGCTCAAAGTAAGGCTAGACACGGCTGAACTGCATTAGCACTTTTAGTTGGTTCATTTTATCATGATCCAAGTTACTACATTTAAATGAATCCCAATTGCATCAAAATTAATAAAGTATAAGTGACATTAAGCAATAAATAACTTCAACTTCTAATAAAAAATGATACAAGCTGCTCGTGACCGTGAGCACGGCTATCATGATAGATTTACACTCTGTAGAGGTTTCGCCCTTTTCCCTCTAGTCGCGTAAAGCTCAATAGAACTTTGAACCCAACCATGCAATGCTGCACAGGCACGTATCACACTTCCTTTGGTGTGACTGCATAGGGACGCTACGAGGCTTTTCACAAGACACCCTAATAAGACAGTGACCGTTATGGTACAACACATGTAGTATGACCCAAGGCACCGAGATTGACTAACGCCAAGAGTCTCAACCATGAGGGGGTCAATGGCATCCAGAGCGCGAGCAACGCATGCCAGACAAGTGCATCATATGGAGCTCTCCATCGCAGAGGCTCCCAGCATGGGACTTTGTCTCATAGGGACATAGCCGATGGATCTCCCGTCCTCAGTGGATCAAACCATACACTCACGAGTGTTCCCCATAGTGCCGTCGGCCCATCGGTAACCACTGGCAAGCTAGAGACGTACAAGCTACTTGTCCAAGACTAGAGCCATACTAGTCCCGGCGGTGGCGACATGTTCCTGGGTTGCCGCTTTAAGAATTGGACCTTACAGAGAGACACTAGAACAAACCACGAAGCACATGCTCTAGCTCCATGAACCATGTTGCTAGAAAGCAAGTTTTATCATCATGTTGAAGCGTACCATTATGTCAAGATTATCAATTAAATAGTGGTGACAGTAGCTGCGCCTAGCAAAGTTCTACCCAAATGCATGAACCCAGGGTATCAATGGAATTGGATAAACAAAACTAGGTACAACCTTATGGTACATCAAATTAGACACATGCACATGAAGTAAATTATTAAATGAGGTGTGTAGGTAGCAAGGATTGTCCATGCTATACTTGCTTTTATCCACATAATAACTGCTCAGATAGTCTTCAAATCTTGCTCAATCCTGTTCATGGAACTCCTAATCTTGGATCGCGTTCCTTCTACTCGAAGCAATCATCGAGCACAAACATGCACCCAAATCAGCAAACAAACAACACTAAGAACAATACACCAATCAAAAGAAAAGGCTTTAAAAGAACGTGCTATAGGATAGGGCTTTGTTCTAAGGTCACGTGAGCGCAAGAATCGCTGAAAATTGAGCTACGGATGAAAAGATACAGCTATCGGAAGATTTCACTTGTAAAACAAGATAAACGCTAGGTGCTTCATTTATTTTAATTAATAAAATATATGTAAAGAGTATATTAGAGAAATACCCTATATTATAAATAGTTCAAATTGTATTTGTATTTGAAAAACCGAAGTAAACTTAATTAAATTTTATTTACAATTGTTGATGTATAAATTATATCAATTAAACAAATAACTTTACGAAAGAGTGGTATGTGAATCATCTAATCGAATAAATTTATTATTCGTGTTTGTCGGTGTTTGGAAATCGTGGCCCCGACACCAACCCGAAATGCGCTGTGTTCCCACCCCTAATGGTTGATGCAGAAGGTAATGCAAAGACACAAGATTATCCTGGTTCTGGTCACAAGACCGTACGTCCAGCAAGGAAGATGTGTGCAATGTATTATCCTGCACCGGACTGCGAGTAGTAGGGGATACAAGAAGGTTGGGAGAAGAGGCAAAGCCTCCAAGTCCTAGATGATGATGATGATGATTGAGGCAGAGTGCCAATATCGGTGGAGAGTGGATTGTGTGTCTTGGTGCGTTGGTCGTCTCTTGTTCGATTGCTCGCCCCCCTTTGCATGAGCGTCCGCCTCCCCTTTTATAGATAAAGGTGGAGGGGTTACAGGCATGTGTAAATGTGCAGACACAGTTACAACATAGTTGTAGGCGTGGCGTCGGGCGTGATTCCTTGTCCTTGTGTCCTTGATCACTATTGATGACTGTTGTGCGGCGTTGCCGCCCCTGTGGAGGGTTCCTGTGCTGGCGGTGATGCCATGGAGTGGTTTCGAGGGTCGGAGCTGACCAGCGTGTCCTGTGACTCGTCTGTACGCAAATTCGAGGGTTCTCCATACCTGCACACAACCCTTTCCGTGGAAAGTTACTATGGGAGTTGGTAGCACAGGGAGTATGAATGGCGCGGCCCTGTTCGCACAGTGGCAGCGTGTCCGCACAGCGCCGGGGATGGTCATATAGTATTTGGGATGGCCCGCCATGCCTCCGCCTTCCTTCCTCCTCATCCTGTTACCCGCTCGAGGGTCTCTCCCGCCCGATCGAGGGCCTCGTGACACAGGAGTTGGTGGCATAGGAGCTTGGAGTGACGTGCCCTGTTCGCATACTGCCAACATGTCCACACAACGCCTCGGTTGGCAGCATAGTGACAGGAGTTGGCAGATGCGACGGGGATCGTGCCTGTCAGAGCGACGTGGTGAGAGATTTGCCTTTTTACTTTGGATGCACGGTGGCGTTAAGCGGCATTAATTGTTTGTCGGGGAAGGCCTTGACCGAGGCGGAGCTTTTCCCATTTCGTGGGTTGCTCGAGGCTCGACCCTCTAGCCTCGACCGAGATGGAGTTTTGCGATTCACTCGAGGCATCGCTTTTCTCGAGCGAGGCGGGGAATGAGGCACGCGTCAAGGCCCCCGCCGAGGTGCCTCGACTGGGCCATTGACTCTTGTTGGTCTGTGGGCCTTATTTGCTTTCCTCTTTCCTGATATATGTATGAGTTTGAATATAGTTTGCGTTTTGACAAGGGTGATTATCCCATTGGTTTGGGTACCCCTAATGATCGCCCCCAACAGTAGCCCCCGAGCCTTTGTTGGAGTAAGGTTTAATCCGGCAAAGGCTTGCATCGTGGGTGCTTCTGATCAGGGTTTCCCCCGAAATTTATTTAATATAGGTTAAATAAATTATTTTTAAATATTAAAATCAAATATAAGTTGTAGAAATATTTTTGTTGCATTCATGCTGTTGCACTGTGTTTTGTTTGATAGCAAGTTAAGTTGGAATTTAAATCCTGTTTAAATTCGAATTTAATTTGCATTTGTTTGAGCCCTAGAAAAGTTAATTCAAGTCGAGTTCGCTTTTGCTCCCTAAGCTTTTTCCCTGGTCCACCTTTGCACCTTCTTCTTTCTTCCCGAACCAGCCCAGCCCCCTCCCCTTTCTTTCTTCCGGCCCAGCACTCCCCCCCCGAGCTGACCCAACAACCCCTCGGCCCAGCAGCAAACCGCGCCAGCCCAGCCCGACAGCGCCTCTCTCCCCCACTCTCCCTCTCGCTGCGCCAAAGGGCCCACCTGTCAGCACCTTCCTCTTCCTCCCGCCGGCACCCGAGGTTTCTCTCCCCCCCCCCCGCGCTAATCACGTCACTCCGCCTTGGCCGTCCCACCCTTCCCCGCGCTTCCTTGAAGCTTCGCCGAAGCTTCCTGCCCCCCTCCCTTCCTTATTCGCGCTGCTCCGCGTATGGAAGTTCCGCCCCACATGGAAAGCGCCAGATCGCCGCCAATCTTCATGGGCCGCACGCCGGGGACCCCCTGAGCGCTATATAAGCCGCCCACCAGAACCCCCTTGACCCTCACCAACCATCTCCACGAGCCCCGAGCTCCCCCAGCGCACCCCTCCCTCCTCGCCATCGCCGCCCGAGCGCCGGCCACCATCGACTCGCCGCTGTAGTGCCGCTCCGCCCAAGTCTACGCCCCTGGGAGCACTGCATGAAGGTGAGGGACCTTCCCCTCCACTAATTGGCAAATGTAGCGCCCGAACTCGCCTTCCCCTGTCCACCAGCGCCGCTGGCCGCCGGATCACGTCGGCCGCCGTCTTGGTGCCCCGTCTGCCACCCCTAGTCCCCTAGGTGGACTCGCCATCCACCCCGATCGTGTGGGACCAAGTACCGTGGCCAATGGAGGCCCCAAGCCCGAGAACTGCCCAGCTCTGGTGAGCCCCCGCCGAGCACAGTGGCGGCGCTGCCGCGTCTTCCCTTCCCCGCCGCCAGTCGCTCCCCCAACCCTATCCCCACCGCAGGATCTTGATCCGATGGCCCTCATTGGTCCCCGCCCCAAGTCAAAAGGCCAAATACCGGTCAGCGCCCGCTGTTTCGCTAAAGAGCCCCTATCATTTTCCATAATCAACCCGCCGTCCTGTTGAGTTCAAAAATAATTACACCTAGGTCCTGTTTTTAGCGAATACCCCCTGACCTTTTTAAAAATAGAACCTGTAGTCCTGCCTTGCTCATTTCACGTGTTAGCTCCCGAGGCCTTGGAGGAGTGGATATACTCCTGCAAAAACTATAAGTGTTTTCTCGCCCTTGTGAGTTACAACATATTTCGACTTCAAGGAATTCGATCGTGTGGCGCGAGGAGCCCCCGAGCCCTGGCCCTAGCAAGGTCGATCAGGGGCGATGTTCGACTTTGTGTTACGACCCTCGTCACCCCGTTCGTGGGGAGGAGGGGTGATGCGATCCATGTTTCCCTCGAGTGGGATGCGAGTCATGGATGCTTCTGTGAGCTGTTAGCGGTTGATTCAAGTGGACGTCCGTGCCTCGTTCGATAGAGATCGGCTCGTGGTCGGCAGACACGTCACATAAGAGCACTTGTGGAGGTTTGCTAGGTAGGGCTCGACCCCATTCGATAGGGGTCGAGGGCTCATTGCTCTCCCTCGATGGGATCCCTCGACCAGCTGCCTCCATATGGCCTTGAATACAACATGAGGGGTGCTCTCGAACTCTGTGTTCGAGGATTGGCTCGATCGCGCGCCCCCCGGTTGTCCCTGACTCTGTTGATCTGTGGTGCCGGTCGAACCCTCGACGGGCCAGGGCTTGGAACCCCTGATTAGTAGGGCCTCGAGGAGAGGTGGCTTACCTTAGAAGTATTCCTGCGAGCCTCGAGCATTTATTTAGGGAGTCGTGGCCGATGAGGCGTAGGGCATGCGGAGCGGGGGCGCCTTTTTAGGCGGAGCGGCAGAGGCGGGGGCAGTTACGAAGGGACGTGGCATCTACGGCGCCTGGGATTTCACACGTGGTGGTTATCCCATCCGATCGGGTTCGGCAGTCAGTGACAGCGGCACCAACCGCATTGAAAGCGGATTCCACGCGGCTACGGCGCCGTCTACGAGGGGTTCCTGGGGATCGAGGCCCACTGGGACCTGTGGATCCACCTCTTTCGGGGTGAGCTCCACACGGCCGCCGGTGAATCTCGAGAGGTCCACCGGGAGGTGCACGCCGGGGGCCTTACTCTCCAAGTCCGGGGCTGCGCAGCGGGCTGTACATCCCGGCCACCATGACGTCCAACAACGCTGATTGGGACAAGGGGTGGTTCTATCTATGCAACGTCGACAACAAGCTCCCGGCGTACACCGCCAAGGTGCTGCGAGAGCGGTCGAAAGCTTGGAGCTACGGGGTTTCCCCCGCCGACCGCCAGGATCGCTTGAAGGTCTTCACCGAAGCCTTCGCCGCAATGTTGCGGGCGGGGCTGACCGCGGCGGGCGTAATCGCCAACTTCAATCAGCGGTATGTCCTGCCGCTGATGGAGAGGGCGCTTCGCCTCGACCAGCTGAAGACGGGAGAGCCCTGGGAGGGCTCGAAGATGAAGGAGAGGAGCCTCCTCGTCGAGTACTGCATCCACCGGGCGCGGTGAGCGGTGGATCTATCGAAGCTCGACTGCAAGAAGGCGGCCCTGTGGGCCGTCAAGATGCGCCCCGACGCGAGGCACCTAATATTTGTAAGTTTTGCCTTAATTTAGATTCGATTCGGTTTTACCCTCGAGGGTTTTCTATTGCTAATTTGCAATGCTTCCCCAGGGGTTATCTCAAAAGGGGTACCGCTCTGCCCCTCCTTTCCCGAAAGTCCACGAGGCAAATCGTCTCTCTGATGAGAGGCAGAAGACGCGGAAGGACGCGGCGAAGAGAAAGAAGGAGCAGGAGCGGCAGCGCAAAGCGGCGCATGAGAGAGAGAACCACCGGCGGGAGAGGGAGGGCCTCTCCCCCCTCACGACTCCGGAGAGCAGCCAGGAGGGGTCCTCCTCTGACGGCCTCGAGGAGGTCCCGCCACCTGCACCGGCGGTGGCGCAAGTGAAACGAACCGGATTCCCAACGACGAGAATCCGACTCCCTGTACCCTCGAGATAGTCCCAGGAATAGCAGCTATCTCGTACAGAACTCATCTCAGTCGAATATCACATCCATACAACGATAAAAGATTCATTACATGACATAAATAAAACATAACGTCTGGTACAAGCCCTCTGGGCTAAATCGACAATAAGAAACATCTGCGCAGCGGTAGCTAGGTCATCAGGGTCCACTCCTCCACAGGAATCCTTGAGCGTAGCGCGCACCCTTCAGTCGTACCACCCGTCCTGGTTGAACTCGTGGTCGGGGTCTTCACCTGAGAACCCAAAGTCTGTCCCCGAGGAAATGGGACAGGTCCACGTCACCAACCATAATATGAAGCAAGCTTTAAAGTGGCCTATTCTAGGGTATAGAAATAATCAAGATTTGAGCCAGGGTTTTCTTATGCGAGCAGCAGCAATAACCCAAATTCATCTCACCTCCAACTCCTTCCCTCACATGCACATTCACTCCCCAAATCCAACCGTCAGCCTCACATTTCCCATCGGGCTCGTCCTGCCACAGCAGGTTCCCGCATACATTATTCACCAACGCCTTTCACTCACTAGTCGACTCGGTGAACTCCCTCCCCACCTTGTCTCATCAGCAACGCTGGACCAACCTCTCATAACCCGAATCAAAGGATGAGGTAAGAAAGCAGATTCCCATGCTAGTCGGAACTTATCAGAAATGGGTCATCCCTAACCGTGGACACGGCTATACGTATAGTTTACACTCTGCAGAGGTGGCACTCCAGGAATCCATCCGGGCTGCAAGGCTAGTCCGCAACCAACCTGAGACACAGCCCACAGCAGAGACCCTAAACAGTAACGACGCCAATCCTGTCTCCCTGGGCTCGGGAAACATCTGATCTAACATCTGCCCCAGGGATGTGAAACCTTCCCACCGGGGCCAGTCGGGGGCCGTGGTAAATCAGGGAGATTACGCCGCAACGAATCCCCCCTTACACATATCAAGCTCGATCCTCCTACAGTCTCGGCGCCGCACTAGAGTAGGCTTGCTGGAACCCTCCCCATACTGGGTAGATGGTGAGCACGGTATTCCCACGTCCAAAGTTGGAACTCGACTCGGTCCTTATTTGTCGGTAAAGCGAATATCAGCGTCTTAAGCGATCCGCCGCAACGGTCCGCAATCGGCACCCATAACAGGTATAGCCGCCCAAACTCCTCAAATAACCCAGTATCCAAATAACCATGTACCCGCAACAGGTACCCCATAGGGACCACCCGAGTGCAGTCCCCCAGCACCTCGATCAAACGATCGAGTTGTTATTACTCGCTTACACCGCCTAGCTGCACTACGGTTGACGTAAAATCCGCACCTCACGCCAAACACACAGCAAGCCGAATTAGCTGGCTTCACACGCAGCACGAGCGTTTGAATCCGAAAGCGTGCCAGTCAATTTTCCTGAAACTGACAAAGGGAGAAAAAATGTTTAGATAACACCTGGAACGTGCCAGGTGAGACCAGACAGTTCCATATTTGCGGCTACGGAGCCAGTTTCGAACGACACATAGCTACAGAGAAGCTATCTGTCGGTAGTTAAAGCTTCATTCGGCAATCGTCAAGGCACGCAGGGAGCGCACTGCCGAATGCGTGACGTAAGCATGACGAAAGATCGGCTTTCAGCCGAATGAACATTGTAACGCATACTCATAGCCGATTAACGAGAAACAAAGCATAATAGATAAAAAGGGCGAAAGCATGACCATAAATCCGCAGTAAACAAGAATGCATAGGCCGAAAGCAGCACCCGTCAAGCATGGCAACAAACAAGTTAATCCACCGCATGATACAACTCGTTTGAGGCCACACCACCAATCAGATTAGATCAATCCACCGCATGATACAATCTAATCGTGAAAGGCTAAAAGCATTCATTGTTCACTGCAAACCTACGAACACGTTCACTCGTGAGAGCACTGCCGAATGCGGTTGCTTAGCCGAATCGGGGTCCGCGGCGAAGGAACAAACTTAATCGATAAAGATAAATCTATCAGATCGAATCGAATTCTAATCCACTGGATGATTAGCTCTAAGACAACCCAAAAACCTGCATCTACCGCATGATACCCGGTTCTGTCAAGATCTACACGATACCAACAAGTTCGAACCCGCGACACGTGGCAACCTAGATCGGTTTCGGACTCGGCTATGAGGGGATAAGTCATCGCATCGTGAAGTAGAGCCGATTCTAACCGACCTAGATTGGGCAAAGGAGTGTTGCATGAATTAAGCACAGAGTAAAAACGAAGCAACACGGGGTAACTTAATGAATCTGTTAGATCTTGCCGAAATCTAACAGAGCCGATAACTTGGTCCATACTAGATCTTAGCCCACCGCATGGCTCATGACCTAACAGAGGAACCTTCTTGAGACCACAACTTAAATCCACCGGATGATACTAAGCATGGTAACAAGACTACTTGCATCAAAGCTTAAATCCACCGCATGATACTAAGCATGATACAAGGTTGCCGGTACTTACGGAGGTCGACGGATCGATGACTCCTCTCGAAGAACTCGACGACTCGACTAAAGGACTCGATGTTGGCACGGGGCCGGTTTGTTGTATGATTGATTGGATTCTATCCTCCTTACAGCTGCCATGGGTTTATATTTATACCCAGGTCTTGATACAACTCCTAGTCGGACACGACTACAATACTTGTTTCTAAAAATAAATGACGAATCTTCGTGCCCATATTGCGTTCCTTGTTCGAACCGGCCTTTCCTTATGTTTTTCCACATCATCACGCCTTCCCGAATGCTACCGCTTTTGCCTGCGGAACTATGCCTCTGCCGAATGACGACGCGTTCCCGACCGCAGAGCGTTATTGCCGAATACTTCAGAGAAAGCTCCTTAGCCGAATGGTATCCTTCCACCAAATCCGGCCCACACGTCAGCCTCTTCCTGGTGCTAAATTTTGGTGTTAACACATGCCCCTTCAATTTCGGGATAAAAGATGCTTTTATCTCGGAATTGACCAGGAATCCCCAACATCTCCAGGCTGAATCCGCTTTGATATCCGTTTTCCGCTTCCAAATCCTCAGAGTGCGTTTTCAAACTCAAAACCCTAGTTCGTCGAATCTCTCAAGCTCCAATCTTCAAATGGCGAACCAGGATCAAATTCTTCAAGTAAGTTTTGTTTCCCTCAATCACATTCGGCATTACTCTTTTCGAGCTGCATTTTGAATCTCCGATTTGCTCTTCCTCTGTTCTTGGTAGGCTCTGACTACTGAAATCTTGACCCCTACTGAGCAGCAATCCGCATCTTTCTTCCTCGGCCCCTCAGGGAATCCAGATCCCTCCGAAATTATTGCGGCCGAGTCTCAGAGGATCCCCTTCAAAACTTCACTGACGAGACCTCACGAATGGCAAGATTCATTCAAGAACTGGCCTCTGCCCTCAATCGCCGGCTGGAGAAACTGGTACAAAAGGATTCTTGAAGATAAAAGCCCTCAGACGCAGAATTGGGACAGTCTTCGTATTTCTCATTGCTTGGAGCTATCTCTAGCCGAAACACCCAACAATGAAAATCTCCTGATTGCAGCTTGTCACTTCTGGTCCAATGGCATGAATGCTTTTCTCTTTGGTCACGGACCAATGACTCCAACCCTGGCCGATGTCTACATGATAACCGGCCTGAACATCACAGGGATAACACACCCATACAGGTACAAAGGTTCTTCCAAACAGACAGGGGTGAAGACTGGAGTCGGCTATAAGAGATACATCCAGACTTACATGCATGATGGTCCTCTGACTGACGTTGAATACAGGGCCTTTCTGAATATGTGGCTGTGCAGATTTGTTTTCTGTGGTAAAGCCAATGAGCCAACTCTGAATCACATAGTAATGGCCGAAGACCTGGCTGCAGGCACACTTATCCCTCTCGGGAAATATCTCCTGGGAAGTGTCTATCACATGCTCCATCAGACCATTTATCAGATGCACACCAACAAGAAAATTTCCTGCGTTAATGGTCCCTGGTGGTTCGTCCAGATGTGGCTGCAATTGTACATGCACCAAATTGTCTCCATTGACCTCAACAGCCGACATTTCCCCTCGGTCAATTACCAGGAAGCAGAAGCCCAGAGCACCAAAGGCTGTCAAACCTATGGGGAAGCAGCCTCCACTATTGCTATCAACAAGAGCATTGGAGAACTGTTTGAACTTTTCTTCAAAGGCTTTGCCAATCCCCTCTGGTTCCCATACATGGACAATGACAATCTCACTTTCCCTTGTGAATTCAGCTTTGAGACTGGATGCATAGATGCAGAGTCCACAGCAATTTTTAACGTTTTCATTCGGCCTTGCATCTTACCAACCGAATTTTGCGGAGGAAGGCTGGTTCAAAGTTCATATGAATATTATCAGCCGAACATAGTTGCCAGGCAACTAGGGTGTGGCCAAGTGCCCCCAAGATTATTTCTCCATGAATTCCTCAAGCCGAGGCAGATCATCAAAGACTCCACAGAAACAAAAAGGGTCTTTGATTACAAGTGCTGTGCAGCCATCTATCAACTCGATCCTTTTGTGCCAACAGCACTCATTCATCCTTCCTTCACCCTTTGGTGGCAAGAATTCCATGATCATACCTTCAATACACCAGTTCACCCTCTTTGCCTTGAGTTAATGCCTGGTTATCAGCCGAATTCAGAGGTAAACATGCTTATAATCCATCTGTTTTTCCAATAACACCCTCTTTCATCGACTTTTGATTCTGTTATTCTGCAGGACACAGTCCCTGCCCCTCTGGCTAGAGCAATTGTATATAACATCGCTGGCCCAATATCTATTCTGGGGCATCTCTCTCCTTCTTTGGCTCAAATAATGTCCAGGCCTGCCAGTCTGGATCCAACTCTCGCTGCACCACCTTCTACCAAGAGAAAGATTTCTTCTCTAACTGCCCCTTCAGCTATAAAGAAGAAAAGAACAAGCAGCAAAAGAACTGCACAGGTCAAATTTCTCCTTCCTCGAGTAAAAATGCTAATTTCATTCTGCTCATTTCTGTTCCTTTATGATTTCAGGCCAAATCACAGCAATTGGCCATTAGCACAGAACCTGCCGATGCTTCAGTGATTAGTAAAATTTCTCACCATCTTGTCCTTTAAAACTCTTTTTCATCGGCACTAACTTTCTTTCAGTCACAGAGCAAGCTTCAATGGATCCAATTTCGGAGAGCTCCTCTTTTCATCAAGAACCAGCTTCAGCTCTACCTGATGTACCTCAGCCAGAAGCCTCATCTCCACCAAAGAACCTTCCAAGCTCTCCTCAGCATGACATACAAGAACCTTTGCCTGAGCTTGAGCTGCCCTCTCTCTCCATCCAAGAGGTCAGGAATGAGGTAGAGATGATTACCCAGTTCTCCCAGCTTTTATCCAATAGACCATCATTAATTCGGCAACAATTCTTTTCCAGGATAAAACAATTTCATCACCCAGCTACTCATTTGCCTTGGACGATCTTGTTGCCGAACAAGGAGAAGAAACTTCCTCTGGTCAAGCCTTATCAGAGGAGAACCAAGCAAAACTGAAGGAAATCCTCTCCTTTCTGCATAAGGACACTCGAGATCAAGTCAACAATGCTGATCTCTTAAGAGACTTGCTTGAATCATTTGATCAAGATCTTCCTGCCGATATCAAGATTTCTTTAGATCCAGTTTCTAGATTGGACGATCATTTTATTGCAGTGAAGCAAGCTCTGAAGAATCAATCTGCTCAACCAGCCTTGGAGCAAAGAAGAACATTGGCCAAGCAATCTGTAAAAGATTTGCACTCTAGAACTCAGAGCAATAAGGAACTGTTAGCTGGCCTACAGGCTGCACTTAAATCAAAAGAGACCAGAAAAGCCGAATTAGAGGCTGAATTGAAAAACTTATCGGCTGAAATTGAAGCTGATAAAAAGAAGATAGCCGAAATTCCTGGTCTGACAGAAAAGTTGCGCAAGGAGGCTTCAGCAGCTCTGAATGAAGAGAAGCAACTCAAAGCCAAACTTTCTGCCCTGG
The DNA here is from genome assembly GCA_033239725.1 of Echinochloa phyllopogon. NCBI lineage: Eukaryota > Viridiplantae > Streptophyta > Magnoliopsida > Poales > Poaceae > Echinochloa > Echinochloa phyllopogon. The sequence continues at coordinate 23,881,860 of BTCW01000014.1, forward strand.
CCGAAACTCAAGAAGCTGACAAGCAGCTATTAGAGAATATCAGCAACATGATCTTGAATGCCAAAAATGTAATTTCAAAGTACTTGGGTGTGTAAATTGTGTCAAATAGTTTGATAGCCGAATGTTTTATCAACCCTGTAATCTTGTCATCTCTTAACTCTGCTTTTTCTCCATTGTGGATAACTCATTCGGCAAAGCTGGTTATAATAGCGTCAGACCCGAAAACGCTTCAACTACGACATAGCCGAATCTCATCCAGTCAAAGCCGAATACGACTCGATAAGAATCCCAAACGACATGGGAACCGATCGGCTGGAAAATCCTTTCCACCTTCCGAACTCTTCGGAATACGCGCCACGATCTTTGGCCACGATTTCCTCTGCGGGTTCTATAAATAAACATACCGAGTGCCGCTATCTCCTCACCAAGTCTTTTGCCTTCCTCGAACTCTTCTTTTTCCCAAGCACAGTAAACTCAAGAAAAACCCAAATGACGAATGGAAGGCGACCGGCTGCCGACGAGCCCGAAGGAAGTCGCGCCGGCGCTCGCCGCAGGTGATTGGCTGCTTGCTTCTCTCTGTTCTTCTCGAGATTTGCCCTCTCCTTGACGAATCTCTTTGTTTTTTCAGGGTAATCCAATGGATTGTCGCCGCTGGTGCGCCAGTTGCGGCTCCAGCCGCTGCTCCTGCGGCGTCCAGCTCTTCGAGTTCGTCCAATCGGACTCTCTCATCGGACGACTCCCGCTACTCAGACGGCGATGCTCGCCGATTCAAGGCGGAGCGCGACGACTCTCGTCGCGAACTGGAGGTCATTTCCAAGCAAGCCGGGATTGCGGACCTCGAATGGCAGGCCGAGCGCAAGCAACTGCTCGAAGTCATCGATGGTAATTTCCATAACCTGTTCAATCCTAATCCCATCTCTAGTCATTACTGATCTACCTCCATTTTGTAATCTTGCAGAACGCGATGACGAGCTCAATCGGCTGAAGGCGCTGGTGGATGAGCTGGCGAACAAAGTGAACGCCCAAGGAGACACACCCGAGGCTCGCCTTGGCGCGGTGACAGGCCGCGTCGATGAAGTGGCTCTCCATGGCGTTCGCCTAGGCGTCGCTGCGGGTCTCGTTGCCATGTCGACACACACCGGCACTGACTATTCCAGGATGCCGGTTGGTTTCGCCAACAGCGACCCAGAAGACATCGATGACATTGACGCCTCCATTGATCGTCTCGACGGCCATGGTGCTGCCATTGCCGATTCCATTCACCCCCAGTCTGTTTTGAACAGGCTCTTCTAGTAGTTTGTATTAGAGATTCGGCAATAAAACTTATCTTTTGTGATCTTGTATGAACTCCTGATGCAATATATTTTGTGCTAAGGGCAATACATTCAGTACTGGCCATTTTCCTTTTCTGTCAACATTTGTTCTGAAGACGGCTCCTTCCCGAATGCCGGCTGTCTCAATTGTTCTGACATTGAATACTTCAATCAACGATCAATCTCAACACTAGGATAATATTTCTTCAAGTATCTCCCATTGATGGCAGCAGTAAACTCCTCTCCTAGCAAAGTTTTCAGGATATATGCATTTCCAGGCACGCATCTGATCACTCTGAAAGGGCCTTCCCAGTTTGGAGACCACTTACCGAATGCACTGTATTTAGTCCCAATCGGCAATATTGCTTTCCAAACCAAATCTCCTTCTGCAAATTGCTTGACTTTCACCTTCTTGTTGTAATATTTAGCAACTCGCATTTTATTTTTTTCAACATTTTCCAAGGCCCTGAGACGAATCATATGCAAATCTTCTAATTCGTCCATCATTAAATCATTATAATCTTTAGAACTTAAATCCTTTTGCAACTTTATTCTCCTTGAGTCTAATTGTATTTCCCATGGCAAGATAGCATGATGCCCATACACCAACTCATAAGGAGACGTCTGTGTAGCCCCATGTGGAGCCATTCGGTAAGCCCATAAAGCCTCATTGAGTACCGAATGCCACTTTCTCGGCTTCTGATCAATCTTCTTCTGTATGATTTTGATCATAATTTTGTTAGAAGCCTCTGCCTGACCATTAGCTTGGGCATAATAAGGAGAAGAATTCAACAATTTGATGCCCATACTTTCAGCAAAATCTCTGAACTCTGAAGATGTAAATTGAGTCCCTTGATCTGTGATGATTGTTTGAGGAATTCCAAATCTGTAAATGATATGTCCTTTAACAAATTCAACCATATTCTCCGATGTCACCTTCTTTAATGGAATTGCCTCAACCCATTTGGTAAAATAATCGGTTGCCAAAAGCACAAACTTATGCCCCTTGCTAGATGGAGGATTTATTTGGCCAATCAAATCTATTCCCCATCCTCTGAATGGCCACGGCTTGATAATAGGATTCAGAACTGATGCTGGAACTCTCTGAACGTTTCCAAATCTCTGGCAATCTTGGCATCCCTTATAATATTCAAAGCAGTCTTCTAGCATTGTAGGCCAATAGTACCCAGATCTCCTAATAACCCATTTCATTCGGTAGGCCGATTGATGTGCTCCACACAACCCATCATGTACTTCACTCATCAGCCTTTTTGCTTCTTCATGATTTAAGCAATGTAACAGCACCCCATCCAAGGATTTATAATATAAATTATCATCAAGAAGAACAAACTTTAAAGCTTTATACCTGAGCTTTCTAGAAACCTTTCGGGATGGATTCTCCAGATAATCGGCAATCTCTTTTCTCCAATCATCTTCTGCCAGATTACTCCCGAAAGCATGTACATCATTAGCAAAAACTTCTCGAAGCTCTTTATAACCCGAAGCACCTTGAGCTAATCTGTTTGCCTCCTTATTGTCTTTCCTAAGAATATGCTGCAGAATTACTGACTGAAATTCCTTTAAGATCTGCTTGCATTCCTCATAGTAATTCCTCAAGACATCATTTCTGCACTCATACTCGCCATTTAGTTGCCTCATAACTAATTCTGAATCTCCAAAAATTTCAACTGCAATGGCCTTTGCTTCTCTCAAGTATTGAAGTCCTCTGAGCAACGCTTCATACTCAGCTTGATTATTAGTGACAGTAGGTTGAATAGGAATAGCAAATTCAAATACCTCTCCTCTTGGTGAAATTAACAAAATACCTACTCCACCACCTTTGTCACATGAAGAGCCATCGAAGAATAATACCCAAGGAGCAATTTCAAGCGAATCAACTGATAAATCGCGATGCTCAGTAATGAAATCAGCAATAATCTGTCCTTTAACAGCCTTTGCCGATTCAAACCTTAACTCAAATTCAGACAAAGCTAAAATCCATTTGCCAATCCTTCCGTTCAAAATTGGCATAGACAACATGTGTTTTATCACATCAAACTTTGAATACACAATGCATTCGGCATGTAGTAAGTAGTGCCGAAATTTTGTACAGGAGTAGTAAACACATAAACAAAGCTTCTCAGTAGCCGAATACCTCGTTTCGGGATCAAGCAACTTTCGGCTAAGGTATGCAACTACCCTTTCCTTTCCCTCGAATTCTTGTATGAGGGCCGATCCAATAGTTTGGGCATCGGCCGCCACGTACAACTTAAAAGGCTTGTTTAGCTGTGGAGGTACCAATACTGGTGGTTCTTTCATGTATTCCTTGATCTCATCGAAAGCCTTCTGTTGTTCGTCGCCCCATACAAACTTCTGATCCTTCTTGACCTTTAACAGTGAAGAGAAAGGCAACATCTTTTGTGATAAGTTTGATATGAATCTTCTTACGAAATTGATCTTACCAAGCAGTGACTGCAATTCCTTAAGATTAGTTGGAGGAACAACTTCATCAATGGCTTTCATACTTTTCCTGCCAACTCCTATTCCTCCTTCATGCACCAGAAATCCCAGAAATTCTCCTGCCGAAACTCCAAAAGCACATTTATTTGGGTTCATTTTGAGCCCATGTTTCCTAGTGCATTCTAGAGTTTTCCTTATGTCGGCCAAATGTGCTTCATGATCCAATGACTTAATCACGATATCATCGATATATATCTCCACAATCTTGCCGATCAACTCATGAAAAATATAATTCATAGCTCTCTGATAAGTTGCACGAGCATTCTTCAAACCAAACGTCATGACAACCCATTCAAACAACCCTATATGTCCTGGACATCTGAAAGCCGTTTTCGCTATATCTTCCAATGCCATAAAAATTTGATTGTACCCTGCATTACCATCCATGAAACTAATCACTTTATATCCAGCAGCAGCATCAACCAACGAATCAGCAATAGGCATCGGATATCCATCCATGGGTGTAGCTCTGTTCAGATCTCTAAAGTCTATGCAAACTCTCATCTTCCCATTTTTCTTGTACACAGGAACAATATTAGAGATCCATTCTGCATATCTGCACGGCCGAATAAAGTTTGCTGCTATTAATCTTTCCACTTCTTTCTTCACATCGGCCAACACTTCATCTTTGTAGATTTTCCGGGGTGGTTGCTTGTAAGGTTTATAACCAGGCTTGATCGGCAATTGATGCTCAACAATGGAACGATCTAAGCCAGGCATCTCCGAATAATCCCAAGCAAAGCAATCTTTGTATTCTTTTAACAACTCAATCAACTTCTCCCTGAAAACCGAATTCAAGCTAGCACTGATGAATATCGGCCTTGGTTTACCACCATCTCCAATGTCTACTTCTTCTAATTTATCAGCCGACACAAATCCATATCCTAGCTTCCCGTCAGTTCCATCGATTGGATTATCCATTAAAAATTGCTAAAAGAGCCGACTGCTTTGATCGGCTGTTGATCACTGCTGACTGGCTCAACAGGACCTTCTCCCCAGTCCTTACCTGAGAAGCAATCTATGCCTTGATATTCCCAGAAGGCCGGTTCCACATTAGCCACGCTAATCGAATCATCTGCTGGGACAATTTCCACTTCATCATCTATCCACTGAATAAGCTGTTGATGCATAGTAGATGGAATACAGCAATTCGCATGAATCCAATCCCTTCCAAGTAGCAAGCTGTATGCCCCTTTGCCTTCAATAACAAAGAAGGTTGTAAGCAGAATCTTGGACCCAATCATCAGATCTACATGTACACATCCTTTGGTGTCCGAAGGATTCCCAGCAAAATCATTCAACACTATGGTTGTTGGCGTTAAATCTCCAGGGCTCATGCCAAGTTTCCTGAATGTATTGTATGGCATCACATTAACAGCAGCTCCACCATCAACAAACATCTTCGTTAGTGGCTTCCCGTTGACATATCCTTTTAAGTACAGTGGCTTCATGTGCCGATTCTGGACTGGCTTTTCGAAAATAGCTTGTTTATTCAATACCAATTGTGCCATTAACCCATATCGTTCGGCTTCATCCACTTCTGACAATATCTCTTCCTGTACAATTTGATTAGCTGGAGCCACGAATTCATTCGGCAAGAAACATACCATGCATGTAGGAGCCGAATGACCCGATTCGTCAGGCCTGTCTTTTGGACGCCATATCGATTTCATCCTGGTTCCTGCTCGCTTCAATTCTTGATTCCTCAGGCGTTGGACTCTTCTCTTCTGGCTCCTCCTTAAACCAGGTGGACACCACTGTCCTTTCTGCCAAACATACTCACGATCTTCTACCTCATGATCAATCCATCTATAATCAGCACGTCTTTTCATTGGTTGATCATCATTCTTATATATTTCTAGACGCCGATCATCACTAGGATGTACCCTTCCAATTCTTTCATGGACAGATCGGCGAATGGCAACATTTTGCCTATGTTCGACATATCCATTATTGCATTCAGGACAGTTATTCCACGTAGGCAGCTTTAAACCCTCATTCCAACAGTGTCTGAAGAAAATACAATCCCAATGTGCACGTTCTTGTTCTCGGACATATTCTTCTTGTTCTTCCTCAAACCTTTCTTCTTCGCGCCTTCTTTTCTCCTCCTCGTATTCACGTCTCTGGTAATGCTCTTTTTCTTGCTGACGCTGCCACTTATTGAGGAGAATACGCGATGTGACTCTGGGTTTAGAAGAATTCCCAATTTCAAATTGGCTATTCGGGAAGCGAGGTCTCTCCTCGCGAATCTGTTCGATCGTGATTTGCCGATTAGGATCTACTGAGCCACTCTGCTTCGCCTTCTTTGACGTCAGGACTCTCATTTTTTTCTTTTCTCCAGATTCGGCAGTACTCACCATATTGATTGAGAACCCAACCATGTTCTGAGGAAACGGGTTACTGTCCAACTTCATCTTATTGTCGAATTTCAAATGCCCTTCTTGGATAGCTTTCTGAATCTTCACTCTAAAAACCCTGCATTCATTGATGGAATGAGAACTTCTATCATGGAATCCACAGTACCTCTTATCTTTCACTCCATCAGGCCGAAGCATAGAATGCCCCTCTGGTAGCTTGATTCGGCCTTCATTTACAAGATAATCAAATAATTTATCTGCCTTAGTTACATCAAAATCATAGGTGCCCTTATTCTGTTTAATCCATCTCTGATTCACCATGACTGGTTCTTTACTCCACACTATCTCTGCTGCAGCTATCTCCCCACTGTCTTCATACTCATCCCCTTGATCTGCTCTTTCAAGGAATTGGTTATATATGTCAGCTACATCATTATTTTTAGTAAATCTGGCATCTTTCTTGAAACCGTATGCCTGGTTACTCATTAAGGCCAATCTGTGTGACAACTGGCCCAGATCGTCAAACTCCATCCCGAATAGCTTCTCCCGAATGGCAGGCAGCATGCCAGCTACAGCCATACCAGCCAGCTGGTCATCAGGTATGTTCAGAGAAAAGCACATGCTCTTTGTTTCCCTGAATCTCCTGAGGAACTCCGTAGGTGTTTCATTATTCCTCTGCCTTAAGCTGGTCAAATCAACCAACTTTTTCTCGGTACTGCCAATGTAGTAATGAGCATGGAATTTCTGCTCCAGGTCTTTCCAAGTACAAATCGACTGAGCAGGCAAAGAAGCAAACCATGTAAAAGCTGGACCTGTTAATGACAAAGGAAAGTATCTGATTCTAAAGGCCTCATCTGCCGAAGCTTCTCCAAGCTGCATCAAATATCGAGCTATATGTTCCACAGTACTTGTATCATCTTGTCCCGAGAATTTGGTGAATTCTGTAGGAACCTTGACTCTATTCGGCAATGATACCCTTTGGTACCATTCTGGGAAAGGAGATGAGTACATGTACCCCTGATTTTTAGGCTTCAGACCGAATTGATTTTGCAATACATCGGTCATTTTTTGCACCATGAGGTCAATACTGGTATCTTGATTCCCTGGTCTCCCAGCAAGCATGCCTGCAGTACCAACATACCCAGGATTCGGGAGAGCGTCGATAGCATTGTAATCCATAAACTCTGAATATCCGTTTCCATACATGTCCCTTTGCAGCCTGTTGTTCAGAGGGGATATCTTATAAGCAGAAGCAGGTGGATTCCCTGTGGTGCCGAATGCCATATCACCGTATGTGCGAGTTTTCGGCAGTGCAGGCTGAGGATCTTGCCGAATCGGTTGACCATTTGTATCTTTAGTACCAGAACCTCCAGTTTCATCAGCATTTCCTTTACCATGTGGCCTCTGAGCTTGTGCTTGAACATTGAAGTATGTCGGGCCGCCCAATTGCCCATGTATCTGCTCAAAGGGTTTATCCACATGCTGACCAAAAATGCTTACCATTATATGCCGAAAGCTGTTCAAGAACGCAGCATTGTGATTGGTCATTGCTTCCCCTAAAGCTTTGTATAACAAGCCCGAGAATCTCTCCCTCTCTTCTTCTTCAGTAAAATCAGACTGCCCAGGAAGGAGAACTCTTGGCAAATCGGACTTGAGAAACGGTGCACCACTCCTGTTCTTGGCGAAAGACAGTAAACATTTGTTAATGAATTGATCAGCAGCAGCCTTTACCATCTGTTGATGCTCTTCAGACAATTCTTCCAAAGTAACGTCCATGATGTCGCTCAACTCAGGCATCTTGAAAACTTGTGTGTGTCCCACCGGGCGTGCCAAAAAGTGTGTTGACGTAAAATCCGCACCTCACGCCAAACACACAGCAAGCCGAATTAGCTGGCTTCACACGCAGCACGAGCGTTTGAATCCGAAAGCGTGCCAGTCAATTTTCCTGAAACTGACAAAGGGAGAAAAAATGTTTAGATAACACCTGGAACGTGCCGGGTGAGACCAGACAGTTCCATATTTGCGGCTACGGAGCCAGTTTCGAACGACACATAGCTACAGAGAAGCTATCTGTCGGTAGTTAAAGCTTCATTCGGCAATCGTCAAGGCACGCAGGGAGCGCACTGCCGAATGCGTGACGTAAGCATGACGAAAGATCGGCTTTCAGCCGAATGAACATTGTAACGCATACTCATAGCCGATTAACGAGAAACAAAGCATAATAGATAAAAAGGGCGAAAGCATGACCATAAATCCGCAGTAAACAAGAATGCATAGGCCGAAAGCAGCACCCGTCAAGCATGGCAACAAACAAGTTAATCCACCGCATGATACAACTCGTTTGAGGCCACACCACCAATCAGATTAGATCAATCCACCGCATGATACAATCTAATCGTGAAAGGCTAAAAGCATTCATTGTTCACTGCAAACCTACGAACACGTTCACTCGTGAGAGCACTGCCGAATGCGGCTGCTTAGCCGAATCGGGGTCCGCGGCGAAGGAACAAACTTAATCGATAAAGATAAATCTATCAGATCGAATCGAATTCTAATCCACCGGATGATTAGCTCTAAGACAACCCAAAAACCTGCATCTACCGCATGATACCCGGTTCTGTCAAGATCTACACGATACCAACAAGTTCGAACCCGCGACACGTGGCAACCTAGATCGGTTTCGGACTCGGCTATGAGGGGATAAGTCATCGCATCGTGAAGTAGAGCCGATTCTAACCGACCTAGATTGGGCAAAGGAGTGTTGCATGAATTAAGCACAGAGTAAAAACGAAGCAACACGGGGTAACTTAATGAATCTGTTAGATCTTGCCGAAATCTAACAGAGCCGATAACTTGGTCCATACTAGATCTTAGCCCACCGCATGGCTCATGACCTAACAGAGGAACCTTCTTGAGACCACAACTTAAATCCACCGGATGATACTAAGCATGGTAACAAGACTACTTGCATCAAAGCTTAAATCCACCGCATGATACTAAGCATGATACAAGGTTGCCGGTACTTACGGAGGTCGACGGATCGATGACTCCTCTCGAAGAACTCGACGACTTGACTAAAGGACTCGATGTTGGCACGGGGCCGGTTTGTTGTATGATTGATTGGATTCTATCCTCCTTACAGCTGCCATGGGTTTATATTTATACCCAGGTCTTGATACAACTCCTAGTCGGACACGACTACAATACTTGTTTCTAAAAATAAATGACGAATCTTCGTGCCCATATTGCGTTCCTTGTTCGAACCGGCCTTTTCCTTATGTTTTTCCACGTCATCACGCCTTCCCGAATGCTACCGCTTTTGCCTGCGGAACTATGCCTCTGCCGAATGACGACGCGTTCCCGACCGCAGAGCGTTATTGCCGAATACTTCAGAGAAAGCTCCTTAGCCGAATGGTATCCTTCCACCAAATCCGGCCCACACGTCAGCCTCTTCCTGGTGCTAAATTTTGGTGTTAACAACTACTCCTCCCAGACCACCCACAACTCACACCAAGAGGATCAAATCACAACCAACCCAACACATGCATAGCATAGCATATTTCATAAAGTGAGTAGTAGGTAGCAAGGTAACAGGATATTAACAAAGGCAGTGCAGGTTTATCATGCGAGTAAAGTAAAGCGCTAGCATACTAGTTGCATGTCTAATAGGTATTTCAGAGTATGGCTGGGCGTGAACCTGGGAAAAAGTCTTCGTCTTCGTCAAAGTAGTTGTCGTAGTGGTCTGGCTCCTCCTGACTCTCCGGAACTCCAGGGGTTGCGGAAAATAAAATAAGACGCGACTACTAGCAAAGAAACACCAAAAAAGTGATGAAAGAAGTCCCAAAGAACACCAATCTCCACACTAACGCGTAGGTCATAATTTTAGAAAAATATAGAAACTGGTTTCATATTTTTCTGAGCTACGGTTGATTTATTATTAATTTTACAAGTTTAAATCATTTTCTGAAAATATTAAATAATTTCCGAAAAAGAAAAACAGACAAAAATTAGCCTGCTGACGTCAGCATGACGTCAGCAGTGGGGTCCGCCTAGGATGTCGTCAGCAGTGGGCCCTGCTGATGTCAGCGTTGACTGGTCAATGGTCAACGGTCAGCGGTCAGCTCTGGTCAGTGGGCCCCAGCGGTCAGTGACACACTGTGTATGACATGTGGGCCCTATACGTCAGCGCAGTTAAAAGAAAAAGATTAAACGATGGTCGGGCTGGACTTGGGCCGAAAGGTGGATGGGGCAGATAGTTTAGGGTGGTTAACTGGACTTAAGTGCAAGATTCGGCCCACAAGGGGGGCGCTGCTGGATCTGCTCTGGTGGACTTGGTCCACGGTGAGCCGAGTCACGGGTTCACGGTGCACCGGGCGCACGGATCAGGTGTGGCCGCCACCGGGCGCACCGGGCGGTGTGGCCGACTTGGTGTGGTCCAGCGTGTGGCTTGGCCACGACGCGACGCGACGCGCGCGCGGCGCGCACTGGAGCACGCCGGCGGCGACGGTCGATGGCGATACTCGCCGGAGACGGTTCGGCTGGGTCCAAGAATGGTCGGGAAGGCTCGGCTAGGGTTTCGCGAGATCAAACGGGGTGAAAGAGGGCTCGGCTTGGCTGGGTTTTGGGCTCCCCGACGTGAGCGGCGGCGGCGCGGCCATGGCACCACGGCGGCCGGCGACGCGCGGGCAGAGACAGCCCGGAAACGGCTCGGCTGTGGTGGCCCTCGCACGCACGACACCAGCGCGTGCTGGTGCGCGACGCCGCGGGCGTCGCGGGGGTGCGAGTGCGCGGGCACACGGTTGCCCGTAGCCTCGACACGGCCTCGGCGTGCGCGCGCGGTGAGCGGAGCTCGGCCACGGCGGCCTCGGCTGCTGCTCAATCGACGGCGGGTTGCAAGGAGAGAGCAGCGCGACGGGTTCCTGCACGAGGGCGACGGCCACGGCACAAAGACCGGGTCCCAGACGTGGCTAGCAACGGTGCGGCGGCGCTTGGCCGGAGACAGGGGAGAAGAGGGGAGAGGCACGGCGGCGGCTCACCCAGGGGCACGTAGTCGATCGCTGCAGCTTGGGGAAGTGCTCGCGGTGCTCCTCCGGTGCTCGTGCTCCTCTCTCCGTCCCGGGTCCGGCTCCTCTTCGGCGACTCCGCGGGCGGCGGCGCTCCGGTCTTCGGCGGCGGCGTCGTGGAGGTGCTCCGGCTTCTCTTCTCTTCCTCCTCTCCTCCACTGGTCCTCCCTGGTCCTCCTCCTCCCTCTCCTCTCACGAATTGGGGTCTGGAAACCCCAATGGGGCGATGGCGGCTTGAACAGGGAAGGCGGCCGGCGTCTCTGATTTATAGGGCGACGGCCGCTAGGGTTTGGGCACGGATGGCGAGATGAGGCGGCCAGGAGCCCGCGGACACGCGGCGCGCATCGGACGGGCCGCAAGGAGGGGCGATGGGGCCGGCTGGGTTCACGGGCGCGCGCGCGAGGGAGAGGGCAGGCGGCGCGGGGAAGAAGGTGAGGTGGGAGAGAAAGCTGACAGGCGGGACCCGCCTGTCAGTGGGAGAGAGAGAGAGACGCGGAGGCGACGCGGAGGAAAAGGCTGACAGAGCGGGTCCACATGTCAGCGAGAGAAGGGAAAGGAGAAGGGGCGCGCGGGTGGAGTTGGGCCACGCTGGGCCGAAAGGCCGGCTGGGCCGCTTGGTTCGTTGGCTCGGAAAGAGAGTTTGAGGGGGTTATATGGACTAGGGCTACGGGTTTTGGCCCAACAGGGTTAGGTTGGGTTTTACAATTAGTTTAGTTAGTATTTGTTTGAATTCAATTCTAGAATTTGAATTCAAACACAACCAAAAATCCAATAAAACCAATTTAACTCCAAATCACATCTATTTGGTCCTTAGCACTTCAAATTATTTTTAATTTGAATTTAAATTGCCTAAGAATTTAGGGAGCAATTAGAAAACACTCTTATATGTTTGTTGACTTGCACCAAATTCACCAAAAATTTTTAAATACACATTTTTGCACTCAACAAATCCTAAGGGAATTTTCGGGTTGTTACAGTCTCCCCCCCTCAAAAGAATCTCGTCCTCGAGATTTGTGGCTACCTATGGTTTAAACAAGTGGGGGTATTTCTCTTTTAGTACTGACTCCTTCTCCCATGTAGCCTCCCTTTCTGAATGGTTGCTCCACTGCACTTTGCAAAACGGGATAGCTGTGCTTGTGGTCTCTTTGACTACTCTGTCTAGTATCCTCTCTGGGTACTCCAGGTACTCAAAGGTGTCTTGTAGGTCTAGCGCTTCTGTTTTGATCTCATGTTCTGGTACTCTTAGACACTTCCTCAGCTGGGATACATGGAACACTGGGTGTACTCCAGCTAGGTCCTCTAGTAGGTCTAGCTTGTAGGCTAGCTTTCCTATTCTCTCCAGTATCTGATACGGTCCCACAAAACGGGGTGCTAGCTTCCCTTTCACTTGGAATCTCTTATGCCCTCTGAGGGGTGACACTTTTAGGTAGACGAAGTCCCCTACTTCGAACTCTAGATCGCGTCTCCTTTTATCTGCATAGCTCTTTTGTCGGCTCTGAGCTGCCTTCAGGTGCTCTCGGATCTTGGCCACATTTTCTTCTGCCTCTACAATCATGTCAGGTCCAAAGAATGTTCGTTCTCCCACCTCTGACCACATTAGAGGCGTTCTGCATTTTCTGCCATATAGTGCCTCAAAGGGGGACATCTGTATGCTGGCCTGGTAACTGTTGTTGTAGGAGAATTCTGCATACGATAGACTCTTCTCCCAGTCTGTGCTGTAAGCTAGAACACATGCCCTTAACAAATCTTCAAGAATCTGGTTCACTCTTTCGGTCTGCCCATCTGTCTGAGGGTGGTAGCTGTGCTATACTCCAAGGTTGTCCCGATGGCTTGATGTAGGCTTTTCCAGAACTGAGTTGTGAATTGTGGTCTTCTGTCTGACACAATACTTTTTGGTGCCCCATGCAGCTTGAGAATGTTGTCTATATATAGCTCTGCTAGTTTGCTTACTGGGTATGTGCTTTTGACTGGTATGAAGTGGGCTACCTTAGTCAGCCGGTCAACTATGACCCAAATGGAGTCATTCCCTTTCTGAGTGCGAGGTAGGCCGACCACGAAGTCCATGCTGATATCTTCCCACTTCCACATTGGAATTTCGAGTGGTTTCAGCAGTCCTGCTGGCCTTTGATGTTCTGCCTTGATTCTTCGACAAGAGTCGCACTTGGCTACATACTCTGCTATGTCCTCTCTCATTTTCTTCCACCAGAACTTATCCTTCAAATCTTGATACATCTTGGTGCATCCTGGGTGTATCGAGTACTTGGACTCGTGGGCCTCTGAGAGAATTGTTCTCCTAATTTCCTTGTCCTGCGGTACACAAATACGGTCTTTCAACCATACTGTTCCTGCTTCATCTACTCGGAAGTCAGGTGCCACTCCTCGCTGGATATCCTCTTTTACTTCTTGGATTTCTAGACACTTTCCTTGAGCTTCTTTGATTCGGTCTTCTAGGTTGTACTTCACCCTCATTTCCTGGGGTTTTCCTTCTTCTACTAGCTCGAGTTTCAGCATGTACAATTCCTTTGCTAGTTCTGGCTGACTTTCTTCTATCATCAAGTTGTTGCAATAACTCTTTCGGCTCAAGGCATCTGCCACTACGTTGGCTTTGCCAGGATGGTAGTGTATCTCCAAGTCGTAATCTTTGATCAGTTCTAACCACCTTCTCTGCCTCATGTTCAGTTCGGATTGGGTAAAGAAATACTTCAAACTCTTGTGATCTGTGTAGATATCGCACTTGTTGCCAATCAGATAGTGCCTCCAGATCTTCAATGCATGTACCACTGCTGCCAGTTCTAAATCATGTGTGGGGTAGTTTTCCTCATGTTTCCTCAGCTGCCTTGATGCATAAGCAACAACCTTGCCCTCTTGCATTAGAACACATCCCAAACCTTGTCTCGAAGCATCGCAATAGACTACGAAATCTTTGCGAATATCTGGCAGGGTCAATACTAGAGTTGTAGTGAGTTTGTGCTTGAGCTCTTGGAAACTTCTTTCACACTTGTCCGTCCACTCGAACGGGACATTGTTCTTGAGTAGTTCGGTCATTGGCTTGGCAATCTTGGCGAAATTCTCAATAAACCTTCTGTAGTAACCTGCCAAACCAGAAAGCTTCGAATTTCTGTGACACTCTTCGGCTACTTCCATTCTGCTACTGCCTCAATCTTTTCTGGGTCTACTGCTACGCCCTCAGCCGTCAGTACGTGACCCAAAAAGGCTACTTTCTCCAGCCAAAATTCACACTTGCTGAACTTCCCGTAGAGTTGATGCTACCTCAGCTTCTCTGGTACAATCCTTAGATGCTCCTCATGTTCTTCGGCTGTTTCTGAGTAGACTAGTATGTCGTCAATGAACACCACCACAAACTTGTCTAGTTCCTCCATCATCATGTTCATGAAGTAAACGGGTGCGTTGGTCAAACCGAAGGACACAACGGTGAACTCGTACTGCCCGTACCGAGTCACAAAGGCTGTCTTGGGAATGTCGCCTTCTCTAATCTTCATCTGGTGGTATCCCGATCTCAGATCAATCTTACTGAAGTACTTGGCTTTCTTCAACTGATCTAGCAAGTCATCAATCCGAGGTAATGGGTACTTGTTCTTGATCGTCACTGCGTTCAGGGATCGATAGTCTACGCACATGCGCATTGACCCATCTTTCTTCTTCACAAACAACACTGGTGATCCCCATGGGGATGCACTAGGTCGAATCACCCCGCTTTCTAGCATCTCTTTCAGCTGCTTCTTGAGTTCCTCCAGCTCTTCCACTGACATTCTGTACGGTCTCTTGGCAATGGGCCCTGTGCCTGGTTGCAGTTCGATTATGAACTCTACGTCTCGGTCAGGTGGTAGTCCTGGTAGTTCTTCGGGAAACACGTCAGGGTACTCACATACTACAGGCACTTCTTCGATCGTCTTTTTCTCGATAGAGTATACCAACTGTCTCAGAATACATGTTCTGGATCTCTTCCCTGTTCTTCTTCTCTGTGGCTCTACTGTTACTTTGACTCCGCTAGGGTGTGTCAACTCAACTGTTCTGGGTGAGCAACTGATTACTCCTTTGTGCTCTGTAAGCCAATCCATTCCCAGTATCACATCAATTCCGTCTGACTTCAGGACTGTCAGGTCTCCTACGAACTCCTGCCCACCTATCGTCAGACTAACTGCTGGGCACTCTATGGTGCACCTAAGCTCTCCTAAGGGAGAAGTAGTGACTATAGGTCTAGCCTTAGGTATTGTCGGGGGTGACTGCTCTTTCACAAACTTAGTCGAGATATAAGATCCAGTTGCTCCAGAGTTAAACAGTATCAATGTTGGAATGCCATTTACTAAAAACTCACCGAGCACAACGTCGGGAGCGTCCTCAGCTTCTTCCTCTGTCAGGTGGTTGAGGCGTTGTTGGCGGTCGTTACAGCCCAAATCCGACCACCAATACTCGGGAATAAATGAGGTTATATGCAACATTCCATGTACTTAGGTTTTATTTCTAATAAAGTTCCACGAGTTTTGGTGAGTGTCATGTTTGTAGGTACAACATTGTGAAATACATGCTATAGGGGTCGGAAATGACAGAAACGGCCGAACGACACGTTCGGCCGGTTATCCCCCTTAGCTGTACAGGCCGCCGGAAGCCGTCCACGTCACCGATGACCAAGCGGACACAACATATGACAAGTGGACGACCGCCAACTCAACCCGGACCCATGCCAAGTCATCCTGGGCCCACACAACTCAATCCCACGCATCAGAGGCCGGTCCCGGAGCACCACACAGCAGAGGCGGTGCTGGGAGGTGGGCCTGGGCTCCCAGCCCAGTTCGGCCGAACTGGGGGGTTCGCCCGAACCGCCCCCAGTTGCCAAACCACCTCCCAGGAGCGCATCTCGGCCCTTGGTGCAGATGGCGGTGGATCCTGCGTTCGGCCGAACGCTAGGGTTCGGCCGAACCGACGTCCCCGGCCGAAATCCCAGGGGGTACCCCCCTGGTCCCTTGGCGGCCACTCCAGCCCCAACCGTCCTATGCAGATATAAATATGACCCCTTACCTCACTTGTAAACACACACCAAGCCAAGGAGCTTATTTCCACTTTCATTCTAGTAGAGTTAGGATAGTTTAGTTGGGAGTTATAGTTGAGTCGAGCTGTGCCTCGGAGGTTCCGGAGTCGTCTTCAGAAGCTCTGGTATAAGCTCTTGTATCTTTTACCTTTTCCTTTTGCAAGACTTTGAGTTATCAATATAGTATCTTTATCACTTTGCCTTTGTCATTTATATCTTGCTTCTACTTTATCCTAGTTGCAGCATATATGTTGATTAGAGTATAGTCAGTTATAGTTCTAGTGCTTGTAGTCTTGTTTAATTCTTTGTCTTGGCTGGTTCTTTGATATTGCTTGATACTGGAGGTGAATTGTCACCAAGAGTACTGACAAGGTTACTTGCTCTTGCTAGCAGAGTAAGTAGTCGTTGCCTAGTGTAGGAGTGGTTCCTAGACTAGTCGGTGGCCTTAGTTTATTCCCGTCGCAACGGAGGTGGTAGCCGGGAGGTGGTGACATCCCTTTCGGTCTTCGTAGCCCATCACGTTAGTTCCGGTCCGTAGGATTCCCCATTTGGGAAATAGTGGCACCCCTTCTCATCCCTTCTGCGTGTCCACCGGTTCCCTTGTCCCGATGCTAAGACATTAGAGTTATCCCAGATCTCCTAGTGCTGGCTCTGTAGCCGCTGTATCTCTAAGCTAGAGTGACATAGGTAGACAAAGTATCCAGGAGTCCTCTATCTCTTCTCGTTGTCCTCCCAGCTATCTATCTCTTCTCTCCATTACCTGAGTATCCCTTGAGCTGTGTGTCCGGTATATCCACTCCTATCCAATACCGTTATCCCCTGTCTTGACTAGTCGTGTACCCTTCTCTGATAGTCTCGAATATCTGTTCACTAGTAATCTTGCCAAAGCTTCCCTGCAGAAATATAAATTACGATACCTCGGGATACTCCCAGGTGAAGTGCTACAGCGGTGATTCTGTGCGCTTGCAGAATATTTCTATATTTTACTAAGCCATAAAGAAAACCACTGAAACACTCCTTACCCCAGTACCAGGATTCTCAATTCTGATATTGGATCGTAAGAAGTGCCAACAAGCATTTCTGGCGCCATTGCCGGGGAAGTCTTTGGCTAGATTTATTTTGAACTTTTATCTTGAGCTATCTTAGTTGAGTACCGCTACTCAAGCGGGTTTATCCTTGCTCTGCTCGTTGGTCCTTGTGGAGCAGAGCAGTGCATGACTGGTTTCCAACTACCGTCAAACTTCCAAGAAAATCCGGAGTCATTTGTGAGGAAAGTACGACCCCGTGTTGTACCTCCTCAGAAGCAACTCCTTCCGACGAACCCAGTCCTTCCCGTCGTTGACCAGGCTACATCGAGGACGGCAACCAAGACGATCCGTGAGTTCTCCGCTCCATCGAGCGAGAACGTACGTGTCGGACCAGCTCCGCCAGTCGGAGATGGTAGCTTCGAGCTGAAGCCAGCCCTCATCAACATGGTACAGGCTAGCCCATTCTGCGGCAAGCCACATGAAGATGCCATTGCTCATCTCTAGCATTTCCTGGAGATTTGCAACACCTTCACCATCCGCGGAGTAAGTATCGATGCCATTCGCCTTCGTTTATTTCCATTCTCATTATTAGGCAAGGCGAAGCAATGGTTTTATGCTAACTGTGAAGCAATAGAAACCTGGGACAAATGCACTAGTGCTTTCTTGCTAAAATTCTTTCTGGTTGGGAAAACCAACGCCCTCCGGAATAAAATAGCTAGTTTCCAGCAGTTAAAAGATGAAACAGTCCCGGAGGCATGGGATCGCCTCCAGGACTATATTTCTGCTTGTCCTCACCATGGTATGCAGAGTTGGTTCATAATCCAAACTTTCTATCACGGGCTGAGAAATTCTGCCCGTGAGTACCTGGATGTTGCTGCTGGAGGCTCGTTCTTCTCTCTTGAGGAGAGTCGTACGAAGGCCCTCATAGAGAAGATGGTCGAGAACCAAGGTTGGTCCGACGACCGGACTCAACCAAAGACCCGAGGAGTTCACCAAGTTGAAGCTATGGACATGCTCACTGCCAAGATGGACCTCCTGATGAAGAAACTGGAGGCCCCTGCTCAAGAAACGGTGCGAGCAATGGACGCTCGCATGACCTGCGAAGTCTGTGGCAACGCTGGCCATTCGGGGAATGACTGCCCCGAAACGCGAGAAGATGACCACTACGTCAACAACTCCAACGGGTATCGACCGAACAACTACGGCAACCAAAGCTGGAATCCGCGCCCAAACCTCCCTTTTGAGAGGCCTCAACAAGGTAACAATTTCAATTCCAACAATTTCAATAATCAGCCGTCTCTTAGAGATCTTGTGTTTGGCCAGATGAAAATAACTAAAAACATCAATAAAAAGCTTGCTGCTAATGATAAAACTCTGGAAAGCATAGACTCTAGGATGGAATCATTTTCTTCTGCTATGAAAAGTCAACTGAGCTTTAATAAAATGATAGAAACTCAAATCGCTCAGTTAGCTGCTGCTGTTCCTGTCACTGAATCGGGGAAGATTCCGGGGCAACCCGAGCCTTCCATCGAGACAGTGAATTCCATCACTACCAGGCAGGGTAAGATGTCTCGTAGTGTATTCCGCACTAACCACGCAGGGAAGGTCGCACGTATCCAAGTGCTGACACCAAGATGGACCTACCTGCCGAGAGCTGCAAAAAGGGCGATCATCAAGACCTCTCCGGATAGGAAGGAAGATTCCGGAGTGCCCATCATTCAGTGCACGATCTGGAATCGTCGCATTAATGATGCACTCTGCGATCTAGGGGCAAGCGTAAACATCATGTCTGAGGTATTATTAAAGAAATTACGCTACCCTACTTTGTCACCTACTACTGCCCAGGTACAGCTTGCGGACTCAACCATCCGCTACCCCGAGGGGGTGATCTAGAATGTACCGGTCCGGATCTGGGGACGATATGTCCCTGTGGACTTTGTTGTCCTCGACATGGGGAACGAGCATTCGTTTCCCCTTGTGTTGGGCCGACCATTCTTGAACACCACTCGGGCTAGGATCGATATGGATGCGAGAGAAATCTCGTTCCGTATCGACGAAAGGTTGACTTACTTCAAGTTTCAACCCCGGGAAGAAAAGAAGACAGAGCCACTCACACCGGAGCAGAGAAGCACCGAGTGTTTCCTTAAGGCTCTCATTAATGGAGAGCTGGAAGTACTCGGTGGTGAGCAGCTCAAGTGGAACGAGCCGACAAAATCGACAAGTGCAGAAGAAATGGATTTCCTCGTAAAGAAATACGAGGAAGAACAAGCCCTCTGGAATTCTCGAGAAAGGCCGATCCCACCGCCACCGACACCGAAGAAGAAGAACAAGAAAATGTGGCGGAAGAAGGTTGCATCGTCCGAGTCATCCACTCCGGGACCGGACGATGACAAGAACAACTGAAGACAGGAGAAGTCCCGCTCGCGGACTTAAAAGCTGAGCTCTCGCCGCGAGGAAAACCGGTATGTATCCCATATTTCCCTTCCAATTTTTAAATTTCCAATTGCATTTGCATGTTTCCCTTTTCAAAATACTGAACCACTTGAGTAATTAATTTGAGAGAGAGTAGAAAATTTTGCAAGCTTGGTTTAAATAATTGGACACATGCTGAAAATTTTAACTAGGGTGGATGTAATTGGTATTTCTTATCATTTTCATCCCTTCTAGAACATCTCCAATTATTTACCATCACCACCAACCAGCAACAAACATGTCTACCCCACTAAAAATGGCTGCACACTCACCAATTATCACAAACATGGCAGCATGGGGATGACTCCACTAATTTCCACTTTGGTCATGTCACATTTCCATCTCACCTACCACTAAAATCCACTAAAAATGTCATTGGAAATTGTTGGCCGCACAAACCTGGAGTGGAAACAAAGGCATGTGAGTGCTGCACTCACATGGGAGTGCCCTGGCCACCAGGCCTGGTTCGGGCGAACCAGAGCCTTCGGGCAAACTGGCCAAGGCCATCCCCTCGGCCTATAAAGTGTTGGCCAAGCTTCCTTGCTTCCTTGCACCATTCACACACTCATACATTCTGAAAATTCTGCTAGGAAGCTCTCTCTCCCTCTCAAGTTCTTTGCTCTAGTGCTTGGTCAAGTTCTTCCCAAGTTCTTGCTCAAGTTTTGGTTCACTTGCATTACTAGAAAATCCCAAAAATATTTTGCTTTTGATGTGATCTTGTGCTAAATTTTTGGACGATTTTGTGGTGGTCACCGACACCCACAAGAACGACTAACCTTTTGTGGTGGTTTTCATGCCCGCAAGAACGACTAACTATCTCGAACGACTGACTTGATTTCCTTGTGCTAACTATATCTATATTCAGTCCTTCGGGTAGTTGTTGTTGCACTAACCTTTTGCAGGAATCATGTCGAAGTTCTTCACTTCGCTCCGTCGTTCCGCCCGGCTAGGCCGACGATCGGACGATGCTGGGAGTTCCCCAGCTCCGTCCCGAGGCTCGAGCCGGATGGACACGGACGAGCATGGAGCAGCCGGCTCGGGATGGGGCCATGCCACGCCCCCAGCCAGGCAGCTCCTGAGCGAGAGTGACATCAACCTCAGAACAGAAAGGGAGTGGAACACCTTCAACGAGCTTCGACTGAAGGAGTTCGAGCACACCCGTGTGTTTGAGCAAGATTTGCTCAGGGACACGGGGATGGACGTAGAGTTCACGGAAATTTTCTAGGCCATTGGCTGGGAGAATTTCTGGCACATCAACGAAGAAGGTTCGTACCTGCTCACCCTTGAATTTCTCTCGACTTTGGTTTCTGAAACTGGGGGGATTTGTTTTCGGTTCTTCAACCAAGAGTTCTTCTGCTCTTGGACGGATTTCAGTTCGGGTCTCGGATTTTCAAGTCGTTGTTCATTAGACCCGAACAAAGCGCTTAAGAGATTTGACCGGGTGGCATTTTGGAAAAAGATTTCAGGGGATACCAACTGTCATGCGCCACGCACGAACAGCATTCATAACCCCACTTTGTGTTTCATGCATCGTTGGGTGTCTATGATGGTATTCCTCCCGGGCAGATTTGCGCCCTGTCACCACCATCGAGTTGCGGGTTCTTTTTGCCATGGTCAAGCAGATTCCCTATTCACCTGTGAAAGACATGGTTAGTCACTAGCTGTCTCATATTTCTCGTGCGGGTAGCATGGCGATGACTTCTCTAGTCACTCGCCTCGCTAACCACCTGGGCGTCCTTCAAGACGCCCGGCTCACGTACATCGAGACAGCGCGTTCCGTCGTGGATGCCGAGCACTTCGTGCAAGCCCACATGATACGGCGGATGCCTGACGCAACGCTGGCAATGATTTACCATGGCTATACAACTGAAGTGCCTCTGCCTTGTGCAGCACTAAGGTTGTTTACCACGCCGAAACTAACTCTTCAGTTGAGGACCGAGTCGGACGACTCTCCACCTTGGAGAGAGCCCGCTCGGCACAGCGTTGCAGGTGACGGACCCGTCACGAGGGGACGAGCCAGGCGTGATGCTGGGCTCGCCACCTCACAAGAGCCGGAAGATGCACCACAAATGCCGCATCGACACACTTCCGCTTTTGAGGCCACCTACGACATGTACACCGGCGCTGGGACGTCCGGAGAAGGAGGCTCCGGGTAACACCAGGAGCTGAACTACTTCACCTCAGGACGCTGGGACTACGGCCAGGATACGGACTCTGAGTGGTCCGAGAGCCGGTATGGAGGGGGATACGATAGTGCCTCCCAGCCATACTACCCTGGATACTCACAGTCCGCACGCTTCGATTACGGCCGGGAGTTGTCTTAATCTCCGACCGAGTCGAGCTCATCGACGACCGTACCCGAGAGATCCAGGACACACTAGCCCGCCATTCTCAGTACCATCAAGAGAATAGCGGGATGGTGTCGTCTATCCAGCACGACGTCCACGAACAAGCAGAACAGCTGAGCCAGTATCTCTCAAGGCTCAACCCCTACCAGTGAAGAGTCCAGGCTTGGGTGAGGACCCCCACCAGGTATGTCCCGATTTATCCAGCACTTTGATCATTTAATTTCCCTTTCATTTCCCTTCGTGATAGGTTGCATTCAAAAAAATGAAAATACCAAAAATATTTCCCTTAAACAAAATTTCCCTTCAATTAAATAACTCCCAACTATGCATGGAATGAATCATATGCCTCTCACATTGGAAATGATGAATAGTTGCTCTGTCACTAATTTTGCAAGTACCTTGTATCAACTAGTTGCTAGATTGTGCTTGAGTTATATGGCATGAGTAAAAATGATCCTGAAAACCTTGTGGGAGCACATGCTTTATTCCAAGTCTAAGTTGTTGTGGGGATTGATATAGTGAGAATTTGGTTAAGTTGTATTCTGCTCTTAGTACGGGGAAAATCTCGGAAATTCATTGGTCAAAATACCTACTAGAGCCATATGATAAGCTTAGTTGAAAATTTCTACTCATATGCTGCTTGTTATCTTAGTGAGCTTTGTCAAATTGTTGTGACCTTTGAGTGAAGCTTTCATATTCTTAAAGATCGAGACCCACGTACACACGCCACCTCTCACTTGCAATTCCTACACTGGGAGTTAGCAAACATTTTCCATCATCCATCCACAAAATAAATGCTCCATGTTCTATGATTTCCCTCCATAAATATTCTTGATAGAGACATGGGCTATACAAAAAGAAAAGCATGCCAAAGAAGCATGGCAAAAATAAGAGAAGAGGAAAAGCATGCCAAAAGGCATGGCAAAAAGAAAGAGAAAAAGAA
Organism: Echinochloa phyllopogon; assembly: GCA_033239725.1. Taxonomy (NCBI): domain Eukaryota; kingdom Viridiplantae; phylum Streptophyta; class Magnoliopsida; order Poales; family Poaceae; genus Echinochloa; species Echinochloa phyllopogon. The sequence continues at coordinate 23,904,951 of BTCW01000014.1, forward strand.
AAGCATGCCAAGTGGCATGGAAAAAATATGAGAGTAAAAGATAGCCCATGTTCTCAAAAATAAATCAAGGAAAGGGAGTTTCATCCAAGGAGTTCTACCATGTCCCACTCCACCATTCCACCATATTCCATTCCACTATTCCACCATTCCACCATATCTCATTCCATTCCACCATTCCACCATATGCCACTCCACTCATACCCACACACTTGCACGTCTCGATCTTAAGATGTGATTTGTCTCCTCAGACATCCGGTCTTTGACTTAGCAAAATATAAGATGCATGCATGCTTTCATCCTTTGTCCCTGAGCCACACAAAAAGCCACACAAAAAGCCATATTAGATGTTAGGATGAAAAGAAGGCACAAGCCTTTGGTGAGGATTCAAATACACTTGAGTGATTGAGTGTGCCAATGAGGAACAATTTGTAGCTTTCAAAACTTATGAAAAATTCCGAGATGGGATCCTGAAAAGAGTAGAGTGGAATAAAACTGAATTTAAACTGTTCATCCTTTCAACCGCCCAAGATAAGGAGATTGCTATAAGCCCCATAGGTAAAAAGGTGATTTAAAAACTTTGCCTATGATTCAAGTATTTTTGAGTACTAGTTGTTTATAAAGTTACCTGCAAAAGAAATGACATTGTAGCAACTCCTGATCCACCGAGCCTAAGTTTATATCTTTGCTCGAGGATGAGCAAAGAGCTAAGCTTGGGGGAGCTTGTTGGCGGTCGTTACAGCCCAAATCCGACCACCAATACTCGGGAATAAATGAGGTTATATGCAACATTCCATGTACTTAGGTTTTATTTCTAATAAAGTTCCACGAGTTTTGGTGAGTGTCATGTTTGTAGGTACAACATTGTGAAATACGTGCTATAGGGGTCGGAAATGACAGAAACGGCCGAACGACACGTTCGGCCGGTTATCCCCCTTAGCCGTACAGGCCGCCGGAAGACGTCCACATCACCGATGACCAAGCGGACACAACATATGACAAGTGGACGACCGCCAACTCAACCCGGACCCATGTCAAGTCATCCTGGGCCCACACAACTCAATCCCACGCATCAGAGGCCGGTCCAGGAGCACCACACAGCAGAGGCGGTGCTGGGGGGTGAGCCTGGGCTCCCTGCCCAGTTCGGCCGAATGGGGGGGTTCGCCCGAACCGCCCCCAGTTGCCAAACCGCCTCCCAGGAGCGCATCTCGGCCCTTGGTGCAGATGGCGGTGGATCCTGCGTTCGGCCGAACGCCAGGGTTCGGCCGAACCGACGTCCCCGGCCGAAATCCCAGGGGGTACCCCCCTGGTCCCTTGGCGGCCACTCCAGCCCCAACCGTCCTATGCAGCTATAAATAGGACCCCTTACCTCACTTGTAAACACACACCAAGCCAAGGAGCTTATTTCCACTTTCATTCTAGTAGAGTTAGGATAGTTTAGTTGGGAGTTAGAGTTGAGTCAAGCTGTGCCTTGGTGGTTCCGGAGTCGTCTTCAGAAGCTCTGGTATAAGCTCTTGTATCTTTTACCTTTTCCTTTTGCAAGACTTTGAGTTATCAATATAATATCTTTATCACTTTGCCTTTGTCATTTATATCTTGCTTCTACTTTATCCTAGTTGCAGCATATATCTTGATTAGACTATAGTCAGTTATAGTTCTAGTGCTTGTAGTCTTGTTTAATCCTTTGTCTTGGCAGGTTCTTCGATCTTGCTTGATACTGGAGGTGAATTGTCACCAAGAGTATAGACAAGGTTGCTTGTTCTTGCTAGCAGAGTAAGTAGTCGTTGCCTAGTGTAGGAGTGGTTCCTAGACTAGTCGGTGGGCTTAGTTTATTCCCGTCGCAACGGAGGTGGTAGCCGGGAGGTGGTGACAGCCCTTTCGGTCTTCGTAGCCCATCACGTTAGTTCTGGTCCGTAGGATTCCCGAGTTGGGAAATAGTGGCACCCCTTCTCATCCCTTTCTGCGTGTCCACCGGATCCCTTGTCCCGATGCTAAGACATTAGAGTCATCCCAGATCTCCTAGTGCTGGCTCTATAGCCGCTGTATCTCTAAGCTAGAGTGACATAGGTAGATAAAGTATCCAGGAGTCCTCTATCTCTTCTCGTTGTCCTCCCAGCTATCTATCTCTTCTCTCCCTTACCTGAGTATCCCTTGAGCTGTGTGTCCGGTATATCCACTCCTATCCAATACCGTTATCCCCTGTCTTGACTAGTCGTGTACCCTTCTCTGATAGTCTCGAATATCTGCTCACTAGTAATCTTGCCAAAGCTTCCCTGCGGAAATATAAATTATGATACCTCAGGATACTCCTAGGTGAAGTGCTACAGCGGTGATTCTGTGCGCTTGCAGAATATTTCTATATTTTACTAAGCCATAAGGAAAACCACTGAAACACTCCTTACCCCAGTACCAGGATTCTCAATTCTGATATTGGATCGTAAGAAGTGCCAACAGGCGTCCCCTCTGCGCTGTTGCTGGCTGCCTGTCCTGTCCTCCAGGTGCTGGTGCCTTGGCTGGGGTTTGTTTGTTCTTCTTCTCCGGACAGTCAAAGGACTTGTGACCGGGCTGCCCAAAAGCAAAGCAGACCACTGAGGTCCCTCCACCAATTCTGGGCGTGTTGTTTGGCTTCCAGTTGGGGTTTCCCTGACTTGAGTAGCTGTTGTTTCTGTTGCCAAAATTGCTGTAGTTGTTACCTCTGCTACCAAAGTTGTTGCTGTTACTGCCTCGGTTACCCTGGTAACTGTTTCTGTTGAACCCTGAGCTTCCTTGGCTGTTGCTCTACTGAAAGCTTCTCCTGTGCATGTTGCTCTGGCCACTCCTCGGCCTCTGACTCAGTCGGTGGTTGTGCAACTGTTCAGCCTTTCTTTTCTTCTCTCTCCAAGTATCTTCAAGACCCACTCTTTCCTTCTCAACTGCGATAGCCCTGTCGATCAGCTCTCTGAGTGACCTGTGTGAACTCGCTGCGAGTGCTGTCCTCAAACCTCTGTGCAAGCCACGCTGGAACCAAAACTGTTTCTTCTTTTCAGTGTTGACATCTTCAGGAGCGTACCTTGACATCTTAGCAAAGTGTCGAGCGTACTCAGCTACAGACAAACCACCTTGGGTCATTGTCCTGAACTCCATTGCCTTGTGCACCATGACTTGTTCTGGGATGTGGTACTCTTTGAAAGCTTCACAAAACTCTAGCCAGGTGATCTAAGCGGGGTTCGCGTGAGAGTCACAGTAGCTCTCCCACCACGCTTTCGTTGCGCCTTCAAGCTGGTGCGCCGCAAGGGCCACACATTCCTCTTCAGTGTAGTCTGTCAGGTCCAGCTTCGTCTCGATGGTACGTAGCCAGTCGTGCGCATCGAGTGGCTTGTCCGAGTAGTCGAAGGTGGGTGCTTTCAGCCTGATGAACCTTTCAATCTTTCTTTGTAGGTCTTCCTCACGGTGTCCCTGACGGTTCTGGTTCTGGTTTCCCTGTATCTGTTGCATAGCTTGCATCATCTGAGTGTTGGCCTGTGCCATCTGTTGCATCAGCTGTGTTTGAGTTGTCATTACTTCTACCAAGTTAGGTGGTGGCGGTGGTTGCTGGTCGTTCTGCTGGTTCTGCTGAGGCTCCTCTGCTGGTTCTTCCATCTCCACTTCCTGTTCTCCACCTGGTGCGTTGTACTCGGGCTGGAGCATGCCTGCTGCGCGTCCACGGCCCCTGCCTCTAACTGCAGCTGTTGCTCTTCCGCGTCCACGACCTCTGCCACGTCCTCTGCCCCTAGCTGCCACTGCTGCCTCTTCTTGCTCAGCTTCCTCAAAACATGCAAGCAGTCGGTTGGATCTTCGGATCGACATCTTGCTGTATTTTTCATAGAGCAGGTTTAGTGGCGGTCGATAATGGTTAGGTTTAGCGTAACTAGAGTAGGAGCTGCACACATGAAATAGACTCAACACTAAAGTACACTCAAGATGAACATCAATAAAACTGCAAGAACAGCCACAAAGATCGATCATTCATAACAGCATTACACCCTAGACATGAGTACTATCCCGTGGCCAGCTCCTGGAACCTTGAGGGTTAGTACATCTAAGCGGATGCTACATCGTGGCTGAGCCAAAAGGTGGTCATGATCTACTAAGTCTAAACATCTTCTCATGAAGATAGATACAAGTCTCATCATTACTGCTGACATCTGCTGATACTGCCTACTGCATCCATCTCATGCTGCTGAAAGTGCCTGTGAGGCGCGCTACCAACCTCACAGCCTCTGTCTCTGTCTGCTGCTTGATCACTGCCTATCGTCGTGGAGAGTGTCTGTGAGGCGCGCTGCCAACCTCACTGTGTCCACCTCAGGTCTTGCCAACTGCTGCTCTAGGTGTGCCAGTTCTTGTCTCAGTCTTATCATCTCGGGAGTAAGGGTTCGAGCCTCAGGTAGTGGTATCGGCTCAACTCGGCTTGGTGAAACCCTGTAGTTCTCTGTTCTGGATTCAACTCTGCATTCCTCTGGAAGTCCTTGGTTCACTGTGATCACCTCTGCTACCCTCTTCCTGTCTGACCTTACCCAACTACTAAGGGTCCTTCGAGCTTCATCCTTTGCCGTAATCTGTTGAAGACTCAAGTACTTCAACAGCTGGTAGTTTCGTCCACTCTTCTCCTTGTAGCTATCCACCTCTTCCTGAAGTTCTGAGTTGTGACTGTCCAACCAATATACTTCTTCCTTCAGTCCTTCTATCTCTTCTTCCTTGGCTGCCAGTGCTTTGTCTTTCTCTGTGAGTTGATCTTCTAGACGGATATCTCGAGCATGGTGAGTTGCTCGGATCAGCCCTGCCAACTGGCTGTTGTTGCGAGCTTCGTATTCCAGGACTCTGACTTCTCTTGCCTTAGCTTCGAGGCGCTTCTCAAGTAAGGCGATCCTGTTGTCCTTCTCCATCAGTTGGATGGCTTGTTTCCATACCTTCTCTCTTAGCTTGGAAACTTTCTCTTCTAGGCCAATGTTTAAGTATTCCTGCTCGATCATGCACTGAACTGAGGTCCGCAGGGTCACGTTCCTCTCTCGGTCTGCTGCGTGAGCCTGCAAACTGACTGCGTCTCTGTCAGTTGGATCTTCAAGAGCCCGCGGTAGGTACCGAAAATGAGTGTGGCTAAGCTGGTTCTGGTACACAAGTGTGGCAAGTCGGAGTATCCTCATGGCTACAGTCTGCACTGCCCAACTGAAGGTGCTCTCGCTGGTAGCTGCCCGTATCATCAGTGACCTTGGCCGTCCAGGGATATTGGGTACTTCCATCTGCAACCGGGTGTGTACTCCCTCGCCAGGGCCGTAGGTCCAGCCCTCGTAGAAGACGTTGTCCACGTCTATCCCCACTGTACGCAGCACCTCCCTCAGTAGCACTGCCAAACCTCCACAGTCTGCACCAGTGGTCCTGATCTCCCGTCGTTCATCTGCTGGTCCTCTTGCTTCCATCTGCCAGACAGTTAGTGGGTTGTTAGTAAGTTAGCAAGTTAGTAAGGTAAGGTAAGGGTAAAAGCTTTGTAAATAGTTGAGATGTACTTATATATAGTTTTCAAATAGTCCAAGGGGTTTCATATACAGTAGAGGACTCAGTTAGAGCTTCTGTCCTAAGTTTCCGATCTAAGGGTTACGCGCTACGGTCAAGTATGGCTCTGATACCAACTGAAACGAACCGGATTCCCAACGACGAGAATCCGACTCCCTGTACCCTCGAGATAGTCCCAGGAATAGCAGCTATCTCGTACAGAACTCATCTCAGTCGAATATCACATCCATACAACGATAAAAGATTCATTACATGACATAAATAAAACATAGCGTCTGGTACAAGCCCTCTGGGCTAAATCGACAATAAGAAACATCTGCGCAGCGGTAGCTAGGTCATCAGGGTCCACTCCTCCACAGGCATCCTTGAGCTTAGCGCGCACCATTCAGTCGTACCACCCGTCCTGGTTGAACTCGTGGTCGGGGTCTTCACCTGAGAACCCAAAGTCTGTCCCTAAGGAAATGGGACAGGTCCACGTCACCAACCATAATATGAAGCAAGCTTTAAAGTGGCCTATTCTAGGGTATAGAAATAATCAAGATTTGAGCCAGGGTTTTCTTATGCGAGCAGCAGGAATAACCCAAATTCATCTCACCTCCAACTCCTTCCCTCACATGCACATTCACTCCCCAAATCCAACCGTCAGCCTCACATTTCCCATCGGGCTCGTCCTGCCACAGCAGGTTCCCGCATACATTATTCACCAACGCCTTTCACTCACTAGTCGACTCGGTGAGCTCACTCCCCACCTTGTCTCATCAGCAACGCTGGACCAACCTCTCATAACACGAATCAAAGGATGAGGTAAGAAAGCAGATTCCCATGCTAGTCGGAACTTATCAGAAATGGGTCGTCCGTAACCGTGGACACGGCTATACGTATAGTTTACACTCTGCAGAGGTGGCACTCCAGGAATCCATCCGGGCTGCAAGGCTAGTCCGCAACCAACCTGAGACACAGCCCACAGCAGAGACCCTAAACAGTAACGACGCCAATCCTGTCTCCCTGGGCTCGGGAAACATCTGATCTAACATCTGCCCCAGGGATGTGAAACCTTCCCACCGGGGCCAGTCGGGGGCCGTGGTAAAACAGGGAGATTACGCCGCAACGAATCCCCCCTTAGACATATCAAGCTCGATCCTCCTACAGTCTCGGCGCTGCACTAGAGTAGGCTTGCTGGAACCCTCCCCATACTGGGTAGATGGTGAGCACGGTATTCCCACGTCCAAAGTTGGAACTCGACTCGGTCCTTATTTGTCGGTAAAGCGAGTATCAGCGTCTTAAGCGATCCGCCGCAACGGTCCGCAATCGGCACCCATAACAGGTATAGCCGCCCAAACTCCTCAAATAACCCAGTATCCAAATAACCATGTACCCGCAACAGGTACCCCATAGGGACCACCCGAGTGCAGTCCCCCAGCACATCGATCAAACGATCGAGTTGTTATTACTCGCTTACACCGCCTAGCTGCACTACTCCTCCCAGACCACCCACAACTCACGCCAAGAGGATCAAATCACAACCAACCCAACACATGCATAGCATAGCATATTTCATAAAGTGAGTAGTAGGTAGCAAGGTAACAGGATATTAACAAAGGCAGTGCAGGTTTATCATGCGAGTAAAGTAAAGCGCTAGCATACTAGTTGCATGTCTAATAGGTATTTCAGAGTATGGCTAGGCGTGAACCTAGGCAAAAGTCTTCGTCTTCGTCAAAGAAGTTGTCGTAGTGGTCTGGCTCCTCCTGACTCTCCGGAACTCCTAGGGTTGCGGAAAATAAAATAAGACGCGACTACTAGCAAAGAAACACCAAAACAGCGATGAAAGAAGTCCCAAAGAACACCAATCTCCACACTAACGCGTAGGTCATAATTTTAGAAAAATATAGAAACTGGTTTCATATTTTACAAGTTTAAATCATTTTCTGAAAATATTAAATAATTTCCGAAAAAGAAAAACAGACAAAAATTAGCCTGCTGACGTCATGCTGACGTCAGCAGTGGGGTCCGCCTAGGATGACGTCAGCAGTGGGCCCTGCTGACGTCAGCGTTGACTGGTCAACGGGTCAACGGTCAGCGATCAGCGGTCAGCTCTGGTCAGTGGGCCCCAGCGGTCAGTGACACACTGTGTATGACATGTGGGCCCCATACGTCAGCGCAGTTAAAAGAAAAAGAAACATATTAAATGATGGCCGGGCTGGACTTGGGCCGAAAGGTGGATGGGCCAGATAGTTTAGGGTGGTTAACTGGACTTAAGTGCAAGATTCGGCCCACGAGGGGGGCGCTGCTGGATCTGCTCTGGTGGACTTTGTCCACGGTGAGCCGAGTCATGGGTTCACGGTGCACCGGGGCACACGGATCAGGTGTGGCTGCCACGGGATCTTCTGCGGGTGCAGTGTGGCCGACTTGGTGTGGTCCAGCGTGTGGCTTGGCCACGACGCGACGCGACGCGCGCGCGGCGCGCACTGGAGCACGCCGGCGGCGACGGTCGATGGCGATACTCGCCGGAGACGGTTCGGCTGGGTCCAAGAATGGCCGGGAAGGCTCGGCTAGGGATTCGCGAGATCAAACGGGGTGAAAAAGGGCTCGGCTTGGCTGGGTTTTGGGCTCCCCGACGCGAGTGGCGGCGGCACGGCCATGGCGCCACGGCGGCCGGCGACGCGCGGCCAGAGACAACCCGGAAACGGCTCGGCTGTGGTGGCCCTCGCACGCGCGACACCAGCGCGTGCTGGTGCGTGACGTCGCGGGCATTGCGGGGATGCGCGTGCGTGGGCACACGGTTGCCCGTGGCCGCGACACGGCCTCGGCGTGCGCGCGCGGCGAGCGGAGCTCGGCCACGGCGGCCTTGGCTGCTGCTCAATCGACGGCGGGTTGCAAGGAGAGAGCGGCGCGACGGGTTCCTGCACGAGGGCGACGGCCACGGCTCGAAGACCGGGTCCCAGAGGTGGCTAGCAACGGTGCGGCGGCGCTTGGCCAGAGACAGGGGAGAAGAGGGGAGAGGCACGACGGCAGCTCACCTAGGGGCACGTAGTCGATCGCTGCAGCTCGGGGAAGTGCTCGCGGTGCTCCTCCGGTGCTTGTGCTCCTCTTCCCGTCCCGGGTCCGGCTCCTCTTCGGCGACTCCGCGGGCGGCGGCGCACCGATCTTCGGCGGCGGCGTCGTGGAGGTGCTCCGGCTTCTCTTCTCTTCCTCCTCTCCTCCACTGGTCCTCCTCTGGTCCTCCTCCTCCCTCTCCTCTCACGAATTGGGGTCTAGAAACACCAATGGGGGGCGGCGGCTTGAACAGGGAAGGCGGCCGGCGGCTCTGATTTATAGGGCGGCGGCCGCTAGGGTTTGGGCACGGACGGCGAGATGAGGCGGCCAGGAGCCCGCGGACACGCGGCGCGCATCGGACGGGCCGCAAGGTGAGGTGGGAGAGAAAGCTGACAGGCGGGACCCACCTATCAGTGGGAGAGAGAGAGACGCGGAGGCGACGCGGAGGAAAAGGCTGACAGACCTGGTCCACACGTCAGCGAGAGAAGGGAAAGGAGAAGGGGCGCGCGGGTGGAGTTGGGCCGCGCTAGGCCGAAAGGCCGGCTGGGCCGCTTGGTTCGTTGGCTCGGAAAGAGAGTTTGAGGAGGTTAGATGGACTAGGGCTACGGGTTTTGGCCCAATAGGGTTACGTTTGGTTTTACAATTAGTTTAGTTAGTATTTGTTTGAATTCAAATCTAGAATTTGAATTCAAACACAACCAAAAATCCAATAAAACCAATTTAACTCCAAATCACATCTATTTGGTCCTTAGCACTTCAAATTATTTTTAATTTGAATTTAAATTGCCTAAGAATTTAGGGAGCAATTAGAAAACACTCTTATATGTTTGTTGACTTGCACCAAATTCACCAAAAAATTTTAAATTCACATTTTTGCACTCAACAAATCCTAAGGGAATTTTAGGGTTGTTACAGCAAGTGGCCGCGCCCCCGAGGGGGCAGAGCCAGGAGACCCCGGCATTGTCGCGGAGTAGGGGGCCCCGGGCAGCTCGGTGCCCTCGACGGTGCGAGCCACCCCCCAAGTGCCGCGGCGGCCACTCCTACCCCTCGTTCGGGGCATTTGGCGGTGGTTCAGGTTCGAGGCCCGCCCGCGCCTGGGACGGGCAAGGGGGCCGCCGTCCCAGTGTCCACGAGGGCACGAAGCCCTGCCACGGCGGCCACGAGGCCCGCGGGCGGGGCCCCACCGTCGAGGGGCCGAGGATGTTCAGGGGCAGCGCAGCACCCGAGTGACAAGAAGCACAAGATGAGCGGCAGTGTTCGGGTTCGGTAAGCCTTGCCTTTTTTTCTCTGCTTGTGAATTCAGTAGGCTCAGATTTACTGAGCATTTGATTTGAATTTCTGTCAGCCGCACCGGGATGCTGACATCGCCCCCGCTAGCGCCTACCAAGGCGCTGAAGGCTTCGGCGCGTTCCTCACCGCATTCTGCAGTGCCGCCCCCGTCGGGAGTGCCCCGGTCGGTGGAGGACATCGTCGCGGGGTACCAGGCGGCCTTGGCGCAAGGGATCGCCGGGGCAAAGGAGTAGGCGGTGGGTGGAGGAGCCCCAGCCGAAGCAGGCGAGGGCCGCACCGGGGACGTGGCCCCAACCCCCCGCACGGAGGAAGCGGCCCCCGAGGTCGAGGGGGTGAGCGAGACCCCCGCACCGACCGATAGCGCGGCGGGGACAGAGTCTCCGGGCCGCACCGGGGATGCGGCTCGGACTACGGCCGGACGGAGGAGGAGGAAGCGCCAGGAACGGAGGCCACGATGGTGGTTCTCCCGACCAACCTCGAGGCCGGCCCCGAGGAGGAGGAGCTCCCGCTGCCGGGTTTCCAGGAGGGGTCATGGAGCCCCTGGGATGAGAGGATGATGGAACCCATGTCCCACATTGCGGCCTTCGAGGCATGGCGCAATCAAGGGCTCGGCCGGCGCGGGGTTCCGCCCGGCCTGGAGGAGGGTGCCGAGGCTGAGCGGCTCCTGTGGGAGGAGCACCGGGGTCTAGGAACCACCGTCTAGAATGCCCTCAACCAGGTCCTCGACCTCTACTTAGGCAGAGGCCACGACGTTCACCTGGTATGTATACTGATCATGTACATCATCGTGTTTTTTCCCTCCCCCTTTTTTCTTACTCTTATTCGTTGGTGCGCAAATGGCAGTGCTTGAGGGAGATGGCCGGCCGGAAGGTCGCCGAGCTCGCCGATGTGCACACCGAGCTGCATCAGTGTTGGCGGTCGTTACAACCCAAATCCGACCACCAATACTCGGGAATAAATGAGGTTTTATGCAACATTCCATGTACTTAGGTTTTATTTCTAATAAAGTTCCATGAGTTTTGGTGAGTGTCACTTGTGCAGGTACAACTACGACAAATATGTGCTATTGGGGCCGGAAATGACAAAATCGGCCGAACGACTCCGTTCGGCCGGTTACCCCCCTTAGCCGAGCAGACCACCGGGAGTCGTCCACATCAACAATGACCAAGCGAACACATCACATGACACGTGGGCGACCTCCAACTCATCCCGGACCATGCGACACGTCACTCCTGGGCCACTACAACTCGAAGACCACATGGATCAGAACAACTACAGAGCCCAGGAGGCAGAGGCGATGCACGGGGGTAGGCCTGGTCCTCCAGGCCCGTTCGGCCGAACAGGGCGGTTCGGCCGAACCGCCCCCAGTGCACAACCGCCTTCTAGGGGTGGATCCTGGCCGTGGGAGCCAGAGGCGGCAGATCCCACGGTTCGGCCGAACTGGTCAGTTCGGCCGAACCGGGGAATTCGGCCGAAGGCCCGGCACCGCCTCCCTGGCTGCCTTGGCGGTTACCCTGCCTACAACCGCCATCAACCACTATAAATGGGACAGCCCCAGCCCTCATTCAACACACACCAAGCCAAGGAGCTCATTTCCACTTTCATTCTAGTAGAGTTAGGATAGTTTAGTTGGGAGTTAGAGTTGAGTCAAGCTTTGCCTCGGAGGTTCCGGAGTCGTCTTCAGAAGCTCTGGTAATAGCTCTTGTATCTTTTACTTTTCCTTTTGTAAGACATTGAGTATCAATATAGTTATCTTTATCAATTTGCCTTTGTCATTTATATCTTGCTTCTACTTTATCCTAGTTGCAAATATATCTTGTTTAGACTATAGTCAGTTATAGTTCTAGTGCTTGTAGTCTTGTTTAAGTGTTTGTCTTGGCTGGTTCTTCGATCTTGCTTGATACTGGAGGTGAATTGTCACCAAGAGTATTGACAAGGTTCTTGCTCTTGCTAGCAGAGTAAGTAGTCGTTGCCTAGTGTAGGAGTGGTTCCTAGACTAGACAGTGGCCTTAGTTTATTCCTGTCGCAACGGAGGTGGTAGCCGGGAGGTGGTGACAGCCCTTTCGGTCTTCGTAGCCCATCACGTTAGTTCCGGTCCGTAGGATTCCCCAGTTGGGAAATAGTGGCACCCCTTCTCATCCCTTTCTGTGTGTTCACCGGTTCCCTTGTCCCGAAGCTAAGACATTAGAGTTATCCCAGATCTCCTAGTGCTGGCTCTGTAGCCGGTGTATCTCTAAGCTAGAGTGACATAGGTAGATAAAGAATCCAGGAGTCCTCTATCTCTTCTCGTTGTCCTCCCAGCTATCTATCTCTTCGCTCCCTTACCTAAGTATCCCTTGAGCTGTATGTCTGGTATATCCACTCCTATCCAATACCGTTATCCCCTGTCTTGTCTAGTCGTGTGCCCTTCTCTGATATTCTCGAATATCTGTTCACTAGTAATCTTGCCAAAGCTTCCCTGCGGAAATATAAATTACGATACCTCGGGATACTCCCAGGTGAAGTGCTACAGCGGTGATTCTGTGCGCTTGCAGAATATTTCTATATTTTACTAAGCCATATGGAAAACCACTGAAACACTCCTTACCCCAGTACCAGGATTCTCAATTCTGATATTGGATCGTAAGAAGTGCCAACAAGCATTTCTGGCGCCGTTGCCGGGGAAGTCTTTGGCTAGATTACTTTTGAACTTTTATCTTGAGCTATCTTAGTTGAGTACCGCTACTCAAGCGGGTTTATCCTTGCTCTGTTCGTTGGTCTTTGTGGAACAGAGCAGTGCATGACTGGTTTCCAACTACCGTCAAACTTCCAAGAAAATCCGGAGTCACTTGTGAGGAAAGTACGACCCCGTGTTGTACGTCCTCAGAAGCAACTCCTTCCGACGAACCCAGTCCTTCCCGTCGTTGACCAGGCTACATCGAGGATGGCAACCAAGACGATCCGTGAGTTCTCCGCTCCATCAAGCGAGAACGTACGTGTCGGACCAGCTCCGCCAGTCGGATATGGTAACTTCGAGCTGAAGCCAGCCCTCATCAACATGGTACAGGCTAGCCCATTCCGCGGCAAGCCACACGAAGATGCCAATGCTCATCTCCAGCATTTCCTGGAGATTTGCAACACCTTCACCATCCACGGAGTAAGTATCAATGCCATTCGCCTTCGTTTATTTCCATTCTCATTATTAGGCAAGGCGAAACAATGGTTTTATGCTAATCGCGATGCAATAGACACCTGGGATAAATGCACTAGCGCTTTCCTGCTAAAATTCTTTCCGGTTGGGAAAACCAACGCCCTCCGGAACAAAATAGCTAGTTTCCAGCAGCTAAAAGATGAAACAGTCCCGGAGGCATGGGATCGCCTCCAGGACTATATTTCTGCTTGTCCTCACCATGGTATGCAGAGTTGGTTCATAATCCAAACTTTCTATCATGGGCTGAGAAATTCTGCCCGTGAGTACCTGGATGCTGCTGCTGGAGGCTCGTTCTTCTCTCTTGAGGAGAGTCGTGCGAAGGCCCTCATAGAGAAGATGGTCGAGAACCAAGGTTGGTCCGACGACCGGACTCAACCAAAGACCCGAGGAGTTCACCAAGTTGAAGCTCTGGACATGCTCGCTGCCAAGATGGACCTCCTGATAAAGAAACTAGAGGCCCCTGCTCAAGAAACTACAGTACCTGCGAAGTCTGCGGCAACACTGGCCATTCGGGGAATGACTGCCCCGAAACGCGAGAAGATACCCACTACGTCAACAACTCCAACAACAACGGGTACCGACCGAACAACTACGGCAACCAAGGCTAGAATCTGCGCCCAAACCTCCCTTTTGAGAGGCCTCAACAAGGTAACAATTTCAATTCCAGCAATTTCAATAATCAGCCGTCTCATAGAGATCTTGTGTTTGGCCAGATGAAAATAACTGAAAACATCAATAAAAACTTGCTGCTAATGATAAAACTCTGGAAAGCATAGACTCTAGGATGGAATCATTTTCTTCTGCTATGAGAAATCAACTGAGCTTTAATAAAATGATAGAAACTCAAGTCGCTCAGTTAGTTGTTGCTGTTCATGTCACTAAATCGGGGAAGATTTCGGGGCAGCCCGAACCTTCCATCGAGACAGTGAAAGCCGTCACTACAAATCAGGGTAAGATGCCTCGTAGTGTGTTCCATACTAACCATGCAGGGAAGGTCGCACGCATCCAAGTGCTGACACCAAGATGGACCTACCTGCCAAGAGCTGCAAAAAGGGCGATCATCAAGACCTCTCCGGATAGGAAGGAAGATCCCGGAGTGCCCATCATTCAGTGCACGATTTGGAATCGTCGCATTGATGATGCACTCTATGATCTGGGGGCAAGCATCAACATCATGTCTAAGGTATTATTTAAGAAATTACACTACCCTACTTTGTCACCTACTAATGCCCAGGTACAGCTTGCGGACTCAACCATCCGCTACCCCGAGGGGGTGATCGAGAATGTACCGGTCCGGATTTGGGGACGATATGTCCCTGTGGACTTTGTTGTCCTTGACACGGGGAACGAGCATTCGTTTCCCCTTGTGTTGGGCCGACCATTCTTGAACACCACCCGGGCTAGGATCGATATGGATACGAGAGAAATCTCGTTCCGTATCGACGGAAGGTTGACTTACTTCAAGTTTCAACCCCGGGAAGAGAAGAAGGCAGAGTCACTCACACCGGAGCAGAGGAGCGCCGAGTGTTTCCTTAAGGCTCTCATTAATGGAGAGCTGGAAATACTCGGTGGTGAGCAGCTCAAGTGGAACGAGCCGACAAAACCGACAAGTGCAGAAGAAATGGATTTCCTCGTAAAGAAATACGAGGAAGAACAAGCCCTCTGGAATTCTCCAGAGGCGCCGATCCCACCGCCACCAACACCGAAGAAGAAGAACAAGAAAATGTGGCGGAAGAAGGTTCCATCATCCGAGTCATCCACTCCGGGACTGGACGATGACAAGAGCAACTGAAGACAGGAGAAGTCCCGCTCGCGGACTTAAAAGTTGAGCTCTCGCCGCGAGGAAAACCGGTATGTATCACATATTTCCTTTCCAATTTTTAAATTTTCAATTGCATTTGCATGTTTCCCTCTTCAAAATAAATGAACCACTTGAGTAATTAATTTGAGAGAGAGTAGAAAATTTTGTAAGTTTGGTTAGAAATAATTGGACTCATGCTGAAATTTAATTAGAGAGGGTGTAATTTGTAACTTTCATCATTTTCATCCCTTCTAGAACATCTCCAATTATTTACCATCACCACCAACCAGCAACAAACATGTCTACCCCACTAAAATTGGCTGCACACTCACCAATTATCACAAACATGGCAGCATGGGGGTGAATCCACTAAAATCCACTTTGGTCATGTCAATTTTGCATCTCACCTACCACTAACTCCACTCACATGACTTAAAAATTTTGTGGCCACAAATTTTGGCGTGGAATCAAAGCAAAGGAGGGGGCTGCACTCACATGGGAGTGCCCTGGCCACCAGGCCTGGTTCGAGCGAACCAGGGCATGCCCCTCCCCTCGGCCTATAAAAGCT
The DNA here is from genome assembly GCA_033239725.1 of Echinochloa phyllopogon. Lineage (NCBI taxonomy): Eukaryota > Viridiplantae > Streptophyta > Magnoliopsida > Poales > Poaceae > Echinochloa > Echinochloa phyllopogon. The sequence continues at coordinate 23,920,356 of BTCW01000014.1, forward strand.
GGTGCAAGCTTGCTTGCTTCTCCCACACTTGCTCATTCTGAAATTTCTGCTAGGAGCTCTCTCCCTCTCAAGTTCTTTGCTCTAGTGCTTGCTAAAGTTCTCTCCAAGTTCTTGCTCAAGTTTTGGTTCACTTGCATCACTAGAAAATCCTAAAAATATTTTGCTTTTGTTGTGATCTTTGTGCTGAAATTCTGGACGATTTTGTGGTGGTCACCGACACCCACAAGAACGACTAACCTTTTGTGGTGGTTTTCATCCCCGCAAGAACGACTAACTATCTCAAACGACTGACTTGATTTTCTTGTGCTAACCATACATATATTCAGTCCTTCGGGTAGTTGTTGTTGCACTAACTTTTTGCAGGAATCATGTCGAAGTTCTTCACTTCGCTCCGTCGTTCCGCCCGGCTAGGCCAACGATCGGACGATGCTGGGAGTTCCCCAGCTCCATCTCGAGGCTCGAGCCGGATGGACACGGAGGAGCATGGAGCAGCCGGCTCGGGATGGGGCCATGCCACGCCCCCGGCCAGGCAGCTCCTGAGCGAGAGTGACATCAACCTTAGAACAGAAAGGGAGCGGAACACCTTCAACGAACTTCGGCTGAAGGAGTTCGAGCACACCCGTGTGTTTGAGCAAGATTTGCTCAGGGACACAGGGATGGACGTAGAGTTCACGGAAATCTTCCAGGCCATTGGCTGGGAGAATTTCTGGCACATCAACGAAGAAGGTTCGTACCTGCTCACCCTTGAATTCCTCTCGACTTTGGTTTCTGAAACTGGGGGGATTCATTTTCAGTTCTTCAACCAAGAGTTCTTCTGCTCTTGGAGGGATTTTAGTTCGGGTCTCGGATTTTCAAACTGTTGTTCATTAGACCCGAACAAAGCGCTTAAAAGATTTGACCGGGTGGCATTTTGGAAAAAGATTTCGGGGGATACCAACTGTCATGCGCCACGCACGAACAGCATACATAACCCCACTTTGCGTTTCATGCATCGTTGGGTGTCTATGACGGTATTCCCCCGGGCAGATTTGCGCCCTGTCAACACCATCGAGTTGCGGGTTCCTTTTGCCATGGTCAAGCAGATTCCCTATTCACCTGTGAAAGACATGGTTGGTCACTGCGTGTCTCATATTTCTCGTACAGGTAGCATGGCGATGACTTCTCTAGTCACTCGCCTCGCTAACCACCTAGGCGTCCTTGAAGGCGCCCGGCTCACGTACATCGAGACAGCGCGTTCCGTCGTGGATGCCGAGCACTTCATGCAAGCCCACATGATACGACGGACGCTTGACGGAATGTTGGCAATGATTTACCGTGGCTATACAACTGAAGTGCCTTTGCCTTGTGCAGCACTAAGGTTGTATACCACGCCGAAACTAACTCTTCAGTTGAGGACCGAGTCGGACGATTCTCCACCTTGGAGAGAGCCCGCTCGGCACAGAGTTGCATGTGACGGACCCGTCACGAGGGGACGAGCCAGGCGTGATGCTGGGCTCGCCACCTCACAGGGGCCGGAAGATGCACCACAAATGCCGCACCAACACACTTCCGCTTTTGAGGCCACCTACGACATGTACAACGACGCTGGGACGTCCGGAGCAGGAGGCTCCAGGTAGCATCAGGAGCCGAACTACTTCACCTCAGGACGCTGGGACCACGGCCAGGACACGGACTCAGAGTGTTCTGGGAGCCGGTATGGAGGGGGATACGACAGTGCCTCCCAGCCATACTACCCCGGATACTCACAGTCCGCACGCTTCGACTACGGCCGGGAGCTGTCCTACATCTCCGACCGAGTCGAGCTCATCGACGACCATACCCGAGAGATTCAAGACACGCTAGCCCGCCATTCTCAGTACCATCAAGAGAATAGCGGGATGGTGGCGTCTATCCAGCACGACGTCCACGAACAAGCGGAACAACTGAGCCAGTACCTTTCAAGGCTCAACCCCTACCAGTGAAGGTCCAAGCTTGGGGGAGGGCCCCATCAGGTATGTCCCGATTTATCCAACACTTTGATCATTTAATTTCCCTTCATGATAATTTACATTTAAAAAAAATTAAAATACCAAAAATATTTCCCTTAAACAATATTTCCCTTGAATAAAAATAACTACCAACTATGCATGGAATGAATCATATGCCTCTCACCTTGGAAATGATGAAAAGTTGCTCTGTCATTAATTTTGCAAGTACTTCATTTCAACTAGTTGCTAGATTGTGCTTGAGTTATTTGGCATGAGTAAAAATGATCCTGAAAACCTTGTGGGAGCACATGCTTTATTCCAAGTTTAAGTTGTTGTGGGGGTTGATATAGTGAGAATTTGGTTAAATTCTATTCTGCTTTTAGTACGGGGAAAATCTCAGAAATTTATGCTTTCAAAATGAAACAAGTTCCTCATTGGTCAAAATACCTACCAGAGCCATATGATAAGCTTAGTTGAAAATTTCTACTCATATGCTGCTTGTTATCTTATTGAGCTTTGTCAAATTGTTGTGACCTTTGAGTGAAGCTTTCATATTCTTAGAGATCGAGACCCACGTACACACACCACCTCGCACTTGCAATTCCTACACTGGGAGTTAGCAAACATTTTCCATCATCCATCCACAAAAATAAATGCTCCATGTTCTATGAGTTCCCTCTCCAAATATTCTTGATAGAGACATGGGCTATGCAAAAAGAAAAGCATGCCAAAGAAGCATGGCAAAAATAAGAGAAAAAGAAAAGCATGCCAAAGAGCATGGCAAAAAGAAAAAAAAGAAAAGCTTGCCAAGTGGCATGGCAAAAAAAAATATGAGAATATAAGATAGCCCATGTTCTCGAAAATAAATCAAGGAGAGGGAGTTTCATCCAAGGAGTTCCACCATATTCCATTCCACCGAGCCTATGATTCAAGTATTTTTGAAGACTAGTTGTTTATAAAGTTACCTGCAAAAGAAATGACATTGTAGCAACTCCTGATCCACCGAGCCTAAGTTTATATCTTTGCTCGAGGACGAGCAAAGAGCTAAGCTTGGGGGAGCTTGTTGGCGGTCGTTACAACCCAAATCCGACCACCAATACTCGGGAATAAATGAGGTTTTATGCAACATTCCATGTACTTAGATTTTATTTCTAATAAAGTTCCATGAGTTTTGGTGAGTGTCACTTGTGCAGGTACAACTACGACAAATTTGTGCTATTGGGGCCGGAAATGACCAAATCGGGCGAACGACTCCGTTCGGCCGGTTACCCCCCTTAGCCGAGCAGACCACCGGGAGTCGTCCACGTCAACAATGACCAAGCGAACACATCACATGACACGTGGGCGACCGCCAACTCATCCTGGACCATGCGAGAAGTCACTCCTGGGCCACTACAACTCAAAGACCACATGGATCAGAACAACTACAGAGCCCAGGAGGCAGAGGCGGTGCACGGGGGCCGGCCTGGGCCTCCAGGCCCGTTCGGCCGAACAGGGCGGTTCGGCCGAACCGCCCCCAGTGCACAACCAGGGAATTCGGCCGAAGGCCCAGCACCGCCTCCCTGGCTGCCTTGGCGGTTACCCTGCCTACAACCGCTATAAATGGGACAGCCCCGGCCCTCATTCAACACACACCAAGCCAAGGAGCTCATTTCCACTTTCATTCTAGTAGAGTTAGGATTGTTTAGTTTGGAGTTAGAGTTGAGTCGAGCTTTACCTCGGAGGTTCCGGAGTCGTCTTCAGAAGCTCTGGTAATAGCTCTGGTAATAGCTCTTGTATCTTTTACTTTTCCTTTTGTAAGACATTGAGTATCAATATAGTTATCTTTATCACTTTGCCTTTGTCATTTATATCTTGCTTCTACTTTATCCTAGTTGCAAAAATATCTTGTTTAGACTATAGTCAGTTATAGTTCTAGTGCTTGTAGTCTTGTTTAAGTCTTTGTCTTGGCTGGTTCTTCGATCTTGCTTGACACTGGAGGTGAATTGTCACCAAGAGTATTGACAAGGTTGCTTGCTCTTGCTAGCAGAGTAAGTAGTCGTTGCCTAGTGTAGGAGTGGTTCCTAGACTAGTCAGTGGCCTTAGTTTATTCCCGTCGCAACGGAGGTGGTAGCTGGGAGGTGGTGACAGCCCTTTCGGTCTTCATAGCCCATCACGTTAGTTCCGGTCCGTAGGATTCCCTAGTTGGGAAATAGTGGCACCCCTTCTCATCCCTTTCTGTGTGTTCACCGGTTCCCTTGTCCCGAAGCTAAGACATTAGAGTTATCCCAGATCTCCTAGTGTTGGCTCTGTAGCCGCTGTATCTCTAAGCTAGAGTGACATAGGTAGATAAAGAATCCAGGAGTCCTCTATCTCTTCTCGTTGTCCTCCCAGCTATCTATCTCTTCGCTCCCTTACCTGAGTATCTCTTGAGCTGTGTATCCGGTATATCCACTCCTATCCAATACCGTTATCCCCTGTCTTGTCTAGTCGTGTGCCCTTCTCTGATAGTCTCGAATATCTGTTCACTAGTAATCTTGCCAAAGCTTCCCTGCAGAAATATAAATTACGATACCTCGGGATACTCCCAGGTGAAGTGCTACAGCGGTGATTCTGTGCGCTTGCAGAATATTTCTATATTTTACTAAGCCATAAGGAAAACCACTGAAACACTCCTTACCCCAGTACCAGGATTCTCAATTCTGATATTGGATCATAAGAAGTGCCAACAAGCATTTCTGGCGCCGTTGCCGGGGAAGTCTTTGGCTAGATTACTTTTGAACTTTTATCTTGAGCTATCTTAGTTGAGTACTGCTACTCAAGCGGGTTTATCCTTGCTCTGTTCATTGGTCTTTGTGGAACAGAGCAGTGCATGAATGGTTTCCAACTACCATCAAACTTCCAAGAAAATCCGGAGTCACTTGTGAGGAAAGTACGACCCCGTGTTGTACCTCCTTAGAAGCAACTCCTTCCGACGAACCCAGTCCTTCCCGTCGTTCACCAGGCTACATCGAGGATGGCAACCAAGACGATCCGTGAGTTCTCCGCTCCATCAAGCGAGAACGTACGTGTCGGACCAGCTCCCTTACCTGAGTATCCCTTGAGCTGTGTGTCCGGTATATCCACTCCTATCCAATACAGTTATCCCCTGTCTTGTCTAGTCGTGTGCCCTTCTCTAATAGTCTCGAATATCTGTTCACTAGTAATCTTGCCAAAGCTTCCCTGCGGAAATATAAATTACGATACCTCGAGATACTCCCAGGTGAAGTGCTACAGCGGTGATTCTGTGTGCTTGCAGAATATTTCTATATTTTACTAAGCCATAAGGAAAACCACTGAAACACTCCTTACCCCAGTACCAGGATTCTCAATTCTGATATTGGATCGTAAGAAGTGCCAACAATCAGCTGAAGGACGCCCTAGCCCGCGCCGAGCGGGACCACGACAGGGAGAGGTCCCTGGCCGTGGAGACGGCTGATATGGCCCTTCGGCAGGGGGATGAGCTCCACCGGCGGACCGAGGCGCTGGCGGCACTCGAGGGCGAGCTTCAACAGGAGCGTGCCGCCCTTGCCGAAGCCCGGTCGCAGCTGCAGCAGCGGGACAGGGCCCTCGCAGCGGCCGAAGCCCAGCTCAAGACCCAGGGCGAGGCAGTCGACCTGCTCACCATGATGGTGGTGGAGGGAGACATCGTCGTCACGGAGCTACGAGCCTCTGTTGAGGCCCAACAAGGCTCGATGGCCACGCTCCAGCAGCAGCGCGGGAGAAGAAGCTGACCGTGGGTAAGTTCACTATCGACTTAACCTTTATTTGAAAATTAGTTTCAAGACTTATCTGATTTTTCTATTGGGCTTTCAGAGCTGCGGAAGGTAGCGGAGGAGACTTACTCGCAGGCGGAGTCCATCCAGGTGGCCTATTCGAAGGCCCAGGAGGACCTCGAGGCGCTATGGGACGTAGCTCTCGCCATCTGCAAGGAGGTCGAGGGGCAGGAAGCCCCCGAGTCCCAGTCGGGTAGCTCAATGGCTAGCCGCCTAAGGTCCTTGGGTGGATGCGTCACCGAGCGCTTGAAGGGGTGTCACACCCAGATTTTCACCAAACCCAAATGCGGCCATATGTGTGCCTAGGAAATCCACAGAACACATACAGCGAACAAATATGATAAACAGAGTACAAATGCTCGAAATAAAATAGTTTACATCAGAGTATGACATAAATGATTATTACAGCGGAAGTCTATAACTCTCAACTAGAGCGCAGCCGTAGTCCACAGGGACTCTGACTGGAAGAGTGCAACTCAGAAGTACGGCAGGTCCTCAGGGAACTCAGCAGCAGTCTCATGCACAGCCCAATCTGTTACCCATCCGGGATTTTGTTGAATAATAGCAAGTGTAAGTAAAACAATTACTTAGCAATTATAGCACAGGTACATGAAGGCTCAAAATAAGGCTAGACATGGCTTAACTGCATTGGCACTTTTAGTTGATTCATTAAGCAGTCGCAAGTATGTGAAACCCAGTTGCAACCTAATTAAATAAAGTAGAAGTGACATTAAGCATAAAGTGACATCATGTTCTAATAAAAAAGGATCCAGGCCGCTCCTGACCCTGAGCAAGGCTATCATGATAGATTATGTACCCAACCCACCAGTCGCGTTAAAGTTCATGGTACTTTAAACCCAATCATGCGGAGGTGGATCAGACCTCACGAATCACACTTCCGAGGTGTGACCACATAGGGATGCTACGAGGCTTTTCAAAAGACACCTTAACAAGACAGTAGCCGCTGGGGTACTACCAGGCGGTGAGAAAATAGGCACTGAGTCCGATGTACGCCTACGGAGTCACACCATAGGGGGGTCGATGGCGTCCAGAGCGCGGGCATCACATCCATCCATGCGCAACGTGTGGAGTTCCCCATCGCAAGGACTCCCAGCATGGGACTGTGCCTAACGATACATAGCCGACGGATCACCCGTCCTCGGTGGAATCCGGAAACACCCCGTACCTTGCCTCCCACAACGCCGTCGGCCCATCGGTAATCACTGGGAAGCTAGAGACGTACAAGTTACTTGACCAAGACCAGAGCCATAATAGTTCTAGCGTTGGCGACAGGCTCCTGGGTTGCCGCTTTAAGAACCGGACCTTAGGGAGAGACACTGGAGCAAAGCACACAGCACATGCCCCACTTTCCTAAACCATGTTGCTAAAAAGCAAGTTTTATCATTAACATCGAAGTGAACCATTAAGTCAATATTAACAATTAAATAATGGTGACATTAGCTGTGCATACAAAAGATTCTACCCATATGCATAAACCCAAGGTTATCCAAGGAACAGGATATACAAAACTAGGTACAACCTTAATGGGATAGTAAATTAGACACATGCAGGTGAAATTAAATAATTGTAAAGGGTGTATTTAGGTAACAAGGATTGTCCATGCTATAACTTGCCTTCCTCGAAGTGCTGCTGTTGCTGTGAGTCCTGCTCCGAAAAGTCTTCCGTGAACTCAAACTCCAAAGCTAACGACTCACTGACTGGACACGAAGCACCACACAAGCATACACGCATACCAATACATGCAAGCAAATATAATTCTATTAGAAAAGTACACCAAACATTAGAAACAACACAAAAAAAGGTTTTAGAAATAATCTATGCTTCACTACGAACACGTGAGCGCGAAAATCACACTAATCAGAGCTAAAACGAAAAAAATATATGGGTTTTCTAAGTTCTAGGGACCTGCTGGCAAGTTTTAAAAGTTTCTTGGGGCTTATTTGCAAAAAACCAAGGACCTATACGTAATTATGCTTTAAAACTCGAGGGCTAACTCGTGAAATGAGCAAGGCAGGACTGCAGTTTCTATTTTTAAAAAGGTCAGGGGGTTATTCGTTAAAAATAGGACCTAGGTGTAATTATTTTTTAACTCAACAGGACGGCGGGTTGATTATGCAAAACGACAGGGGCTCTTTAGCAAAACGGCGGGCGCTGACCGGTATTTGTCCTTTTGACTCGGGGCGGGGAGCAACGAGGGTCGTCGGATCAAGATCCCGCGGTGGGGATCAAGTTGGGGGAGCGACTGGCGGCGGGGAAGGGAAGACGCGGTAGTGCCGCCACTGTGCTCAGCGGGGGCTCGCCGGAGCTGGGCAGTTCCCGGGCTTGGGGCCTCCATTGGCCACGGGACTTGGTCCCACACGACCGGGGGGAGTGGCGAGTCCACCTAGGGGACTAGGGGCGGCTAGAGGCACTGGTGGACGGGGGAAGGCGAGTTCGGGCGCTACATTGCCCAATTAGTGGGGGGGAAGGTCCCTCACCTTCGTGCAGTGCTCCCAGGGGCGTAGACTTGGGCGGAGCGGCACTACAGTGGCGAGTCGATGGTGGCTGGAGCTCGGGCGGCGATGGCGGGGAGGGAGGGGTGCGCTGGGGGAGCTCGGGGCTCGTGGCGATGGTTGGTGAGGATCAAGGTGGTTCTGGTGGGTGGCTTATATAGCGCTCAGAGGGTCCCAGGCGTGCGCCCCACGAAGATTGGCGGCGTTCCGGTGCTTTCCATGCGGGGTAGAACTTCCATACGCGGAGCAGCGCAGATAAGGAAGGGAGGGGAGGCAGGAAGCTTCGGCGAAGCTTCAAGGCAGCGCGGGGAAGGGCGGGACGGCCGGGCGGAGTGGCGTGATTAGCGTGGGGGGGAGGAGGAGAAACCTCGGTGCCGGCGGGAGGAAGAGGAAGGTTCCAACAGGTGGGCCATTTGGCGCAGCGAGAGAGAGAGTGGGAGAGAGAGGCGCTGTCAGGCTGGGCCGAGGGTTTGTTGGGCCAGCTCAGGGGGGGGGGAAGTGCTGGGCCGGAAGGAAGAAAGGGGAGGGGGCTGGGCTGGTTCGGGAAGAAAGAAGAAGGTGCAAAGGTGGACCAGGGAAAAAGCTTAGGGAGCAAAAGCGAACTCGACTTGAATTAACTTTTCTAGGGCTCAAACAAATGCAAATTAAATTCGAATTTAAACAGGATTTAAATTCCAACTTAACTTACTATCAAACAAAACACAGTGCAGCAGCATGAATGCAACAAAAATATTTCTACAACTTATATTTGATTTTAATATTCAAAAATAATTTATTTAACCTATATTAAATATGAGAAAATCAATAAAAGCAAATTAATTATTAAAAATTTTAAATGGGCTATTTTTGGGTGTTAGAAACCTACCGCCCTTAAGATGAATCTCGTCCTCGAGATTCAGATGCGGATGCGAAGAGTTGAGGGTACTCGGTCTTGAGATCTTCTTCTCTTTCCCAAGTGGCTTCGTCCTCTGAGTGTCGGTTCCACTGCACCTTGCACATCCGGATAACCTTGCTTCTTGTCACTCTCTCCGATCTTTCTAAAATCTTGGCTGGATACTCGTCGTAGGTGAGATCTTCCTATACATTCAGCTCATCAATCGGGATTTGCTCCTCAGGTACCAGCATGCATTTCTTCAACTGAGACACGTGGAACACATCGTGCACTCCGGCCAGTTGCTCAGGTAGCTCTAGCCGGTAAGCCACATCACCCATCCGTTCTACTACTTTGAATGTGTTGACACCAAAAATTGGCACCAGGAGGAGGCTGACATGTGGGCCGGATTCGTTGAAAAGATATCATTCGGCAAAGGAGTTTTTCCCCAGAGCATTCGGTAAAGACGTTCTGCGGTCGGGAACGCATTGTTATTCGGCAAGAAAACTGTTCCGCAGGAGGCATTCGGGAGTGCGTGATGACGTGGATCAAGTGTAAGGAAAAGGCTGGTTTAACTTCGAATGCAAGACGGATACGGTGCCCCGGCGTTTATCTTTTTTTTAGGAAATAAATAATGTAATCATAATCAATTAGGAGTCGTGTCGAAACCTGGGTATAAATATAAACCCATGGTGATTGTAAAAGTATCGAACAATCAATCATACAACAAACCGGCCCCGTGCCAACTTCGAGTCCTTTAGTCGAGTCGTCGAGTTCTTCGAGAGGAATCATCGATCCGTCGACCTCCGTAAGTATCGGCAACCCTGCACCATGCCTAGTATCATGCGGTGGATTTAGGCTTTGGTTCAGGAAGGTTCCATTGTTAGATCATGAGCCATGCGGTGGGCTAAGTTTTAGCTTGGAACAAGTTATCGGTTCTATTGAATTTTGGCAAGATCTGATAGATCCATTAAGTTACCATGTGTTGCTCTGGATTTTACCTTTATGTTTAATTCATTACAACACTCTTTTGCCCAGTCTAGATTGATTAGATTCGGTTCTAGCTCATAATGCACTGCGTTTCCATAGCCGAATTCGAAGTCAATCTAGATTGCCACGTGTTGCGGGTTCAAGCTCGTTGGTCTTGTGTAGATCTTGACAGAACCGGGTATCATGCGGTGGATGCAGGTTTTTGGGTCGTCTTAGAGCTAATCATCCGGTGGATTAGAATTCGATTCGATCTGATAGACCTATCATCATCAACGAAGCATGTTCCTTCTTCATGGAACCCGATTCGGCTATATAGCTGTATTCGGCAGTATCGCCACGAGTGAAACATGTTCATGGTTTTGTTTTAAATAAAGAATGCTTTTAGCCTTCCACGTTTAGAGTATATCATGCGGTGGATTGATCTATTCTTGGTTGGTGGTGTGATTCCAAGCGAGTCGTATCATGCGGTGGATTAACTTGCTTGTCTCATGCTCGACGGGTTGAAAAGTACCTAGACATGCGGTAGACTAGTGCTTTTTAGTCTATGCATTCTTGTTTATTATGAAATTATGGTCATGTTTTCGCCCTTTTATTTATCTATCATGCTCTGTTCCCCGTTAATCGGTTATGAATATACGTCACAATGTTTATTCAGTCGACTACCGATCTTTCGTCATGCTTACGTCACGCATTCGGCAGTGCGCTTCCTGCGTGCTTTGCCGATTGCCGAATGATGCTTTAACTGCTGACAGATAGCTTCTCTGTAGCTATATGTCGTTCGAAACTGGCTCCGTAGCCACAAATATGGAACTGACTGGTATCACCCGGTACGTTCCAGGTGTTATCTAAACATCTTTTCTCCCTTTGTCAGTTTCAGGAAAATTGACTGGCACGCTTTCGGATTCAAACGCTCGGGCCACGTGTAAAGCTAGCTAATTCGGCTTGCTGTGTGCTTGGCGTGAAGTGCGAATTTTACGTCAACACACTTTTTGGCACGCCCGGTGGGACAACAAGCTTCGAAGATGCCTGAATTAAAAGACATTCTGGATGTCACTTTTGAAGAATTGTCTGATGAACATCAACAAATGGTGAAGACTGCTGCAGATCAGTTCATCAAGAAATGCTTGCTGTCTTTTGCTAAGAACAGGAGTGGTGCACCGTTTCTCAAGTCAGATCTGCCAAGAGTTCTTTTGCCGGGACAATCTGATCTTACTGAAGATAAAGAAAGGGAGAAGTTCTCTAGCTTGTTGTACAAGGCTTTAGGGGAAACAATGACCAATCATAATGCTGCATTCCTGAACAGTTTTCGGCTCATACTGGTCAACATCTTTGGTCAACACGTGGATAAACCTTTTGAGCAAGCGCATGGGCAACTTGGTGGACCAACATATTTCAATATTCAAGCATCGGTCCCAAAACGTCATGGTAAAGGTATTGAAGAAACTGAAGTTTCTGGAACCAAAGACGCGAGTGGACAGCCGATTCAACAAGAGCTTCAGCACGCATTGCCGAAAACTCGTACATATGGTGATATGGCATTCGGCACCACGGGAAATCTACCTGCTTCTGCTTACAAGATATCCCCTCTGAACAACAGGCTGCAAAGGGATATGTATGGAAACGGATATTCAGAGTTTATGGATTATAATGCTATCGACGCTCTCCCGAATCCCGGGTATGTTGGTACTACAGGGATGCCTGCTGGGAGACCAGGGAATCAAGATACCAATATTGACCTCATGGTGCAAAAAATGACCGATGTATTACAAAATCAATTCGGTCTGAAGCCTAAAAATCAGGGGTACATGTACTCGTCTCCTTTCCCAGAATGGTACCAAAGGGTATCATTGCCGAATAGAGTCAAGGTGCCTACAGAGTTCACTAAGTTCTCAGGACAAGATGATACTAGCACTGTAGAACATATAGCTCGATATCTGATGCAGCTTGGAGAAGCTTCAGCAGATGAGGCTTTCAGAATCAGATACTTTCCTTTGTCACTGACGGGTCCAGCTTTTACATGGTTTGCTTCTTTGCCTGCTCAGTCAATTTGTACTTGGAAAGACCTGGAGCAGAAATTCCATGCTCATTACTACATTGGCAGTACCGAGAAAAAGTTGGTTGATTTGACCAGCTTAAGGCAGAGAAATAATGAGACACCTACGGAGTTCCTCAGGAGATTTAGGGAAACAAAGAGCATGTGCTTTTCTCTGAACATTCCTGACGACCAGCTAGCTGGTATGGCTGTAGCTGGCATGCTGCCTGCCATTCGGGAAAAGCTATTCGGAATGGAGTTTGATGATCTGGGCCAGTTGTCACACAGATTGGCCTTAATGAGTAACCAGGCATACGGTTTCAAGAAAGATGCCAGATTTGCTAAACATAATGATGTAGCTGACATTTATAACCAATTCCTTGAAAGAGTAGATCAGGGAGATGAGTATGAAGATAGCGAGGAGATAGCCGCAGCAGAGATAGTGTGGGGTAAAGAACCAGTCATGGTGAATCAGAGGTGGATTAAACAGAATAAGGGCACCTATGATTTTGATGTAACTAAGGCAGATAAATTGTTTGACTATCTTGTAAAAGAAGGACGGATCAAGCTACCGGAGGGGCATTCTATGCTTCGGCCTGATGGAGTGAAAGATAAAAGGTACTGTGGATTCCATGATAGAAATTCTCATTCCATCAATGAATGCAGGGTTTTTAGAGTGAGGATTCAGAAAGCTATCCAAGAAGGGCATCTGAAATTCGACGATAAGATGAAGTTGGACAATAACCCGTTTCCTCAGAACATGATTGGGTTCTCAATCAATATGGTGAATGTTGCCGAATCTGGAGAAAAGGGAAAAATGAAAGTCCTGACGTCGAGGGAAGCAAAGCAGAATGGCTCAGTCGATCCTAATCGGCAAATCACGATCGAACAGATTCGCGAGGAAAAGCCTCGTTTTCCGAATAGCCGATTTGAAATTGGGAAATCTTCTAAACTCAAAGTCACATCGCGCATTCTCCTCAATAAGTGGCAACGTCAGCAAGAAAAAGAACGCTATCAGAGACGTGAGTACGAGGAGGAGAAGAGGAGGTGCGAAGAAAAAAGGTATGAGGAAGAACAAGAGGAATATGTCCGAGAATGAGAACGTGCACATTGGGATTGTGTCTTCTTCAGACACTGTTGGAACGAGGGTTTAAAGCTGCCTACATGGAATAGCTGTCCTGAATGCAATAATGGATATGTCGAACATAGGCAAAATGGTGCCAGTCGCCGATCCGTCCACGAAAGAATTGGAAGGATACATCCTAGTGATGATCGGCGTCTAAAAATATATAAGAATGATGATCAACCAAGAAAAAGGCATGCTGATCGTAGATGGATTGATCATGAAGAAGAAGATCGTGAGTATGTCTGGCAGAAAGGACAGTGGTGTCCACCTGGTTTAAGGAAGAGCCAGAAGAGAAGAGTCCAACGCCTGAGGAATCAGGAGTTGAAGCGAGCAGGAACCAGGATGAGATCGATATGGCGTCCAAAAGACAAACCTGACGAATCGGGTCATTCGGCTCCTACATGCATGGTATGTTTCTTGCCGAATGAATTTATGGCTCCAGCTAATCAAATTGTACAGGAAGAGATATTGTCAGAAGTGGATGAAGCCGAGCAATGTGGGTTAATGGCACAATTGGTATTGAATAAGCAAGCTATTTTCGAGAAGCCAGTCCAGAATCGGCACATGAAGCCACTGTACTTAAGAGGATATGTCAATGGAAAGCCACTGACGAAGATGTTTGTTGATGGTGGAGCTGCTGTTAATGTGATGCCATACAATACATTCAGGAAACTTGGCATGAGCCCTGGAGATTTAACGCCAACAAGCATAGTTTTGAATGATTTTGCTGGAAATCCGTCGGACACCAAAGGATGTGTACATGTAGATCTGATGATTGGGTCTAAGATTCTGCTTACAACCTTCTTTGTTATTGAAGGCAAAGGGGCATACAGCTTGCTACTTGGAAGGGATTGGATCCATGCGAATTGCTGTATACCATCTACTATGCATCAGCAGCTTATTCAGTGGATAGATGATGAAGTGGAAATTGTCCCAGCAGATGATTCAATTAGCGTGGCTAATGTGGAACCGGCCTTCTGGGAATATCAAGGCATAGATTGCTTCTCAGGTAAGGATTGGGGAGAGGGTCCTGTTGAGCCAGTCAGCAGTGATCAACAGCCGATCGAAGCAGTCGGCTCTTTTAGTAATTTTTAATGGATAATCCAATCGATGGGACTGATGGGAAGCTAGGACGTGGATTTGTGTCGGCTGATAAATTAGAAGAAGTAGACATTGGAGACGGTGACAAACCAAGGCCGATATTCATCAGTGCTAGCTTGGATTCAGTTTTCAGAGAAAAGTTGATTGAGTTGTTAAAAGAATACAAAGATTGCTTTGCTTGGGATTATTCAGAGATGCCTGGTTTAGATCGTTCCATTGTTGAGCATCGATTGCCGATCAAGCCTGGTTATAAACCTTACAAGCAACCACCCCGAAAAATCTACAAAGATGAAGTGTTGACCGATGTGAAGAAAGAAGTGGAAAGATTAATAGCAGCAAATTTTATTCGGCCATGCAGATATGCAGAATGGATCTCTAATATTGTTCCTGTGTACAAGAAAAATGGGAAGATGAGAGTTTGCATAGACTTTAGAGATCTGAACAGAGCTACACCCATGGATGGATATCCAATGCCTATAGCTGACTCGTTGGTTGATGCTGCTGCTGGATATAAAGTGATTAGTTTCATGGATGGTAATGCAGGGTACAATCAAATTTTTATGGCATTGGAAGATATAGCGAAAACAGCTTTCAGATGTCCAGGACATATAGGGTTGTTTGAATGGGTTGTCATGACGTTTGGTTTGAAGAATGCTGGTGCAACTTATCAGAGAGCCATGAATTATATTTTTCATGAGTTGATCGGCAAGATTGTGGAAATATATATCGATGATGTTGTGATTAAGTCATTGGATCATGAAGCACATTTGGCCGACATAAGGAAAACTCTAGAGTGCACTAGGAAACATGGGCTCAAGATGAACCCGAATAAATGTGCTTTTGGAGTTTCGGCAGGAGAATTTCTGGGATTTTTGGTGCATGAAGGAGGAATAGGAGTTGGCAAGAAAAGTATGAAAACCATTGATGAAGTTGTTCCTCCAACTAATCTTAAGGAATTACAGTCATTACTTGGCAAGATCAATTTCGTAAGAAGATTCATATCAAACTTATCACAAAAGGTGTTGCCTTTCTCTTCACTGCTAAAAGTCAAGAAGGATCAGAAATTTGTATGGGGTGACGAACAACAAAAGGCTTTTGATGAGATCAAGGAATACATGAAAGAACCACCAGTATTGGTACCTCCACAGCTAAACAAGCCTTTTAAGTTGTACGTGGCGGCCGATACCCAAACTATTGGATCGGCCCTCATACAAGAATTTGAGGGAAAGGAAAGGGTAGTTGCATACCTTAGCCGGAAATTGCTTGATCCCGAAACGAGGTATTCGGCTACCGAGAAACTTTGTTTATGTGTTTACTACTCCTGTACAAAATTTCGGCACTACTTGCTACATGCCGAATGCATTGTGTATTCAAAATTTGATGTGATAAAGCACATGTTGTCTATGCCAATTTTGAACGGAAGGATTGGCAAATGGATTTTAGCTTTGTCTGAATTTGAGTTAAAGTTTGAATCGGCAAAAGCTGTTAAAGGACAGATTATTGCTGACTTCATTACTAAACATCGCGATTCATCAGCTAATTTGCTTGAAATTACTCCTTGGGTATTATTCTTCGATGGATCTTCATGTGACAAAGGTGGTGGAGTAGGTATTTTGTTAATTTCGCCAAAAGGAGCGGTATTTGAATTTGCTATTCCTATTCAACCTACTGTCACTAATAATCAAGCCGAGTATGAAGCGTTGCTCAGAGGACTTCAATACTTGAGAGAAGCAAAGGCCATTGCAGTTGAAATTTTTGGAGATTCAGAATTAGTCGTAAGGCAACTAAATGGCGAATATGAGTGCAGAAACGATATCTTAAGGAATTACTATGAGGAATGCAAGCAAATCTTAAAGGGGTTTCAGTCAGTAATTCTACGGCATATTCCTAGGAAAGACAATGAAGAGGCAAACAGATTAGCTCAAAGTGCTTCGGGTTATAGAGAGCTTCAAGAAGTTTTTGCTAATGATGTGTATGCTTTCGGGAGTAATCTAGCAGAAGATGATTGGAGAAAAGAAATTGTTGATTATCTGGAGAATCCATCCCGAAAAGTTTCTAGAAAGCTCAGGTATAAAGCTTTAAAGTTTGTTCTTCTTGATGATAATTTATATTATAAATCCTTGGATGGGGTGCTGTTACATTGCTTAAGTCAAGAAGAAGCAAAAAGGCTGATAAGTGAAGTGCATGATGGGCTGTGTGGAGCACATCAATCGGCTTACCGAATGAAATGGGTTATTAGGAGAACTGGGTACTATGGGCCCACGATGCTAGAAGACTGCTTTGAATATTACAAAGGATGCCAAGATTGCCAGAGATTTGGAAACATTCAAAGAGTTCCAGCATCGGTCCTGAATCCTATTATCAAGCCATGGCCATTCAGAGGATGGGGAATAGATTTGATTGGCCAAATAAATCCTCCATCTAGCAAGGGGCATAAGTTTGTGCTTTTAGCAACCGATTATTTTACTAAGTGGGTTGAGGCGATTCCATTAAAGAAGGTGACATCAGAGAATATGGTTGAATTTGTTAAAGAACATATCATTTACAGATTTGGAATTCCTCAAACAATCACCACAGATCAAGGAACTCAGTTTACATCTTCAGAGTTCAGAAATTTTGCTGAAAGTATGGGCATCAAATTGTTGAATTCTTCTCCTTATTATGCCCAAGCTAATGGTCAGGCAGAGGCTTCTAACAAGATTATGATTAAAATTATACAGAAGAAGATTGATCAGAAGCCAAGAAAGTGGCATTCGGTACTCAATGAGGCTTTATGGGCTTACCGAATGGCTCCACATGGGGCTACACAGACGTCTCCTTATGAATTGGTATATGGAAATCATGCTATCATGCCATGGGAGATGCGGTCAGACTCAAGGAGGATAAAGTTGCAAAAGGATTTAAGTTCTAAAGATTATAATGATTTAATGATGGATGAATTAGAAGATTTGCATATGATTCGTCTCAGGGCCTTGGAAAATGTTGAGAAAAATAAAATGCGAGTTGCTAAATATTACAACAAGAAGGTGAAAGTCAAGCAATTTGCAGAAGGAGATTTAGTTTGGAAAGCAATATTACCGATTGGAACTAAATACAGTGCATTCGGTAAATGGTCTCCAAATTGGGAAGGTCCTTTCAGAGTGGTCAGATGCGTGCCTGGAAATGCATATGTCCTGAAAACTTTGCTGGGAGAAGAGTTTACTGCTGCTATCAATGGGAGATACTTGAAGAAATATTATCCAAGTGTTGAGGTTGATCGCTGATTGAAATATTCAATGCCAGGACAACTGAAACAGCCGGCATTCGGGAAGGAGCCGCCTTCAGAACAAATGCCATAGAGAGGGAAAATGGCCAATACCAGAATGTATTGCCCTTAGTACAAATATTTTGCATCATGAGTTTGACCAAGTTATCACAAAAAAGACTGCAAAAGATAAGTTTTATTGCCGAAATTCCATAATCCCTAGTACAAACTAATGGAACAACCTGTTCAGAACAGACTGGGGATGAATGGAATCGGCAATGGCGACGCCATGAGCATCAAGGCGATCTATGGAGGCCTCAATATCGTCGATCTCCTCCGGATTGCCATTGGCAAAGCCGGGCGGTAGCCTGGAATAGTCAGTGCCAGTGTGCGTCGACATGGCGACTAGGCCTGCGGCAGTGCCCAGACGGACGCCGTGTAAGGCCACCTCATCGATACGGCCTGCCACTGCACCGAGGCGAGCTTCTGGCGTGTCCCCAGGAGCATTCACCTTATTTGCCAAAGACTCAACCAATGTCTTCAGCTGATCGAGTTCGGCGTCGCGATCTGTAGGATTACGAAGCAACGGCGGGTTAGTCCAAGGTCAGATTGAAGTTAAGCGAACCGCAGAAATTACCGTCGATGGTCTCGAGCAGCTGCTTGCGCTGGTGTTGCCACTCTAGATCTGCGATCCCGGCTTGTTTGGAGATGACCTCCAGCTCATGCCGAGTGTCGTCACGTTCCTGCTTGAATCGGCGGGCATCGCTATCTGTGTAGCGCAGATCCCAGTTGGGCCTGGAGGATCGGCTAGATGACTCCGAAGAATCACCCGCTGCAGCCGGAGCCGCAGTCGAGGCAGTAACGGGGTTCCATTGGATGAGCCTGAAAGCACAAAGAAAGTTGAGAATGAGGCAAAATCTGGAGGAAAGGATAAGGAGAGGCAGACAGTCATCACCTCCGACGAGCACTGGCGCGGCTCCCTTCAGCTTCGTCGACGGCCGGGCGTCTTCCGCTGTTGTTGGTCATTGGGGTTTTCTGAAGATTACTGTGCTCGAAGAAGAGGGGGCTCAGGCTAGCAGAAAGCTTGGAAGACGGAGGATTTGATAAAAGATTAGGAGCGCTCAAGGTTCTTATTTATGGAACTAACGAAGAGATCGTGGCCAAAGATTGTGGTGCATATCCCAAGGAGTTCGGAAGGTGGAAAGGATTTTCCAACCGATCGATTTCCATGTCGTTTGGGATTCTTACCGAGTCGTATTCAGTTTTGACTGGATGAGATTCGGCTATGTCATGTTTGAAGCGTTTTCGGGTCTGACACTGTTATAGCCAGCTTTGCCGAATGAGTTGTCCACAATAAAAAAAAAGAGATAAGAAATAGCAAGATTGCAGGATTGATAAAGCATTCGGCTATCGACTGTTTGTTACAATTACAAGCCCAAGTACTTTGAGATTACATTTTTAGCATCTGATATCATATTGCTAATACTCTCTAATAAGTTTTTATCAGCTTCTTGGGTTTTAGCCAGAGCAACAAGCTTTGCCTTGAGTTGTTTTTCTTCGGTCAGAGCTGCTGAAGCTTCCTTTCGTATCTTTTCTGTTAATTTGGGAAGCTCAGCCATCTTCTTCTCATCAGCTTCAATTTCGGCCGATAGATCTCTCAATTCGGCTTCAAGTGCAGCTTTTCTGACCTTCTTCTTTTCAAGTTCAGATTCCAATCTGGTCAGTAATTCTTTGCTGTTCTGAGCTTGAGTATGCAGGTCTTTCACAGATTGTTTGGCTGTGGATCTCCTCTGTTCCAGAGCTGGTTGAGAAGATTGGTTTTTTAGAGCCTGCTTTACTGCGGCGTATTGTTGATCCAAATGAGAAACTGGTTCCAAAGAAGTTTTGATATCATCAGGGAGTTCTTGGTCAATGGATTCCAGTACATCCCTTAAGAGATCAGCATCTTTGACTTGATCTTGGATACTCTTGTGCAGCAAAGCAAGGATATCTTTCAGCTTTGTTTGATTTTCTTCTGACAGAGTTTGGCCAGAAGACGTTTCTTCCCCTTGTTCGGCAACCAAGTCTTCCACAGCAAAAGAATAGCTGGATGATGAAATGGATTTTTCCTGAAAGAGAGTCTTGCCGAATTAGTAATAATCCGCTGAGAAAAAGGATAGATAAGGTTGAATGATTTTGTTTACCTCGTTCCTGACTTCGTGAATGGGGGAAGGAAGCCTCTCAGGCTCAATGGAAAGATTCTGTGTATCTTGCTGAGGAGAAGCTGGAAGATTTCTTGGTGAAGATAATGCTTCTGATTGAGGAAGAAGTTGCAAAGCTAAAGATGAATCGTGATGAGAAGAAGAGCTTTCCAAGATTGGATCCATTGAAGATTGTTCTGCAGTTAACAAAGAATGAGTGCCGATGAAAAAGAAGTTAAGAGGATAAAGTGGTGGAATTTTACCAGTCAATGAAGCATCGGCAAGATCTGTACTGATTGCTAGTTGCTGTTCTCTGACCTGAAACCAAGAAGAGATAAAGCTGAGCAAAATACCAATGGCATTATGGTCAAAGGAAGAAGGCTCTGACCTTGATAACTTTTTTGCTGCTTGTTCTTTTCTTTTTTACAACTAAGGGAGCAGTTAAAGAAAGAGTTTTCCTCTTGACAGATGATGGTCTAGTAAGTATTGGATCTAGAGAAGCCTGTCTAGCCATCAGTTGAGCCAAGGTAGGAGATTGGTGCCCCAAAGCAGATATTGGGCCTGCAGCTTTGTACAAGATCGCCCTGGCAAGAGGGGCAGGTGTTATATCCTGCAAAATGACAGAATCAGAATTAATCGGGGTTAATATTATTGAGACAGATGAAGGATAAGCGTATTACCTCTGAAGTTGGCTGATAATCAGGCATTAACTCGAAGCAGAGGGGATGGATTGGTATGTTGAAGATATGATCATGGAGTTTTTGCCACCAGAGAGTGAAAGAAGGATGGGCAGATATTATTGGCACAAAAGGATCAGGTGCATAGATAGTTCCGCAGCATTTATAAGTAAAAATCCTTCTTGTCTCTGCGGAATCCTTGACAATCTCCCTAGGCTTGAGAAATTCGTGAAGAAATAGCCTAGGGGGCACTTGGCCACATCCCAACTGTCTAGCCATCATGTTTGGCTGATAGTATTCATAAGTGCTTTGAACCAGCCTTCCTCCACAGAATTCGGCTGGCAGGATGCAGGGCTGGATGAAGGCATTGAAGATCACTATAGATTGTACATCAGTGCATCCAGTTTCAAAGCTGAATTCGCAAGGGAGAGTGAGGTTGTCATTGTCCAGATATGGGAACTAAAGAGGATGAGCAAAGCCTTTGAAGAAGAGCTCAAACAGTTCACCGATGTTCTTGTTGATAGATACAGTGGAAGCAGCTTCTCCATAGGTTTGACAACCTTTGGTTCTCCGGGTTTCTCCTTCTTTGTAATTAATTGAAGGAAAGTCTCGGCTGTTGAGATCAATAGCGACGATTTGATGCATGTACAACTGCAGCCACATTTGGACAAACCACCAAGGACCGTTGACACAGGGGATTTTCTTGCTGGTATACATCAGGTGGGTGGTTTGATTGAGCATATGGTAGACACTTCCCAGGAGGTATTTCCCAAGTGGAATGAGTTTTCCGGCAGCCAGCTCTTCAGCCATCACGATATGATTCAGGGTTGGCTCATTGGCTTTGCCACAGAAGACTGATCTGCATAGCCACATGTTTAGGAAGGCTCTATATTCGACATCGGTCAGAGGGCCATCAGACATGTGGTTCTGGATGTATCTCTTGTATCCAACCCCTGTTTTTACTCCTGTCTGCTTGGAGGAACCTTTCTGGTCATATGGATATACAGTTCCTGTAACATTCAGGCCGGTCATCATGTAGACATCGGCCAAAGTGGGAGACATTGGGCCATGACCGAAGAGAAAAGCATTTGCACCATTGGACCAAAAGTGGCAAGCTGCAATCAGAAGGTTCTCGTTCTTTGGTGTTTCGGCTAGTGACAACTCCAGGCAATGAGAAATGCGCAGATGGTCCCAGTTCTGTGTTTGGGGGCTTTTGTCATCAGATATCTTTTTGTACCAATTTCTCCAGCCGGCAATTGGGGGCAAAGGCCAGTTCTTGAAGGCGTCTTGCCACTCATGAGGTTTTGTCAATGAAATCTTGAAAGGAACCCTCTGAGATTCAGCCGCGATGAGTTCGGAAGGATCTGAATTCCCTACAGGGCCGAGGAAGTAGGATGGAGCTTTTTCCTCGACGGGGATAAGGATTTCAGCAGCTAGTGCCTATCAAGAATGGAAAGGGATGAGAGGAAATTTAAAATGCAAATCGAAAGAAGAATACCGAATGTGCTTGAGGGGATTGAAGTTTACCTGGAGGGCAAAATCTTGGTCCGCCATTTGAAGATTGAATCTTGGAAGTCGATAACCTAGGGTTCGAATCTGGACGAGAGCTCTAAAGATTCAAAAGGAGAAGCGGGTGTCGAGCAGAACTAACTTGGGAATGTTGAGTGCTTCTAGTCAATTCCGAGATAAAATTATCTTTTATCCCGAAATTGAAGGGGCATGTGTTGACACCAAAAATTGGCACCAGGAGGAGGCTGACATGTGGGCCGGATTCGTTGAAAAGATATCATTCGGCAAAGGAGTTTTTCCCCAGAGCATTCGGTAAAGACGTTCTGCGGTCGGGAACGCATTGTTATTCGGCAAGAAAACTGTTCCGCAGGAGGCATTCGGGAGTGCGTGATGACGTGGATCAAGTGTAAGGAAAAGGCTGGTTTAACTTCGAATGCAAGACGGATACGGTGCCCCGGCGTTTATCTTTTTTTTAGGAAATAAATAATGTAATCGTAATCAATTAGGAGTCGTGTCGAAACCTGGGTATAAATATAAACCCATGGTGATTGTAAAAGTATCGAACAATCAATCATACAACAAACCGGCCCCGTGCCAACTTCGAGTCCTTTAGTCGAGTCGTCGAGTTCTTCGAGAGGAATCATCAATCCGTCGACCTCCGTAAGTACCGGCAACCCTGCACCATGCCTAGTATCATGCGGTGGATTTAGGCTTTGGTTCAGGAAGGTTCCATTGTTAGATCATGAGCCATGCGGTGGGCTAAGTTTTAGCTTGGAACAAGTTATCGGTTCTATTGGATTTTGGCAAGATCTGATAGATCCATTAAGTTACCATGTGTTGCTCTGGATTTTACCTTTATGTTTAATTCATTACAACACTCTTTTGCCCAGTCTAGATTGATTAGATTCGGTTCTAGCTCATAATGCACTGCGTTTCCATAGCCGAATTCGAAGTCAATCTAGATTGCCACGTGTTGCGGGTTCAAGCTCGTTGGTCTTGTGTAAATCTTGACAGAACCGGGTATCATGCGGTGGATGCAGGTTTTTGGGTCGTCTTAGAGCTAATCATCCGGTGGATTAGAATTCGATTCGATCTGATAGACCTATCATCATCAACGAAGCATGTTCCTTCTTCATGGAACCCGATTCGGCTATATAGCTGTATTCGGCAGTATCGCCACGAGTGAAACATGTTCATGGTTTTGTTTTAAATAAAGAATGCTTTTAGCCTTCCACGTTTAGAGTATATCATGCGGTGGATTGATCTATTCTTGGTTGGTGGTGTGATTCCAAGCGAGTCGTATCATGCGGTGGATTAACTTTCTTGTCTCATGCTCGACGGGTTGAAAAGTACCTAGACATGCGGTAGACTAGTGCTTTTTAGTCTATGCATTCTTGTTTATTATGAAATTATGGTCATGTTTTCGCCCTTTTATTTATCTATCATGCTCTGTTCCCCGTTAATCGGTTATGAATATACGTCACAATGTTTATTCAGTCGACTACCGATCTTTCGTCATGCTTACGTCACGCATTCGGCAGTGCGCTTCCTGCGTGCTTTGCCGATTGCCGAATGATGCTTTAACTGCTGACAGATAGCTTCTCTGTAGCTACATGTCGTTCGAAACTGGCTCCGTAGCCACAAATATGGAACTGACTGGTATCACCCGGTACGTTCCAGGTGTTATCTAAACATCTTTTCTCCCTTTGTCAGTTTCAGGAAAATTGACTGGCACGCTTTCGGATTCAAACGCTTGGGCCACGTGTAAAGCTAGCTAATTCGGCTTGCTGTGTGCTTGGCGTGAAGTGCGAATTTTACGTCAACAGAATGGCCTGATGTACCGAGGTGCTAGCTTGCCCTTGACATTAAACCTTTTCACGCCTCGCATCGGTGACACCTTGAGATACACAAAGTCGTCGACTTCGAAGGTGAGATCTCTTCTTCTGACATCGGCATTGCTTTTCTGCCATGATTGTGCCAGTTTCAAGTTCTGCCGGATCACTTGCACTTGTCGCTCTGCCTCTCGTAGTATCTCGGGCCTGAAAACTTGACTTTATCCAGTCTGGTTCTAGAATAGTGGAGTTCTACACTTCCTGCCATACAAAGCTTCGAATGGTGCCATATGCAGACTCATCTGGTAGCTGTTGTTGTATGAGAATTCTGCATAGGGCAAACTTTTTTCCCAACTGACACCATACTGCAGAGCACATGCTCTCAATATGTCTTCCAGAATCTGGTTGGTTCGTTCGGTCTGTCCACCCGTCTATCCACAGCTACTCCTCCTTTGGACAACACATGACCCAAGAATGCCACTTCCTTCAGCCAGAACTCACACTTGCTCAGCTTAGCATATAGCTGATGCTCTCTGAGTTGCTGCATTGCCATCCGCAAGTGCTTCTCGTGCTCTTCCTCATTCTTGGAGAAGACCAGAATGTCATCAATGAACACCACCACAAACTTGTCCAGATAGTCCATGAAGACGCTATTCATCAGGTAATGAAGTATGCAGGAGCATTGGTCAGCCCAAAGGACATAACCGTGAACTCGTACAACCCGTACCGAGTGGTGAAAGCCGTCTTGGGTATGTCGGATGGTCGGATCCTCATCTTGTGGTAGCCCGATCGAAGATCTATCTTGGAGAACACACAAGCTCCCTTCAATTGAACGAACAGATCATCAATCCTTGGCAAGGGATACTTGTTCTTGACAGTCCCTTCATTGAGGGCTCGATAGTCCATGCACATCATCTACGTGCCATCCTTCTTATCCACGAACAACACTGGTGCTCCCCATGGTGAAGAACTAGGATGAATATATCCCTTTTCTAGCAAAGAGCTTAATTCTTCCTTCAGCTTCTCCAGTTCCTTCACTCCCATCCTATATGGCCTCTTAGCTATAGGTGCAGTGCCAGGTTTTAGTTCAATAATGAATTCAACTTCGCGTTCTGGGGGCATACCTGGCAATTCCTCTGGAAACACATTCGGAAACTCGCACACCACTCGAATGTCCTCTGGTATTGCACCCTCAGCTTGGTTGACTTGATTGTGCTCTGAAGGACTGGCTTCTTGATATTCCACCTTCTCCCGGTCTTTGTTGTCAGTTGCACGGCTCTCTTGGCACATTGAATCAGTGCATTGTATCTGGCTAACCAACTCATACCCAGAATTAAGTCGAAACCAATAGATTCCAAGACTATCGGTCGCACCTCGAAGTCTACCCCCTTATTGTGATGGTGATATGGGGGCAACGCAAGGTAGCTCGTTGTTCTCCCCTGGTGAGCTAACTAGCATAGCACTCATCATGGGTTGCAGGGCTATTAAGTTCTTTTTCACAAAGGTAGCAGATATGAAAGCATGAGAAGCTCCAGAATCAAACAAAACAGCTACAGGGGTCGAGTTGACAAGGAACGTACCCACAATCACGTCGGTAGCTCCCTCTGTGGTCTCAGCACCCATGTGGTTGACCTTGCCCCTAATGGGGTTCTAAGGACCTCTGCCTGCTTGTGCCTGCTGCTGGTTCCCATTCTGCCCAACTCTCTAGGGGTTGTTCTGGCCTACAGCGTTCTAAGCCTTCTTGGGGCAGACATTGGCGAAGTGACCCTGCTCCCCACAGTGGTAGCACGCCCTTGGGCCCACCAGTACATTGTTGGCGTTTTTGGGGCGCTGGATAGGCCCTTGCTGCACCTGGTTGTGCTGAGCTGGAGCATTCTGTAGCTAGTTCTGGAAGCGCTATTGCTGTGATTCTTGAGAGTAATGGGGACGTTGTTGGTACTGGCCACAGTTTAGTGAGCTCGGCTGACTCTGGAAGCGTTGCTGGCTCACCATCTGTTGACCTTGGGGAGCAGTGAAGCGGGGGGCGCTTGTTGCTCCCAGTCTGCTGGCCCTGAAAGTTGGGGAACCGGGTGCACATCAGCTGGTACTGTAGGGCATCCTGCAAGCCACCGCGGAACAGGGACTGCTTCTTCCTGTCCATGTTCATGTCCTCTGGAGCATAGCGGATGAGCTCAATGAACTTGTCACGATAAGCTGTGACGCTCATCCCTTCCTGCTTCAGTGCCAGGAACTCCTTCTTCAAAGTCATTGTCACACCCGGATTTACACAGAAACCCGAATGCTACTGTATGTGTGCCCAGGAAGTCCACAAAACACATACAGCTTACAAATGTGGTAAAACAGAGTACATATGCTCGAATAAACTAGCTTTGCATCAGAGTTTACCTAAAACACAGCGGAAGACTATTTATTAACTATCTTCACAGATAGAGCCTCAAGTCCACAGGGACACCGACTGGTTGACCACAGCTCAGAATACAGACGATCCTCAGGAATCTCAGTAGTTGTCTTTTTCACTCCATCTGTTACCCATCCGGGATTTTGTTGAATTTTGGCAAGTGTAAGTAATTGTCTTACTTAGCAAGAACAACACGGGTATATGAAGGCTTGAAAGAAAGGCTTGACACGGCTGTACTGCATTAGCACTTTTAGTTGATTCTTTTTAACATAAACCAAAATTTCTACAATTAAGTGAATCCCAGTTGAAACCCAATTAATATAGTAGAAGTAATCATTTAAACAATAATAAACATCACCTTCTAATCAAAAAGGATCCAGGCCGCTCTTGACCCTGAGCAAGGCTATCATGATAGATTGTTCACTCTGCAGAGGTTTCGCCCTTTACCCACCAGTCGCGTAAAAGTTCAATGGAACTTTGCACCCAACCACGCGGAGGTGGATCAGACCTCACAAATCACACTTCCGAGGTGTGACCGCATAGGGACGCTACGAGGCTTTTCACAAGACACCCTAACGAAACAGTAGTCGTTATGGTACAACCTAGGCAGCATGACCCAAGGCACCGAGATTGACTGACTCCCAGGGCGCTCCGAATAGGAGGGTCAATGGCGTCCGGAGCGCGGCACGAAGGCCAACAACAAAAATAAATAGCGCAACGTGCAGAGCACGGGACTTTGCCTGACGAGGCATAGCCGACGGTTACTCCGTCCTCGGTGGATCGAACCATACTCTCACCCATGCTTCCCATAACGCCGTCGGCCCTTCGGTAACTACTGTTAAGTTAGAGCCGTACATGTTACTTGTCCAAGACCAGAGCCATTATAGTTCCGGCGGTGGCGACAGGTTCCTGGGTTGCCGCTTTAAGAACCAGTCCTTACGGAGAGACACTAGGGCCAAGTATGTACGCCCTAGCTCCCTGATCCATGTTGCTAAAAAGCAAGTTTTACCATTAACATTGAAGTGAACCATTAAGTCAAGTTTAACAGTTAAACATTGGTGACAGTAGCTGCGCCTAGCAAAGTTCTACCCAAATGCAATAACCCAGGGTAATCAAGGTATAGGATAAACAAAGCTAGGAATAACCTTAATAGGAACAATTTAGACACATGCATATGCAGTAATTATTGTAAAGGTGTGTTTAGGTAGCAAGGATTTGTCCGTGCTGTACTTGCCTCAAATCCGGTGTATTCACTTAGTCTTCGGGTCTTGATCTTCAAACTTGACAACACTTTGAAGTGTGTTCCCTCGCTCGATGACGTTCCTCTACTCGCGACAATCATCGGCACAATCATACAAGCAAACAATATACACTAAGAACAGTACACCAATCAAAGGAAAAGCTTTAAAAGAGCGCGCTAAAGGATAGGGCTTGGTTCGATGGTCACGTAAGCGCAAGAATCGCTGAAAACGGAGTTACGGTTGAAAAGATACGACTATCGGAAGATTTGAATTATTAAATGACACAATTATAAGCTGGATTGATTTTAAATAAAGAAAATCATAAGTAGAGATTATCTCAAATAATTATGTTTGAATTTGTAAAACCGGGGTAAAACTTAATCTTATTTTATTTATAATTATTTATGTATAAGTTATTCCAAATTAAACATTAACAAGGAATAAAATATGTGAGAGCGTCTAATTGAATAATCTATGAACCATGTTGCTTAAATAAATATTATAATTCAAAATCATATTTATGTTAATGTTAATCAATGTTAACAATTATTTATGAAAAGCCGGGGGTTGACTCTAAATTGCTTTTAATTAGAAAAAGCTAGTAAAGTAAACATTAATCAAATTGACATCACGAGAACCGAGATGAAACTTAATTATATTTTATTCAGAAATAGATTGAATAATTTATTAATTAATTTTTAACATTTAATGTAAAGCCGAGTATAAACCTTAATTTGATTTTAATTAGAAAACACATTTAAATAATCTTTAATAAAATTAATATTGAATAAAATTCAAAAACAAATTAGATGTCAATTAACAGTACTAACGAGTAGTTTAAGTGGATATGAATCTAACGCAACGAAAACGGATCAAATCGGAGCTAAAACGGAGAAGTTATGGCTTTTCTAAGGTTCAGGGACTTGCTGGCAAAGTTTTAAAAGTTCCAGGGACTTATTTGCAAAAACCCAGGGGCTAAAACATAATTTTATATGAAAACAGAAGGGTTTATTTGCAAATTAACCAAAACAGGACCTCGGGTACTATTTTTAAATAAGGCAGGGGGTTTTCTGTAAAAATCAGGACTTAATTGTAATTATTTTTGAATAAAACAGGACTGCGGGTTAATTTTGAAAAAGGGCAGGGGCTCTTTTGCAAAACGCCAAGGTTGACTCAGTTGACCGGTATTGACCCGGGTTGACTCAGGTTGGCTTTCGATCTGGGCCGTAGGATTGAGTTAGGATGGCTGAGATTGGATCGGGGAGAGGGAGGTCACCGGCGGCGAGCGGAGCTGCGGCGGCGAGCGGCGGCGCTTCG
Organism: Echinochloa phyllopogon; assembly: GCA_033239725.1. Lineage (NCBI taxonomy): Eukaryota > Viridiplantae > Streptophyta > Magnoliopsida > Poales > Poaceae > Echinochloa > Echinochloa phyllopogon. The sequence continues at coordinate 23,949,148 of BTCW01000014.1, forward strand.
CCGGCGAAGCTCGAAAACGAGCTACGGAGCACGGTTGACACGGGTTTGGGGCGCTACAGGACCGGGGCGATGCTACGAGTTGAGTGGGGGTGTTCTCGTCGGCGGGGACGCGGCAGCGGCGACCGGCGACGGCGAACAGGAGCGGCGGACGGTGATGCGCGGCGGCGGCTCGCGACAGAGGGAAAAAGAGGGCAAGGAGGGGCGTGGGAGTGAGCTGACCTGCTAGGGAAGCTTCCCCGGCGATCGATTCGGCCGGAGCAGCGGCGGGACGGCTGGTCGACGGCGACCGGCGGACAGCGGCGTCGGGCGGTGCCGGCGATGGCGCTCCGAGGCACGGGAGGAGTCGCGCGGGGACTGGTCGTGCTCCTAGCGGCCTGGCGATGCTGCTTCGAGAGTCGGCCGGGGCGGTGTGGCGTCGGGGTGGCGAGATTGATTGCGGCGGCGAGCTCGGATTCGGCGGCAGCGAAGTGAGCTCGGCGAGTCTGGCGACGCGAATTAGGGTGGGGGTTATGGGCGGCACGGCCGCGGCCTTTATGGACCGCCCGAGGGAAGAGTCCGGGGTCCCTCGGCGTCCGTGCCGTGGCCGGGCCGGACTCGGTCGCGTGGCCGTGGCAGACTCGGACGCCGACGCGAGGTAGAAGATGACCCTGACACGCGGGCCCCGCGGGTCAGCGGCTGGAGGTTGGGCTACGGTGGGCTGGCTGCAGGCCGCGCGGTTGGGCCGCGAGGTGGGCCGAAAGTAGCGAGGGGCTGCGGATGAGTGAGCAGGCCGGGAGAAAACGAAACGCTGCGCTGGGCTGGGCTGAAAGCAGGGAGAGGGAGGCTGGGCCGTTGCGGGGAAAAGAGTAGAAGGGCTAAAATCGGCCGGGGAAAAAGTTTAGGGAGGAAAGTCGGACTCGGGCCGCAGAAACTTTGCTAGAGCTCCAAACTAAGCGATTCAAATTCGAATTTAAACAGAATTTAAATTCCAATCTAATTCACAAGCAACCAAAACACAATGCAGCAGCATGGATGCAACACACACAACATTTTATTTATTTTTCACAAATATATTTTTATTTTATATATATTTTTTTTTCAATTACAAATTCCCTGTAAATTAAATAAAGCTTGGAAAAATTTTTTAGAAAATTGAGAAAATTATTGTATTAATTATGTTGAAAATTCACATCCCAAAAATTTGAAAATTTTGGGGTGTGACAAACTACCCCCCTTAACAGGAATCTCGTCCCGAGATTCACGAGAAAGGCTAGCAAGGATAAAAGGGTTTTAGGTGGGTGACTTCCGACATCTTGTAGACTTTTATTCAGATCAGTGGTCTTTACATGGACCCGAGAATCACGCTCCTTCAGGCTACAGAAATACCATGAATCACTTTGTGGTCACTTCTGTTAATTCTACTTCTACTACTCTGATTGGATTACTAGGGTACACCTAGATAGATTCCTGGATTGCTTTTCCTTGTCATGAGTGTCCCCGTCTGTGGCGACTTCGTTTCCACTTTAGCACAGTCTTATCTTGTGGGTGTTGTCATGTCGGGTTCGCCTTGTATGCATCGACACCTTTCTGTCCCCGTGTTGTCACTAGGGCTGATGATCTGTTTCTCCAACGACACGCGTGCGCATGATGGCCTTCCTCGCCACAACGGTAGCATCTGCCTGTTGCAGCAAATTCTAGAGGTATCGGCCATTGACGAGCTGGTGGTCCTTTTCTTTCGTAGTTTGGGGAATATGGTTGGAATTCGTCTCTACCCCTCTTCTTGGCTGGTCTCTTACTATTCTGGTTACCTGTCTTGTTACGGATGTAACACTGGCTTGTAGTATCCTCCCTTACCAAAGAGGTAGCGTAAACTTCGTCTCGGCCTACTTTCGGTATGGTGTTCCCTGCTGGTGAAGTATTTTGTGCATCTGGATTCATCTCGAGGTAGTGGTGATGTGGAGGGTGGACGTCTTCCAGGTGCTTGGTGTGTTGATTTTGGAATCCGTGAGTGGATCTGGGACAATTATCACCACTTGCCCCTGGTACAAGTATCTCTTTTCCTCGGCTCCTTTCGTTTATTTGCTGCCTGGGTCCACTACTTTTCTTGGGTTGAAATTCTCTGATGGTGATGCTCCAATCCTCAAGGCCCATAATTGGAGCACTACCTTTAGCTTGGGTAACTCCTTGTGGTGCTGACCTTCTAGCGTATGCCCCCTGTTCTTTGTTGATATTCGAACGGAAACTATGATACGCCTCAGTTGTCATTAGGCTAGCTTCAACCTGAGGGCATGGAAGGCCATGGTGTTCACAACATATACAACCTCCTGGAGTCTTAGTGTCCTCATGTTGTAACCTCCCTTCTAGTTCTGAATCTCCATGAATCCTTTTATTCTGTTGACAATCCCATGCTCCTACCACTTGCCTTTTTACTGATCCTGGGTGAACTCCCACGTTGGTCATCTCCGTAGATAAGGAAGATAATAACTCGCAGGCCTCTGCTTGCATGGCTAAGGGCTTCTCATGGTTGAATGATGACGGGAACGCTGTTAGTGAGACCTTACAGTTTCTTTCATTGCTTTTGTGGTATTCGTTGAGAAGCATGGCTTGCTCCATCATAGCTTGTTGGATTTCTCCCATAGCTTGAGCCATCGTGTGCAATGCCCGTGTTTGTACTTCCATAAGCTCTGCCATCTTGAGATGGATTGAAGTAGCTGGTATTTCCTTTCCAGAGGCACTATCGGCTTCGCTTTCAAGGGAATTCTCCATCTGGGGAGAGATTGCGGAAAAGGAGAAGAAGGTGAGGAAGGAGGAGTAAGCCTTTGAAGGTAAGAACCCAGCTAAGAAGCTGATGTCATTGCAGGTAGAAGACCAACAATACACCAACAATCATCACAAAGAACCAAATCAATCAAAGGCATAAGGACAGTCATTACAAACACACTCAACCAAGGTTAACCATACCAAAATTTTAAACGAAGCTAGACGTTGTTAGTAAGGGGGAATCCTCCTAGGTATGGATATATCTTCATCTTGGTATAGGCATCCTTCAACTTGACCTTCTCATTTCTTGATGTAATGGTAGTCTTGTAATTTGAAGTCGTTCAGGCTTGAACTTCTTGTGGCAGACGGACGATATCTTCATTCTTCAAGTGACTTGCAAACGCACCGGGACGATACAGACAATCTAAGTGTTTTAGGATGAAGGAAAAGTAGCAAAGGCACTTTGGAAATCAGAAGCCAAGGTAAGAATCCAAAGTGACAATATTTGAAGGACAAGGAGGTGTGAAATGGAATTAGAAATTTTTAAGGAGAATGAATGGCCAAGGTAAAGCAATTAACAAGGAGGAGTTGAATAGACAAAACTTAAGGATCAGCAGTTTGTCAAACCAAGGTAGAGGTAACTAATCAGAAGTCAAGGGTGAGAAGTAAATTATCAAGGTGGGGATAAAACATTCAAGGATATAATGACCAAACAGGGAAATTGTCAAGGAGGGGAAATGCTCAAGGATAGCATCTTTTTAAGAATCAAAATATCAAGGATTGAGAAAGCATGGGTTGTATGGTGAAATAAGCCTTAATGGAAGACCAGTACTATCTAGGCTGCGGTCCTACAGTCAGCATAGCTCTGATACCAATCTGTCACACCCGGATTTACACAGAAACCCGAATGCTACTGTATGTGTGCCCAGGAAGTCCACAAAACACATACAGCTTACAAATGTGGTAAAACAGAGTACATATGCTCGAATAAACTAGCTTTGCATCAGAGTTTACCTAAAACACAGCGGAAGACTATTTATTAACTATCTTCACAGATAGAGCCTCAAGTCCACAGGGACACCGACTGGTTGACCACAGCTCAGAATACAGACGATCCTCAGGAATCTCAGTAGTTGTCTTTTTCACTCCATCTGTTACCCATCCGGGATTTTGTTGAATTTTGGCAAGTGTAAGTAATTGTCTTACTTAGCAAGAACAACACGGGTATATGAAGGCTTGAAAGAAAGGCTTGACACGGCTGTACTGCATTAGCACTTTTAGTTGATTCTTTTTAACATAAACCAAAATTTCTACAATTAAGTGAATCCCAGTTGAAACCCAATTAATATAGTAGAAGTAATCATTTAAACAATAATAAACATCACCTTCTAATCAAAAAGGATCCAGGCCGCTCTTGACCCTGAGCAAGGCTATCATGATAGATTGTTCACTCTGCAGAGGTTTCGCCCTTTACCCACCAGTCGCGTAAAAGTTCAATGGAACTTTGCACCCAACCACGCGGAGGTGGATCAGACCTCACAAATCACACTTCCGAGGTGTGACCGCATAGGGACGCTACGAGGCTTTTCACAAGACACCCTAACGAAACAGTAGCCGTTATGGTACAACCTAGGCAGCATGACCCAAGGCACCGAGATTGACTGACTCCCAGGGCGCTCCGAATAGGAGGGTCAATGGCGTCCGGAGCGCGGCACGAAGGCCAACAACAAAAATAAATAGCGCAACGTGCAGAGCACGGGACTTTGCCTGACGAGGCATAGCCGACGGTTACTCCGTCCTCGGTGGATCGAACCATACTCTCACCCATGCTTCCCATAACGCCGTCGGCCCTTCGGTAACTACTGTTAAGTTAGAGCCGTACATGTTACTTGTCCAAGACCAGAGCCATTATAGTTCCGGCGGTGGCGACAGGTTCCTGGGTTGCCGCTTTAAGAACCAGTCCTTACGGAGAGACACTAGGGCCAAGTATGTACGCCCTAGCTCCCTGATCCATGTTGCTAAAAAGCAAGTTTTACCATTAACATTGAAGTGAACCATTAAGTCAAGTTTAACAGTTAAACATTGGTGACAGTAGCTGCGCCTAGCAAAGTTCTACCCAAATGCAATAACCCAGGGTAATCAAGGTATAGGATAAACAAAGCTAGGAATAACCTTAATAGGAACAATTTAGACACATGCATATGCAGTAATTATTGTAAAGGTGTGTTTAGGTAGCAAGGATTTGTCCGTGCTGTACTTGCCTCAAATCCGGTGTATTCACTTAGTCTTCGGGTCTTGATCTTCAAACTTGACAACACTTTGAAGTGTGTTCCCTCGCTCGATGACGTTCCTCTACTCGCGACAATCATCGGCACAATCATACAAGCAAACAATATACACTAAGAACAGTACACCAATCAAAGGAAAAGCTTTAAAAGAGCGCGCTAAAGGATAGGGCTTGGTTCGATGGTCACGTAAGCGCAAGAATCGCTGAAAACGGAGTTACGGTTGAAAAGATACGACTATCGGAAGATTTGAATTATTAAATGACACAATTATAAGCTGGATTGATTTTAAATAAAGAAAATCATAAGTAGAGATTATCTCAAATAATTATGTTTGAATTTGTAAAACCGGGGTAAAACTTAATCTTATTTTATTTATAATTATTTATGTATAAGTTATTCCAAATTAAACATTAACAAGGAATAAAATATGTGAGAGCGTCTAATTGAATAATCTATGAACCATGTTGCTTAAATAAATATTATAATTCAAAATCATATTTATGTTAATGTTAATCAATGTTAACAATTATTTATGAAAAGCCGGGGGTTGACTCTAAATTGCTTTTAATTAGAAAAAGCTAGTAAAGTAAACATTAATCAAATTGACATCACGAGAACCGAGATGAAACTTAATTATATTTTATTCAGAAATAGATTGAATAATTTATTAATTAATTTTTAACATTTAATGTAAAGCCGAGTATAAACCTTAATTTGATTTTAATTAGAAAACACATTTAAATAATCTTTAATAAAATTAATATTGAATAAAATTCAAAAACAAATTAGATGTCAATTAACAGTACTAACGAGTAGTTTAAGTGGATATGAATCTAACGCAACGAAAACGGATCAAATCGGAGCTAAAACGGAGAAGTTATGGCTTTTCTAAGGTTCAGGGACTTGCTGGCAAAGTTTTAAAAGTTCCAGGGACTTATTTGCAAAAACCCAGGGGCTAAAACATAATTTTATATGAAAACAGAAGGGTTTATTTGCAAATTAACCAAAACAGGACCTCGGGTACTATTTTTAAATAAGGCAGGGGGTTTTCTGTAAAAATCAGGACTTAATTGTAATTATTTTTGAATAAAACAGGACTGCGGGTTAATTTTGAAAAAGGGCAGGGGCTCTTTTGCAAAACGCCAAGGTTGACTCAGTTGACCGGTATTGACCCGGGTTGACTCAGGTTGGCTTTCGATCTGGGCCGTAGGATTGAGTTAGGATGGCTGAGATTGGATCGGGGAGAGGGAGGTCACCGGCGGCGAGCGGAGCTGCGGCGGCGAGCGGCGGCGCTTCGCCGGCGAAGCTCGAAAACGAGCTACGGAGCACGGTTGACACGGGTTTGGGGCGCTACAGGACCGGGGCGATGCTACGAGTTGAGTGGGGGTGTTCTCGTCGGCGGGGACGCGGCAGCGGCGACCGGCGACGGCGAACAGGAGCGGCGGACGGTGATGCGCGGCGGCGGCTCGCGACAGAGGGAAAAAGAGGGCAAGGAGGGGCGTGGGAGTGAGCTGACCTGCTAGGGAAGCTTCCCCGGCGATCGATTCGGCCGGAGCAGCGGCGGGACGGCTGGTCGACGGCGACCGGCGGACAGCGGCGTCGGGCGGTGCCGGCGATGGCGCTCCGAGGCACGGGAGGAGTCGCGCGGGGACTGGTCGTGCTCCTAGCGGCCTGGCGATGCTGCTTCGAGAGTCGGCCGGGGCGGTGTGGCGTCGGGGTGGCGAGATTGATTGCGGCGGCGAGCTCGGATTCGGCGGCAGCGAAGTGAGCTCGGCGAGTCTGGCGACGCGAATTAGGGTGGGGGTTATGGGCGGCACGGCCGCGGCCTTTATGGACCGCCCGAGGGAAGAGTCCGGGGTCCCTCGGCGTCCGTGCCGTGGCCGGGCCGGACTCGGTCGCGTGGCCGTGGCAGACTCGGACGCCGACGCGAGGTAGAAGATGACCCTGACACGCGGGCCCCGCGGGTCAGCGGCTGGAGGTTGGGCTACGGTGGGCTGGCTGCAGGCCGCGCGGTTGGGCCGCGAGGTGGGCCGAAAGTAGCGAGGGGCTGCGGATGAGTGAGCAGGCCGGGAGAAAACGAAACGCTGCGCTGGGCTGGGCTGAAAGCAGGGAGAGGGAGGCTGGGCCGTTGCGGGGAAAAGAGTAGAAGGGCTAAAATCGGCCGGGGAAAAAGTTTAGGGAGGAAAGTCGGACTCGGGCCGCAGAAACTTTGCTAGAGCTCCAAACTAAGCGATTCAAATTCGAATTTAAACAGAATTTAAATTCCAATCTAATTCACAAGCAACCAAAACACAATGCAGCAGCATGGATGCAACACACACAACATTTTATTTATTTTTCACAAATATATTTTTATTTTATATATATATTTTTTTCAATTACAAATTCCCTGTAAATTAAATAAAGCTTGGAAAAATTTTTTAGAAAATTGAGAAAATTATTGTATTAATTATGTTGAAAATTCACATCCCAAAAATTTGAAAATTTTGGGGTGTGACAGTCATCAGGGCTTCAGGCACATGGTGTGAGTGGAAGCTGTCATGGAACTCCTACCATGTGATCTGAGTACGATTAGGGTGAGCGTACTGATAGGAATCCCACCAGTCCAAGGCTGGTCCTTGAAGCTGTCCTCCTACGTACAACACCTTCTCCCGGTCGTTGCACTGAGCGATGTCGAGCTGTCGCTCCACTGCCTTGAGCCAATCCACTGCATGCAGGGGATCGATTGCTTTGTTGAAGGTGGGCGGGTGTCCCTTAAAACACTCGCCCCTCTTGTCTCTGGGTGGCATGTAGGGCTGGTGAGGTGGATTCTGGTGTTGCTGCTGCATCAGTGCCATAGTTTGAGCCATCTGTTGCATCAACTGAGTCTGGGTAAGCATCATCTGTTCAATGGTAGGGGGTGGAGGCGGTGGCCATGGCTGGTTCTGGTTGTTGGCACTGGCGTTGCTCCTTGTGTTCACCATCTATCATCAGCAAGAGATTCCCATAAATTTTATTGGACAAAACCAAGTAACTCAGGTTTGGAACAGAAGTGCTTGAGAACATTGATTGAATTGGTTAAGATAGAGCAAGTGAAACAAATAACCCCTTCTATGTATTCAATAATATCCTTATGCCTTAATCCAAAATCTAGATGGTGGTAGACTTGCATCTACGACCATCACAATCATTACAAAAATCCAACTCATACATAAGCATAGTGATAATAAAACCAAACATCGAAAGACAAGGTTCACACTGACTCGACTCACTGGTTTTTGACTCACGTAGAAAGGAAAACGATGACTACTCGATCTTATTACAGACTCATGGTAAACTCCTAAGGATCCTGCTGGATGGTGGTGCGGGCGGCGGCAGCTCCGAAGCGGTGCCTCTTGCGAGGCGGTGGCGCTCCCATCATCTGGTCAAGCTGGTCCAACTCCTGCTGGGTCCCTCTCAGCTGCTCCCTCAGAGTGGTGATCTCATCAGTAGCTGCCTCCAGGTCAGTGTTGAGGGTAGCCACAAGTGTCACAGTAGCAGCAAGCTGGGGGTCGGCGATGTCTCCGATGGGGTTACCACCTTTTTGGCCAATCCTAGATCTCTGCCCAGAACCTATCTCTGTAGTAGTAGTAGGCACGTTGAGCAACATCTACTATCCCTGCCTTCTAGGTGGATCTCTCACTGGAGGCGTAGTGGATCGACCTCGTCCTGGCAGCTCTGGCTCCGTGGTAAGCTGTACAGATCCGCAGTGTAGTACTCCAGAAGGTGGGGAAGTGGGGGTGCGTCCACCTCTCACTGTGGTACTCCATGCCCACGTTGACTGTGCCGTAGTGGGAGCGAAGTATCTGCCTCAGGCGCCAGTGGTAGAAGTTGTCTCTTGCGTCTCTGACAAAGTCCTCCACGGTCCACCTCGGTGCTGCATGTGCAGGTGCAGGCTGCTAGGGTGCTGGGGGCTCCTCAGAGTCATCACCCTCGCCATCAGATGGATCATCACCACCGTCTTCATCATCATCATCACTGTCATCACCATCTGGGTCTCCAGCAGGACTTCCACCACCTGGCTGAACTGGCTCGGGCTGCTCCTCTGGCTCATCAGCGGGCTCCATCTCCTCATCCTCGGGCTCTCCTTGCTGCTGCTCTGCCTCTTCTTCTTCCTGCCTCAGGTGCTCCTCCTCTTGCATCTCTTCCCACTCCTGGAAAGCATCCTGGTAGGGGGCGCCAAAGTCCATCTCCGGAACACGGGGCGGAAGGTAGCCACAGGTGGACTTGCGGGCGGTCAGCTTCGTGCGAGCCATCTACTGCAGAGAGAAGACAAGGAAAGATTTTAGAAAAACTTTGCAAAGGACTGGGGTAGAGGAGACACTGAACACTATTTTTCAAAACTCAACACTTTTATAAGTAAAATAGTGAAGACTGGACTTGACTAAGGCCGACCATTCTATCTAGGCTGCGATCCTACAGTCAGCATGGCTCTGATACCAATCTGTCACACCCGGATTTTCACAAAACCCAAATACGGCCATATGTGTCCCCAGGAAGTCCACAGAATACATACAACGAACAAATATGATAAACAGAGTACAAATGCTTGAAATAAAATAGTTTACATCAGAGTATGACATAAATGATTATTACAGCGGAAGTCTATAACTATCAACTAGAGCGGAGCCGTAGTCCACAGGGACTCTGACTGGGAGAGCGCAACTAAGAAGTACGACAGGTCCTCAGGAAACTCAGCAGCAGTCTCATGCACAGCCCAATCTGTTACCCAGCAGGGATTTTGTTGAATAGTAGCAAGTGTAAGTAAAACAATTACTTAGCAATCATGATAGATTATATACTCTGCAGAGGTTTCGCCCTTTACCCACCAGTCGCGTAAAAGTTCATGGAACTTTAAACCCAACCATGCGGAGGTGGATCAGACCTCACGAATCACACTTCCGAGGTGTGACCGCATAGGCACGCTACGAGGCTTTTCACAAGACACCCTAACAAGACAATAGCCGCTAGGGTGCTACAAGGCGGTGAGACCATTTTCTCACCGCCTTGTAGTACCCCAGTGGCTACTGTCTTATTAGGGTGTCTTGTGAAAAGCCTCGTGTCGTCCCTATGCGGTCACACCTCGGAAGTGTGATTCATGAGGTCTGATCCACCTCTGCATGGTTGGGTTTAATGTTCCATGAACTTTTACGCGACTGGTGGGTAAAGGCAAAACCTCTGCAGAGTATACAATCTATCATGATAGCCTTGCTCAGGGTCACGAGCGGCCTGGATCCTTTTTTATTAGAACATGATGTCATTTTATGCTTAATGTCACTTCTACTTTATATAATTGGGTTGCAACTGGGTTTCACATACTTGTAGTAACTTGGATCATGCTAAAATTAATCAACTAAAAGTGCCAATGTGGTTAAGCCGTGTCTAGCCTTATTTTGAGCCTTCATGTACCCGTGCTATAATTGTTAAGTAATTGTTTTACTTACACTTGCTACTATTCAACAAAATCCTGGCTGGGTAACAGATTGGGCTGTGCATGAGACTGCTACTGAGTTCCCTGAGGACCTGCCGTACTTCTTAGTTGCACTCTCCCAGTCAGAGTCCCTGTGGACTACAGCTCCGCTCTAGTTGAAAGTTATAGACTTCCGCTGTAATAATCATTTATGTCATACTCTGATGTAAACTTTTTTATTTCGAACATTTGTACTCTGTTTATCATATTTGTTCGCTGTATGTGTTCTGTGGACTTCCTGGGCACACATATGGCCGCATTCGGGTTTTGTGAAAATCCGGGTGTGACAAGGGGGCTATCCGGCTCGGCGTGCAGAAGACCCTTGGGGTAATCTCGACACACTTTGTCCTGGACCTCGAGGTAGTGAGCGTCGGGTACGTGGTGGCGGACAACCTCGACGATGAGGCTGCGCTAGCCGTCATGGAGAGCGCCGACGCCACCACCGAGGGTCCTGCCGCCGCCTTGTCGCAGATCTTCGAGGGCGACCTCCTTCCCGACTCGGAGGACGAAGAGGCCGCCGCCCCCGAAGGCCCCGAAGACCCCGCTCCCTGAGTAGCCAGGGAATTTTTGTAATAATTAGATTTTCATTTTGGAGTGGTTTTCTACTAAAAAAATTAATGTTTTAAGTATGCACGTGTGTTTTATTGAATGTCGTTCTCTTTAGTTTTCTCACTGAATTGCAAAGGGCTCAACGAGGAAGATTTCGTTCATAGATTAACTTTAGCGTAGGGTGGCGAGGGGGATGTCGTATCCTCTCAGAGGCGTAGGCGGTCCCTCGACTCGGCCGGCCCTTGGCCTCAGTAGCTCTATGCCTCAAATTGCCTTTTGACATTTACTGGAGACGAACGTGATAAAAGAATTTTGAAAGAAAAAACCTTAAAATTGGGACAATTTTAGGAGGGGTGCCCCCGAATTAGCCCCCGAGTGTGACTTGGCTTTTTAGAGGGTAAACCGAGTCTCACTCATTCAAGATCTTTCTTTATTCATCAATTGTTATAAGTACAAATGTACATGAATGCTTGGAAACTTATGGATAGAAGCGACATAGCTGTTGAATGTTCCAAGCGTTGGCAAAAACTTCGCCCTTCTCGTTCGCGAGCTTGTATGTGCCTGGTTTGAGGACCTCAGCTACGATGTACGGCCCTTCCCATGGCGGCGTAAGCTTGTGGCATCCTCGATTATCTTGTCGAAGCCTTAGCACCAGGTCCCCCTTGTTGAGGTCTTGACGTCGAACCTTCTGTGCTTGATATCTTCGGAGGGACTGTTGGTACCTTGCTGAATGCAGGAGCACCACGTCTCGAGCCTCGTCCACTCGATCTAGTGAGTCTTCATGAGCTTGCTTGTTCTGCTCTTATTGGTAGGTTCTAAGTCTCGGGGACCCATATTCAAAGTCCGTGGGGAGGATAGCCTCGGTACCATAGACGAGGAAAAATGGGGTGAAGCTCGTGGCTCTGCTCGGGGTCGTTCTGAGGCTCCAGATTACCAAGGGCAACTCCGATACCCATTTTCCGCCAAATCTGTTCAATTTGTTGAATATTCTTGGCTTGAGGCCTTGTAAAATCATGCCGTTGGCACGTTCTACTTGGCCATTTGTCTATGGATGCGCCATGGCTGACCAATCCACGTGGATATGGTGGTCATCAGAATTCCAAGAACTTCTTGCCTCTAAACTGGGTGCCATTATCAGTAATTATCGAATTGGGGACCCCGAACCTGTGAATTATATCCGTGAAGAACTGCACGGCCTGTTCAGATCTAATGCTGCTGATGGGTCGAAACTCGATCCATTTTGAGAACTTGTTGATGGCCAACAGCAGCTGTGTGAAGCCTCCAGGCGCTGCTCGCATTGGCCCGACGAGGTCGAACCCCCACACAGCGAATGGCCATGTGATAGTGACGGTTTGCAATACATGAGCCGGGAGGTGGGATTTGCATGCATAGAATTGACACCCTTCACAGGTGCACACGACTTCGTTGGCATCAGCGACCGTCGTGGGCCAATAGAAGCCCTAGCGAACGCATTGCCCACGAGGGTACGAGGTGCCGCGTGGTGGCCGCATACGCCGGCGTGGATGTCTCGAATGGCCTCCCTTCCCTCAGGAATGGGAATGCATCGCTGCAAAATTCCCGAGGGGCTACACTTATACAATTCCCTGTTGATGATGACGAATGACTTGCCCCTTCTCGCGATGCACCGAGCCTCGGTTCGATCCGTGGGTAGCTGCCCTCGGTCGATCCAAGCGATATACTGATCGCGCCAATCCCGAGATGATGGGGCCTCGTCGATCTCCATAATTTCACCCTCATCCGCTGAGGATATGTCCTGGCTTGAGGCTTCAAGTTCCTCTTTCAAGGGATCCTCATCCATGGGTTTGATGCCCACAGCCCCCGAGGGTTTCGCCTTTGAGGGAGTGTCAGGAGCTTTGGGAGTTGGCTTGAGGTTGAGGCTCGACTCTGCTAAGTCGCGGGCGAACACGTTCGGTGGAACAGTGATCCGACCTGATGCGATCTTGGCCAATTCATCAGCTTCCTCATTGTATTTTCGCGCAATGTGATTGAGCTCGAAGCCATGGAACTTGTCCTCGAGCCGGCGCAACGCATTACAGTACGCCTGCATTTTCTCATCGTGGCAACTTGCCTCCTTCATAACTTGGTCGATGACCAGTTGTGAATCTCCCCGGATGTCAAGGCACTTGACACCCAACTCTATGGCTATACAAAGCCCAGCGAGTAGAGCCTCATATTCTGACATATTGTTGGACGTCGGAAAGTGCAAGCGCACCACGTGTCTTTTTTAGGAGTCGGTACAGGGACAAGCCTTTCTCGCCAAGACGCGAGATGAACCGGCTAAGGACTGCAAGGCAACCCAATACCCTTTGTACCCCCTTTAGGTCTCGGATCGGTCCCTGTACCCCCTTTAGCTCGAGGGCTGAGACTTTTTCAGGATTGGGCTTGATGCCTTGCTGAGAGACAATGAAACCCAAGAGCATGCCTCGAGGCATCCCAAAGACGCATTTCTCTGGATTTAGTTTTACCTCGTTAGCCCGGTGACAATCAAATGCAATGCGCAAATCATTTATCAGGTCATCCGCCTTTCTGGACTTTACAATGATATCGTCAACGTATGCCTCTACGGTCCGCCCGATATGATCACCGAAAACACGAAGCATACATCGTTTGTACGTGGCTCCGGCGTTTCGAAGACCAAATGACATCGTGACATAGCAAAAAATTCCAAAAGGCATGATGAAAAAAGTCATGAGCTGGTCAGACACTTTCATCTTGATTTGGTGGAAACCAGAATATGCATCAAGGAAACATAATATCTCACATCCTGCAGTTGAATCCACAATTTGATCAATACGTGGTAAAGGAAAAGGAACTTTTGGACATGCTTTATTAAACCGGTATAATCTATACACATCCTCCACTTCCCATTATTTTTCTTAACTAGTACAGGATTAGCGAGCCAGTCAGGGAGAAATACCTCCTTGATGAATCCAGCCTCGAGGAGCATGCGTAGCTCTTCACCAATGGCCTGGCGCTTTTGTTCGTCGAAGCGTTGCAGGCATTGAACCACCCTCTTGGAGTGGGGCAGGATGTCAAGGGAGTGCTTGGCGACCTCCCTCGGTATGCCAGGCATATCCGAGGGGCTCCATGTGAAGATGTTGGCGTTGGCACGGAGAAAGTCAACGAGCACCACTTCCTATTCGCTGTCGAGGGTCAAACTGACCCTCACTGTCTTGTCGTTGGGGACACTGGGGTCAAGGGGCACAGCCTTGGTGTGCTCTGTGGGCTCGAAACTGCCTACATGCTTCGAGCTGGAGGCGATGGCCTCATTCGCCATCTTCTCCAGATTCGCGACGAGTGCCTCGGCGCTCTCGACGCATTCCATGTTGCATATGTAGGCATGCTCGAACGATGGCGCCACCGTGATGACACCCTTCGGCCCTGACATCTTCAGCTTAAGGTACGTGTAGTTTGGGATGGCCATGAACTTGGCGTAGCATGGATGGCCAAGGATGGCGTGGTAGGCACCTTGAAATCCCACCACCTCGAAGGTTAGGGTCTCCCTACGAAAGTTGTCAGGGGTGCTGAAGCAAACAGGCAGATCGATCTGCCCAAGGGGTTGAACTCGCTTTCCCGGCGCAACGCCATGTAATGGCGCTTTGCTGGGGCGTAGCTTGTCCCTCCCGATGCCCATGAGCTCCAAAGTTGAGACGTACATGATTGAGGCTGCTACCTCCATCCATGAGTAACTTGGAGAACCGGGTGTTGCCAATGACGGGGTCAACGACGAGTGGGTACTGCCCCGGGTTCGGGATGTAGTTAGGGTGATCCTCTCGACTGAAGGAGATGGTCTATTCTGACCAGTCGAGGTAGGATGTCCCGGCCTTGTGTACAGAGAACACCTCTCGGCGCTCGCGCTTGCGCTATCGAGATGTCATGTTTGCCGTCGGCCCCCTGAAAATGAAGAAGACGTTCTCCACCTCTGGGAAGCCTTGGCACTCCCGTCACCCATGTCCTTTTTCGCCCAATCTTCCTTCGAAGCGGCGCGATTGAAGTACTTCTTTAGCATTCCACATTGCTCAAGGGTGTTGGTGATGATGCCCTTGTGATAAGGGCAAGGTTTCTTGAGCATATCGTCGAAGACGCCGCCTCCTCGAGGGGGGGCCTCAAGGAGCTTTGCGCGCAGGGTCGACCGTGAGGATTTCATCGGGGTCCTCGGTCCGCTCTTGTCGGTGTGAGGCTTTCTGGGCCTTCTTGCCCTTCTTGCCTTGCTTTTGTTTCTTTGTGGAGCGCTTGGACTTGCTGCGCTCTGCGGGCGTTTCTTCCGTCCATTTCCCCCTCCTGACGTCGAAGATGGCTCCAACCGCCTCCTCGCCAGAGGCAAAGTTGGTGGCGACATCGAACAACTCATTTACGCTAGCAGGAGGGCTTCATCCTAACTCACGCACCAAGTCCCGATAGGTCATTCCCACGAGGAACGCATGGATAACCTCGGAGTAACCCACGCTCAAGAGCTCGGTGCAGCGCTTGGAGAAGCGGCGGATGAAATCACGAAGGGACTAATCGGATGTCTGGCGACACCCTCGAAGGTCCCATGAATTTCCAGGGCGCACGTAAGTACCCTAGAAATTACCCACGAACATCTTCACGAGGTCGTTCCAATCGTGAATTTGGTTTGCAGGTAGGTGCTCGAGCCATGTCCGCGCAGAATCTGCCAGATGGAGCGGCAGGTTGCGGATGATCATGGCGTCGTCGGTCGCGCCACCTAATAGACAGGCGAGGCGGTAGTCGTTGAGCCACACCTTGGGATCCATTTCCCCCGAGTACTTGGAGATGGTCGTTGGTTGCCAAAATCACACGGGAATCGGAGCCACGCGAATTTCCCGGCCAAACACCGGGTTCCCGGGGGTTCCGGTGTTGGGCTCTTGTCTTCGTCGCTATTGTAGCGGCCTCCACGTCGAGGGTGGAAGCCGCGAGATGTGCCATCATGTTTCTTTCTGTTGAGGAAGTTGCAAGCATCATCATCGCTGGTGTCTCCGCGTGTATCAAGGATCCGCTCCTTGAGAGACTTCTTCCCGATGCGTTCGTGCACCAAGGGTGCCTTCCCCTTATTCGATGATGGGGATGGCACCATATCATCCCTTCGCGGTGTTCGTACCAATTCCTCGTGATCCCGCATAGCTCCACCGACCTTTGGGCCGATCGAGTAGCATATGTGGGATGCTGAGCTTTCGGCTTGCTACACAGCTGCTTGCTCGATGAGGTGCTGCGCCTCGCGGCGTAGGTTTCAGCCTTCAGGTGTCGAGGGTTCCGGCATGGCCCGAATCAAGGTCGCTACAGCGATGAGCTTTTGGCTGGCCCTGGCCAATGCGAGTAGGTTGTCCACATCGTCGTTAGCCTCTATGCGGGTTCGAGCGATACGCCCGGCTTCCCTGGCACGCGTGCCGCGCACAGGGTGGTTCTCCTCGAGCGTTTCCCAGAGCTTCTGGACCTGTTGGCGCTCTTCCTCGAGCTTGGCCTCAAGTTCGCGGACTTGGGCTAGCTGTGCTTGTGCGAGTGCAACGTTGTCAGGTGGCTGCTCGTTATTCCTGGCTCCCACCGGATCAACTTCCCCATCATCTTCGTCACCCCTTCCCAGGAAGACGATGAAGCACTCCCTGGACGGATCATAACACCCCTCGCTAGAGTCGTCGGAGCAGGTGAGGCAGTAGGTCGCTGCAGCTTGGAACGACATAAAGGCCTCACGATCGCAAAAGCCCTAAGTGGTCCCATTCGGGGACCCTCTGGCCGCTCTCGTGTGCCTCGCTGTCGGAGTCGGGGTAGTCATCGTCCGGTGAAGTTGCGATAAGGTTGCGGATTGAGAGCAGATGGTGCACTGGCAGATCCTCATACGCCGCCATGTCCGTGCCAATTGATAAGGAGTTGGTCAGGGCCGTGGTGTGCATCTCGCTGGGGACCTGCGATGCCTCGGCCGTGCTATCCCCGGCAGCGTGCATTGTCATGCCTGATGTCGATGGCTGGGTATTCCTTGCCGCTGTCGTAGGGTTCGGCGTGCCGGCCTCAACCCGCTCGGGTGAGCCTACGCGAGCCGCTCTGTGTCGTTCCATGCGTGCTGCCCACGCCGGCGTTCCTCGTAAGGAGCTACATGTGGTAACCATTGCCAGTCGCCCTGAACTCGAGGCTCCCGAACTAGATTTTGTATCCGATGGGAAATGGATCTGAAGTCCCCATCGGAAAGGGATTGCCGCGTACGACACGGATTACCATCAATGGAGATAGTGGATGATGTGGTCGATCACAGCGCGATCCCCCTACCTGGCGCGTCACTGTGTTGGCGGTCGTTACGGCCTGATTTCTGACCTCCAACCAAGTATAAAATAAACATAATGGAATCATGCACCATAGCTATAGGCCTTATTTCTAATCAATTCCACAAGCTTTGGTGAGTTTATGTTTTGCAGGAACTCAATCGCGAAAAGCTCACTAAGTGGGGTAAAAACCCCGGTTCGGCCAAACCTCCCGGTTTCGGACCGAACCACCCCCCTTAGCCGACACATGAGCGTACAAGGCCTCGTCCACATCAGTGGTGACAAGGCGACGACCGTACATGACACGTGGGCCACCGCCATGTCACTTCATGGGCCAAGACACGTGAAGGACCTCAAGTTCAAAGCATCCAGAGCGGCCCAAGACAGAAGGCCAGGCCCATTTCGGCCGAACTGTAGGCCTTCGGCCGAACCGCCCCCAACGCACGAAACAGACACCAGGGAGAGATCTTGGCCATAGGGAGCAAAGGCGGCAGATCCTATGGTTCGGCCGAACCAAGGCAGTTCGGCCGAACCCACAGGCTTTGGCCGAACCGGCCCTGCACCGCCGTGAGCTTCCTTGCATGCCACTCCTCTCCACCGCCTTCAGCCAGCTATAAATGGAGGTCCCGGGTCCCTGCATCAACACACAACACTTGAGATTAGGCATTAACGAAGCTCTGCCACTTGTATCAATAGAAGATAGGTTGATAGGAGAGGTAAGCGTCCCAGAAAGGAGCCGGAGTGTCGGCCCCTCTTCCCGTTGTACCTCTACGGATGCGGCTCTGCTTCGAGTGACATCCGGGTCGTGTCTGGTAACTCTTGTATCTCTTTCTGATTAATTGAGCATTCAGTTCTTACTTTTATATGCTAGCTGGTTCTTCATTCAATGCTTAGTTGATTGGTATAACTGTATACTGGTTGCTTAGCTTGGGTGCTTATCTTTCTATAGGAGATAAGTATTAGTCGACTAGTGTAGGCGCGATGCCTAGACTTGAGGTTAACTTAGTTTGCCCCCGATTCAACGAACGTGTGGTAGCCATTAGGTGGTGACAGCCCTATACGACCTTTGTAATCCATCTCTCTCGGCCTGTAGGATCCCCCAGTGTGGAGCTGGTGGCACCCCTTCTCATCCCTGTCTGCGTGTCACTGGTGTCCATTGTCCCAAAGCAAATATCTTTCTGTATCCTCTGATCTGCTCGATCAATCAGTAGAGTACCGCTTTCAGACTCATACCCTCTCTACCCTCCTAGTGCCCTTCCTATCTCTTTGTTGCTGTCATCCACTCCATCCATTCCGTTCATTCCACTCCATCTACCTAGGATAACTTAGTTTAGAATTAGTTCACTTCTCGTTCCTTGTGGAAATCGATACCCTGGAATACTCCTGAGTGAAAGCTACATCGGTATCCGTCCGCTTACGGATTTATCTGTAGGTCGTAAGGAGTGCCAACAAGCTTTCTAGTGCCGTTGCCGGGGAACGGTAGTTGTTCTAATTCCGAACCCAAGTTGTCCGTGTATCACACCATCCCATCCACCATACGGATTCCACTCTTACCTTACGCCATTATTCGGCTCCAAAGGGCGATTGTTTGGAGCCACCACCATCATCACATCCTATCCACACACCCGGCTATGAGCCTCGTCCCAGCTTCATAGTCATGGTTCGAGAGCAAACGTTGTCATGAATGAAAGATGAGAGTCCATACTTGCATTTGCGAGAATTTGAGCAGCTCTGTTCATGTCTCGTCATTGCGGGCATGTCACAAGAAACGCTCAAATAGAAGCTATTTCCGTTTTCCTTAATGGGAGGAGCGAAGAAATGACACTCTCTATCTGTCGGTAACATGGAGGGGAGTTGGGAACTTCTTAGAGAGAAATTCTGTTTAAATTTCTTCCCAGCTTCCAAGATAGCCAGCCTCTGAATCAAAATTCTCACCTTTAAGCAATTAGAGGGAGAATCGTTAGGAGCTGCCTGGGCTCGTTTCAAGCAAATCTTGGCATCTGGACCAGACCTAAGCTTGCCTAAACCTGTTGTTTTGCAACATTTCAGCCTTGGTCTATGTCCTGTAGCCTCCGATTTCTTGAACTCCGCTTCAGGAGGGTCGTTCTCTCACTTGATTCCCAGTGAAGCGAGGGTAATCCTGGATCGTATCCTGGATGATACTCCCTATACTGAATCTATGATGAACTCCCCGATGAAGAAGAGAAACAGCCTGAACTTGAAGAGCCTACAATCTCACAATCCAAATTCATTAGCTCTCCCATTCCATCGGAACCCGAAGCTCAATTCAAACCATAGCCATATTCTAGCCAAGATTATTATGACTCACTCACTCCCTATGAATTCGATGATGATCTCTTCGAAGACATCGGGAATGCAAAAAGTCTCCCATTGGGACGATGAGTAGAGCATAAGGATCAACCACCCGACAAGGAAGAACTCGAATACCAAAGGGAGAACCTGGAACGTCTCTCTGCGGTCATGAGTCAGGAATGGCTAGAAGAAGCTGAAGCTTCAACCGAGGTTGTCAAATTGCCCAGGAAAATTCAAAGAATATTCTGTGAAATCCTGGGCAGTGACAGAGAAATTGGGTATGACCCAAGCCTCGGGATCAACATCATCTCTAGCTCTCTAGTTCGAGCCCAACTTCCTGATGAATCATGGTCAACATCTCAAAAACAACTAAGGTTCACCTCGGGAAGAATCCTTGGTTGTTTTGGGATCTTACGGGTCACACCCATTAAGGTTAACGACCCTAGACTTTTCTAGGATTTCCATATCTTTAACCTACTCGATGATTCCACCCATTCTATCTTTATCGGTAGGCCAATCATGAACATTCTGGAAAGGGTGTCGAACAATCAGCTAGTAGAACTCAAGGTCGGGAAAGAACTTGTCCCTGTCTCTTATTCTCATTCCTTGAATACTCCAATAGAGGCAGAACCCGATCCTGATCCTATAGAGGAAGTCATGTCAACCTCGTTGACAGACTTAGAGCAACCTATTCCAGAAGAGGATATTCAGTTCTTTGTTGAAGAGGAGGAACCTCATCCTCCTATTGAGCTCGATACATCCAAAACTCCAAAACTATCTCCAATCGAGCTTAAACCACTCCCTCCTGGATTAAAGTATGCTTTCCTCTTTGGAAACAAACAAACTCCAGTGATCATTAGTGATAAGCTATCAAATGTAGAAACCCAGCAGCTTCTCACTATCCTGGAGAAGAATCGATCGGTCTTAGGATATTCTCTCCAAGACCTAAAAGGGATTAGTCCAAATCTTTGCACTCATCGAATTTCGATCGATTCTGAGGCAACACCATCTTGAGAACCTCAGAGACGGTTGAATAATGCCATGCGAGAGGTCGTTAAAAAGGAAGTTCTCAAACTCCTTCACACTGGGATCATTTATCATGTTCCCAATAGTGAATGGGTTAGTCCCGTTCAAGTTGTTCCTAAGAAGGGAGGAATGACGGTTGTGCGCAACGATAAAAATGAGCTTATCCCTTAGCGCACCATCACTGGGTGGCGTATGTGCATCGATTATCAAAAACTCAATAAAGCCACAAAAAAGGACCATTTCCCCCTTCCGTTCATTGACGAAATGCTTGAACGGCTAGCCAAACACTCCTTTTTCTACTTCCTTGATGGTTACTCTGGATATCATCAAATTCCTATCCATCCAGACGACCAGAGTAAAACCATGTTTACATGCCCCTACGGGACGTATGCCTATCAGCGGATGTCCTTTGGGTTATGTAACGCACCCGCATCTTTCCAACGTTGCATGATGTCCATCTTCTCGGATATGATTGAAGAGATTATGGAAGTGTTCATGGACGATTTCTCAGTTTATGGGAAGACCTTCACTGAATGCCTGAAAATCTAGAAAAGGTCCTCCAAATGTGCGAGGAGAAACACCTCATGCTAAACTGGGAAAAGTGTCATTTTATGGTATGGGAAGGAATCGTTCTAGGACACCGGGTGTCAGAATGAGGGATTACGGTAGACAGAGCAAAGATAGAAGTGATTGAGCAACTTCCGCCTCCAACTAACGTTAAGGGGATTCGTAGCTTCCTTGGTCATGCCGGATTCTATAGGCGCTTCATCAAAAACTTTTCCCAGATATCCCGGCCTTTAACCAATCTTTTAGCCAAGGATGCCCCCTTCGTGTTTGATGAAGAGTGCTATGTTGCCTTTCACACTCTCAAGAAAGCACTCATTTCCGCTCCCATCATCCAGCCTCCCGACTGGAACATCCCTTTTGAAATCATGTGTGATGCGAGCGATTATGCTGTAGGGGTTGTTTTGGGCCAAACCAAGGACAGGAAGCACTATGCTATCTCTTATGCTAGCAAAACGCTCACTGGCCCCCAGCTCAACTACGCAACCATGGAAAAAGAACTTTTAGTAGTTGTATTCGCTATAGACAAATTCCGGTCCTACCTAGTTGGGGCCAAGGTCATAGTCTATTCAGATCACGCTGCTTTAAAGTATCTTTTGACCAAAAAGGATGCGAAATCAAGACTCATCCGCTGGGTTCTTCTACTCCAGGAATTTGACATTGAAATAAGAGATAAGAAAGGAGTAGAAAATTCAGTAGTAGACCATTTGTCTTGGATGGAAGTACCCTTGGATCTCCCTATAGATGATTATCTACGGGATGATACGCTCTTTAAGGTCACGGCTTTAGATCCGTGGTATGCCAATATAGTGAACTATATGGTGTCGGGGTACGTCCCACCTGGAGAAAACAAGAAACGATTAGCTTATGAGAGCAGACTCCTCAGAAGATGCGTACCCGCACCTGAGGCATACAAAATCCTGGAGAGATGCCACTCGACACCATATGGAGGTCACTATGGTGCGTTCAGAACCAATGCCAAAGTTTGGCAATGTGGTTTCTATTGGCCCGGCATGTACGACGATGCTAAGGCATTTGTCAGGAGATGCCCTCGATGCCAGAAACACGGGAACATCAACACTAGAGACGCAATGCCGCTCACTAGCAATCTCCAAGTAGAAATCTTTGATGTTTGGGGAGTGGACTTCATGGGTCCTTTCCCGAACTCAGAAGGTTGCCAGTTCATTCTAGTGGCGGTAGATTATGTCTCTAAGTGGGTGGAAGCTTTGCCTTGTGTGGCTGCCGACTCTAGGAGCACGAAACGAATGTTCCATGAAGTTATCTTCCCTCGTTTCGGTGTTCCTAGGATAGTCATCAGCGACGGCGGCTCTCACTTTATCGATTCGGCCTTCCATAGGTATCTCTCAAGTTTGGGGGTGCAGCATAATGTAGCTACACCCTATCATCTCCAAACTAGCGATCAAGCAAAAACTTCAAATAAACAAATCAAAAACATTCTGCAAAAGACCGTAAATGAGATGGGCAAGCAATGGAAGGATAAACTCCCAGATGCACTCTGGGCATACCGCACGGCCTATAAAACACCCATAGGAATGACTCCATATCAACTAGTCTATGGCAAAACCTGCCACTTACCAGTAGAGATGGAGTTTAGAGCTCACTGGGCCATTAGGAAGTGGGGTATGAACCTTCCAGCAGCTGGCCGAATTAGATGAAATGAGGGAACGAGCATACCACAGCTCACGGCTATATAAAGAACGGACCAAGAGATGGCACGACAAAAGGATTAAGGTCACAACATTCAAGCCGGCGGATTTGGGGAACGAGCCTGGGGCTCGGGTGGGGTAGGATTTGGGGCAGGCCGGTGGGTGGTGGGCGAGGCCGTCGGGCCTGGGAGGAGAGGCGGTGAGAAGGGAGGAACGCGGGAGGGGACGAGGAGCAGCGGCGGCTTGATAGGAGAGCGGTGGAGAGAGGGGAAATAAGATAGACAACTAGGGTTTGTAGTGATTTTATACCATGGGGTGCAATCACAGACGTTAGATTAAAGATGAACGGCCAGAATGTATTGGGCCATTTGGGCTGAAACATACCTTGATCCCTTTTCCTTTTGCTTAACGTTTTTTTCCTTTTTTCTTTTTATTACACCATTGTAATTTAACACATAAAAATAATTATCTTGTATACACCAATTATATTTTTATATGTAATAGACTGCATATATATTGTCCTGTAGATGTTTAAATTTTTTTGAAAGTGACTAGTATTTTCTGTAGTTTAAATGAATTTCTACGTGCTTATCAAAAGTAATTCCAAATTGAACTATTCATATGTCAAATAAAATTTAAAAAATAAATAAAATTATATTTAGGCTTATATGTTGTACTATAGCACATATTCTAGAGGTAGATAAATAATTTAATTGTTTGCTAGGGATAATTCAACTTTCTACCTCCAAATTACCATAGAATAATTGTAACAAATCTCAATTTGGTCAAACTAATCTACAACTTGACGTGATAACATATCTTGGGTTAATAAGCTTGTTATAAAAAATTTGGAAGGTTTTGATAATGTAAGACTATGCATTGTTCACAAATGGGTGCATCTTTTACGTAGTTTCTTATAACTCAACTCAAACTTTAAGATTTGAACACTTATACTATTTTCAAACTCGTACGCACCTAAAATTTTGACACAACCTTATGTTGACCATAACATTGAAAACTATAAAGTTAAATTAGCAATTGTTATACAAAAAGAATAATTTTTATTCTCTACTTAAGTGGAAGAAAACAATTCATATGACAAAGATCCGAAAAATAGCATTATCATACAAAAAGAATGATATTAAATCAAAGACAGTGATTTTAGAAAAAATCAGAAAGAAAAACGATCAAATTTGGATTATGTATGACGAAGAAATACCAGATACAAATTTAGAATCCAGATTAAAAAGAAAAACGTCAGTTGTTTTTGTGTTCTTCATGGCAAATGGAGATATGGAAAATCGAGACATGAAACATTATATGCACAAACATGTAACCAACATTGATGTGGTGCAGTGGTTTGTTGCTCTCGGTTGTTCGCCGAGGTCACGGGTTCGATTCCCTTTGGCTGTCACCAATTTTTGTTGTTTTTTGAATAAAACTGTTGTAAAACATTATAAAAAAGTCCAATGCCAAGGTCCTTCACAAATGGTGTTGTATCCCAATGGTGAGGCGCAAAGTTCCCGTTCGCTTGGACGTGGGTTCGAGCCCCTAGCCCGCTGTTTCTTTTTGCTGTATTTTTTCAATAAAACAGTAGTAGAAAACTTATAAAAGAAACCAATGCGAGCCATGTAGTGTTGTTGTAGCTCAATGGTAAGCCTCGAACTTCTTGCCCCCTGGGTTGTGGGTTCGAGCCCTATGTCTGCGTTTTTATCTGATTTTTTGCATTTTAACTCTCACGCCTTTTTTTGCTGTAACAACGCGATTTATCGTATCTAAAGCAAATTTGTTCTACATCAATCATAACCCGTGTCGTAGCTTATTGGTAAGGTGCAAGCTTCCTATTCATGTGGTTATGGGTTCAATCCCTTGGTTTGAAACTTTTTGTAACGTGTTTTTTTTCTGTTTTCCACTTTAAGCCCATAATTATCTGATTTAAAGTAATATAAATTTTTATATGTAATATACTACATATGTTGTAAGTTAGGAGTTTCAAAAAAATAATAGATTTGGTATTTTTCTTGTACAAGTGATAGTGGAACCCACACTAGTCCTGTTCTTTTCTTTTGAAAATTTATGACGTTTAACAGTTTTGATTAACGACAAAATAAAATTTGTTACGATTTTGGCTCCGTAATAGTTTGTGACGATTCTTAGTTACTCCTAATGACAAAGACCTCATTTTTGTCTCTAAGTTGTGCGGCATGATATAGAACGTCACAAAACCAAACATGATAACGACGAATAGGTCGAATGTCATCAGGTATTTGTCACAAAAGGTCATATTTCTTGTAGTGTCTGTGTTCTCTACCAAACTAGGGACCCCTACCCTCCATTATATATCCCAGGGGGCAAGGTTACATGGTTAGTCTCCTAGTCGGTTACAATATGGGAGTCCTAGTAGGAGTACACGAGTAGTTCTACTAGGACTCAGTCTTCTGTCTTGAGGGTACCCGGGGATGCATATCCCACAAGCCCCCGAGCGCTTCATAGCCAAACAACAACCACCTTCGAAGTCTTCTAGTCTTCGCCGAGTGCTTGTGGATACTGAAAGGCTGTGGAGAGCTTCATACACGTCTTCAATAAATATGCTCACCAAAGCTGAAGCATATATGCTTAGCCCACGAGCTTCGAGTAGTTTTGTTAAAACTAGTTGAAGGTCTTCACTTGGATTAAGCCATAAATTTCAGAAAAATTAAATCCCCAAATATTCGCCAGTAGCCCCCGATCTTTAAATTAAATATCTTTGATTTAAAGATCAAAGAAATCTTCAACAAATCCACGCAAATCTTGGAATCTTCAGTAAATGTCGACGACAATGGTTAGTTAGGAATGTAATCCCGAAATAGACGCCCCTGATAGCGGAATGTGATGCGCCGTGAGTTTTACTGTGCCGCATAGTAACCCTAGCTGTGTATTATAAATATCTAATAAAAAACTCATCTTCTTCACCCCTTCTAGCTTGCGCTCTCATTCCTTCGAGCTTGAGCACTTTAGCCCCCGAGTCTTCACCCAGCCCGCGTGCCTGCCTTCAGGCCCCGAGCCTCTGCGCTTAGTGAATGCGGGAAAAATCCAAGGTCTTTACGTGCTCAGCCACGATGGGGCAAAAGAAAGGCGCCATGAAGATCAAGGACGAAGTGGCGAGTGCAGCGAAGAAGATTTATCTCCAATGTATCTATCTAGAGGTATATCATAGAGTAGAATTGTGGGGATCCCCAGACCTGAAACTTGATGGTTAACGCGAGGACATAACACACAAGGATTTAGACAGGTTCGGGCCATCAGTGTAGCTTAATACCCTACGTCCTGTATGGGGGATTGTATATTGTATTCCTCTCGTTGGGTGTTCTTTTGTGTTCTCTGACGAACTAGGGACCCCTGCCCTCCATTATATATCCCAGGGGCCAAGGTTACATGGCTAGTCTCCTAGTCGGTTACAATATGGGAGTCCTATAGTAGGAGTACACGAGTAGTTCTCCGAGTAGTTCTACTAGGACTCGGTCTTCTATCTTGAGGGTACCCGGGGATGCATATCCCACAATCCTCTGAGCGCTTCATAGCCAAACAGCAACCACCTTCAAAGTCTTCTAGTCTTTTGCCGAGTGCTTGTGGTTACTGAAAGGCGAGTTGATTAGAATAATCAGGTCGAGGGACTTGAAAAAATCTTTAAGTCTTTGTCTTGAAATGATCAACAATAGGTACAAAAAATGTGTACCCCTTAGGTATAGACCCCGAGCCTCGAAGCGAACGGTTCTCCATTCGGTCTGAGGGTCAAGAACATAATCTTCAAAGTAGCTTCCATGTAGATATCCAAGTACCGACCGGTGCCAGTATGTTGACGGTCGTTACGGCACGTTTTCGACCACCAATACTCGGGAATAAAAGATGTTATATGTGACATTCTATGTACTTAGGTTTATTTCTAATAAAGTTCCATGAGTTTTGATGAGTTTCACTTGTGCAGGTACAACAACAAGAAATACGTGCTATAGGGGTCGGAATTGACCGATTCGGCCGAACGACGCGATTCGGCCGATTACCACCCTTAACCGTATACAACGCAAGGCACAACCAAAGGCCGTCCACGTCAGTGATGACCGAGTGATGATTGTGCTGGACCAGGAACCGCCTCCAGGGAGTGCATTTGAGCCACAGGAGCATAGGACGGTGGATCCAAGGGTTCGGCCGAACCGACTTGGTTCGGCCGAATCCCCCGATTAACCCGAATCAGCCGGGGAGCCTCCCTGGTTCTCTTGGCGGTTACTCCATCCAAACTGTCATCAAGCCACTATAAATAGAGTGTCCAAGTGCCCGGTTCAATACACACTCAAGCCAAGGAGCTCATTTCCCACTTCTCTCTAGTAGAGTTAGGATAGTTTAGTTAGGAGTTAGAGTTGAGTCGAGCTGTGCCTCGGAGGTTCCGGAGTCGTCTTCAGAAGCTCTGGTATAAGCTCTTGTATCTTTTCCTTTCCTTTTGTAGACTTTGAGTTATCAATATAAAGTTATCTTTATCATCTTGTCTTGTCATTTATAGCTTGCTTCTAATTTATTCTAGTTGCATTTATATCGTGTTTAGACTATAGTCGGTTCTAGTTCTGGTGCTTCTAGATCTTGTTTAAGTATTTGTCTTAGCTAGTTCTTTGATCTTGCTTGATACTTGATGTGAATTGTCACTAAGAGTATTGACAAGGTTGCTTGCTCTTGCTAGCAGAGTAAGTAGTTATTGACTAGTGTAGGAGTGGTTCCTAGGCTAGGCAGTGGCCTTAGTTTGCCCCTGAGTCTACGGAGGTAGTAGTCGTTACGTGGTGACAGCCCTATACGACCTTCGTAGCCCATCACGTTCGTCTCGGCTTGTAGGAGCCCCCAGTGTAGGGTAGATGCCACCCCTTCTCATCCCTTTATGTGTGTCGTAGGCCCTGTTGTCCTGAAGCTAAGACATAGGTTTGACCTTGACCTCTGAGTGCTGGCTCTTCAGCCACTGTATCTCTAAACCCGAGTCACATAGACAGATAAAGTACCTAGGAATCCTCTATCTCTTCTCGTTGTCCTCCCAGCTGTCTACTCCTCCTTCTTACCTGAGCCTCTCTTGAGCTATGTGTCACGGTATATCCACTCCTATCCAATACCGTTATCCCCCGTCTTCTAGTCGTGTACTCCTCTCTGATAGTCTCGAATATCTGTTTGCTAGTACTCTTGCCATATGCTTCCCTACGGAAATATAAATTATGACACCTCGGAATACTCCCTAGTGAAGTGCTATAGCAGTAATTCTGTGCGCTTGCAAAATATTTCTATATTTTACTGAGCCATAAGAAAAACCATTGAAACACTCCTTACCCCAGTATCGGGATTCACAATCCTGATATTGGATCATAAGAAGTGCCAACACAATACTTGGTTAGTCATCGAGTCGTCGAAAAATGCAATAACCGACTAGTTTAAAGTACTCGGTTGGCTTTGTAGCGCCACGCCATTTGAGGACTGACTAGTTCTGGTACTCGTCTTCATGCCTTGGCATGCGCTATGTAGCCCCCAAGCTTCAAGCGACTTGTTGGAGAATTCGACTGGTATTATGGAGCCGCATCATGTGAGCACCGACTAGTGTAAGTACTCAGGAGGTTTCGTGATGCCATGATGAAGCAAGGTGGTGCCAGGTCCTGACTGATGTGAGTACTTAGCTAGCCACCCTGCAATTTAAATACATAGGATGAGTAGTATCCGATCAAAAAACAACAAATGAAATAATGACATATTGTAATGCAAGTTTAAGCTTTTTCTCGTTGCTCTTGTTAAACTAATAACCACTCGAGTAGCCCCTGTTACGTTTAAACACTTGGTCCTGCTTAACAATAGCCCATAACGTGGAGATTCGTGTCTCCTAAGACGTGTAGGTGCATAGATGTCATGAAGGAGCCAAAGTTTCATGAATTAAGGTGGATGCTACTGAGCGATATTGGTCGTTAAGAGTCGAGAGAAATAATAAAGTAAAGTAGTCGGTTAGGACTTTTCTCCTGTTGGAGAGGTCACGCGAGGGTTTGTAACCCGTCAATGAGAGGTCACGCGAGGGTTTGTAACCAATTGGTAAAGAATCTTGAATCCGTAGATATAGCCTCCGAGAGCCCTACGTAATTTGATGCACCAAGTCCACGGGCTAGTGCCCTGGGTAACTCGATTTACCAATACGTGGGCTAACGTGGCATGCTTCCATGGTCAGGGATAGTGTAGCCCTCGAGAACTATTGTTGTCGAGGGATGTACTCAAAAATAGTAGTCATCGATGGTGTAGCTTATGTAAGATGAACTTAATGAAAATAATTATTAAAAATGACTTAGCTTGATTCGCGTCATAGTCGAAGTACTCGTTGTGCGCGATGTAGTGGTTGTCGATGAAACCGACTAGTCGAAATCGGTTCCAACTAGTTGTTGATAATGTGGGCTCATTCCCGAGTGGTGTCGGGGTGAGCCTAGTAGTCGAGGTAGTCGTTGGTGATATGGAGTAGCAATGCCCAGATACACCTTTTGTCTACATGTAACAAATAGCCAATGCAAATAATCTTCTCGTAATCTTCACGTGAGCTCGCCTCGGTACCTGCAATGCATGAAGAAATTCATTTTGATGGAGGGACTCGGAGTCTTTTTCATAGAGGGGCTTCAGTCACCGCTTTGAACTTCCAACACGGCTACGCGCAGCAGCAATAAAATTAATTCTGTTGATCAATTTGAGGACGCCAATAGAAGTACGTCCTCGACTCCAGCTCAACTAGCCAATTTCCACCTTGGACTTGATGCCGCAAAAACTTCGAGTTGCCCAGCTGGATGGTGCGGATGACAAACACGAAATCGACTAGTAATCTGAGTTGAAGTCGAGACCTTGGGGTCACTGATCTTCTCAGCGAGATCGCACGGCTCCTAAGGGGAGATGGCCCGCACCCTCAGTGAAGGTGCGAGTGAAACGTCCTCTACGCCTGGACAAGCAGGTCCACACACCGAAGACTAACGTCGCACTCTCCTCGATCATGATGTGGTTGTTGTTGAAGGTCATTGGTCCATCAAGCTCTCCCATTGATCGCTGCGATCTACCCCACGATGGGCGCCAAGTGTCGAAGATTTATCTCCAATGTATCTGTCTAGGGGTATCTCAGAGAGTAGAATTGTGGGGATCGCCGGACCTAGAACTCGATGGTTAACGCGAGGACACAACACACAAGGATTTGGACAGGTTTGGGCTACCAGTGTAGCGTAATCCACTACGTCCTGTATGGGGGATCGTATATTGTATTCCTCTCGTTGGGTGTTCTTCTGTGTTCTCTACCGAACTAGGGACCCCTGCCCTCCTTTATATATCCTAGGGGGCACAGTTACATGGCTGGTCTCCTAGTTGGTTACAATATGAGAGTCCTAGTAGGAGTACACGAGTAGTTCTCCAAGTAGTTCTACTACGACTTGGTTTTCTGTCTTGAGGGTACCCGGGGATGCATACCCCACAGGTACCTCAGAGAGTAGTTTAGTGGGTCTCGCCGAGTTCTAGGAACGATGGTGCACACACGAGACAAAAACTTTAGACAGGATCAGGTTGTGGATTGCGTAATACCCTACATCATGTATGTTGTATTGCCTTGCGTATGAGTTGTGTCGTTTTGGAGGGGTCCCTGCTCCGCCTTATATGTACGGGGAGCAGAGTTACAAATCTGTTATATGATCCTAGTCATATACAACAAGGATTACTACAATAGGGTACTTTGGGGAGTCTCCTAATAGTGCACGACTAGTTCTCTAAGCCAACTACGCCGTCTTGCACCATAGCCGACTGCTTCATGGAGTAGTCAGGTCAGATTACTCTACCAAGTAGTTTAATCCCGTACATTAGTGGCCCTAGGGTTCATGGTCCCACAATCCCACGAGCATCTTGTGCCTTCGCTTCAAATCTTGAATCCGCTAATACATATTCAAGATCTCGTCTCTGATGATTCGAGTAATTGAGGTGAAGTTCAAGACACTCCTGTCTTCATACCGAGTAGTTTACATTGGAGTGCATCTTTGATGCACCCAATGGTTGTAGCCCCCGAGCCTCCAACTACTCTTTAGAGTACTCGGAGGTTCAAAGTAGTCTTTTATCATCTTCACAGAGTAGTTCAATGGTGTGCACCGATTAGGTGCACCCATTGGGTGTAGCCCCCGAGCTTCGAGTAGTTTTGTTCAAACTAGTCGAAGGTCTTCACTTGATTTCATCCGCAAATCTCAAAAAAATAAAATCCATGAACATGAGTCGGTAGCCCCTGAGCTTTAAATCAAATATCTTTGATTTAAATGTCAAAAAATCTTCAAAAATATACAAAAAATCTTCAAGATAAGCAATCTTCTGAAAATCTTGTAACCAACAATAAGATAAGGGAATATCCCAAAATAACCGGCCTACTGTTACTGAATGTGATGCGCCGCCGCTAGAGAAAAACATTGTATAACATAGTAACCTTAACTACTTATAAATAACCGACCAAGGTAAAATTCCATAACACTTTTTACTGCACCAACCATTGTCATCATCCTCAAGCTCTCAGCTTCGTCTCCCAAGCTTTTGTGCGTAGCCCCCGAGCTTGTTTACGAGCCCTCAAGAGTGAATGCGAGAGAAATCCAAGGTTGTGATGCGCTCAGCTTCCATGAGGTCCAGGAAAGGTGTGGTGAAGAAAACCGACGATGAAGGTGCCTCTCAGTCAGTAGCAAAGAGGTCCACCAAGAAGAGGAAGTCCGTTGTCATAAATCCTACTGTTGTGCTCAAGTTTAAAGATCCACTATCACCAGGTTATGCTTGGTCGACGTGCACTACATCCGCCATAGATCTGAATAATATCGTCACTCTCGTCACTCAAGGTCTACTTCTCTCTGAAGCAACTATCCAATGGAAAGCTTGTTTTAACTCTCAATTTCCATATGAAGATGTTGAGGAGATTCCTTTGTTTGTCCCTTTCTGTGAACGTGGAGTTGCTCTTCCAATCTCTCCATTCTTCCGTTCACTGCTTGATATTTACAGTCTACAGCAGCATCATCTAAATCCCAATGGGGTTACACATCTTGTTATCTTCGTCCATGCTTGCGAAGCATTCCTAGGCATAGAACCCAATCTTGCTCTTTTTCACATGCTTTACCATATCACAGCCCAGTTCTACAAGGGTTGAAGTAGTCGGTGGAGTTGGTATACAATTTCACCAAAATATGAAGGATCAGTGGTTTGAGATACCATTGAAAGATTCTTCTGGACCTTGGAAATCCGAGTGGTTTATCATTGGTAAGTTGCCTTTGTCAAGTACTTTGTAGTCACTAAATGTCGAGTACTTTTATTTATGGATCTGTATCAGATATGTGATGTGTAATTAGGTAATAATGACAAGAGCTGCCCGATCAAGGATGGTTGGTTTCCAAAAGACCACACTAACTGGAATAGTAAGCCCAATGTTGAAGAAGCCAAAGATGTACCGCTCTGTTACAAATCTTGAAGAACAAAGGTCTGACTTTGTCACACCCTAAAATTTCCAAATTTTAGGATGTGAAAAAGAAGATAAATTAATATAATAATTTTCTCGAATTTCTAAAATTTTTCCAAGCGTTATATAATTTACAGGGAATTTAATATAGGAAACTTTTGTTTTCTAAATTAAATTAAAATAAATATAGGTGATGGTAATGTGTGCAAGTTTTCAAAAAATTTCGTTAAGAAGCCCAATGGGAATTTTCTAGATTTTTGCTAGAAATTATTCCTATTCTTCCTAGCGCAAATCCCAATTTTTGGGAGGTGCTAACAATCTTTTTCACGAGCTCCAAATACATTATTTGGGTTCCTCATGTCCAACTCTATATCTGAGATTTTTCCCGAGATTTTTGGAATTTTTGGAGTATTTTTCGTGGCTTAAATAATTTATCTGGAATATTCTAGATTAATCTTTGCACCGGAAATAAAAAAAAGAAAACCCTAAATACTCTCCGGGCCGAATGTCACCGAGCCCAGTCCAACACCACCAGCCCGGCCCACTCCTCTTCCCCCCCCTCAGCTGCTCCGGCCCAGCCAGTCGCTCGGCCAAGCCGACCGAGCCGGCCCATCGCTTCGCCAGACCACCTCTCCCCGCGGCCTGCCATCCCGCTCGGCCCAGCCTCCACTGGCCCACGACGCCGCGCCGCCCCCCTCCCGCACGCGACGCGTGCTGCCGCCGCCAGGCCAAGCCTCGGCGTGCGCGCTGGCGATTGCGCCACCTCGGCGAGTGTGCCTCGTAGCTGCGTCGCCCGCCCTATAAAGCGCAAGCACCCAAGTCCCAGCCCTGCCTACGCCCTGCCCCTGCGCAAGCATTGTCGCCGCCGCCGCCGGCGCCATTGTTGCCAATTCGTCGTCGTCGAACTCTCTCGGAGCAAGCCATCGTCACCATGAGCTTCGCGAAGGCAAGCCGAAGCTTCTCCGCCACTTCTTGTCGCCACCCCGTTGTCGGAGCAGTGCGCCCACGTCCACCTCGGGCCGCTACCGGCCATCTTCGAAATTCGGCCACCTCGGTCAAGTTCGGGACGAGCCGTCGCCGTCGTGAGTTTCCCCTAACCAAGCCGGCCAAGCGCCGGTGAGCTTCACGCCCAATTTCCCCCTGCCTGTTTAATCGAGGAAGGAGAAGCAATTTTTCAGTTAGGTCCTTGGAGAATCCTATAACCTCGATTTCAATTTTTGTGTCTTGCGCTATTTGCATAAGACCCCCTGAAATTAATAGATGCTTGCACATAAGCCCTAGCCGAGCACTTTTATAAATCTAACCCTGAGCTTTACTTCTTTCGCAAGCCCTATTCACTGAGCCTTGGGAAAACTCTCTGCTAACCCTCGGAATCTATGGTTAATTATGTTTAGGTCCCTGGAAACTTGTTTTAACCATAATATTCGCGTTTTAACTCCGATTTAATCCGTTTTCGTTGCGTTAGATTCATATCACTGTAAACTACACGTTAGTGCTGTCAATTACCATGCAACATGTTTCTGAATTTTATTTAATATTAAGTTGATTAAATATTATTCAATGTGTTTCCAATTAAAATCTAATTAAGGTTTACACATCGGTTTTCCTTGTTAATGTCAAATTGATTAATATTTATTTAATTAGTCTTCTAATTAAATTTTGACTAGGTTATGTGTCAAATTTTCATAAACAAATATTAAACTTGATAATATTTTTGATAAATAGCTTTTCTAATTAAAATGTAATTAGAGTTGCACCTCGATATCTCATAATTAGTGTTAGTATGACTAATATCAAGGCACATGTGTTTTTAATTGATGACACAATTAAGTAAAACTTGAATCATTAGTTTTATTCCACTAGATGCTCACATATTTTAACTCAATGTTTTAACTGGAATAATATGTACTTGCATATTTGTGATTAAGATCTAATTAAGTTTTATCTCGGTTTTCATAAAGTGATGTTAATTTGATTAATGTTTAATTAAAGCTACCTTTTCTAATTAAAAACAACTTAGAGTTAAAACTTTGAGCTTTCATAATAAATATTAATGTGAGTAACACTAACATAAATATGATTTCTAAATTAATTTTTGATAGTTCAACTCGACATATTTATGTTTCGATTAAATGCTCTCACATGTTTTATTTCAAGTTAATTTTTAATTTGATATAATTTATACATAAACAATTATAAATAAAACATGGTTAAGTTTTACTTTGATGTTTTATAAATTTAAACATAATTGAATTAATTCCAACATACAGAATAACATGTATCTATGATTTTATTAAATTAAAATTAATCAAGCACGTAGTCTTTTATTTTCTTTTTATAATCTAAATCTTCCGATAGCAGTATCTTTGCAATCGAAGCTCCGTTTTCAGCGTTTCTTACGCTTGCGTGACCGTAGCCTCGAGCCCCATCCTTTAATGCGCTATTTTAAAGCTTTTCTTTTGATTGGTGTATTGTTGTTAGTTGTACTTGTTTGTTTGTTTGTATAGTTGTGTGTTTGTATGGTTGTGCTCGATGTTTGCTATGATAAGAAGAAGCGCAGTTCGAGTGATTTGAAGATTAAACGAGCAATAGCAAAAGTTGAAGACTTTGAGTAGTGATATTTATATTGCATGAAGGCAAGTGTCCCTAACCATCTTTCTACCTATGCTTTAATTACACTATCATGTTGATTTAATTGGAACATGGAGTGACCATCCAGGAAAACAGTACAACCATGAGTGCCAATGGGCTCTGGCCTTGGCTGAATGATTAGAGACTCTAGTTTGTGCATGTCTTACCAAAAGGGCAAGTGGAGGAGACTTCGATGAGGTATAACCCGGTCCTCTTGAGCTGTGGGCTTAGCTAAGAGAAAGACCTCATTAGGGAGGGTTATGCTTTGCTTGGATTTTGAAACCTTAGCGGACTGCACTTATTAGGGAATCTTTGTAAAGGCCTCGTAGCGTCCCTATGCAGTCACTCCTCGAAAGTGTGATGCGTGCCTGATCCGCACAACATGGTTGGGTTTAAAGTTCTTCTGAACTTTTACGCGACTTATGGTGAAAGTGTACAACCTCTACAGAGTGTAAAACTGATATATCAGCCGTACTCACAGTTAAGAGTGGCCTGGACCCTCGCATGATTAATTTACTTAAAATTGATAATTAATTTGCTCTCTGGTTATTTCTTGTGGCCTTGCTGAGTACCAACCATAAGTGTACTCATCCTTGCTAATCGCTGTTCAGAAGAAGAAGGTGTATGAAGCTGATGAAGATTGTGTTGAGTTCTAGGCGTACGCAACCCCCAGTCGATTGCCTGTGAAGTTTAGAGCATTCGTTTCCAGGATTTGCTGTATAACTCTGATAGACTCGTAAGTCATTTATATTTATTTTACGTGATATTGTATCTTTTATTCACTTTCTGGTTTACTGTATGTGTGAAACTTGATCCTGGCACACATACGGTGTACACTTGGTTTCTTTTCTAAAACCGGGTGTGACAGACTGGGGTCAGTATCGCCTTCAGCTTCAACAAGCTAAGGGTCCAACCTCTTTAGAAGCGTGTAGTGCCTGGCTACATGTACGAGGGTATTTTGGATCCCTCACGACTGGTGCCAGATGACATTTCATATGAGACATTGCTCATGTGACTAGCTCATTTCTTTAATGGAGTCACCACCAAGCTGGTACTCGTGGAGGAGTACTCAAAGATCGAGCCCCCAGGACCAGTAAGTAGAAGCTGCACAAAAGTTATTCAACCATTGGTGTAATTTATAATCTTTTATCTCTCTTATCATGGCCATCTGTTTTGGAGGAAGAAGAAGAAATTGGTGGCATTGCTTCAGAAGTGTGGCAGAAATTGGCAAGTAGTTCATCAGAAGAAACCGCATCAGATGCTGAAATTGAGAAAGCTAAAAACCCATTGAGGATGTTGAAGACTTGTCTAAGCCTAAGTCGCCATTGTCTCCCTTTGAAGTTCAACAACAATATACAACTGAAGAAGTATGTGATTCTGACGACTGGTCACCTCCACTCAAAACCCTTTGGGGTAACTTTAAACTTGAGAGCTCAGGAGAAAAGAGAGTACTAGAGCAACATGTCCCCCCTCCAGGAAAGAGGCGGAAGAGAACCCTTACTCATCGGAGGAATATTGTTGCTTCAAGCACAAGTTCGGAGCATGAGGAGCAAGAATGGATGCCAAAAATATCAATGATGATCACAAAATCACAAGAATCATCCACGACTAGTGCCATGGCCAACAACACAACCGGGAGTTCTGCGAGCACACTTGTGCCCGCAATCCAGTTGAAGAAATTCAGCTTCAGACCCAAGCCTAAGCTTCTCTTGAAGTAAGTTGATGGTGTACTTTAAATTGAATGTAGAATGCATGAATTCTAACGAAGTCTTTCATTCTTAGAAGCCATGAAGCAACAAGAAGTCGCAGCCTAGCCCCCAAATGATGCAGAGGCTAAAAAAGAACAAGAAAAACCAGTCACCGGCAAAGAAACACTCGCCAAATCTGAAGAAGAAATTTCACACCCTCCCATTGAGGGTGGAAAGACTGAAGAAGTTCCCTTGGTGGCAGATCAACTCCAGATTACTCTTGAAGTGCAACCAACAACTGAAAAAGTAGTCGGCAATAGAACTGAAGCTGATACAGAGGTATGTCCTATAGCAGAATATGTAAAGGCTGGATCTCCCATGAGAATTCCCTTTCCTTTACTCTTGAATGCTATCTGTTGTGATCTGGAGCTATCACAGAACGAAGAAAAAACTCAAGAATTAACGCAGGACCAATCAGCCAATGCAACTCACCGCCGCCTTGTGAAGATGTAGTTGAAACTGTAAGTCAACAACATTGCAACTGCTTGTAATATACAGTTGTGTAGTTTATCTTTGTAATATGATCGTCTTGTTTGGCAGGTTAATGTCGAAGAAGGAGAGCTAGGAAATAAAACAGTTCAGCTGAAGAAACATCTCGCCGCCGCCTAGGTAGATACTCTGACTTATACATATATCTTATATTCCAAAGTAGTACTCTAATAAGTAATTTCTCTGTTGTGTAGCTTATAATTGCAGATTTGGAGAAAGAGAGTTGCACTGGACTCCCAGCACAAGTGAAGGAACTTGAAGAAGACTTGCAAGGGGCCTTTGAAGCCCAACCACTCGGGTGGAGAACTGAGAAATGATTGACAATCTGAAAGTGCATCTAGGTATTTAATCAATTTTGGTGATTAATGATAATAGAGATTTGGATATAATGTGTTCAATAAGATGTGCAGGTATAAATGAAAAAGGAAAGAAAAAGAAATGAGAAAGGAAGGTGCCCAATTCTTATCTCTTTGATGGTAGATGCTATTGAAGATTTTAAATATCTTTTTTGGTTTGAATTTAAGTATATGATCATCGTACTATCAAGAGGAACAAGTAATCATAAAATCATGTGACTTTGATGCTCAATCTATATCCACAAACCTATCGCCAAAGCCATTGCACTCCAAAACATACAATTTCATATTGTGCAGTTGTGCACAGGAAATTTCCGTTGTTCACCAGAAATTTCCGGTGACCAACATAGAATTCAGCTGTTGAGCGCCCGTTGACTTTCACTGGAAATTTCCGGTGTGTGGCGGAAGTCTCCAGCATATGCGATGGAAATTTCCGGTGATCTTGACGGAAATTTCTGGTATAACTCACCCCAACGGTCACATTTATGAGAGAGCTATATATACCCACTCCCACTCCTCATTACTGATCTCTTGGCTCATTTGACGAATCCTAACCTCTCCCAAGCTTCCAAGAGCTCTCCCAACACTCCTTGCTTCGATTTCCAAGTGTGTAGTGGTGTGTTGGTTGAGGGACTTGAGCTAAGTGATTAAGTTTTGTTGTCCCTCCTCTTGAGCATCAAGTTCGTGATTCTTCGGTAAATTTGTTTGTTACTCTTGGGGATTCATCCCCTAGACGGTTAGGCATTGCCGAGAGCATCCAATCAAGCTTGTGGATTCGCGTCGGAAGTTTGTATCACCCATCCTTCATGGATTTACTAGTAAGTGCACTTAGCTCCTTTGTGGTGACTAAGTGGAGGAAAGTGGCTTGGAGTTGATAAGCCCGCCTTTCGTAGGCCCTCAACGGAGACATAGCTTCCTTCGTGGAAGTGAACTTTGGGTTAAATCTTGTGTCTTCGTTGTGATCATTGTTCTTCGTGTTCATCTAGTTCATCGTGTTCTTGCTAGCTATTTCACTCGTTTGTCTCGATCTATGTATTGGTGAAGTTCTAGCTGCAAGTAAAGGTTCCAAAGGGTTACTTACTTCCATAACAACATATTGATTCATATTGATTTGTTGTTGTTGCTCTTATTCATATTGTGATTTAGCTCACGAGTCTTCACCGAACATTTCCGGTAGTAGGCGGAAATTTCCGGTAATTTAACGGAAATTTCCGGTGGCTACCGGAAATTCTGGTTCATCTAACAGTTTGCGAAGTTATTTTTGATAATTTTCAGTTGCGCCTATTCGCCCCCCTCTAGGCCTAGTGTTGATCCTTTCAAATGGTATCAGAGCCTAATCCCTTGATTAAGGCTTAACCACTAAGTGAAAAACACTATGGCTACTTCGGGGGGGGGGGGGACTCCGGTGTCGGTGCTTCCGCCCTCAAAGAAGATCCTTCGTTGATCGTTGACACAAGCTCAAGCGATGATGATCTTGCGATAAGCGATGTTGATGAAAGCTAGAATGAAGAAGAAAAGAAGAAGAAGAGAAGAGAGAAGATTAAGAAGAAGATTCAAGAGAAAGCCGAGAAGAAGGCTCAAAAACTTCTTAAGAAGAAGTTGAAAGAAAAAGACGTTCTCGAAGGACTCCACTCCGTGTCTCACACATATGAGACTATATCTTCTAATAAATCTCTTGATCCTACTAGTCTTAATTTCTCATCGGTTCCTATGGGCAAAGTACCCAAATTCAATGGTGTTGACTATGCTCGTTGGAGTGATGACATGAAAATGTATTTGTATGGTCTTCACCCATCTCTTTGGACTATTGTGAATATAGGTGTTGACAAGAATGCTAAGCCAAGTCATGTACAAGAACATGACTTCTTCCGCAACGCTCAAGCCGTGATGGTGCTTAGAAGTGCTCTAAGTCCCTATGAGTACAACAAGATTAGAGGAATTGAGGTTGCAAAGGACCTATGGGACACTCTTCAATTGTCTTATGAAGGGACGGAAGTGGTCAAGGAAGGCAAGATTGATCTACTTCAAGGAGAACTTGAAGCCTTTTTCATGAAGAAGGACAAAACTCTACAAGAGATGTACGATCGGTTGAAGCTTCTTGTCACGGAGATTCGCATGCTTGGTAGCAAGGATTGGGATGAGCACAAAGTGACCAAGAAGATGCTTAGAGCTTATGCTCCGAAGAACCCGATGGTTGCCACCATGATTAGAGACAAGAGCAAGTTCAAGAAAATGCTACCTATGGAGTTGTTCAACAAGTTGCAATATCATGAGATGAACAACTTGGACGTAGCCAAGTCAATGGAGTCAAATGAAGTCAAGACCATAGCCCTCATGGCCGAACCAAGCAAGAAGATTGAGACAAATAAAAAGCCATCTCAATCCAAGAAGAAGGAAGACTCAAGTGAAAATGATAGCACCGATGAAGAAACCGCTATGATGGTGAATAACTTCAAGAGGTTCATGAAGACCAAGGGTGAAAAGAGGTCAATCTCTCAAAGAAGATGCTATGAGTGTGGGACAAAGGGCATTACATTGCCGATTGTCCTTGCAAGAAGAATGACAAAGAAGACAAGAAGTCAAAAGACAAGAACTTTGATAAGGAGAAGAGGTACAAGGAGAAGAGTCAAGAGTACCAAAAGAAGTTTGGAAGTGCTCATGTTGGTCAAGGGTGGGATCCTTCTAGTGATAACTCCGATGATGAAGAAGTGGCAACTCTCGCCATTCAAGTCCCTACACCAACACCTAGACTCTTCAACAACTATCAAGATAGTGATGATGAAGCTCCAATGTGCCTCATGGCCCAAGGGACAAAGGTACTAAACATCACTCCATCCCTCTCATCCACCATCTTGACATTTAGGAATATAGAAAATGACCTAGATGAAGACGAATCCGAACATGAAAAGAACATGATAAAGAAGTTTGGCAAAGAAGGCTACAAACAAATTAAAAAATTAGTAGAGAAATTGGAGAAAAGGAAAGAGTCTCTTGATAGGCAAGAAGAATTGCTCATCCTTGAAAAGGAGAGAAACCTTGCTCTTGAAGAAACTCTAGTTGAGGAGAAGATCAAGGTTGAGAAATTGACAAGTGACTTGTCACTTGCCAATGACTCACTTGAGAAGATGTCTAAGAAATTGTCCTTGGCAAATGACTCTCTAGCCAACCTAAAGAATCCACAAAGTGAACTTCAAGAAAGGCATTCAAGCCTAGAGGTCAATTACAAAGACCTAGAAGCTAACTTTTGCACTCTTTGGGAAAGTACCAAGGTTGACTCTAAGACAACTCTTGATTCCAATGTCTCTACTAGTGAAGGTTGCTCAAGATGCTATAAGTTTGATGTAAATGCTTGTGCTACTAACCTTTCCAAGCTAGAAGAGAGAGTCAAAGCTAAAGATGCTAAGATTCAAGAATTGACCAAGGCAAGAGTGAATTTGAGACCCATCCGGCATATAAAGCCAGAAGATATCCTAGTATCAAGGATGGGCTCAGATTCACTAGAGGAGGAAAGGCAAATGGCACTAGGATGTTGAGAGGTCATGAAGTGCCAAGGTTCACCAAGGGTGCAAACCTTGGAGACTTGATGAACATTGCTCATGGTGTGATGGTAAACACCATCAAAGACAACCCTACGGTTGAGGCAATTCGCAAAGGTGTCAAGACCTCAACCAAGGTCAAGAAAGAAGAAAAGATCATTGAGCATAAGTCATGTCCTAACTACACCATTGACTACTCGGTTGTGTGGGATCACAATGGGAAGATGGTGAAGTATGTGGGTGCTCATGCAAAGAAAATGATGAGAAGTGTTTGGGTGCCTAAGATTTCTAAAGCTAACACTCAAGGACCCAATCTCTTTTGGGTACCTAAGTCCAAAGCTTAAACTTGTTTTGTAGGCATATTCCTCCAGTGGACCCTCATGGTTGCTTGATAGTGGATGTTCAAATCATATGACCGGATAGAAGAATATGTTTGCTAAGTTGAAGGAATATGACTCACCTATTGAAAAGATCACCTTCGGTGTCAATAATCATGGTGATGTGATTGCTCAAGGTGAAGTTGCTATCTCACAAGACTCATCTCTTTCCAATGTTTATCTAGTTGATTCTTTGGGATACAATTTGTTGTCGGTATCACAACTTTGTGAAAAAGGCTACAATTGTCTCTTTACTAATGAGGGTGTGAGCGTCCTTAGAAGGGAGGATTCCTCTATTGCTTTTATGGGTCAACTTAAGGGAAAGCTTTGTTTAGTTGATTTCACAATAAATAAAGTGGAACCGAAGACTTGTTTAGTGGCAAAATCTAGCTTGGGTTGGCTTTGGCATCGCCGGCTAGCTCATGTTGGGATGAGGAACTTGGCCAAACTTCAAAAGGATGAACACAATCTAGGACTAACAAATGTTGTCTTTGAAAAGGATAGGTTGTGTAGTGCTTGTCAAGCCGGAAAGCAAATTGGAGCTCCTCATCCACCCACAAACATATTGACTAGCTCAAGACCCTTGAAATTGCTCCACATGGATTTATTTGGGCCAATTGCTTATATAAGCATTGGTGGAAACAAGTATGGACTTTTCATTGTGGATGGTTTTTCTCGGTTTACATGGGTTTTCTTTCTACAAGACAAGAGTGAAGCTCAAGGGGTTATCAAGAAATTCATTAGAAGAGCTCAAAATGAGTTTGAGTTGAAGGTCAAGAGAATAAGAAGTGACAACAGGACGGAGTTCAAGAATCTCAATGTTGAGGAGTTTCTTGACGAAGAAGGCATCAAGCATGAGCTCTCCGCTCCATACACACCTCAACAAAACGGCATTGTTGAGAGAAACAACCGGACCTTAATTGAAATGGCAAGAACAATGCTTAATGAATACAAGACTCCAAATATCTTTTGGGCCGAGGTGATCAACACGGCTTGCCATGCCACCAATCGCCTCTATCTTCAAAAGTACTTGGGCAAGACTCCGTACGAGATCCTCACCGGTAACAAACCTAAGGTGCATTACTTTCGAGTCCTTGGTTGCAAATGTTAGATTCTTAACAAGAGGACCAAAAGCTCAAAGTTTTCACCAAAGGTTGATGAAGGCTTTTTACTTGGTTATGGTACTAACGAACACGCCTATCGTGTCTTCAACAAAACCAACGGTTGTGTTGAGGTCACGGTAGATGTGAAATTTGATGAATCAAACGGCTATCAAGTAGAGCAAGTTGAAAATGACCTTGTAGATGATGAAGAACCTCCTAGACAATCCATCATGAGAATGGGACTTGGAGAAATGAGGTCTCGTGAAGTTCAAGTTGAAGACCAAGAGTTAGCCCAAGCTCCTGAAATCAATGTTAATAGTGATCCATCATCATCGACAAGAGTTGAACCACCAAGTTCCCTTCAAGATCAAGTTCAAGCTCATGGTGACAATCATGATCATGGCAATGATCAAGGGGGAGTTTTAGGTGATGATGCTCAAGTTGATGAATCTCACAATGAAGAGGATGAAGATGGACCAATTCAACGTCAATCAACATTTTCACACCCAAGAGTTCATCAAAGCATTCAACGGGACCATCCCGTTGATAACATCCTAGGGAGCATCCAAAGAGGGGTAATCACTCATTCTTGTTTAGCAAATTTTTGTGGATGTTACTCGTTTGTTTCCTCTTTGGAGCCTCTTAAGGTAGAAGAAGCTCTTGGTGATGCGGATTGGGTCATTGCAATGCAAGAAGAGTTGAACAACTTCACAAGAAATGAAGTTTGGGAATTGGTCCTAAGGCCCAAGCAAAATGTGATTGGCACCAAGTGGGTTTTCCGGAACAAACAAGATGAAAATGGGGTTGTCACAAGAAACAAGGCTAGATTGGTTGCTCAAGGATTCACTCAAATTGAAGGTCTTGATTTTGATGAAACTTATGCCCAGTGGCAAGGCTTGAGTCCATTCGCATTCTATTAGCTTATGCCTCACATCACAATTTCAAGCTTTATCAAATGGATGTAAAGAGTGCCTTCTTAAATGGCCCTCTATACGAGTTGGTATATGTGGAGCAACCACCGGGCTTTGAAAATCCCAAGCACCCCAACTACGTCTACAAGCTCCATAAGGCGCTCTATGGGCTTAAGCAAGCCCCAAGAGCATGGTATGAATGCCTTAAGGAATTTCTTCTCAAGAATGGCTTTGTAATGGGCAAAGCGGATTCTACACTCTTTACTAGAAAAATAGACAAGGATTTGTTTGTTTGTCAAATTTATGTTGATGACATTATCTTTGGTTCTACTAATGAAAAGTTTTGTGAAGAATATAGTAGGATTATGACCAAGAGATTTGAAATGTCAATGATGGGGGAATTGAAATTATTTCTTGGCTTTCAAATCAAGCAAATGAAGCATGGGACTTTGATATGTCAAACAAAGTACACAAGTGATATGCTCAAGAAGTTTGACATGGCTAATGCCAAGCCCATCAAGACACTAATGCTCGTGAATGGCCATCTTGATCTCAGTGAGGAAGGGAAATCGGTCGATCAAAAGGTATATCGCTCCATGAT
This sequence comes from Echinochloa phyllopogon, assembly GCA_033239725.1. NCBI lineage: Eukaryota > Viridiplantae > Streptophyta > Magnoliopsida > Poales > Poaceae > Echinochloa > Echinochloa phyllopogon. The sequence goes on from BTCW01000014.1 coordinate 23,993,281, forward strand.
TGGCTCTTTGCTTTATCTTTGTGCATCTAGGCCCGATATAATGCTTAGCGTGTGCTTGTGTGCAAGATTTCAAGCCAATCCCAAGGAATGTCATTTAATGGCTGTTAAAAGAATCTTTAGATATCTAGTGCATACTCCGAACCTTGGCTTGTGGTATCCCAAGGGCTCCACTTTTGATTTACTTGGCTATTCCGATTCGGACTATGCCGATTGCAAGGTAGATCGAAAGAGTACAACGGGGAATTGCCAATTTCTTGGTCGGTCTTTGGTGTCTTGGAGCTATAAGAAACAAAATTCTGTTGCGCTATCCACTGCTGAGGCCGAGTATGTTGCAGCCGGTGCTTGTTGTGCTCAACTACTTTGGATGAGACAAACCTTGAATGATTTTGGTTGTGAGTACAAAAAGATTCCACTTTTGTGTAACAATGAGAGTGCCATTAAACTTGCAAATAACCCGGTCCAACACTCTAGAACCAAGCACATTGACATAAGACATCAATTTCTTAGAGATCATGAAGCCAAGGGAGATATCGCTCTAAGCCATGTTGGAACCGATAAACAATTAGCCGATATCTTCACCAAACCACTTGATGAGTGTTGGCGGTCGTTACAGACCGATTTCCAACCTCCAACCGAGTATAAAACAAACACAATGGGGACACACACCATAGCTATAGGGCTTATCACTGACTATTTCCATGAGTTTTGGTGATTGTCCTCTGTGCAGGTACAAAATGGAGAAACACGTGCTATAAGGGGCGGAAATGACCATTTCGGCCAAACGACTCCGTTCGGCCGGTTGCCCCCCTAGCTGGGCAAGACTTGCGGACAACGACCACGCCACTCTGGGCCAGCTCAACCCATATCCAGAAGACCGGTGGCCCATATCCAACCCGACGGAACCCCCGAGTCCACCGAAGGCCCTCCAGGCCAGCCCAGGACACGAACCGACCTGCCAACCGACTTCAGGAGCTAGACAAACACGTGTGCAAGGCAAAGGCAGTGCAGAACTGGGCCGGGCCCACTTCGGCCGAACTGGCCTATTCGGCCGAAGGCAGGAACCGCCTCCAGGGCGTGATCCTGGCCCTTGGCTGCTGAGGCGGTGCATCCACCGGTTCGGGCGAACTGGGCAGTTCGGCCGAACCGGGGAATTCGGCCGAACGGCCCGGCACCGCCTCCCAGCTGCCTTGGCTGCTACTCTGCCTCCACCGTCCTTCCCTGCTATAAATAGAGGCCCGGTTCCACCTGCAAAACACACAACACAAGAGTAGAGTGCAGGCGAAGCACTGTTACTTCTCCATCTGTATCAGTAGAGATAGGGAGAGAGGAGAGGTGAGCGTCCCAGAGAGGAGCCGAAGTGTCGGCCCCTCTTCCCGCTGTACCTCTACGGATGCGACTTCACTTCGAGTAACATCCAGGTCTAGTCTGGTAACTCTTGTATCTCTCTCTGATTAATTGAGCATTCAGTTCTTACTTTTATATGCTTGCTGGTTCTTCGTTCAATGCTTAGTTGATTGGTATAACTGTATACTGGTTGCTTAGCTTGGGTGCTTATCTTTCTATAGGAGATAAGTATTAGTTGACTAGTGTAGGCGTGGTGCCTATACTTGAGACTAACTTAGTTTACTCCCGTTGCAACGGAGGTGGTAGCCGTAAGGTGGTGACAGCCCTTCCGGCCTTTGTAGCCCATCACGTTAGTTCCGGCCCGTAGGATCCCCCAGTGGGGAAATAGTGGCACCCCTTCTCATCTCTTTCTGTGTGTGGTTCCCTTGTCCCGAAGCAAGTATCTATCTGTATCCTCTGATCTGCTCGATCAATCAGTAGAATACCTCTACCAGACTCGTACCCTCTCTACCCTCCTATCACTACTCTTCTCTCTTTGTTGTTGTCATCCACCTCATCCATACCATTCACTCCATTCCATCTACGAAGGACAACTTAGTTTAGAATCGGTCCACTTCTCGTTCTCCGTGGAAATCGATACGTTGGAATACTCCCGGGTGAAAGCTACATCGGTATCCGTCCGCTTGCGGATTTATCTGTAGGCCATAAGGAGAGCCAACAAGCTTTCTGGCGCCGTTGCTGGGGAACGGTAGCTGTTCTGATTCCGAACCCAAGTTGTCCGTGTATCCCACCACCATCCACCATCATATGGATTCCACCCTCACCTTACGCCAACACTCGGCTCCAAAGGGTGATTATTTGGAGCCACCACCATCATCACATCCCATATCCACACCCGGCTATGAGCTACGTCCCGGCTTCATAGCCATGGTTCATGAGCAATCGTTCTCAAGAACGAAGGCTGAGAGTCCATACGCGCATTTGCGCGAGTTTGAGCAACTCTGCTCATGCCTGACCACTGCGGGCATGACACAAGAGACACTCAAATGGAAGCTATTCCCGTTTTCACTAGCGGGAGGAGCAAAGAAATGGTACTCTCTGGCTGTCAGCACTATGGACGGGAGCTGGGAAGTTCTCAAGGAAAAATTTTGCCTAAACTTCTTCCCAGTCTCCAAGGTAGCCAGTCTCCGAGCGGAAATCATTAACTTTAAGCAATTAAAGGGAGAATCGCTCGGAACTGCCTGGGCTCATTTCAAGCAAATACTGGCCTCGGGACCGGACCTAAGCCTACCAGAACCTGTTGTTTTACAACACTTCAGCCTTGGCCTCTGTCCCGTAGCCGCTACTTTCTTGGACTCTGCTTCTGGAGGGTCGTTCTTTCATTTAGTTCCTAGTGAAGCGAGGATAGTCCTGGATCGTATCCTAGACAACACTCCCTACACTGGAATCTATGATGAACTCCCCGATGAAGAAGAGAAGCAGCCTGAACCTGAACCTAAAGAGCCAATACCAGTCCAATCCAAATCCATTAGCTCTTCCAGCCCATCAGAAACTGAAGCTCATTTCGAACCACACACATATTCTAGCCCAGACCATTATGATTCACTCTACACCACTCTTTATGACTTTGATGATGATCTGTTCGAAGACATCGGGAGTGCAACAAGTTTCCCACGGGAACAATGTGTAGAGCAAAAGGATCAGGCCCCCGACAAAGAAGAATTGGAATATCAGCGGGAGTACCTAGGACGTCTCTCTGCTATCATGAGTCAGGAGTGGCTAGATGAGGCCGAAGCCTCGACCGAGGTGGTCAAGATGCCCAGAACAACCAAAAGGATATCCTGTGAGATCATGGGCCTTGACCGAGAAATTGGGTACGACCCGAGCCTCGGAATCAATATAATCTCTAGCTCTTTGGTGCTAACCGAATTCCCTGGTAACTCATGGTCGTTTTCTCAAAAACGACTTAAGTTTACCTCAGGGAAAATCCTGGATTGTTTGGGGATCTTACGGGTCACACCCGTTAAGGTCAACGATCCCGAACTCTTCATGGATTTTCACATCTTCGACCTACCTAGCACTACCACACATCCCATCTTCATAGGCAGGCCAATCTTGAAGATTCTGGAAAAAGCACCAATAAACCAGCTAGTAGAACTTAGGGTCGGTAAAGAACTTATCCCTGTCTCCTATGCCCAATCTTTGAATACTCCAATAGAGGCAGACCCCGATCCTGACCCGTTAGAGGAAGTCAAGTCAGCTTCTTTGCTAGACCTCGAGCAACCTATTCCAGAAGAGGATATTCCATTCTTTACGGAGGAGGAGGAAACTCACCCCCCGATTGAGCTTGATACAAACGAAACTCCAAAACCATCTCCAATCGAGCTCAAACCTCTTCCTCCTGGACTTAGGTATGCTTTCCTCTTTGGGGATAAGCAAACTCCAGTGATCATTAGTGATAAACTCTCTGAGGTAGAAACCCAGCAACTCATCACTATCCTGGAGAAAAATCGATCGGTCTTAGGATACTCTCTCCAAGACCTAAAAGGGATTAGCCCAAATCTTTGCACTCATCGCATCCCGATCGATTCTGAAGCAACACCGTCTCGGGAACCTCAACAACGGTTAAACAATGCCATGAGAGAGGTCATGAAAAAGGAAGTTCTCAAACTCCTTCACGCGGGGATCATCTACCCTGTCCCCAATAGTGAATGGGTTAGTCCCGTTCAAGTCATTCCTAAGAAGGGAGGAATGACGGTAGTGCGCAATGACAAAAATGAGCTCATCCCTCAGCGCACCGTCACTGGTTGGCGTATGTGCATCGACTATCGTCGACTCAATAAGGCCACCAAGAAAGACCATTTCCCCCTTCCGTTCATAGACGAAATGCTTGAACGGTTAGCCAAACACTCTTTCTTCTGCTTCCTTGATGATTACTCTGGGTACCACCAAATTCCTATCCACCCAGAAGACCAGAGTAAAACCACGTTCACATGCCCCTACGGGACGTACGCCTACCGGCGAATGTCCTTCAGGTTATGTAACGCACCTGCCTCTTTTCAACGTTGCATGATGTCCATCTTCTCTGACATGATTGAGGAGATTATGGAAGTGTTCATGGACGATTTCTCAGTTTATGGACGGACCTTCACCGAATGTCTGAAAAATCTGGACAAGGTCCTCCAGAGGTGTGAAGAGAAACACCTTGTTTTGAACTGGGAAAAGTGCCATTTTATGGTGCGAGAGGGGATTGTCCTAGGACATAGGGTGTCAGAATGTGGGATCGAGGTAGACAAAGCGAAGATAGAAGTAATCGAGCAACTTCCACCTCCCACAAACATTAAGGGGATCCGTAGCTTCCTTGGCCATGCCGGATTCTTTAGGCGTTTCATCAAAAACTTCTCCCAGATATCTCGGCCCTTGACCAATCTCTTAGCCAAAGATGCCCCCTTCATTTTCAATGAGGAGTGCTATGCCGCATTTCACACTCTCAAAAAGGCACTCATCTCCGCTCCCATCATCCAGCCTCCCGACTAGAGCATCCCATTCGAAATCATGTGCGATGCGAGCGACTATGCTGTAGGAGCTGTGTTGGGCCAAACTAAGGACAAGAAGCATTATGCTATCTCATATGCTAGCAAAATGCTCACTGGCCCCCAGCTCAACTACGCAACCACGGAGAAGGAGCTCTTAGCAGTCGTATTTGCTATAGACAAATTCCGGTCCTACCTAGTTGGGGCCAAGGTTATAGTCTATTCAGATCACGCTGCTCTGAAGTACCTTCTGACCAAAAAGGATGCAAAACCGAGACTCATCCGCTGGATTCTTCTACTCCAAGAATTTGACATTGAGATAAAAGATAAGAAAGGAGTAGAGAACTCAGTGGCTGACCACTTGTCCCGGATGCAAGTCCCGTCCGATCTCCCGATCGATGACTACTTACGGGATGACACCCTCCTTAAGGTCACCACTGGTGATCCGTGCTATGCCAACATAGTGAACTATATGGTAACGGGTTATGTCCCCTCTGGAGAGAATAGGAAACGGCTAGCCTATGAGAGCCATCTTCACCTTTGGGACGACCCGTATCTCTTTAGGATTTGTAGCGACGGACTCCTCAGAAGGTGCGTACCCGCACATGAGGCTTATAAAATCCTAGAGAGATGCCACGCAGCCCCGTACGGAGGACACTATGGTGCATTCCGGACCAATGCTAAAGTCTGGCAGTGTGGTTTTTACTGGCCCAGCATGTATGAGGATGCGAGAGCATTTGTCATGCGGTGCCCCCGCTGACAGAAACACGGGAACATCAATACTAGAGACGCAATGCCACTCACTAGCAATCTTCAAGTAGAAATCTTCGATGTCTGGGGGGTAGACTTCATGGGTCCCTTCCCAAACTCCGAGGGTTGTCAATTCATCCTAGTAGCAGTGGACTACGTCTCTAAGTGGGTAGAAGCCTTGCCTTGCTTAGCTGCTAACTCTAAGAGCGCGAGACGAATGTTTCATGAGGTTATATTTCCTCGTTTCGGCGTTCCTAGATTAGTCATCAGTGATGGCGGCTCCCACTTCATAGACTCATCTTTCCGTAAGTATCTCTCAAGTTTGGGGGTGCAGCATAACGTAGCCACACCCTATCACCCCCAAACTAGCGGTCAAGCAGAAACTTCCAATAAGCAAATCAAAAATATTCTGCAAAAGACCGTGAATGAGATGGGCAAGCAATGGAAGGATAAACTTCCAGATGCACTTTGGGCTTACCGCACGGCCTATAAGACGCCCATAGGCATGACCCCATATCAACTAGTCTATGGCAAAACCTGCCATTTACCGGTAGAAATGGAGTTTAGAGCTCACTGGGCCATTAGGTAGTGGGGTATGGACCTTCCAGCTGCCGGCCTCAAATGGAAGATCCAGCTGGCCGAGCTAGATGAGATGAGGGAGAGAGCATACCACAGCTCCCGGCTATACAAGGAACGGACCAAGAGATGGCATGATAAGAGAATCAAGGTCAAAACGTTCAAGCCGGGAGACAAGGTTCTCGTCTTCAACTCCCGTGTCAAACTTTTTGGTCATGGGAAATTGAGGAGCAAGTGGGACGGCCCATTCACAGTAATCAATACTGCATCTCATGGGGCCGTCACTTTGCAAAGCGAGGACGGAAACACCTTCAAGGTTAACGGACAGCGGTTGAAGATTTTCCTAGAACCAGAGCCTCCGACACTCGACGAATTAGACATCGTCGAGTTCATAGAACTCTGAACCTTGAAAACCTCCTCGACCCGAATCTCCCATGACCAAAACCTCGAACCACGACACGGGCCACGCACCTGGGGGCCCAGGGACCTGTTCGGGCGAACAGGCCCAGTTCGGCCGAACCATATGGTTCGGGCGAATTGGCCTCCCAGGCCCCAGGGACGGATATGCTCGCCCAGATACATCTGGAGTTGAAAATATCCCGAGAGTCGCGAGGGAATCATCGGGAAATCCCGTTTTTCTGATCTGAAATCCCCGATAAAAACAGAGACTCTCTGTCGTCGTTTCCCATCTCATCTAAGCCAACTCCTTCCCATAGAACACAGCCACCATGGCCTCCTTTTCGTCCAAGGGCACATCACCGGCCCAGGGCTCGAGCAGCAGTAGCCGGAACGCCAACTCCTCCCGGCAGGAGCACGCCTTCCGCATCTCCGACGTCGACGCAGCGGGGGACGTGCACCGGGGGAGGGCACCGGGACGTAGCCCGGTGAGGCGCGACAACTCTCCTCACCGCTCAGCACTCAACGAGCTCCTCGCCCCACTAAAAGGGATCAAGAAACCGCCTCGTTCGCCGTCACCAAGGCCAAACGAAGGGCAGCTACGCCCGAGATCAATATCCTCCTCGAGGGTGTCGGATCTGGCATTGTTGCTGCCCAAGGAAAGGGCCGGGGAGGAGCCAGACTACACGCCGGAAAGCCCACCACGTTTCGTCATCAAGGGAGAACGTATCCCGGGAGGAGGATACGGAAAAGTCCTCGTTCCGCCGCTCAACCGGAACGAGCTGGGCTGGCAAATTCATCCCAGTCCTCTCCGCCACAGCGCCACCCCAAAGTTCGGCGCCACAGGCAACCTCCATCCATCAAAGTGCTGCCCGGGGACATGGAGTTCTCCGATGAGGAGGACAATGAAGAAGAGGAAGAGAAGCCGCCCATCGTGGAAAGCCTGAAAGAAGAACTGGCACTGGCAAAGCAGAAGATCAACCACCTGGACGAGAAGGTGGCGGAGGGCGAGCTCGCACGTATGGAATGGGAGGACAAGATGGAACTCCTCCGCAAGGCCCTGTGCGCAAAGCTCAAGAGGCTCTTCAAGGCCACGGGACACGAAGATCTTTATGGACCACCTTCAGAATAGTGTCCCACGGTCGTCCCGTTTTTAGATAGAGCACCGTTAGTTTGGTTTGCTAGTTGCTTGATTCGTTTGTTTGTTTAGATCAATATTTAGGGTGCTCTGAAATTTCCCTTCCAAATATTTGTTTCCAATCTTAGTTCGTTGAATAAATAAAGTTTGAATTGTTTGCAAGAAAGGAGGTAAAATTGTCGCTCCGGTCGGTGCATTTGAGCCGACCGGAGAATGCCCTGTCTAACAGAGAGTTGCACGAGTACAGGAACGACACAGGGACGTGTGGCATGACGGACCAAGTCCTGGGGGCCAGTTTGGTCGAACCAGGCAGTTCGGGCGAACTGGCCAGTTCGGGCGAACTGGCCGGTTCGGCCGAACCAGCCCGGCTGCCCCCTCTCGCGCACCTGCACGTAGGTTTGCACCTTCTTCCCCCCTGTTTACTTTCCTGTGCTGTTTCATTTCGAAAAATTGGAAATGCATGCCTCACATAAACGAAACGAACTCGGTCTCTCTTTTATATCATGATTGCTGCCTGTTGTTTATTTCAAACTCAGTATCTAGTACTTGTGAAAATGTTCATCATGATAGGACCCCCTGATCTAAGTTGTTGATGTTTGTGATATGACTCGATAAAATGAACCACTTGTTCACACCAACATTCGGGAGAATTTAATTTGTGAAAAATGAAAATCCTGCTCTATCCCTTCATCCTATCCACAAATACCACATATGCTTGAGAGTTTACTCTTGAAACCTGTCATATTCTGTATGAAGTCTTGTTGAAAGTTGTGTTCTTGGAATGGATCACATTGTCTGAGGTCTGTTGCAAGCAAATCTATCATCAGAGTGTAGTGGAAGCCCTCATGCCTTGATACCCTGAAAAAAAAAGAGAGAAATAAAGGACTCATGAAAGTCCAAAGAAAAGAAAAAAATGTCCCAAAAAGGGAAAAGAAAAGAAACGAAAAGGGGTCAAAAAGGCTGAGGAACCACATGAACTCTCTATCAGTAACTTGCAACATGACCAAGGGCAGTGATGAGAAGCTCCAGGAGCCAATCTTTGGCTTGACCGAAATACTCGACATGACAAGGCCACCACCTGAGAGACAAAGAGAAATACAAAAGAGAGTGAGTGAAAGGAGAGAACTCCAGAGAGCTGAGTGTCAGGGATGAAGGGAGACAAGCCTTTTAATTGCGAAAACCAGAAAACCCCGAATGCAGGATGAGCAAGAGGACCTTGTTGTAAGAGTTGTTCCATTCATCAACCGCCCAAGATCCGGGAAGTAGCCACCACAAATTCACAGGTATGAGAAAGGTTTGAATATTCAATATGCAAGTATTCATGATTATAAAAGAACCCTTACTTTAGTCTTGCTCATGTTTTAATTTCTTTACTCGGGACGAGCAAAGATCTAAGTTTGGGGGAGCTTGTTGGCGGTCGTTACAGACCGATTTCCAACCTCCAACCGAGTATAAAACAAACACAATGGGGACACACACCATAGCTATAGGGCTTATCACTGACTATTTCCACGAGTTTTGGTGATTGTCCTCTGTGCAGCTACAAAATGGAGAAACACGTGCTATAAGGGTCGGAAATGACTGTTTCGGTCGAACCACTCCGTTCGGCCGGTTGCCCCCCTAGCTGGGCAAGACTTGCGGACCATAACCACGCCACTCTAGGCCAGCTCAACCCATATCCAGAAGACCGGTGGCCCATATCCAACCCGACGGAACCCCCGAGTCCACCGAAGGCCCTCCAGGCCAGCCCAGGACACGAACCGACCTGCCAACCGACTTCAGGAGCTAGACAAACACGTGTGCAAGGCAAAGGCGGTGCAGAACTGGGCCGGGCCCACTTCGGCCGAACTGGCCTGTTCGGCCGAAGGCAGGAACCGCCTCCAGGGCGTGATCCTGGCCCTTGGCTGCTGAGGCGGTGCATCCACCGGTTCGGGCGAACTGGGTAGTTCGGCCGAACCGGGGAATTCGGCCGAACAGCCCGGCACCGCCTCCCAGCTGCCTTGGCTGCGACTCTGCCTCCACCGTCCTTCCCTGCTATAAATAGAGGCCCGGTTCCACCTGCAAAACACACAACACAAGAGTAGAGTGCAGGCGAAGCACTGTTAGTTCTCCATCTGTATCAGTAGAGATAGGGAGAGAGGAGAGGTGAGCGTCCCAGAGAGGAGCCGAAGTGTCGGCCCCTCTTCCCGCTGTACCTCTACGGATGCGACTTCACTTCGAGTAACATCCGGGTCTAGTCTGGTAACTCTTGTATCTCTCTCTGATTAATTGAGCATTCAGTTCTTACTTTTATATGCTTGCTGGTTCTTCGTTCAATGCTTAGTTGATTGGTATAACTGTGTACTGGTTGCTTAGCTTGGGTGCTTATCTTTCTATAGGAGATAAGTATTAGTTGACTAGTGTAGGCGTGGTGCCTATACTTGAGACTAACTTAGTTTACTCCCGTCGCAACGGAGGTGGTAGCCGTAAGGTGGTGACAGCCCTTCCGGCCTTTGTAGCCCATCACGTTAGTTCCGGCCCGTAGGATCCCCCAGTGGGGAAATAGTGGCACCCGTTCTCATCTCTTTCTGTGTGTCCACCGGTTCCCTTGTCCCGAAGCAAGTATCTATCTGTATCCTCTGATCTGCTCGATCAATCAGTAGAATACCTCTACCAGACTCGTACCCTCTCTACCCTCCTATCACTACTCTTCTCTCTTTGTTGTTGTCATCCACCTCATCCATACCATTCACTCCATTCCATCTACGAAGGACAACTTAGTTTAGAATCGGTCCACTTCTCGTTCTCCGTGGAAATCGATACCTTGGAATACTCCCGGGTGAAAGCTACATCGGTATCCGTCCGCTTGCGGATTTATCTGTAGGCCGTAAGGAGTGCCAACAATGAGAAAAGGTTTTGTTCCTTGAGGAGTGAGCTAAATATCTTAGATTTTCGTAACTTGGCTTGACATGTTGCACGTGGTTGAGTGATTGTAGTATAGGTCTTTGAAATAAAAGTTTTTCAAACTTGAGTGTGTCTTTGGTATTTGAAAAGATTTGGATTTCGATCTTTTGATCCCGTCAACTCAAGTGTGACCATTGTTCTTCGTGCTTGTCGGTGGCTGGTCACACTCTGAGGAGATATCTAGTTTAGTGGCACACATATCTATCTCTATCTAATGGCTAAATCTCTCAAATCTCTCAAAATTTGCTTCTGCTGTGGTTTATCGGAAATCTCTGATGAACGACGGAAATTTCCGCCAAATGCGACGACAGACCGCGTTCTCGCTGATCTCCATCGGAAATTTCCGGTGATTTAGCGAAAATTTCCGGTGATTTAATGGAAATTGCTGGTGCCTCGCAGGACATAACTCCCACTTAAACCTAGTCTCGAGTCCATCTCTCTCATATCTCATCTCTCACGTCGTCGACGCCTCTCTCTCTCAACTCCACTCCCTTGGCGATTTGGCTCTCCCTCCACTAAAATCTTCCAATCATCGGTGTTTTGCTTCGTCAAGAACTCATCCGGACCAAGGGAATCCTTCTTCATCATCCCCCCTTGCTCGTTCTTCAAGTTCGAAGGTTTTGAAGGTATTCAATCGTGGTTCTCGAGCTCAAACCCTAGAGTTCTTAAATAGATGTTCATGCTCATGTTCCTCAAGTTATACTTGATGCCTCTACATGGATTAAGTGATTTGGATAGGAAGTTTTTATGAGTTTTATCATGGACTATGTCACCAAAAACTAGGGTTGCCCGATCTCCTTGTCTAGGTCTTTGCAGATGTTTTTCCTGTACAAAACTTGTTCTATCCTGCCTACATTGCCTAGATCTTCAATCACACAAGATATCATCGTGTATTTGCTAGGCTATGAGAATCGAGGATTCAATTTCCGCCTGTCGGAAATTTCCGTCGAACTTACCGGAAATTTCCGGTGAATTCAGCGGAAATCTTCGACAGACAGGAATTAAATCCTCGCTTCTCATAACCTATTGAATGCTACATCCTTTTTCTTGTGGTCCTATATGTCACACAATATCATTTGCTCATCTATAGGCTTTTCTCATGGATCCAAGTGACCCAAATGCTACGAAGAAGATTGTGACAGATATTGTGCTACAAAGGAGGAAAAAGCCTTGAATTGATTCCACTGCCTCCAATGCATCCACCACCTCATCTCCACCATCTGAAGATGATGATACTCCTACAAATCCACTCGAATCTATACCAACAATGACCACCCCGAGAGGTCGAGTCAAAGTAGGGGCACGCAAAGCAGCCAGTAGGGCTCAACCTCCTCGTGCCACCCGCACTCCATAAGCTCCTTAGGTTGCATATGTGGCACGTGGTGGGGAACTTCCTCCTCGCCGCAGCAAGGCACAGCCCATTCGTGGAAAAGGGAAGGGTAAACAAGGTGGCAGCTCCTCTCGGTCACAACCAACTGTTGAGATAGAAGAAGAAGAGGATGATGAACCGACCAAGGTTCAAATCCGTGCAGCTGCCTCGCAAGCCTTTGATGATCCCAACCGATAGAAACTTGATTGCCCTCATACTCCTCCAAGGATTACAATCAACAATGATGGATACACTCAAGTAAGTGTGATGCCTAAGAAGCGTCCTCCTTTGACCGGAATTGGTGGGGTGACTCCAAGGTTACCTATCAATTACCGTAAGCAAGTGGTTGATTGTCGCAAAATGAGACGTGAGGAGTGCCCACTCATCTTTATTAAGGATGCTTCTCTTGACTATCGATTCCAAACTCAGTTTCATGCGGACTTCTACTTCTTAGTGCTCAGTGATTGACATATGCAAGAAAAAGGGAGTGTATGATTTGATGGGCTTTCAATATGATTGGAATGAGGAGATTGTTCTTCAGTTTTATGCCACTCTCTATCACCACTCAAACAAGAAGACAATCTATTGGATGACGGAAGGAACTTGGTATGAGGTAGCTTTCAAGGATTTTGCTCACATTGTTAGATTTGGACGTGCTGATTGGGAGAAGCCCTCCGTGTTTCATGCTCGAACTTTGTACAATGATGAGATTCAGTTCATGTATGAAGAAGAAACCGAAGCCGATGGATACATCACTCACTTGCAGCATTTCTTTCACTACATGAACAAGATTCTTCGGGCTACTCTCACTATCAAGAAAGGAGATGGTTCATCAGTTCTTGGCCACACAAGAAATCTCCTTGCTCGTCTTTGTCCCGATGGTGATGACTTTAGCATCTCAGACTTCATATAGAATGAGATCATCGAGGGCCCTTCGGACTACGAGCGTTGTCTTCCATACACTCCCTATGTGATGTACCTCATTGAGACCACCACCAAGACAAATTTTCCCAAGGATCACTCTCATAAGCGTCTTTGGGTTATGAAAAAGAGAGGGACAGCTCCACCTCCTCCTCCTCCTAGGACTACAAGAAGACCAAAAAATCCTCCTCATGCTGAGTCCTCTAGAGCTGCTGCAACTAGGACGGCGGATGCTTCACGTGCCACTCATTGTCCACTGCCTCCTCGCCCCAAGAAGAACAAGGTGATGAGAGCTTTCCATGCCCTATTTCAGCTTTGCAAGCATAATGCAATTGAGATTAACAAGAACCAAAAGGGAATCAAAGAGCTCCAAGCTCATGCCGGTCTTCCTCACTCACCCATTCGTGAGCTCCCCGTGTTTGAGGACCCATGGTCAGACTTTGAACAAGATAAAGAGGGTCCTTCTAGTCCTCCCGCTGCTGCTGCTCATTCTCGTCGCTCTCGTCGTGCTTCCACTCGCTATGTTGAAGAAGTTGAGACCAAAGAAGAAGAGGAGACCTATAGGGGAGATGGAGTCTACACCGACGAGGATGATGACGGTGCTGCTGATGATGATGAGGCCACTCCTTGATGATGTTGATATGCTCCGTCATGTTCTTCTTCTTTTCCTTTTTGTTGGCTGATGCCAAAGGGGGAGAATGAATTCATCACATCATCTTGTATCTTAAATTTCTATGCTTCTGTTCTACTGAACTATGTGTGTTGTGTGTGAACTCTTAAAACTGCTTTTTATCTCTTATGGTTGTGCTAGAACTTGATACAATAGGCTGTGGTGACTTGTTCTTTTTCTGCCTCCAGTTTTACCGGAAATTTCCGGTAACTGGCGGAAATTTCCGGCAAATGCGACGGAAATTTCCGCTAGCTCAATCGGAAATTTCCGGTAATAGTGATGTGTACCTTCTTTTGTTATTTGTGCTATATCATGACATATGCATCATGTTATTCCCTTCTTTCTGAGCCATTGTATGCAAATTTCTTGAGAATTTCTTGCAAAATATGTGCATAAGCATTTGAGGCTTCTAAAAGTTGAACATGCACATATTTAGCGGGAGCCTCTTGAAATTTATTGAATACAATACTTGATGATTATTGATATCTTGTGAGACCAAATTTGTATTGTCATCAATCACTAAAAAGGGGGAGTTTGAAAGTGCATCTAGGCATTTAATCAATTTTGGTGATTAATGATAATAGAGATTTAGATATAATGCGTTCAATAAAATGTGCATGTATAAATCAAAAAGGAAAGAAAAAGAAATAAGAAAGGAAGGTGCCCAATTCTTATCTCTTTGATGGTAGATGCTATTGAAGATTTTAAATATCTTTTTTGGTTTGAATTTGAGTGTAGGATCACCGTACTATCAAGAGGAACAAGTAATCGTAAAATCATGTGACTTTGATACTCAATCTATATCCACAAACCTATCCCCAATGCCATTGCACTCCAAAACATACAATTTCATATTGTGCAGTTGTGCACCAGAAATTTCCGCTGTTCACCGAAAATTTCCGGTGTTCCGGTGACCACCGTAGAATTCAGCTGTTGAGCGCCCGTTGACTTTCACCGGAAATTTCCGGTGTCTGGCGGAAATCTCCAGCAGATGCGACAGAAATTTCCGGTGATCTTGATGGAAATTTCCGGTATAACTCGCCCCAACGATCACATTTATGAGAGAGCTGTATATACCCACTCTCACTCCTCATTACTGGTCTCTTGGCTCATTTGACGAACCCTAACCTCTCCCAAGCTTCCAAGAGCTCTCCCAACACTCCTTGCTTCGATTTCCAAGTGTGTAGTGGGGTGTTGGTTGAGGGACTTGAGCTAAGTGATTCAAGTTTCGTTCTCCCTCCTCTTGAGCATCAAGTTCGTGATTCTTCAGTAACTTTGTTTGTTACTCTTGGGGATTCATCCCCTAGATGGTTAGGCGTTGCCGAGAGCATCCAAGCAAGCTTGTGGATTTGCCTCGGAAGTTTGTATCACCCATCCTTCGTGGATTTACTAGTAAGTGCACTTAGCTCCTTTGTGGTGACTAAGTGGAGGAAAGTGGCTTTGAGTTGATAAGCCCGCCTTTCATCGGCCCTCAATGGAGACGTAGTTTCCTTTGTGGAAGTGAACTTCGGGTTAAATCTTGTGTCTTCGTTGTGATCATTGTTCTTCGTGTTCATCTAGTTCATCATGTTCTTGCTAGCTATTTCACTCGTTTGTCTCGATCTATATATTGGTGAAGTTCTAGCTGCAAGTAATGGTTCCAGAGGGTTACTTACTTCCATAACAACATATTGATTCATATAGATTTGTTGTTGTTGCTCTTATTCATCTTGTGATTTAGCTCACGAGTCTTCACCGGACATTTTGAGTAGTAGGCGGTTATTTCCTGTAATTTAGCGGAAATTTTCGATGGCTACCAGAAATTCCGGTTCATCTGACAGTTTGCGAAGTTATTTTTGATAATTTTCAGTTGCGCCTATTCACCCCCCCCCCCTTCTAGGCCTAGTGTTGATCCTTCAAATCTCCACAAGCAAATCAATGTTATAAGCGATGACAGGGCAAAATTGGTTACACATTACCGGGCATTGAAGACCAAAGTCGCAGTTAAGCAACTTAAAAAACTTAATTTCTGAGAATTGGTAGTCTTGGTAGACTAGTCCATAACAAAGCTTTCTATGTATAGATCTGATGAAGCGGCTCCAGGTTGAAAAGAGTAATAGTACCTCCTGGTAAAATGCCTTCCAGTCGAAAGACGAAGAGTATAAAAGAGTAGAAGAGCTAGCAACGAAAAACACCGAAGACTATGTCGAGGAGAAACAGATCCGAGAAGATATGGAGAAATAAGTCTCGTGGTTATGTAAAACTCTCCAAGCCAAACAAAAATAGTTTGAAAACATCAAGCTAGAGAAGGAGAATCTTGAAGCTGCCACATTGCCCATCATTGAGATGGTGACACCTGAATGTGTGAATGCCTCAACTTTGTCAGTCTTGGAAAGATTCAAGCTAGTGCCTCAACAAGTCCAAGATTTCTGCAATGACTCACTGAAAAGCTACGCCAATCAACTGATTGCTCTAATGAAGGCTCACAACCCCACAACCAAGCTTGAAGATATCAATGAGTTACCCAAAGAAGTAACCGAAGTGCAATATGATGCTATGGTTGTGGAGACCGAGGCAATAGCAGAAAAATTCATGAGCTCCTTAGAGTAGTTGTCTCTGCTATGAAAATAATTTGATTGGTTTTGTAATATAAGTACTCATGATACTTGTCGTTTATGCTTAAGCTGGAGAATTTAGTACTTTAGCTGAATGCATGAGTACTTTGTGACATATGTTAGTGAAAACTTAATCATGAACTCTCAAAGTTTTGGCGAATTGGACTGCTAGCGTAGGCCTGAAAAACTACATTAAGTAATCGAAATTGCATTTTAGGCAAAAAGCGGTACTAACGTACTTGGACACTTTATAGGGTAAAACTGTTAATGAGAACCCATAGTGTGAAGAATCGAGGAGTCTGCTATAGTCTCGTGACCGAGAGACAGCAGAAAATCCCCAAGTTTTCTAAGGAAATCAATCTGGAGAAGGTAAAGAGACTTGTTCCTAAAACCATGTATAGGCTAGAACAGCTCCCGCCAAGACTCTATGGGCTAGTGCCACTTAATAAAAAGTAGTCTTGGACCCTCTCGCATAAGTAAAAACTACTCTAGTTGTTGTCATGATTGATGTCATTGACAAACAAGCTTACACAGAGCCCCTCTAGTGAGGGTTCTTATATTGAAGAAAAGTAAAAGGAGACACTGCAACTGTTGTTGACAGGAATGAAATAGCTTTATTGATCAATCTGCACATTTTGAACATTGTAGAATTACAAGAAAGAACTACTCTACGGGTAAAACTTTCGTAGGTGTTCAATATTCCATGCATTAGGCAAGTCTTCACCTTCTGCTGTCTGTAGACAATAGGATCCAGACCCAGTGACTTGTTTTATAATGAACGGTCCTTCCCATCGTGACATCAATTTATGGAGGCCGTCAGTCTTCTAAATGTGTCGAAGTACCAAATCCCCTATAACAAAGGAACGAGGCTGGACAGAGCGCTGATGATATCGTCGTAGACCTTGGAGGTTCGAGTATTCTGGATAAGAGCTTCTACCCACGCCTCTTCGATGCCATCAACATCCTGGAATCTTTCTTGTTGAGCTAAAGTTTCATCATAGTTTTCCAGTCGTGGAGCTTCCCAAAGAAGATGAGTAGGTATGACTGCTTCAGACCAGTAGACGATAAAGTAGGGCGACTGCCCCGTGGCACGACTTGGCTGGGTACGAAGCCCCTAGAGTATTGCAGGTAATTCTTTAGCCCACTTGCAACCATATTTCTTCAATGGTTCATATAATCTTGGCTTCAGTCCCTGAAGTAGCAAACCATTGGCTTTCTCGACTTGTCCATTGGCACGTGGATGAGCCACCGAACCGTAATTGATGGAGATTGAGTACTTGTCAAAGTACTCTTGAAATTTGTCGCTGGTAAATACGGATCCCAAGTCTGTGATGATGTTGATAGGTACGCCAAATCTTTGAACGATGTCGTCGAAAAACTTGATGATATTCTCAGCAGTTGGCTTGACCAACGGCTGAGCTTCAATCCATTTGTGACCTTGTCGATGGCTACGATAAGCCACTCGAATCCGCCACGAGCTTTTGTTAAAGGACCCACAAGATCAAGGCCCCAACATGCGAAGGGCCATGACAAGGGTATAGTGTTAAGCTCAGTTGCTGGAACATGATCCTGACGGGCAAAGAATTGACAGCCTTGGCACTTTGTTGGCGGTCGTTACGGCATGCTATCGACCACCAATTCTCGGAAATAAAAGAGGTTACGTGTATCATTCTATGCACTTAGGTTTATGTTATCATAAAGTTCTACGAGTTTTGGAGAATATCCATTATGCAGGTACGTTATTGACAAAAAATGTGCTACAGGGATTAGAATTGGCCAATACGGCTGAACCACTTAGTTCGGCCAGGTTACCCCCTTAGCCATATACATTCCATGAAGCAAAGCACAACCAGGAGGCCTCATGCATGAGATCCACGTCAGCGATGACCAAGCGGTGGCACTGCATGCCATGTGGACAAATGACGTCACCAATCTGGGGCAAACAAACACAACCCCGGCCAATTGGACTCAATCCAAGCCATCCAAGGGCAGAGGCGGTGCATCAGAGGGCAACTGAGCCCCGAGGTCGGTTCGGCCGAACAAGTCAGTTCGCTCGAACCCCCCAACTGCCTCACAACCACCAGAGCCGTAGGAGTTGAGTCGGTGCAAGATCAGTGGTTCGGTCGAACTGGGAGGGTTCGACCGAACTGACCAATTTGCTCAAACCCCCTGGTTCGGTCGAACTAACCGGGGGCACCGTTGTTGGCACTCATTACGGCCTACAGATAAATCTGCAAGCGGACGGATACCGGTGTAGCTTTCACCCGGGAGTATTCCAAGGTATCGATTTCCACGGGGAATAAGAAGTGAACCGGATCTAAACTAAGTTGTCCAAGGATGGTATGGTGAAGTGGATGACACAGAGAAGAAAACAGAGAAGCGATAGGAGGGTAGAGAAGGTACGGGTCTAGAACATGTATCTCCTTTGATTAACTAACCAGCCCGGTACTGCAGATAGATGCTTGTGTCGGGACACAGAACCGGCGATACATAGAAAGAGATGAGAAGGGCTATCACCAACCCTGCACGTTTGGGGATCCTGCAGGGCGAGCCAAGCGTGATGGATTACGAACGTTGTATAGGGCTGTCACTACCTAACGACTACCACATCCGTGCCAACTCAGGGACAATCCAAGCTAACCTCAAGTCTAAGCACCCTGCTTACACCAGCCGACTAGTACCTACCCGTATACTAAAGATAGGCACCCAAGCTAAGCAATCAGTATACAATTATACCAATCAACTAAGCAGTGGATGAGGAACGAACAAGCATATAAAAGTAGAACTGAATGCTCAATTAATCAGAAGGAGATACAAGAGTTACCAGACATGACCAGGATGTTACTCAAAGCAGAGCTGCATCCGTAGAGGTACAGGTGGAGAAGAGAGGCCGACACTCCGGCTCCTCTCCGACACGCTCACCTCTACCCTCTCCCTATTTTCTAAGTATAAGAGTGGCAGCGCTTCACTAGTGGACTCTTCTCTTCTTGTGTGTGTCTTTCAGGTGAAGGAGGGCATCTATTTATAGCAAGGAAGGGTGGTGGAGGATGGAGCAGCGGCCAAGCAACCATAGGGCGGTGCCCGGCTGATTCGGCCGAACCGAGCAGTTTGGCCGAATTGCCATGTGGCATCGCCTTGGTGCTGAGGCGGTGCACCACCTAGGGGCGGTTCGGACGAATTGTGGGATTTGGTCGAACTGGGCTTTTGGCCCAGCAGCGCTCCCCTGCACCACCTCTCCCTCCTGGACCTTCTGGGCTGCTTCTCCTTGGTGTCCTTCGTGTTGTTTTGGTCCAGAGGTGACGTGTCGATGGTCCACGTGTCTTGCACGGTCGTCGCTCAGTCATTGCTGACGTGGACGACCTTCCGGTTGTGCTTCGCGTCGTATATGACTAAGGGGGGTAACCGGCCGAATTGTGTCGTTTGGCCGAATCGGTTAGTTCCGACCCCAATAGCACGTATTTGTCATTAATGTACCTGCACAAGTGAAACACACCAAAACTCATGGAACTTTATTACAAATAAACCTAAGTGCATGGAATGTTGCATAAAGCATCTTTTATTCCCGAGTATTGGTGGTCGAAAATGAGCCGTAACGACCGCCAACAAGCTCCCTCAAGCTTAGACCTTTGCTCGTCCTTGAGTAAAGATAAAAACTTAGGCTCGGTGGATCAGGAGTTGCTACTATGTCAGTGTCTTGCAGGTCACATTATGAACAACTAGTACTCAACAATACTCGAATCGTTAGCAAAGTATTAACTCACCATTTTACCTACGGGGCTTATAGCAATCTCCTTGTCCTGGGCAGTTGAAAGGTTGAACAGTGTGATTTAGTTTTATTCCACTCTACTCGTTTCAGGATCCCATCTCGGAGTTTCCACAATTTTGTGAAAAATGTAAGTTTGTTCCTCAATTGGCACACTCCTCCCCAAAGGCTTACATTTTCATCCTAAAATCTAATAAGGCTTTTTGTGTGGTTCGGAGGCAATGGATGAAGGCATGCATGCATGTTATATTTTGCTAAGTCAAAGACCGGGCCTTAGGGGGATCAAACTATACCCTTAGATCGAGAAGTGCAAGTGTGTGCAATATGTGGAGTGGAATATGGTGGAACTCCTTGGGACGATTCTTCCTCTCCTTGATTTTTTTAGAGCATGGGCTTCATATTTTTGCCATGCCTTTTGGCATGCTTTTCTTTTTCTCATTTTCCTTCTCTTTTTGCCATGCTACTTAGCATGCTTTTCTTCCTTTTATTTTGCATAGCCCATGTCTCTATTCAAGGACATTTGGAGAGGGAATCATAAAACATGGAGTCTTTATTTTTTTTTTTGTGGATGAATGATGACAAGATTTTGCTAACTCCCAATGTAGGAATTTGCAAGTGAGAGGTGGTGTGTATGTGAATCTCGACCTTGAAAGCATGAAAGATTCCTCTCAATGGTCACAACAATTTGACAAAGCTCACTAAGATAACAAGCAACACATGTGTAGAAGGTTTTCAACTAAGCTTAACATATGGCTTTGGTAGGAATTCCAAACCAATGAGGAACTTTATTTTATTTTTGAAAGCATAAAACATCCGAGATTTTCACCATACTAAGTGCAGAAGTAGAACTTAACCACAATCTCACTATATCATTCCTCATAACAACTTAGACTTGGAATAAAACATGTGCTCCCACAAGGTTTTGATATTCATTTTTACTCATGCCAATTAACTCAAGCACTATCAAGCAACTAGCTGAACTAAAGCACCTGCAAAATTAATGACAGAGCAATTATTCATCACTTCCAAAGTGAGAGGCATATGGTTCATTCCATGCAAAGTTGGGAGTTAATTTTATTCAAAGCAAATATTTTTGGTCTTTTCATTTTTTTAGATGGAATTTAAAATTGGAAGGGAGATAGAAGGGGAAAGGCAAATGCATGATCTAAGTGCTGAATGGACGTACCTGGTGGGGGTCCTCCCCCAAGCTTGGACTTTTCATTGGTAAGGTTGAAATCTTGAGAAGTATTCAGTCATTTGATCCGTCTGCTGATGGACGTCTTACCGTAGGGAGTCCAGCACGCCGCTACTCTCTTGGTGGCGTGCCAGTGTTCCTTCAATGTTCCTGTACTCATACAACATTTGTTAAATTGGGCATTCTCTGACTGGCTCAACGGCACCAGTCAGAGCATTATTTGGACAGTTCAAACTAAGATTTTTTTTATTCATCAAGCTAATTTCTTGGGAAAACAAATATTGGAAGGGAAATAAAGAGAGCACCTCCTAAACATGATCTGAGCAAAAGGGAAATTGAAATGGGAAATAAATCTAAACTAATGGTGTTCTAAAAGATACAACCACAGGACATCTACTCTATAGGTGGATCATAAAGCTTTGAGTGTCCTGTGGCTTTGGCGAGCCTCTTGAAATTGGCTGTGAAAGCTTGGCGGATGACATTGATCTTGTCACCTTTGTCCATCTGCCAAGGCTCGCCTTCAGCGACCTTCTCCTCCAAGTTGTTTAGATTCTGTCGTGTTGCGCCATCTCATTCTTCAAGCTCTCAACTGCAGGCTTCTCTTATTTCACCTACTCAAAGTGCTCGTGACTTTTTCCATTGGTGGGGTTTTGAGGATTTTGCCTGTGATACTCTTGGAGAGGGACCCTTGGGTGAGGAAAGGTCTTTGGACAAGGATTGAGTGGCCATGGTGGCTAGGTATGCCGGCTCTATGTTCGGGAAGGTGACGGAGGAAGACGATGGTCTCCAAAATAAATCGAGAAGTCTCGATCGAAAGACAACTTTCCCCACGTTTTCCGTGCGACTCTGGCATAATATGGGATATAGATAGGATCTACGATTCGAATGGATTCACATGGGGCCAAGGGTTGCCTTCGGCCGAACAATGGTTTAGCCGAAGTGGCCCAGTTTACTCGAACCAAAGTGGTTTGGTATGGCCAGAGTGCACCAAAGAGCCTATTTCTCTAATGCCTACCCATCTCATTGATGATCTTTTGCAGAATGTTCTTGATCTGCGTGTTGGATGTTCTGCTTGACCACAAGTTTGGGGGTGATAAGGTGTGGCTGTAAAAAATGCGGCTCCCCCAAACTTGAATATTACTGGATCTGATATGGGTCGTCCCATAGGTGAAGTCTGCTCTCGTAAACAAATCTTCGTACCCTGACACCATGAAGTTGACTATGTTGGCATACCACGGCTGTAGTATTGTGACCTTGAGGAGTGTATCATCCCGTAAGAAATTGTCAATGGGGTGATCAAACGGGACTTGTATCCGAGACAGACCCAACGGGTGAGTCTTGGTTTCGCATCCTACTTGGTCAAAGGATACTTCAAAGCAGCATGGTCTGAATAGACTATGACCTTTGCCCCAACTTGGTAGGACCGGAATTTGTCTATAACAAACACAACTGCAAAGAGTTCCTTTTCTGTGGTTGCGTAGTTGAGATGGGGCCAGTGAGCGTTATGCTAGCGTATGAGATAACATAATGCTTCTTGTCCTTGGTTTGGCCCACAAAAGCTCCTACGGCATAATCGCTCGCATCACACATGATTTCTAGTGGGATACTCCAGTCGGGAGGCTAGATGTTGGGAGCGAAATTGAGTGTTGTCTTGAGGGTGTGAAAGGCAGCATAGCACTCTTCATCAGAGATGAAAAGGGGCTTCCTTGGCTAGGAGATTAGTTAACGACCAGGCTATTAGAGAGAAATTTTCGATGGAATGCTAAAGAACCCGGTGTGTACAAGGAAACTACGAATCCCCTTTATGTTGGTGGGAGTTATAGACATAGGGTCGTGTTCAAGAGAATGATAGGGGAAGATGATGGCTTCTGACTTTGAATCTAGTCTTTCCCCGATCAAAGACGAATCTTCGTGACACTTTCCTTGCAACCCCAAGATAAGACGAGATAGGGATATAATGTATATAAAGGTTAGGAGTAATCCCTTTGAAGTCTTGGACCGTGTCTCCAAAGACTGATTGATCTTCCTCCAGGACCGTGAAAGTCTATTGGGTTTCACTATTACAGGGTTTGTCACTGATGGTCACTAGAGTGTGTTTGTCCTTAAAGAGGAAGGCATCCTTTAGTCTAGGGGGAAGAGGCTTAAGTTCGATTGGAGGATGAATCTCTTCTTCCTTCATAAAGAATTGGGCATCTTCTTCTAGGATGGGTAGCTCTAAGTCTGTCAAAGATGTTGACATAACCTCCTCTAGAGGATCAGGATCGGGGTCCGCCTCTATTGGTGTGTTCAAGGAAAGGGAATAAGAGAATGGAACTAGATCTTCTCCGATCCTAAGCTCTACTAACTGGTTTGTTGGTGAATTTTCCAGGATGTTCATGATTAGCCTACCAATAAAGATAGAGTGTGTGGCATCAATGGGTAGGTCATAGAAATGGAAATCCAGGAAAAGTTTAGGGTCGTTAGTCTTAACGGGTATGACCCGTAAGATCCCTAAACAGTCGAGGATCCTTCCCGATGTGAACCTTATATGTTTCTGAGATGATGACCTTGGTTCATCGGGGAGTTGAGCTCGCACCAAAGAGCTAGAGATTATGTTGATTCAGAGGCTCGGGTCGTATCCGATTTCCTTGTCTATGCCCATAATTTCACAAAAAATGGTTCGGATTCTCTTGGGCATCTTGACTACCTCGGTCAAGGCTTCAGCCTCGTCTAGCCATTCCCGACTCATAATAGCAGAGAGACGTCCTAGATATTCTCTATGGTATTTGAGTTCTTCCTTGTTAGGGGATGGATCCCTCTTCTCTACACATTGTTCCAATGGGAAACTTGTTGCACTCCCAACATCATCAAATAGATCATCATTGAAGTAGTAGGGGGTGGTGTAGAGTGGATCATAATAATCCAGGCTAGAGTATGGTTGTGGTTCGAAATGAGCTTCGGGTTCAGATGGAATGGAAGAGTTGATGGTTTTAGATTGCAGGTGTACATGCTCTTCAGGTTCAGGCTGTTTCTCTTCTTCCTCGGGGAGTTCGTTGTAGACTCCAGTGTAGGGAGTGTCATCCAGGATACGATCCAGGATTATCCTCGCTTCACTGGGAACCAAATGAGAGAACGACCCTCCTGAAACAGAGTTCAAGAAAGTGTTGGCTGGGGGACAGAGGCCAAGGCTGAAATGTTGAAGGATGATAGGTTCCGACAAGCCTAGGTCTGGTCCGGAGGCCAGGATTTGCTTGAAACGAGCCCACTCAGCTCCTAACGATTCTTCTTCTAATTGTTTAAAGGTGAGAACTTTGATTCGGAGGCTGGCTACCTTGGAAGCTAGGAAGAAATTTAGGCAGAATTTCTCTCTAAGGGTTTCCCAACTCCCTTCCATAGTACCAATAGACAGAGAGTAACTTTTCTTCGCTCCTCCCGTCAATGAGAACGGGAATAGCTTCCATTTGAGCGTCTCTTGTGTCATGCCCGCAATGACGAGAGAGTTGCTCAAACTTGCGCAAATGTGCATATGGACTCTCAGCATTCGTTCCTGAGAACGTTTACTCTCGAACCATGGCTATAAAGCTGAGACGCAGCTCATAGCCGGGTGTGGATATGGGATGTGATGATTGTGGAGGCTCCAAACAATCACCCTTTGGAGCCGAGTATTGACGTAAGGTAAGAGTGAAATCCATATGGATAATGATGGGGATACACGAACAACTTGGGTTCGGAATCAGAACAGCTATCATTCCCCGGCAACGGTGCCAGAAAGCTTGTTGGCACTCCTCACGGCCTACAGATAAATCCGCAAGCGGACGGATACCGATGTAGCTTTCACCCGGAAGTATTCCAATGTATCGATTTCCACGGGGAACGAGAAGTGAACCGGATCTAAACTAAGTTGTCCAAGGATGGTATGGTGAAGTGGATGACACACAGAAGAAGAGAGAGAAGTGATAGGTGGGTAGAGAAAGTATGGGTCTAGAACATGTATCTCCTTTGATTAACTAACCAGCCAGGTACTACAGATAGATGCTTGTGTTGGGACACAGAACCGGCGATACACAGAAAGGGATGAGAAGGGGTATCACCAACCCTGCACGTTTGGGGATCCTGCAAGCTGAGCCAGGCATGATGGATTACGAAGACCGTATAGGGCTGTCACTACCTAACGACTACCACCTTCGTGCCAACTCAGGGACAATCCAAGCTAACCTCAAGTCTAAGCACCGCGCTTACACTAGTCGGCTAGTACCTACCCCGTATACTAAAGATAGACACCCAAGCTAAGCAACCTATATACAATTATACCAATCAAATAAGCAGTGAACGAGGAACCAACAAGCATATAAAAGTAGAATTGAATGCTCAATTAATCAGAAAGAGATACAAGAGTTACCAGACACAACCCGGATGTTACTCGAAGCAGAGCCGCATCCGTAGAGGTACTGGTGGAGAAGAGGGGCCGACACTCCGGCTCCTCTCCGGCACGCACACCTCTCCCCTCTACCTATATCTAAGTATAAGAGTGGCAGCGCTTCGCTAGTGGACTCTTCTCTTCTTGTGTGTGCCTTTCAGGTCAAGGAGGGCCTCTATTTATAGCAAGGAAGGGCGATGGAGGATGGAACAGCGACCAAGCAACCATAGGGCGGTGTCCGGCTGATTCGGCCGAACAAGCTTGTTCGACCGAATAGCCATGTGGCACCGCCTTGGTCCTGAGGCGGTGTAGAGGCGGTGCATCACCTGGGGCGGTTCGGCCGAATTGGGGGCTTCGGCCGAATTGGGGGATTTGGCCGAACTGGGCTTTTGGCCTAGCAGCGCTCCCTTGCACCAGCTCTCCCTCCTAGACCTTCTGGGCTGCTTCTCCTTGATGTTCTTCGTGTTGTTTTGGTCCAGAGGTGACGTGTCGATGGTCCAAGTGTCTTGCACGGTCATTGCTAACGTGGACGGCCTTCCGGTTGTGCTTCGCGTCGTATACGGCTAAGGGGGGTAACCGGCCGAATCGTGTCGTTCGGCCGAATCGGTTAGTTCTGACCCCAATAGCACGTATTTGTCGTTAATGTACCTGCACAAGTGGAACACACCAAAAATCGTGGAAGTTTATTAGAAATAAACCTAAGTGCATGGAATGTTGCATAAAGCCTCTTTTATTCTCGAGTATTTATGGTCGAAAATGAGCCATAACGACCGCCAACAACTGCCTTGCGATGCCTTGGCCCCTGCTCTTCCTCCACCGCCTTCAAGTCCCTATAAATGCTGGCCTTCACCCCTGGTTCAAGACACACCAGTTGGGAGCAAGTCTCCATTCCTCTCTTTCAAGATGTAGAGTTAGGATAGTTCAGTTGGGAGTTAGAGTCAGGGTCGAGCTTCGCTCAAGGTTCCGGAGTCATCTTTTGAAGTTCTAGTAAAGCTCTTCTATCTTTCCCTTTTCTTTATGCTAGACTCTAAGCATTTAATATATTACCTTCCGTATTTACTTGAGTTATTTGTTCCGCATTTATTTTCAAGATAATTGTGGAATGCTTAGCATAGGTTATAGTTGTTGTAGTCTGGCTCTAGAAGTTCTCTCTCTAGTTCGTTGTCTCAGCTGGTTCCTCGATTCTGCTCAATGCTTGCGGTGAATTGTCACTGCGGTATTGTCAGGGTTGCTTGCTCTTTCTAGTAGAGTAAGTAGTTGTTGACTAGTGTAGGAGTGGTTCCTAGACTAGACAGTAACCATTGTTTGCCCTCGATTCAGTGGAGGTGGTAGCCGTTAGGTGGTGACAGCCCTATACAGCCTACGTAGCCCATCACATTCGTCTCGGCCTGTAGGATCCTAGAGTGCAGGATTGGTGGCATCCCTTCTCATCCCTTTCTGTGTGCCATAGGTTCTGTTGTCCCGAAGCTAAGGTAATAGAACTAGGAAAAGAATCGTAGATGTCACTCTTCATGCTAGTCGTAATCTCTGCTGAAGATATCTCAGGGCTAGTGGAAGTATATAGGAATCCTTTTTTGTCTCGTTGTCCTCCCACTAGCTAGACCGCTCTTCTATCTATATCACTTATCCTAGATTTCTCCCTGTGTGTCAAATGCATATCACTCCTATCATATCCTTTACCCCCGCCTTGTTAGCCGGTACTTTAATTAGTAGTTACATCCTTGTTATTAGTCAATACTCTTTATCCATTGCTTCCCTAAGGAAATAAATACGATACCTAGGAATACTCTCGGGTGAAATGCTACATCGATATCTGTGCGCTTGTGGATTTACATCTGTGTCGCAAGAATATCGATAAACACTCCTTGCACTATTAACCGGACTATCAATCCTGATAGTGGACCGTAAGAAGTGTCAACAAGCATTTCTATCGCCGTTGCCGGGGAAGCAATTGGCGAAAGATATTGATGACTGACATTGGTGTCTACTAACTTAATTTACCATTAGCATTAGCGGGATTACCCATGTTTGTTTAAGTGTATCTCAAACAGGAGAGAAACAGAGAGCCCAAGGTGCCCGATCATGTAGGATCCATCAGCTTTTGCCCATGTCTACTGAGATGTGTGCAAAAGCTTTGAAAAGAAAATTTCTCACAGGTATGCATTTATATACGAAAAAATATATTATCATAACCATGTGCAGAATGGAAGAAAGATCGCCGTCAAAAATGAAAAAGGAAATCAAATGTGTTGGACGAATGATGCTGCATCACCGCTATTCCATCTCAAATTGTTGGTAATGGCGAAGAAAAATCAAGGTATGTGAGATAGTCCCACTCATAGACTTTAAATTTTGAGTACCTACTTGGAGGTAGCCTATGCATTATCCTTTAAATTTTTTTCGTTATCCATTGCATGTTTGTTTTCCATCATTCAATTTCTATGCCTTCTTTTTGAATGGTGGCTCCTCATCTTTGAACTGTATTCGGGCAACTGTGCCTAGTCTAGATAGGTAGTGAAGTCTTTTTGCTGCCTATTTATTCGATGTTCTTAGTCCAACTCATGGCAGCCTCTATTTTGTGTCGGTGATTTTCAAGCATGGTTGGTTCACCGTCTATAGGGTTAAATGGGACTGACATCCGACCACGCGCTTTGGCAATGGATGATAAGTTTGCGCCATGAGAAACGCCAGGTTTACAAAATTCATGCATTTTACACCCATTTTTTTTTCAAACCCACTGCAGGTTTCCCATTCTTCCATCTGCATTCATTCGCCCCATCATCGCTTTCCATTGAAAAAAAAAATCTAGCGACCACTGGTTTTTAGGCCAAGGTATGAGTATGTCTTCAAGCTTTGATTCAAGGCCGGTACCCACGCTTCACCTGGCTTGGCCAATTTCGCTCATCTTTGTGTTGTTGCACAAGAGAGGAGATGTACTCTACACCTCCGCGACTTTGGCGCTCCACTAGCTTGTTTTGGGACCCATTGCTTCAACATTCGTATACAAGCTGGTTCCACGGCATTCCACTAGTTGGCATGTTCGAGTGCCGACCCCCTCTGCCACACCCATGTCTGTGTCTTGTTACACGGTGACATCAACACGGAGGAGGATTAAGCCAACTATGTGGAGTCACGTCGACGTTGTGCCATCACCATTGCATCAATTCTGAAAGTCTTAATCATTAGATGCCAATGGTGAGCACACTCAGGTACGTGAAAAAGGTTTTCTCAAATTAAAGCAAAGTTCACCAGTTTCCATATGCTTATCTCCATATGAATATTTCTTGATGATGCTTTCAGGCTACCTTTATCTATTTTGGTTTGCTCTGGTTTGAATGTGATCTCTGTTGTGCATTCATAAGCTCTTTAAATTAAGCAATGTGCTTAGGTTAATTAGCTTCCTTTAATCAAACTTGACATGGTGTCAAAATTTGATTAATGAACGTTTGAGAGCAATACTTTTATAGATATTGGTTGTATGTGTGGACTAACCCCTGCAGAAAAATCATCAAATTTGAATGGAAAGTCCCCAAATCTACTTCACACCGGAGATGAGCCATGACCATGGATACATTTGAAGCCCAGGGTGGAATAATGTTCCTAGGTGTGCACACTTCCTAGTACAATTACGAATAACCTGGAACATGAAGTTGCATCGTTCGAAGCATCCTCTCCGGATCGGACGGTGATAAGAACAGTCGAGGGAAGGAGAAGTCCCGCTCACATGCTTAAAACATGAGCTCTCGCCGGGAGGTAAACCGGGTTATGAAAAGAAAAGATCAAGGAGTACAAAGCATGCTGGACCAAAGTTGATTTCCGACAAAGTTGGATTCGGCCGGAGGTTCGACCCTCGGCCCACTATGTCAACTTTCCCAAAACTTCACCAACTTTTGTCATCATCAACTACCACCACTCTCCACCTTCCAGCCCAAATCCTAAGGTGAGATCATCACTTTGCGTGTTCGGCCAGAGGTGTGACTTCGGCTAGGTACACCACTCATTTCCAATTCATTTCATCCTATGCCAAATACTCCATCTGCAACATCCTTTCACCCAGCACTCAAAGCATACACACCCATCCATCCATAGCAAAATTTCATGCAAACCCCACACTTGGTCAGTTCGGCTGAGGGTTTCACCCTTGACTGATCCTGACCTGCACCTTCTACCACGAAATTTGCCCAACCAGCACAAAAGCATGGTCTCCACCACTCTACATAGCTGCACACTTCATTCCATCACAATCATGGCAACATGAGAGTGGTGTGATCACTTGATCCTTTGGTTGTATCCTCCAAACATCATATCCACAAAATCCACCAAAGTTCCCATGCTTTAATGCTGGACAAAGCTCTGTAAAGCTCGCGAGAGGAGGCCAATAGGCTAAACACCGCAGGGGTGGTTCGACCAAACCATGATGTCCAGTCGAGTTCCTCCGCCTCTCACTTGCCTATGGATGACACTCTGGATGCATGGAGGAAGCTTGCTCCAGTCAGGTTTGCACTTGTCCAACTCCTTAGTACTTTCTCACTCACTTCTATGCAATGTTTGATTCACTTGCATGATTAAAAACATAAAATCAACAAAAATATTTCGTTTGTCTTGATCATTGTGCTGCTGCTTGAAAATGGTTTGTGGAGGTCTTAAAATACTCCACAAGAAGGACTAGCGTTTTTGTGGAAGTTAAATCCCTGCAAGAATGACAAAACCCCAAACAACTAAATGCTCATCTTATGATCCCATATCCTTCGGGTATTATCGTTCTCACATTTTGTAGGCATCATCCTGCGGTCTCTATTCCTAAGGACGATCAAGCACATTCGGTATGAGTAGTGGTAAGGCTGGGGACAACTCTGTGGGATATGCATCCCCGGGTACCTGTTGGCACTTCTTACGATCCAATATCAGGATTGAGAATCCCGGTACTGGGGTAAGGAGTGTTTCAGTGGTTTTCCATATGGCTTAGTAAAATATATAAATATTCTGCAAGCACACAGAATCACCGTTGTGGCACTTCACCTGGGAGTATCCCGAGGTATCGTAATTTATATTTCCGCAGGGAAGCTTTGGCAAGAGTACTAGTAAACAGGTATTCAAGACTATCAGAGAAAGATACACAACTAAACAAGACAGGGGATAATGGTATTGGATAGGAGTGGATATACCGTGACACACAGCTCAAGGGAGACTGAGGTAAAAGAGAGAAGGTATAGATAGCTGGGAGGGCAACGAGAAGAGATAGAGGATTCCTATGGACTTTATCTGTCTATGTCACTCGAGCTTAGAGATACAGCAGCTAAAGAGCCAGCACTGGAAGGTCTGGGTTAACTCTAATGTCTTAGCATCGGGACAATAGACACCAGTGACACGCAGAAAGGGATGAGAAGGGGTGCCACTAGCTCCACACTGGGGGATCCTACAGGCCGAGACTAACGAGGTGGATTACAAAGACCGTATAGGGCTGTCACCACCTAACGGCTACCACACGTTCGTTGAATCGGGGGCAAACCAAGGCCACTGACTAGTCTGGGTACCACACCCACACTAACCAATGACTACTTACTTCACTAGCAAAAGAAAGCAACCCGTCAATACCCCCGGTGACAGTTCACCGGCAAATATTGAGCTAAGTCGAAGAACCAACTAAGACAAAGACTTAAAGAAGAACTAGAAGCACTAGAACTAGAATCGACTATAGTCTAAACACGATATAGATGCAACTAGAATAAAGTAGAAGCAAGCTATAAATGACAAAGGCAAGATGATAAAGATAATTATATTGATAACTCAAGTCTTGCAAAAGGAAAAGGAAAAGATACAAGAGCTTATAACAGAGCTTCTGAAGATGACTCCGAAACCTCCGAGGCAAAGCTCGACTTGACTCTAACTCCCAACTAAACTATCCTAACTCTACTAGAGAGAAGTGGAAATGAGAGCTCCTTGGCTTGGTGTGTGTTGAAATGAGCCGTGGACACCTCCATTTATAGCACCAAAGGGCGGTTGAGTGGAGTAACCGCCACGGGACGTTGTGGCGGTTACCGGCCAGTTCGGCCGAACTGGATGGGTTCGGCTGAACTCATCCAGTTCGGCTGAATGTCGGATTCAACCGCCTTAACCTTCTACGGCCTTGATGCATCCCTGGAGGCGGTTTTGGGTGCTGGGGGCAGTTCGGCCGAAGCCCTACAGTTCGGCTGAACTGGGCTTCTTGCCCAGGACCGCCCCCGTGCACCGCCTCTGCTTCCTAGGCCTCCTGGCTAGCTTCTCCTGGTGTTCTTCGGTGAATTTGGCCCATGGAATGATCTGGCGGGAGTCCACGTGGCTTGCACGGTCATCGCATCGTCATCGCTGACGTGGACGACACCTCGTGTGCTTGCATGAAGGTTAAGGGGGGTGGTTCGGTCGGAAACCGGAAGGTTTCGGCCGAACCGGAGTTTTACCCCCCTTAACGGGCTTTTTCCGACTCGGTCCCTGCAAATGAGACACTCACCAAAACTCGTGGAACTTTATTAGAAGTAAAATCTAAATGCATGAAATGTTACATAAAGCAACTTTTATTCCCGAGAGTTGGTGGTCGGATTCATACCGTAACGACCGCCAACAAGCTCCCCCAAGCTTAGACCTTTGCTCGTCCTCGAGCAAAGATAGAAACTTAGGCTCGGTGGATCAGGAGTTGCTACAATGTCATTATTTTGCAGGTAATCTTTATACTCAACTAACACTTTAAGGTATTTGAATTTTTCAGCAAAGTGACCAATTACCTTCTTACCTATGGGGCTTCTAGCAAACTCCTTGCCTTGGGCGGTTGAAAGGTAGAATAGTTTAACTCAGTTTTATTTCATTCCTACTCTTTTCAGGATCCCACCTCGGAGTTTTCAAAATTTTTGAAAATTAAAGCTTAGTTCCTCAAAGGCACACTCAATCACTCATGTGGTATTTGTATCCTCACCAAAGGCTTTGCCTTCTTTCATCCTAACTCTACTAAAGCTTTTTGTGTGGCTCTTGCAGGACGGATGGATGAAAGCCTACTTGCATTCTAGAATTTTGCTAAGTCAAAGACTGGACCTAAGGAGGATCCAATCATACCTTTAGATCAAGAAGTGCAAGTGTATGGATGTGTGGAGTGGAAAGTGGAAATTGGTGGAAACTCCTTGGGAATGATTCTTCCTCTTTTTGAATTTATTTTTCGATAACATGGGCTATCTTCTTTTTCTTTCTATTTTTGCCATGCTTTCTTGAGCATGCTTTTCTTTTTCTCATATTTTTGCCATGTCTTTTGACATGCTCATATTTTTCTCATATTTTTGCCATGCTACTTAGCATGCTTTTCCTCTTTTTCTTTTTGCATAGCGCATGCCTCTACTCAAGGATATTCAGAGAGGGAATCTTGGAGCATTTATTTTTTTGTGGATGGTGGATGGAAAATATTTACTAACTCCCAGTGTAGGAATTGCAAGTGAGAGGTGGTGTGTATGTGAATCTCAATCTTTAAAGCATGAAAGGTTCCTCACTAAGGTCACAACAATTTGAGAAAGCTCACTAAAATGACAAGCAGCATATGTATGAAGGTTTTTCAACTAACTTATCATATAGCTTTGGATAGGCATTTTGAACCAATGAGGAACTTTATTTGAATATTTTTGAAAATAAAGCATCCGAGATTTTCACCTTACTAAGAGCAGAAATAAAACTCAACCAAATCTCACTATATCATTCCTCACAACAACTTAGACTTAGAATAAGCATATGCTCCCACAAGGATTTTTTTCAGGTTTTATCATCACTCATGCCAATTAAATTCAAGTACCAATAAAGCAATTAATTAAGCACAAGATACTTGCAAAATAAATGACACAGCAACTATTCATCATTTCCAAAATGAGAGGCATATGTTTCATTCATGCATAGTTTGGGAGTTGATTTTATTCAAGATTTAAAGCAAATATATTTTTTTGGTCTTTTCATTTATTTAAACAGGAATTGAAATGAAGGGAAATGAAAGCAAACGAAATTACTGCTGAGCTAGAACGGGTCGGACATACCTTCGCGGGGGTTCCCCCCCCCCCCCAAGCTTGCTTGACGACGTCATTGGTACGGTCGGGAGTTCGAGGAGTAATTGTTCATTCTCTCGAACTGCTCCCTCTGCTCATACCTTTGGGATTCCAGCATAGAGCTGTTCTCCTGAAGGTAGCGAGTGTGCTGGGCCAAAGTCCCTTCAATGTCCCGGGTGCGATCATTGATGAGATCCACTCAATCGGAAATATAGGATAATTCCTGATCAATGTACGCCCCGGTTGGCGTGGTGTACCATTCGGAAAGAGAGAATCCTGGGTTATAGGGTGGATAGTAGGTACTATCGAACCCATAACCCTGGGAAAATTCAGAGCCCGAACTCTGAGCATAGTCCCAGCGGCCCGAGGCAAAGTACTCCGGACCCTGGGGATATCCAGAGCCTCCTGCTCCAGATGTCCCAACGCCGGTGTATTGCTCATAGGCCTCCTCAAAAGCAGAAGTGTGGCGGTGCGGTTCTTGAGGTGAATCCGTCTGTCCCTGTGCAGTGGCCAGACCAGCGTCTCTTCTGGCCAGCCCTCGGGTAACTGGCCCTATGCCTGTAACACTGTGGCGGGCTGGCTCTCTCCTGGGGGGAGAGTCTTCCGAACCCGCCCTTAGCTGAAGGGTCAGTTTCCCAGCGGCATACAACCTAAGTTCCGGGCAAGGTAACGGAACTTCGGTTGTATGGCCACGATAAGTCATAACGAGGCTCGCATCGAACGCCTTGCGTATCATGTGGCCTTGCACAAAGTGCTCGGCATCCACGACAGGACGTTCTATCTCGATGTATGATAGCTGGGCATTGTCAAGAATGCCTCGCTAGGTAGCGAGGCGAGTAACTAAAGAAGTCATCGCCACGCTCCCAACATGAGGGGGCATAGAAATCTAATGGGCAACCAAGTGTTGAACAGGTGAGACTGGAATCTTTTTAGTCATCGCATAAAGCAAACACAACTCCACTATGTTAACGGGACGCAAATCCGACCGAGGGAACACCGTCATAGCCAGCGACCGATGCATGAAACGCAAGGTGGGGTTAAGAATGTCATTTGTACGGGGAGCCGTACATCTAGTGTTCCTAGAAATTTTGTGCCAAACGTCATCTCTACTAAACTTTTTCAAAGATTTAGTGGGCTCTAAAGAACAGCGACGATTAAAACCCAAAGCCACACTAAAATCCCTCCAAGAGCAAGAATACTCTTGGTTAAAAAGTCGAAAGCGAATACCCTCCTTTTCAGAAACGAGTGTGCATAAACATTCAAGGGAAAGGAGGCGTGAACATGGTTCCGTGACCTGCCAAAAGTTCTCCCACCAAATGGCGTGGAAAAACTCCGGAAACTCGTCGACCATCCCAGTCTTTACGAGCGGGTCATGCTCATAAATTTGGGTATGTTCGAATTCCTTCACGCGCAGCAAAGAAAATGCTTCTTGCTCGCGGGTCGTCCTGAGGATGATGTCTTCCTCTTTCAGGAGCCTTCGAACTGAGCTAGAGGCATAGCCTCCGCCTATGTTTGATGCTCCTGGCTCATCCATCTCCATCGGAGCCGGTGCGTTGGATGGTGTCGGTGAACCACTGGCATCATCACCGCTTGAACGGCGGCTCAGCCGGCTGGACCTTCGGAATAGCCACGACATGATCCCTGCAAAAGTTTAGTGCACACAATGATACCCGAAGGACTGAAATTATGAGGTTAGCACAATGAAAGCAAGTCAGTCGTTAGAGGGTTAATCGTTCTTGTGGGGATTTGACACCTGCACTAAAAGGTTAGTCGTTCTTGTGGGTGTCAGAAACCTCCACAAACACGTTCAAGTTTCAGCAATAAGATCGAAAGCAAATATTTTTGTGTTTTTCTTAATGCAAGTGAATCAAACTTGAGCAAGAACAAAGAGAGAAAGCTTGAGAGCAAGCTAGAGCAAGAACATGAGAGGGGGAGAGAGCTCCTGGGCAAATGTATGCAGCAAGGAGTGGTGCAAGGAATGAGCAAGCACCTGGGTGGCTTTTATAGGCCGAGGGGAGCCAGGCCTGGTTCGGCCGAACCCCCCTGGTTCGGCCGAACCAGGGCAGTGCTGCCAGGACTCCATGTGAGTGCTGGTGCTCCCCCTTTGCTTCATGTGCATGCAAATTTTAGTGGCCAGCATTGATGTATGGTCATTTGAGTGGAAGTTAGTGCAAAGATGCTCATTTTGACATGACCAAAGTGGACATATTATTGGTGTCACTCCCATGCTGCCATGTTGGTGATAATTGGTGAGTGTGCAGCCATGTGGAGTGGGGTAAACATGTTTTGTGCTGGTTGGTGATGATGGTAAATAAATGGAGATGTTCTAGAAGGGGTAAAAGTAACAAAAATAACAAATTTTACCCACTTCAAACAAATTTCAGCATATGGTCCATTTATTTTTACCAAAATTTAAACCAAAGATGTTTTGCATGCACCAATTTTATTCTTGCTATTCTATCATTTTATTTCATGCACAAGTGATTCAGAAAATTGAAATAAAACATGCAAATGCAGTGAATTGAAATTTAAAATTTGAAAGGGAAACATGAGATACATACCGGTTTTTCTCGCGGCGAGAGCTCGAATTTTGAGTCCACGAGCAGTACTCCTCCGTGTCTTCAATGATTTTTGTCATCGTCCGATCCCGGAGTGGATGGTTCGGATGATGCACTCTACTTCTTCCGCCACACCTTCTTGATTTTCTTCGGTGTAGGTGTCGGTGGCGGTGGAATCGGATCTTCTGGTGCGTTCCATATAGCTTGACCCTCCTCTTGTTTCCGGAAGAGGCGGTCCATTTCATCCTCACTCTCAGATTCAGTGGATTGATCCCACTACTCAACACCGAGTATTTCCAGCTCTTCACTAAGGAGGGCTTTCAGGAAACACTCAGCGCTCCTTTGCTCCGGAGTGAACTCCCTTGTTCTTCTGAACTCATGAGGTTGGAACATGAATGATATCGGCGTTCCACTGATATGGAACGAGATTTCTCTCTTATCCACATTAATTCTAGCCCGAGCGGTGTTTAAAAATGGCCGGCCCAACACAAGGGGAAACGAATGATCGTTCCCCGCGTCAAGGACTACGAAATCCGTAGGGACATAATATCCCCAAATTCGGACCGGGACATTTTCAATCACCCCCTCGGGGTAGCGGATCGACGAATCTGCAAGTTGCACCTGGGCATTTGTAGCATAAAGAACAGGGTAGCGTAACTTTTTGAATAATACCTTAGACATGATGTTGACGCTAGCTCCAAGATCGCAGAGAGCGTTTTCAATGCATCAATTCCAAATCGAGCACTAAATGACTGGCTCTCCGGGATCTTCCTTCCTTTCCGGAGGAGTGTTGATGATGGTCTTCTTGGCAGCTCTTGATAGGTACAGCCCTTTGGGTGTATCCACTTGGATGTACGAGGCCTTCCCTGCATGATTAGCACAGAACGAACCACGAGACGGCTTACCCCGTCTTATGGTTACTACTTTAACAGACTCAATGGAAGGTTCGGGTTGCCCCAGAATCTTCCCAGATTCAGAAACAGGAACAACAGCAGCTAATTGAGCAACTTGTGTTTCTATCATTTTATTGAAGCTCAATTGACTTTTTAAAGCAGAAGAGAAAGATTCCAGTTTTGCATCTATGCTTTCCAGGATTTTGTCAGTTGCAACAAACTTTTTACTGATATTTTCATTGATTTTACCCTGGCCTAGCACAAGATCTTTAATAGACGGCTGATTATTGAAGGTACTGGAATTGAAATTGTTACCTTGTGAAGATCCCTCAAAAGGGAGATTTGGGCGCGAATTCCAGCCTTGATTGTTGTAGTTGTTCGGACGATACCCATTGTTGTTGAAGTTGTTGATGTAGTGGGCATCTTCTCGCGTTTCGGGGCAGTCATTCCCCGAATGGCATGTGTTGCCACAGACCTCGCACGTCATGCGAGCGTCCATGGCTTGCACCGTTTCTTGAACAGGGGCCTCCATCTTCTTTAGAAAGAGGTCCATCTTGGGAGCGAGCATGTCCAAAGCTTCAACTTGGTGGACTCCTCGGGTACGTGGTTGGTCACGTTCAGTGCCCCAACTTTGATTTTCCACCATCTTCTGGATGAGGGCCTTAGCTCGGTTCTCCTCAAGAGAGAAAAATGCTCCTCCAGCAGCAGCATCCAAATAATCATGGGCTGAGCTCTTTAGCCCGTGATAAAAGGTTTGGATGATGAACCAATTCTGCATACCATGGTGAGACAAGCAGAAATATAGTCCTGGAGGCATTCCCATGCCTCCGGGATTGTTTCATCTTTTGCTTGCTGGAAGCTAGCAATTTTATTCCGGATGGCGTTGGTTTTCCCAACCGGAAAGAATTTTAGCAAAAATGCACTATTGCACTTATCCCATGAATCTATAGCTTCACGACTAGCATAAAACCATTGCTTTGCCTTACCCAATAAGGAGAACGGGAATAAACGAAGGCGAATAGCATCGGTACTTACACCGCGTATGGTGAAGGTGTTGCAGATCTCCGGGAAGTGTTGGAGATGAGCGTTAGCATCTTCATGAGGCTTGCCGCGGAACGGGCTAGCCTGCACCATGTTGATGAGGGCTGGCTTGAGCTCGAAAGTCCCGTCTCCGACAGGCGGGGTGCAACCGGTACGCACATTCTCGCTCGATGGAGCCGAGAATTCACGTATCGTCTTGCTTGCCATCCTTGATGCTGAAGCCGTGTCGACGTCGGGAAAGACTGGGCTCGTCAAGCTGAGTTGCCTCTAAGGAGGTACAATGTGGGGTCGTACTTTCCTCAAAAGTGACTCGGGATTTTCTTGATAGTTTGACGGTAGTTGGAAACCAGTCATGCACTGCTCGGCTTCACAAAGACCAACGAATAGAGCAAAGGTAAACCCGCCTGAGTAGCGGTGCACTCAACTAAGATAAGTTGAGATAAATGTTTAAAAGTATTCTAGCCAATTGCTTCCTTGGCAACGGTGCCAGAAATGCTTGTTGGCACTTCTTACGATCCAATATCAGGATTGAGAATCCTGGTACTGGGGTAAGGAGTGTTTCAGTGGTTTTCCTTATGGCTTAGTAAAATATATAAATATTCTGCAAACGCACAGAATCACCGCTGTAGCACTTCACCTGGGAGTATCCCGAGCTATCGTAATTTATATTTCTGCATGGAAGCTTTGGCAAGAGTACTAGTAAACAGGTATTCAAGACTATCATAGATACGTACACAACTAAACAAGACAGGGGATAACGGTATTGGACAGGAGTGGATATACCGTGACACACAGCTCAATGGAGACTCAGGTAAGAGAGAGAAGGTATAGATAGCTGGGAGGACAACGAGAAGAGATAAAGGATTCCTATGGACTTTATTTGTCTATGTCACTCGGGCTTAGAGATACAACGTCTAAAGAGCCAGCACTGGAAGGTTTGGGTTAACTCTAATGTCTTAGCATCAGGACAATGGACAGTAGTGACACGCAGAAAGGGATGAGAAGGGGTGCCACCAGCTCCACACTGGGGGATCCTACAAGCCGAGACTAATGAGGTGGATTACAAAGACTCCGGTTCGGCTGAACTGGGCTTTTGGCCCAGGGCCGCCTCCGTGCACCGCCTCTGCTTCCTGGGCCTCCTGGCTAGCTTGTCCTGGTGTTCTTCGGTGAATTTGGCCCATGGAATGATGTGGTGGGAGTCCACGTGGCTTGCACGGTCATTGCATCGTCATTGCTGACGTGGACGACACCTCGTGTGCTTGCATGATGGTTAAGGGGGTGGTTCGGTCGGAAACCGGAAGGTTTCGGCCGAACCGGAGTTTTACCCCCCTTAACGGGCTTTTTCCGACTCGGTCCCTGCAAATGAGACACTCACCAAAACTCGAGGAACTTTATTAGAAGTAAAACCTAAATGCATGAAACGTTACATACAACCTCTTTTATTCCCGAGAGTTGGTGGTCGGATTCATACCGTAACGACCGCCAACAATACCCTCAAGATAGAAGATCGAGTCCTAGTAGAACTACTCGAAACTACTCGTGTATGTAACACCCAAAAATTTCCTATTTAAAATTTTTAGTAATTAATTGGCATTTATTTAATTTATTCATAATTAATATAGGTTAAATGAATTATTTATGAAAATTAAAATCAAATATATGTTGTAGAAATATTTTTGTTGCATTCATGCTGCTGCATTTATTTTTGTATTGCTTGTGATTCAAACGAGAATTTAAATTTATTTAAATTCAAATTTGAATCACCTTGTTTGGAGTCCTAGAAAAGTTGTTTTGGCCGAGTCCGTTTTTGCTCCCTAAGCTCCTGCCTTGGTTCGTTTTCACTCCCTAAGCTTCTCGGCCCAACTCCCTTCCCTTTTTCCCTCGGCCCAGCCCACCAGACCCCCTCCTTCTTCCACCTGGTCTCCTCCCCACCGAGCCGGCCCAGCACTCTCCCCCTCCGTGCGCAGCTCGGCCCAACCTCGCTCGGCCCAGCCGCAGCACCCCTTCTTTTTTCCCTCTCTCCCTCCCCTCACCGACAAGCGGGACCCGCCCATCGGATCTCTCTCCCTCCTCTCGCTCAAACCCCCTTCTTTCCCCGGCGCGATCAGCGCCGTGATCCCCGGCCGACTTGCCCCTGCCCCGTGCCCCGTGGGCCCTCACCGTGCTCCCCTGCCCCCGTGCCACGATCGCCTTCTTTCTTTGGCTCGCGCTCGCAAGGCAAGCCAGCCCCGCATGGCAACCCGAGCCGCTGGACCGCCGCCACCGGAATTCGCTCCATCCCTGCCAAATGTGGCACCTCCTCGGGCTATTTAAGCTGCCCCCCGACGCCCTCGACCCTTACCCAGCCTCTTCCCCAGCTCCGTCGAATCTCCCCGCCGGCACCTTTCCCTTGACGAGGTCCCACCCAAGAGGCTCCCCGTGCGGTACTAGTGCTCGCCAAGCCTTCCGCGCTGCCTTTTTCCCCCTCTAGCGCGTTCTAATTGCTCGCTGACGCTGTACAGGATCTCCGGAGCCGCCTCCACGTCGTCCGCCCCGCCCATCGCGCCCCTGCCGTCGAGAACCCCTCAGGTGAACTCGTCGTCCCTCCCTGGTCCCGTAGAGCCAACTCCCATAGCGAATGGCAGCCGACAGCTCGAAATCAAGCTTGCTTCGGCGAGCTTCGGCGCGCACAGTGCCGGCGCCGCCGTCACTCCCTCTGTCGCCGACGAGCCCATCCACTGGGTCGATCTGGGACGTTGGATCTAAATCCAATGGCCCCTGTCTATCTTAGCCTGGGTCAAACATAACCCGTACCGGTCAGCAATGGCCTTTTTCTAAAAAAGCCCCTGCAAGATTAGGATTCAACCCGCCGTCCATCCCCTGTTCGAAAATAATTACATTTAGGTCCTGGTTTTTATAGAAAACCGCCTCAGCTTTTAAAGTTTAGAACCCGCCGTCCTTCCTAGTCTTTTTTGCGCGTAAGCCCCTGAGTTTTAACGCATAATTATGTTTTAGTCCTCGATTTTTCACAAATAAGCCCCTGAAACCTTTTAAAACTTGCCAGTAGGTCCCTAGAACTTAGAAAACCCATATATTTTTCGTTTTAGCTCCGATTAGTGTGATTTTCGTGCTCATGTGTTCGTAGTGAAGCGTAGAATATTTCTAGAACCTTTATTTGTATTGTTTCTACTTTTTGGTGTACTGTTCTAATAGATTATTATTTGTTTGCATGTATTGGCTTGCGTGCTCGCTTGTATGGTGATTCGTGTCCAGTCGGTGAGCCGTACGCTTTGGACTTCGAGTTCGGTGAGGACTTTCCGGAGCAGGACTCACAGCAACAGCAGCAGCTGCCCTTTGAAGAAGGCAAGTTATAGCACGGACAATCCTTGCTACCTAAACACCCTTTTTACATACATTTACTTTCATATGCATGTGTCTAATTTGATGTCCTATTAAGGTTGTACCTAGTTTGTTTACTCGTATCCTTTGATTACCTTGAGTTTATGCATATGGGTAGATTTTGCTATGCGCACCTACTGACACCATTATTTAACTGTTAATTTTGACTTAATGGTTCACTTGAACATTAATGATAAAACTTGCTTTTTAGCAACATGGTTTAGGGAACTAGGGCATGTGCTATGTGCTTTGCTCCAGTGTCTCTCCCTAAGGTCTGGTTCTTAAAGCGGCAACCCAGGAGCCTGTCGCCACCACTAGAACTATTATGGCTCTGGTCTTGGTCAAGTAACTTGTACGTCTCTAGCTTGCCAGTGGTTACCGGTGGGGCCGACGGCGTTATGGGAAGTAAGGCACGGGGTGTTTCTTGATTCCACCGAGGACGGTAGCCCCGTCGGCTAGGTCTCGTTAGACCCAGTCCCGTGTTGGGAGTCCCTGCGATGGGGAACTCCACACGTTGCGCATTGTTGGGTGCGATGCCCGCGCTCCGGATGCCATTGACCCCCTTATGGTGTGACTCTGTAAGCGTAAGTCAATCTCGGTGCCTAGAGTTTCACCACATTATTGTACCTTAGCTGCTACTGTCTTGTTAGGGTGTCTTGTAAAAAACCTCGTAGCGTCCCTATGCAGTCACACCTCGGAAGTGTTGATGTGCGTGGTTGGGTGCAAAGTTCTTTGACCTTTTAAGTGACTGGTGGGTAAAGGTCGAAACGTCTGTAGAGTGTAAAATCTATCATGATAGCCTTGCTCAGGGTCACGAGCGGCCTAGATCCTTTTTGATTAGAAGATGATGTTTATTTATGTTTAATGTCACTTATACTTATTTAATTGGGTTACAACTGGGTTTCATTCACTTGTAGTAATTTGGTTAATGATAAAATGAACCAACTAAAAATGCTAATGCAGTTGAGCCGTGTCTAGCCTATTTTGAGCCTTCATACCCGTGCTATACTTGCTAAGTATGTGTTTACTTACACTTGTCATTTTATTCAACAAAATCCTAACTGACTACTTTATTATTTCTCGCGCGACCTCTCCTATAAGAGAAAAGTCCTAACTGACTACTTTATTATTTCTCTGCACTCTTAACGACCCAAACCGCTCAATAGCATGCACCTTAATTCGTGAAACTTTGGTTCCTTCGCAACACCTATGCACCTTAAAAGGACTGGTTAAGCGAGACCAAGTGTTTAAACGTAACAGGGATACTACTCGAGTGGTTACGAGTCTAACAGGAGCAACGAGCAACAAGCTTAAACATGCATTACAATATGTTATTTTTTCCTTAAACTACTCAAGATGAAGATAGAAGACTGCTTTTGAACCTCCGATTACTTAAAAAGTAGTCGGAGGCTTGGGGGCTACACCCATTGGGTGCATCTAAAGGTGCACTCCAATGTAAACT
Source organism: Echinochloa phyllopogon (assembly GCA_033239725.1). Lineage (NCBI taxonomy): Eukaryota > Viridiplantae > Streptophyta > Magnoliopsida > Poales > Poaceae > Echinochloa > Echinochloa phyllopogon. The sequence goes on from BTCW01000014.1 coordinate 24,036,249, forward strand.
ACTCTACAGAGAAGACTTGAGCATCTTGGGCTTAGCTCCAACTACTCGAATCATCTAAAGATGATGCCTTGAAGATGTTAAAGAAGATTCAAGACTTGAAGCGAAGGCGCAAGATGCTCGGGGGCTTGTGGGATATGCATCCTCGGGTACCCTCAAGACAGAAGATCGAGTCCTAGTAGAACTACTCGGAACTACTCGTGTACTCCTACTAGGACTCCCATATTGTAACCGACTAGGAACCTACCATGTAACCTTGCCCCCTGGGATATATAAAGGAGGGCAGGGGTCCCTAGCTCGGCAGACCATACAACTCAACTCACGTGCAATACAATCAAGCACACAGGACATAGGGTATTACGCTACTCGCGGCCCGAACCTGTCTAAATCTTTGTGTTGTTCATGCACTATCATTCGTAGAACTCGGCGAGACACACAAATCTACTTCCTGGGGTACCCCTTAGCAGACGTGCTAGACAACTCCCCTACCTCGTCACATGTCTCGGCACAGATGAAGGCCAACTTAGGGATCACTAACACCGATGTTCCAAGCCAAGCTTGGGGAGAGAACCCCCACGAGGTAAGTCCCAACCATATCATTGCAAGCAGTATCTTTGATTTGGTTTTTCTTTCATTTTAGTTTGATTAATAAAAATACCAAAAATATTTGCTTCCAAATAAATAACTCTCAACTATGCATGGAATGAATCATATGTCTCTCACCTTGGAAATGATGAATAGTTGCTTTGTCTTGTATCTTACAAGTACCTTGTTCACAAATTGTTACTCTATTGGTGCTTGAGTTACTTGGCATGAGTGAAAAATGAACCTAAAAACCTTGTCGGAGCACATGCTTTATTCCAAGTCTAAGTTGTTGTGAGGAATGATATAGTGAGACTATGGTCGAGTTCTTGCTTCTGCTCTAAGTACGGTGAAAATCTCAGATGCTTTTTGCTTCCAAAAATAAAATAAAGTTCCTCATTGGTTAGCAACCCCTACCAAAGCCATATGCTAAGCTTAGTCAAAAAAAACCTTACACTCATATGCTGCTTGTCATCTTAGTGAGCTTTTTCAAATTGTTGTAACCTTTGTGAGGAACCTTTCATGCTTTCAAGATTGAGATTCATGTACACACCACCCTCACTTGCAATCCCCACACTAGGAGTTAGCAATTATTGCCATCATCCATTCAAAAAATAAAGGCTCAATGCTCCATGATTCCCTCTCCAAATATCCTTGATAGAGATATGGGATATGAAAAAGTAAATGAAAAAAAAGCATGCCAAAGAGCATGGCAAAAATAAATGAAAAGAAACAAAGGCATACCAAAGGCATGGCAAAAAGAAAAGATAGCCCATGTTCTCGAAAATAATTCAAGGAGAGGAAGAATCATCCCAAGGAGTTTCCACCATATGTCCACTCCACATATTCCACACACTTGCACTTCTCGATCTAAAGGTGTGATTTGGTCCCCCAAAGATCCGGTCTTTGACTTAGCAAAATATAAGATGCAAGTATGTCTTCATCCATTTCCCCTGGGCCACACAAAAAGCTTAGTAGATTTTAGGATGAAAGAAGGCACAAGCCTTTGGTGAGGATACAAATACCACTTGAGCGATTGAGTATGCCAATTGAGGAACAAATTTAATTTTCAAAATTATGGAAAACTCTGAGATGGGATCCTGAAAAGAGTAGGAGTGGAATAAAACTGAGTCAAACTGTTCAACCTTTCAACCGCCCAAGACAAGGAGATTGCTACATGCCCCATGGGTAAGAAGGTAAGTTATAACTTTGCCAATGATTCAAGGATTATAGAGTATTAGTTGTGAATAAATGTTACCTGCAAGATACAGACATTGTAGCAACTCCTGATCCACCGAGACTAAGTTTCTACATTTGCTCAAGGACGAGCAAAGGTCTAAGATTGAGGGAGCTTGTTGGCGGTCGTTACGGCACCTTTTTGACCACCAATTCTCGAGAATAAAAGAGGTTATGTGTATCATTCTATGCACTTAGGTTTATGTTCTAATAAAGTTCCACGAGTTTTGGTGAATATCCATTGTGCAGATACGTTATTGACAAAAATGTGCTATAGGGGTTAGAATTGGTCAATTCGGCCGAACCACTTGGTTCGGCCAGGTTACCCCCTCTTAGCTATATACATTCCATGAAGCAAAACACAAGCAGGAGGCCTCATCGTCACACCCGAATTTACATAGAAACCCGAATGCGGCCATATGTGCCCAGGAAGTCATAGTACACATATAGCAAACAAATATGATATAACAGAGTACGAATGCTGAATAAATATCTCATTAATAATGTTTTACATCAGAGTGCATTATAAATAAACTAACCAATACAGCGGAAGACTAATAAACTCTCAAACTAATGGAGCCGCAATCCATAGGGACTCTAACTGGGAGAACGCAACTCAGTAGTAAGGCAAATCTTCTGGAAACTCAGCAGCAGACTCATGCACAGCCCAATCTGTTACCCATCCAGGATTTTGTTGAAATAATAGCAAGTGTAAGTAAAACAATTACTTAGCAAGTATATCACGGGTGTATGAAGGCTCAAAGAAAGGCTAGACACGGCTCAATTACATTAGCACCTTTAGTTGGTTCGTTTTAACAGTAACCAAATTTACTACAAATGAATGAATCCCAGTTGCAACCCAATTAATAAAGTATAAGTGACATTAAGCATGAATAAACATCATCTTCTAATAAAAAAGGATCCAGGCCGCTCGTGACCCTGAGCAAGGCTATCATGATAGATTTACACTCTGTAGAGGTTTCGCCCTTTACCCGCCAGTCGCGTAAAAGTTCAAAGAACTTTGCACCCAACCACGCACATCAACATTTCCGAGGTGTGACTACATAGGGACGCTACGAGGTTTTTCACCAGACACCCTAACAAGACAGTGGCCGATTATGGTACAACACATGCAGTATGGCCCAGGCACCGAGATTGACTGACCCTCAGGGAGCAACGTGAGGGGGTCAATGGCGTCCAGAGCGTGGGCTACGCAAGCCAACCAATGCGCAATGTGTGGAGCTCCAACGCGAGGGCTCCCAGCACGGGACTGTGCCTAACGAGACATAGCCAACGGATAATCCGTCCTCGGTGGATCAAGACATACTCTCACCCATGCTTCCCATAACGTCGTTGGCCCCGACGGTAACCACTGACAAGCTAGAGCCGTACAAGCTACTTGACCAAGACTAGAGCCATAATAGTTCTAGCAGTGGCGACGGGCTCCTGGGTTGCCGCTTTAAGAATCGGACCTTAGAGAGAGACACTGGAGCAAGCACACAGCACATGCCCCAGTTCCCTAAACCATGTTGCTAAAAAGCAAGTTTTAACATTAATGTTGAAGTAAACCATTAAGTCGAAATTAACAGTTAAATAATAGTGACAGTAGTTGCGCATAGCAATGATTCTACCAATATGCAAAAACCCAAGGTAAACAAGGACAGGATAATCAGACTAGGTACAACCTTAATGGTACATCAATTTAGACACATGCATGTATTAAATAATGTAGTACATAGTGAGTAGGTAGAAAGGATTGTCCGTGCTATAACTTGCCTTCAAAAGGCGGCTGCTGCTGCTATGAGTCCGGCTCCTTAAAGTCCTCCGCACACTCGAACTCCAAAGCGTACGGCTCACCGACTGGACACGAATCACCACACAAGCATCCACACAAGCCAGTACATGCAAACAAGAATAATCTATTAGAACAGTACACCAAAGAGTAGAAACAATACAAATAAAGCTTTTAGAAATAATCTACGCTTCACTATGAACACATGAGCGCTAAAATCACACTAATCGGAGCTAAAACGGAGAAGTTATGGTGTTTTTAAGTTACAAGGACCTACTGGCAAGAATTTAAAACTTCCAGGGGCTAGTTTGCGAAAAACTAGGGACCTATGTGTAATTATGAGTTAAAACAGGAGGGCCTACGTGCCAAAAAGACGAGGGTTGGACTGCGGGTTCAAATTTTCAAAAGCGCAAGGGGTACTTCAAAGAAATCATGACCTAATCGTAATTTCTTTTGAATGGGAGTGGACCGCGGGTTTATTCTCAGAAAGTGGAGGGATTCTTTAACGAAAGTGCCGGCGCTGACCGTTTTTCTCTGGTTTGACTCGGGGGCGGGGATAGATCTGGGCCGTTGGTGCTTGATCTAAGGGCGGAAACAGGTCAGGGGGAAAAAGTCGTCGCCGGTGGCGGCGGGCGGCGGCGCCACTGTGCAGACGCGGTGGAGGCTCGCCAGCGTTCGCTCGATATGTCACACCCGGCCCAGTTTGTATGGCCCAGTAGTGGCCCGTGAGTGCAGGATGCACGTGTTTAGTGCCACATTGCTAGTTTAGCAAGGGTGAAGGCAACATATAAGCCTTTGTCTTCCAGCCATAGCACCTTCAGGTTAACCCTTTTACACGAAGCGAGGACGAAAGTGTAAGCAGGGTGCTATGTGTACGCGTGCACGCCCCTCGGAAGGGCTGTGCGGGGCGGCTTTGGAGGACGGGGTGTTACAAATGGTATCAGAGCCGACCCTCGCGGTTGCGTGTACGGGTCAGTGTGCGGGCATAGGGCGCATGGCGCGTGTGGCCCGCGTAAGGCATACGACATGGACTATGGCGCCGACACTGGACGTACGATCGTGCGCTAAGGGGGGACGTTCCTGGACATTTGCCCGTGTGGGTGAGTTGTGCCGACGAGGACATTGGGTTCTTTGAGGGGGGTGTATGTCACACCCGACCCAGTTTGTATGGCCCAGTAGTGGCCCGTGAGTGCAGGATGCACGTGTTTAGTGCCACATTGCTAGTTTAGCAAGGGTGGAGGCAACTTATAAGCCTTTGTCTTCCAGCCATAGCACCTTCGGGTTAACCCTTTTACACGAAGCGAGGACGAAAGTGTAAGCAGGGTGCAATGTGTACGCTTGCACGCCCCTCGGAAGGGCTGTGCGGGGCGGCTTTGGAGGACGGGGTGTTACACTCATGTATGAGATCCACATTAGCGATGACCAAGCGGTGGCAATGCATGCCATGTGGACTGATGACGTCACCAGTCCGGGGCAAACAAATACAACCCCGGCCAAGTGGACTCAATCCAAGCCATCCAAGGGCAAAGGCGGTGCATTGGAGGGCAACTGAGCCCCGGGTCGGTTCAGCCGAACAAGTCGGTTCGCCCGAACCCCGCAACCGCCTCACAACCGCCATGCAGAGCAAATCAGAGCCGTAGGAGTTGAGTCGGTGTAGGATCAGTGGTTCAGCTGAACTGGGAGGGTTCGGCCAAACTGAACGGGGGCACCGCCTTGCGTTGCCTTGGCCCCTGCTCTTCCTCCACCGCCTTCAAGTCCCTATAAACACTGGCCTTCACCCTTGGTTCAAGACACACCACTTGGGACCAAGTCTCCATTCCTCTCTTTCAAGATGTAGAGTTAGGCTAGTTCAGTTGGGAGTTAGAGTCACGGTCGAGCTTCGCTTGGGGTTCCAGAGTCGTCTTATGGAGTTATGGTAAAGCTCTTCTATCTTTCCCTTTTCTTTATGCAAAACTCTGAGCATTTACTTGAGTTATTTGTTCCGCATTTAATTTTGAGATAATTGTGGAATGCTTAGCATAGGTTATAGTTGTTGTAGTCTGGCTCAAGAAGTTCTCTCTCTAGTTCTTTGTCTCAGCCGGTTCCTCGATTCTGCTTAATACTTGCGGTGAATTGTCACTGCGGTATTGTCACGGTTGCTTGCTCTTTCTAGTAGAGTAAGTAGTTGTTGACTAGTGTAGGAGTGGTTCCTAGACTAGACAGTAACCTTGGTTTGCCCTCGATTCAGCGGAGGTGGTAGCCGTTAGGTGGTGACAGCCCTATATGGCCTACGTAGCCCATCACGTTCGTCTCGGCCTGTAGGATCCCAGAGTGCAGGATTGGTGGCACCCCTTCTCATCCCTTTCTGTGTGTCATAGGTTCTGTTGTCCCGAAGCCGAGGTAATAGAACTAGGAAAAGAACCATAGATGTCACTCTTCATGCTAGCCGTAATCTCTGCTTGAGATATCTCAAGGCTAATGGAAGTATATAGGAATCCTTTCCTGTCTTGTTGTCCTCCCACTAGCTAGACTGCTCTTCTATCTATATCACTTATCCTAGATTTCTCCCTGTGTGTCATATGCATATCACTCCTATCATATCCTTTACCCCCGCCTTGTTAGCCGGTACTTTAATTAGTAGTTACATCCTTGTTATTAGTCAATACTCTTTATCCATTGCTTCCCTAAGGAAATAAATACGATACCTAGGAATACTCTCGGGTGAAATGCTACATCGATATCCGTGCGCTTGTGGATTTACATCTGTGTCGTAAGAATATCAATAAACGGTCCTTGCACCATTATCAGGACTATCAATCCTGATAGTGGACCGTAAGAAGTGTCAACACACTTCTTAATGAGTTCTTCCACATCTGCCTTGGCTGATGGCCAGAAAAATCCATCCTTGTAGGCCTTCCCAAGTAATGTTCGAGATGCAGCATGATTGCCACATACGCCTCCATGAATTTCAGCTAGCAATGCATGCCCTTGCTCAGCTGTGATGCACTTCATCAGTACGTTGACTGAAGCCCCACATCGATTAAGCGTGCTATCCACCGCAACATAATTCTTGGCTCTTTTGCACAATCCGTGCTCTTTCATTTTCATCTTCGGGTGCCTTTTGATGCTTCAAGTACTCAATGAATGGTAACATCCAGTCGGTGTCGATGGTCATGATCTGTTGGTCAGGTTCATCAGGAGTACTTGATTCAGGTGCCGGCTCCTTAATGGATGACTGGTGTAACTCGTGAACAAAGACTTCCGCCGGTACATCCGCACGGTGTGATCCTAGCTTGGATAGGGTGTCAGCGGCAACATTTTTGTCGCGGACGACGTGATGAAACTCTAGGCCGTGCAAATGATGTTCAAGCTTGCGAACTTCGGCGCAGTATGCTTCCATGGTCTCCTTGGAGCAATCCCACTCTTTGTTGACATGATTAACCGCTACAGTGGAATCGCCAAAGACAACTAGTCGTTTGATACCAAGTGATGTAGCCAGGCGGAGCCCATGCAGCATAGCTTCGTACTCATCTTCATTGTTACTAGCTTTGAACATAATCTGCAGAATATACTTGAGTTGATCACCATTTGGTGATATGAGTAGAACGCCAGCTCCCGTGCCTTCCAATTTCAACGATTCGTCAAAGTACATAACCTAGTGCTCTGGGCGAGTGGATGATCTTGAGTATTGAACTTCTGTCCACTCGACCATGAAATCAACAAGGGCTTGAGACTTGATGGCTGTCTGGGGGGCAAAGTTAAGGTGATAAGCTGCTAGTTCTGCCTTCCACTTGCATATGCGTCCAGTTGCATCAGGGTTGTTTAGGATCTCGCCCATACCTGCCGCTGGTGAGCACCTCCTTCTCCTCTTCAGTCTCCATGAATCTCTTGTCTCCGTATAGCTGAGCTATTGTAGTAGTGGGTTTGCCATAGGTGGATTTTGGCTCTGGCTCTGCTACTACACAACAATATGAGTGGAAGGATATGCAAAGTTTCTAGAAGTATATGCAAAATTGATGGTCCTAAATTATTACTCACTCCGTTACAAAATATTGAAAACTACATAGAGAGAAGAACCACTTTCATCTAGATGAAGCCATTTGTACACGTTTTCTAGTTCTTGATGAGTCATAGAATTAAATGTTATGAATGTATATGAAATAACAAAAATAAAACAATATATTTTAGAAAGAGATTCATCCATGATTTTTTTATTGTCAAAGTAGGCCTTTTCATCCCTGAACTTTTTCTAAAGGGTCAAGTTTGCCTCTCAACTTTCAAATCGGCGAATGTAGTCCCTCAAATTTTGTTTTTAGGTCAAACGCATCCCTCAACTTTTGGAATGGGCAATATAATCCTTCAAGTTTTGTTTTAGGATTAGGCTTGTCCCTCAAGTTACAATTTTTTATTCATTTCATTATTCTTTAGTGCCAGTATACTCATTTTCTATGCCAATTATTCTTAGAAAATATACTTCTAATGTTGTATGGAGATAATATGAATACTTAGCCAGACTTTCTAGACCAATTATTTTTACAAACCTAATATGAATGTTTACCCAGACTTAACATATAGCTCCAGAAAAGTACCACATGTGATCTTTGTAGCAAATATATGCATAAAAATGTATGGAAATGTCACACCCAGGTTTACACTGAATCCTGAATGCTGCCATATGTGTGCCCAGGATGTCCACAGAATACATACAACTTACAAATATGGAAAATCAGAGTACATATGCTCGAACAAAATAGTTTTACATCAGAGTTCGATGCAATAACTAAATAAAACACAGCAGAAGTCTATTTATTAACTCTCTCGATAGGTAGAGCCTCAAGTCCACAGGGACGCCGACTAGTTGACCATAGCTCAGTAGTACGGAAGATCCTCTGGAAACTCAGCAGCAGACTCATGCACAGCCCAATTTGTTACCCATCTGGGATTTTGTTGAATAAATAGGCTACCACATGTGATCTTTGTAGCAAATATATACATAAAAATGTATGGAAATGTCACACCCAGGTTTACACTGAAACCTGAATGCTGCCATATGTGTACCCAGGATGTCCACAGAACACATACAACTTACAAATATGGTAAACAGAGTACATATGCTCGAATAAAAAGGTTTTTACATAGCCAATGGTGCAACAAGGTGGTGAGACCATAGGCACCGAGATTGACTGACGCTTACAGAGTCACACCATAAGGGGGTCAATGGCGTCCAGAGCGCGGGCATCACACCCAACATTGCACAACGTGTGGAGTTCCCCGTCGCAGGGACTCCCAACTCAGGACTGTGCCTAACGAGACATAGCCAACAGATCACCCGTCCTCGGTGGAATCAGGAAACACCTCGCGCCTTGCTTCCAATAACGTCGTCGGCCCGTCGGTAACCACTGGCAAGCTAGAGACATACAAGCTACTTAACCAAGACCAGAGCCTTTATAGTTCTAGCGGTGGCGACAAGCTCCTGGGTTGCCGCTTTAACAACCGGACCTTATGGAGAGACACTAGAGCAAAGCACGAAGCACATGCTCTAGCTCCTTGAACCATGTTGCTAAAAAGCAAATTTTATCATTAATATTGAAGTGAACCATTAAGTCAAGATTATCAGTTAAGCAAAGGTGACATTAACTGCGCCTAGCAAAGATCTACCCATATGCAATAAACCCGAGGATATCAAAGGACAGGATAAACAAACTAGGTACAACCTTAAGGTACATCAATTTAGACACATGCATATATGAAATAAATGATGACAAGGTGGGTAGGTAACAAGGATTGTCCGTGCTATAACTTGTCTTTATCCAAAGTATAGCTGCTTAGAGTCTTCAAAATCTTCTTCTTGAAATCTCTTGATGACGTTCCTCTACTCGCAGCAATCATCGAGCACAAACATGTAGCTAAACAAGCAAACAAACAATATACAACTAAGAACAGTACACCAATCAAAGGAAAAGCTTTAAAAGAGGGCGCTAAAGGATAGGGCTTGGTTCTATGGTCACGTGAGCGCAAGAATCGTTGAAAACAGAGTTACGGTTGAAAAGATACAACTATCCGAAGATCAACATTATAAAAGGGCATAAAAGACTATATGCTTGATTAATTTTAATTAAATAAAATAATATAAAAAGATATTTCAGAGAAACATCTTACGTTGGAATTAATTCAATTATATTTGAATTTTTAAAATGAGATAAAACTTAATCAGGTTTTATTCACAATTGTTTATATAAAAATAATATCAATTAAACATTTATTTGAAATAAAGAAGGTGAGATCATCTAAACGTATAACTTTATATCTCGAGTTGAACTAGTCGTATTATCAATAGAAATAAATTATAATAATATTAGTCATGTTCATTTTATTTGTAAGCACCGGGGTATGAGCCTAAATTGCTTTTACTTAGAAAAGCTAGTTAAAGTAAGAATTAATCAAATTAATACTATTTTATAAAGCTGAGGTATAACTCTAATTAGATGTTATTCTAAAAATATGATTAAATAGAATTAACCAAATTAGTAAGTATTATAGAAAATCGATATGCAAACCCTAATATGCTTTTATTAGGAAAAGACATCTAAATAGATATTAATCAAATTAATATTAACATAAAAAACCGAGTATGAATCTTAATTAGATTTCAATTAGGAAAAGACATTTAAATAATCTTTATTCAAATTATTATTAAATAAAATTCAGAAATAAGTCATATGTTAAATGAAAGTGCTAAAGCATAGTTTATGTGAATATAAATCTGTCGCAACGAGAACGGATTAAAACGGGTTTATAACGTGGAAGACATGGGTTAAACAAGATTTCAGGGACCTATTTGCAATTAACCGTAGACTACGAGGGTTAGCTAGGAAGTTTCACAAGACACAGAGAACTACACGGAAGGATACACGAATCCTTGGGGGGATTTTCCTCAAAAAAAAAAGCTTCACGAGAGCTCCTTCAGTCCTTCGCATGGCCGACGGCGGCCTGGGCGTCCTGCTCGCCGGCGAGTGGGTGGACTAGGGCGGCGGCTAGCTGGCGCATGGGAGAGAGGAGGCAGAAGGGAACGCGTTGGTGTGCTCACCACCGGAGAAGATGGCCGGAATTTGGCCCGCGCGGAGACAGCGGCCGGCGGCGAGGTGCTCTCGTGGGCGAGGCGCTCCGGCGGCGAGACGGTGACGATAACTGGCGGCGGAGGTGTGGCTTGGTGCGGGGAAGCTCATGGCGGTGTCCGCTAGACCTGGCGGAGACCGAGGCGGCGAATCGGAGCTGGTGTCCTCCGGCGGCAGGGGACCATGGCGGCCGGTTCGGTCTCCACAAGCGGCGGCGCTCTGGTGGCTGGATGCCGTCGGGACTAGTGGCGCAGCTTCAGTTTGACGAGGGGATCGTCGTGGTGGCGTTGGCTCGTCCCTTCGGGTGACGGGTCACGCAAATCGACGATCGGCGGTGCTAGGCCCCGGCGGCGGTCCTGGCAGCGCGCGTGACCTTGGCGGCGCTAGGGTTTTGGGCGTGCGGGCGGAGGAAAAAAAGGAAGGAGGCGGCAGCGGCGGGGCGCTAGCTAAATAGGCACGGAGGTGGCCCCATGGGGAACCTCGACGAGCGCGCTCACTGTGGCTCGGTCGCACCCGAGCCTGGTCCGCCTCCACGGGGAAGGCGGAGCTGACTGGCGGGGCCCACCTGGCAGTGGCCGGCGCGGTGGAGGGGGAGACCTGGGCCGCATGGTGGGCTGGCTGCGGAGCGGGCTGATGGCCCAGGCGGCTAGGCGGGGCGCAGGGCGAGCTGGGTCTGGCGCACGCTTGCTGGGCCGGCGGCGAGTTACGGGCCGCGAGGAAAAAGAGAAAAGGGGGCAAAGCTGAGCCGGGAGAAAGGTTCAGCGAGCAGAAATGAACTTTGGCCAAAACAACTATTCTAGGGCACAAACAAATGCAATTTAAATTTGAATTTAAATTAGATTTAAATGCTAGTGTGAACCACACACAAACAAAACTCAATGCAGCCAGCATGAATGCAAGGCAAGGAATATTATGACCTATATCGTTTTATTTTAATTTAGAAAAATTACTTTTTCTGTACTAAATTCCCTATAAATTAAATAAAGTTGAGAAAAATTTTAAAATTATGAGAAATTCTTTTTTTAATTAATCTTCATAATCACATCCTGAAATCCAAAAATTCAGGGTGTGACATGAAATAAGTAAGATATTCAAATATTGAAATTATGATCTATTGAGGGATGAGTCTGACCTAAAAATGAAAATTGAGAGACACGATTGGCTTATTTGAAAATTTAAGGAGGAGTTTGACCCAAAATCAAAAGTTAAGGGACTAGATTGGCCGATTTAAAAGTTGATGGACAAATTTGAACCTTGAGACAAAGTTGGGGGATGAAATGTCTACTTTGTGGCAAATTAGGCGATGTCGTCCCTCAACTCTTGTCCGAAGGTCAAATTCATCCCTCAACTTTTAGTTGGACCAATTTAGTCCCTCAACTTCTATTTTTAGGTTCAACCTCATCCTTCGTCCTAGCTGGCTATCCATGTTGGCGTGCCATGTCATCCAAGAGGCCTAATAGGGTTTTGCCCCACATGTAAAAGTCTATTATCCTTTCCTTTCCATATACATCATTTATTTGATAACTGCAAACTCATTTCTATGCTAAGACAAGTTAAGTGAAGGTTGAGCAACTATAACATGCAAGCGTAGAGCACCACTTCAAATGTAAAGTATCCTCGTCTGCAAGAGTAACAATCCTTCACTTGAAAGTGTTCTCAGGTTCAATGTTACATGCCGGCGTGCAGCTATACAAAGATTAAATGTAGTTTAATTGGACGAGGAGGGCATAAAAAATTAGGATAGCAGCATGTATTGTCTGAGAAGAGTAGAAGACTATGTACTCTTTTGTTTGAAGCCAAGAACACTGTGTTAGCATATTCTACTTTAAACCAAAGACATTGTTATATTATTTGTCATTTCGATAACCTCAGTTTCCATGTTGTATGTGTATCTATATTTTCTGCTCAAATGGTATGATGAAAACTGAGGCAAGGACATAGACATTTCATTGGATTCACAAACATTACATTGATATATTTGAAGAGAAAGGGTAACATGGACTTTTAACATTTGTGTAGCAAAACCATATCAGTACCCTAGATGATGTGGCATGCCAATGTGGCTGCCAGCTAGGACAAAGAATGAAATTGGACCTGAAACCACGAGTTAGAGGACTAAATTGGTCTAAATAAAAGTTGATGGATGAACTTGACCCATGAGCGAAAGTTAAGAGACGAAGTTGCCTATTTCGCCTTAATTTCGTTGATGTGACAATCTTGGAAACAACAAAACCAAACTTTCTATTGGGGGAAGCCTTACAATAGTTTCATAGCATGTTCACATGGTCACATGCTGACACTAGTGTCCTACCCTATGGAAGGTTTTCTTCTTTGTAAAACATTTATAGCTGAATGCATAGAAGACCTAACAAAAATTCAAACATGAGGATTTGAGCCAATAGGGTAGAATGTGTGAGATTGGGTCCTCTTGACTCGATTTTGTATCTTAGTGAAAAATTGTCTAGTTCCTTTTAAGTTAGATTTTGCTTTTTTTTCAAAATCCTTAGTTAGACAATGAAAATACAATAAATAGTGAATTTTGCTTCCTTCTTAGAGAGAACAAAAGAGGAAGTATATTTGGAGAGAAAAATTTAATATGGTGCCATAATTTTTCTTTATCTCGAATCCCATGCCTTTATGGGCGTGTATGGCTTGGTTGTGCGACCAAATTACATCAGAGTAGAACATGTGTGATGGTGCGAGCCGGTAGAAAGACTTGTTGAAGCAATTCTCTGTATAAAATATGGGTAAAAATGTATTACAAAACTTGTATCATATAATGACAGTCTCAGTGAGAGTTTTATGGACAATAAATTAACCGTCACGTTAGCATTTTTGATGACGTGACATTGTATTAACTAAGAGAGAGGAAATGAGTTTCATATGGTGATGAAACTCTATGTACACAGTTACCTACACAACTTGTGTCTTGCATGTGATCTAGGAAACAACAATTGATGAAATTATGCATTTAGACGGAGGTGTTTCATTCTAATTTCAAACACTTTTAGATGATGTGTCATTCTGGATAACTGTGTACACGAAACTTCCATTAAGACTGACCTAAAAATACAATAAAAATCATATTAATTAGCAATAATTGCAGAGTCACGCGCGCCATGTTTGCTGTATTCAAGCAGTGTATTAAACACACTTAGCTCATAAAACAAATTCAAAACCAGAGTCATCACCGTTCAACAATGGACAACTCCCGACGCGTGGGTCCATGCCCAGAACTCTCCCATGATGGCCCCTATGCCCCATCTGCAGCTAGACAAATGGTCAGAGTTGACGCCTTCCAAAACTAGCCGTTGCGCGGCCCAAGCCTCGCTTCACGCCAAGCACCACCCGCTCCGCTCCCTCGAATTATTTTTCCTCACTCCTCTCTCCGCCCCTTGCTTGCTCTCTAATCTCTCTCTCTCTCTCCTCTCCACGGCAACGAGCCGGAGAATTCAAACGGTACAAGTAGAGAGAGAAATAGAGCAGCCACGTGCACCACCTCGACCCAGCCCATCCACCATAGCAAGCAAACGGCTCCTCCTCTCGCCGCAAGCCCGCAAGCGCACCAGCGGCGCGCGGCCCGCGGCACTCGGCTTCCCCGCCGGCCCCATTGTTGCGCTCGCGTGGGGGCTGCTCGGCCGGATCACCCTCCCCTTCCCGGCTGCGCTGGTGAGTGGCTTCTCCGCTTCTTCCTCCATCTCCCCTCTCCTCGAATCCCTCGCTTCCCCGCGCGGCGGTTGGTTCCACACGGGCTGCCGCCTTCCCCTCCCCGCAAGGCGGAGCTTTCGCGTACGGCGGCTTGGCCCCTAGCATACGCCTGCCGATCTGCTCCTGTGGTCGACGCGGGCTGCGGCAGCCCCCGCGCTGGCGGAGAAGTGTCCGCCGGTTTTCTCAGTGGCGGGGGTGCGGCGCAGATTAGGAAATTGGTTTGGTTCGTTTTGGGTGGATTTGTTCTAGAAAGGAAGGCAGTTTATCTGCGGCTGGTCGCTTGCAGGATTTCTTATTTTTGGTAACACTATAGTTCTTCTATTCGGGTTTCCATACGCAAATCCACTTATTCCCGTCGACGCATCTCCCGGGGTTTCGGTGTTGCCCTTTTTGAGAAGGATTGGGTCAGGATCTGGAATTCTAAATACATCTCCCGGGGTTTCGGTGTTGCGAGATTTGAAATTGGTCCTGTACGTTGAACGGAATTAAAATGCTGCTTGTGACATGACATGAACAACTCAATCCACCATCGCTTAAGGACAATTGCTTTGTTCCTTGCCTGTCCATTTGCTTGGATCAGCAGAAACCAAAGCTGCATTTGCTTTTCTGTATTACTGGGTTTCCATTTTGTATTGAAATTTCGATCGTTGGGTCCCTAGATCCCTGCGCAATAATATAGTATTAAACTAATGACTTCAATTTTTTTCTGTTGGTAAAAAATAAACATTTATTTAGTTGGATATCAGGCTCCCATGCTATCTATCCTGGATTGGGATATAGCATTTTAGAAAATGTCTTTACTAGTTTGTCAGTATTGTGTTTATGATCAATGATGAAACTTGTCTTTACATTCATAAGCCTGTATGATAAATTAGACTTGACCATTGTTGCATTTCGGCAGATCCAGTGTCTATTTTCCACAAGAATTTGGTGAAAAGGACTCCAGTTCGTTGTTCAATTCTAGGAAGTTTTGGTTTAGATTATACAACGAGAATATAAAAAATGGGTGCGTCAAGACCACCAAGCACCCCTGCATCAAAGGGTGAGCGCACACCAATGTCGACTCCTGGTGGCAGCTCAAGGGCCAAGGAGGAGAAGATCTTTGTTACAGTGAGGGTGCGGCCCTTGAGCAAGAAGGAGCTGGCTGTGAAGGATGAAGTAGCATGGGAGTGCGCTGATAGCCAGACAATCTTGTACAAGGGCCCCCCACAGGACCGGGCTGCACCAACCTCTTACACTTTTGGTAGTATTGAATGATCAATTCATGAGGAATGCAGCTCAAGAAAATCTGTTTGCAGCTAATCAATGTCTTTATATCCTTCCAGATAAGGTTTTTGGACCAGCTTGCCAAACAGATGTGGTCTATGAAGAGGGAGCTAAGGATGTTGCAATGTCTGCATTGACAGGCATTAATGGTAGGTTATGATGGCTGCTGTGGAATGATCATCTACAAGCGATCCCTTACCTTGTGTTTGTTTTGCAGCCACCATTTTTGCATATGGGCAAACCAGCAGCGGTAAAACATTCACGATGAGAGGTGTTACAGAGAGTGCTGTTAATGATATTTATAGGCACATAGATAATGTGAGTTTTGTAAATCTGAGGAAGTCAATGCTTTGTGCTGCTATGAAGATTGCTTTCTAACATGCTACATGCCCATGATAAGTATTATAACACATAATTGTTTCTTGTTTAGACTCCTGAGAGGGAATTTGTTATCAAAATATCTGCTATGGAGATTTACAATGAGATTGTGAAGGATCTTCTACATCCTGACTCTGCCCCCCTTCGGTTGTTAGATGATCCTGAGGTTTGTTTACAACTGCCTTGGTTTATACAATACCCCAACAAAATTTTATGATATAATGATCTAAATGATAATATTTTTTGTTGGACAGAAAGGAACAATCGTGGAGAAGTTGCAAGAAGAAATTGCTAAGGACAGCCAACATCTGAGGCATCTAATCAGCATCTGTGAAGGTAATAACTAGTACGGTAAAGAAAAGGAAATGAATCATGCTAATCACTTTAACGGCCTTCCAAATGATTGCAGAGCAAAGACAGGTTGGAGAGACAGCACTAAATGACACTAGTTCACGTTCACATCAAATCATTAGGCTGGTACGTATCCTGTTTGCAGCGATGTCATTCCCAGAAAAAACCTGGTGAGGAAAGTATTAACCTTTTGTAGTGTATATCTTTATTCAGACACTCGAGAGCAGGCTCCGGGAAGTGTCAGGATGTGTCAAATCTTTTGTTGCTAACCTGGTAAGCATGCTGACCTACTTTATATTGGAATGCTGAATTTCATAATTTGAATAATTGCTTGCTTTGTTTGCAGAATTTTGTTGACCTTGCTGGAAGTGAACGAGCTGCACAGACACATGCCATAGGTGCAAGGTTGAAAGAGGGTTGCCATATAAATCGCAGCTTGTTGACATTGACTACTGTCATCAGAAAGCTAAGGTATGGGTGACTTCTCTCTGCATTAATCTAGAAAGTGTCACGTTGAAGGTTTCTGCTGATGAAATGCATCAGATGAACTCTGCATGAAAATGTGTTCAAATTAATGGGTGTAACTATCTCACGACAAACTCATAGATGAGTACACATGAACGATGTGCTAACAAAAATGTATCAGATGAAATACATTCTGCTAAAATACTGTTTTCTTATTTGTCCAATTGCTATTTAGCAACTCGGTTAGCATGTTTGGACAAAGTTATGCCTGGTCTGTATCTCGTGGTAGGGTAATGCAATCTTTCTTTTAAGAATACAGTTCCTTGACCGATTGGCTTAAATCACTGAAAGCCAAAACTGGGGAATAAAGTTTTTGAAATGGGTGCCCCAGTTTTGGTGTAACTTATAGATGACTTTTGCATATTGCTGGTCCATGAATTTAAAATAACTACTACCTCTGTTCCAAATTATAGGTCGTTTTGGCCTTTTCAGATACATAGATTTTAGTGTACATCTAGATGCATAGTAAAATTTATGAATCTAGAAAAGCCAAAACGACCTATAATTTGGTACAGAGGTAGTATTACACAATTTCCTTGTATAAGCGGACTGTCAACAATGTAGAGATAAGTTCTACTTTAAAATAAACGAAAGTTTAGTGCTTCTCTCCCAAAAACTAAATGGAGCATATTTGGTACCCGTGCAATTGATTGAGAATGACTTTTTCTGTCCAAATCCCAAGTTGCATAAGAATTGGCTGTGTCTTATTTTTGCAACACATACAGTTTCTGGAATAGTAACCATTCAGATAGTATGAGACTATGAGCTAGAAAGGCATGCATTGTTTCTTGGTCCGAATAGAAACTTCTAGCAGTAAATATACATCTTTATTTGGAACTGAAACTTAATCCTAAATTTCCATGCAGTTCGGAGAAAAGAAGTGGACACATACCCTACAGGGATTCAAAGCTGACACGTATTTTACAGCTTTCTTTGGGTGGAAATGCAAGAACAGCAATCATCTGTACTATGAGTCCAGCCCTGACACATGTAGAACAATCTAGAAATACTCTATTCTTTGCAACCTGTGCAAAAGAGGTCACAAATACTGCAAAAGTTAACATGGTAAGGGTTGTGGCCTTGAATCAACATTTCTTTGTGCCTTATTGTTGAAATAACATCAATGCACAACACATTAACGTTTTCCATACAGGTTGTATCAGATAAGCAATTGGTGAAGCACCTTCAGACAGAAGTTGCTAGACTAGAAGCAGAGCTGAGAACCCCTGACCGTGCCTCCTCTTCTGATATCCTTATAATGGAAAAGGACAGGAAGATTAGACAGGTAGTGTCTCTGACATTCTCATTGTTTACTTTTAACTTTCAAGAGTTCACTAAATACTTGAAACTGTTAATCCTAAAAAACTTAAAATTATTACTTTTTACATGATCTAATCAGTGAATTCTGTAGATGGAAATCGAAATAGAGGAACTCAGGAAACAGCGAGATAATGCACAGTCAGAACTCGAAGAACTGCGGAAGAAGAAGGGTGATCACCAGCCAGTAAGAATCTGCCTTTGTTCTTCCAGAACCTCTCTTTTTTACCATTAACTAATCCTTTGAATGCCACTCTATTCTTGCAGGGGTGGAATCCTTTTGACTCTCCACAAAAAGCCCGAAAGTGCCTCACATTTTCGGGATCACTAGAGCCAAGTAACAAAATTAAGATGAGGAGTTCGATTAGGCAATCATCTACTGCTCCATTCGTGTTGAAGCACGAAATCCGTAAGCTGGAACAGCTACAGCAACAGCTTGAGGTTGAAGCGAACCGTGCCATTGAAGTACTTCACAAAGAAGTTCAATGCCACAAGCATGGCAACCAGGATGCTGCGGAAACTATTGCTAAACTTCAGGCAGAAATCAGGGAGATGCAGGCTGTTAGGTCTGATAACAGAGACGTGGATATGGTTACAGATGAAGGAAATGGATCTGATTTGAAAGATGAGATTTCTAGACTTCATATGCAAGACAATGATATTGCCAAACTTGAGGCAAAGTTAGAAAATGTGCAACGTTCTATTGACAGACTGGTGATGTCACTTCCAAATGTTGCCATGCCGTGTAATGAGACTACCCCAAAGTCCAACAGATCAAAGAAGAAGAAGAGGATGCTTCTTCCACTGGGTGTGAGCAACAACATAAACAGAGCAAATCTTCTAAGAGCACCTTGCTCTCCCCACTCTTCTAGTAGGCCTTCAGAATCAGAAGTTGAGAACAGGGTCCCAGAGGGGGGTGACGCTGTGTCTGTTGAAGGTTCAGAAAAGGCTACTCCCACCAAGAGTGAAGATGGAGATATATCATCACGTGATGAAACACCACGCTATAGGCGATCCAGCTCGGTAAATATGAAAAAGATGCAGCGGATGTTCCAAAATGCAGCAGAGGAAAACGTGAGGAGCATCAGAGCTTACGTGACTGAACTGAAGGAACGGGTTGCAAAACTTCAGTACCAAAAGCAGCTGCTAGTCTGCCAGGTTCTGACCTCACCTGATCTTGGACACATGTACAAATGATGTTATTCCTGGAAAATAGTTCTGTTTTCATTCTTCTGACATATGTTCTTTTACCATCTTTCACAGGTCTTGGAGTTGGAATCTAATGAAGGAAGGTCAAATGATGATTTGGAAGAGGATGATTCTGGGCCACTACAGGATGGTCCTGATTCATGGGACAGATTATTCAAGGAGCAGATTCAGCACATTATTCAATTGTGGGATCTCTGCCATGTATCTATCATTCATAGGACACAGTTCTACCTGTTATTCAGGGGAGATAGGGCTGATCAGATATACATTGAAGTTGAAGTAAGAAGACTGACATGGTTGCAACAACACTTTGCTGAGGTCGGTGATGCAAGCCCAGCAGCTGGTGATGACCCTGCAGTTTCGCTCGTCTCCAGGTAACTGACTAGTATCTAACAGGCTGTTTGTTTTCCCTGAGTTTCATCAATTATGGTAATTATTTCTAGCAGCAAGAAAAATAATGTTGGAAGTTTACATGACCTTTAGGCACGGTGAAGCATTGCTGTGTTCATTAGTCATGACTGAGTGTGCAATCATGACATAGATACTAGTTGTTTATTTTCTGCTGGGGTCTAACACACCTTTCATTCTGTTTTACATGGCACAGTATCAAGGCATTGAGGAATGAGCGGGAATTTCTTGCAAGAAGGATGGGGTCAAGGCTAACAGACGAAGAGCGGGAACGCCTCTTCATTAAATGGCTAGTCCCCCTCGATGCAAAGCAGAGGAAGCTGCAGCTTGTGAACAAGCTCTGGACTGACCCGAACGATCAGGTGCACATCGAGGAGAGCGCGGACCTGGTGGCCCGGCTGGTTGGATTCTGCGAGGGTGGCAACATCAGCAAAGAGATGTTTGAGCTCAACTTCGCAGTTCCCACAAGTAGGAAGCCGTGGCTGGTGGGCTGGCAACCCATTTCAAACATGATCAGGGAGAAAACTCAACTTTGGTAAGCAGATGGAAGCATCTGGCCCCTTTTAAAATAAGGAACAAAAAGATCATACCTGGTGACGATCGATTGAACTCTGGACTTGTTGATCAATGGGGGAAGTGTCTGAACTTCCGGGTGGCCAAGGCCAGAAGCGATATCATACCCTTCCTGTAGATGGTGACATGTAATGGTGCCTCTTTTCTTCTTAAAAATGTAGAGAGAATCTGAATGTTCTCGCATTCTTTGTTGTGTAGACCGATGTCAAGAGAAGCTCATATATTCCTTTCTAATTTACGCCAAGTTTTGTTCGTTCATTTGTTTTATGATCTTGAATTTTTTTTACCTTTTTACACTGATTTTTGTCATAGGCCCTGTTTAGTTCCTCAAAATTCTCTCTTCAAACTTCACTATTCACATATCATATCAAATCATATCAAATCTCTCTCCTCGTGCATGGAGCCTAAATGTAGGTAAATAAAAAAACTAATTACACTGTTTTGATGTATACGACGAGATGAATCTTTTGAGCCTAGTTAGGTCATGATAGAACAATGTTTACCACAAACAAACTAAAAGTGCTATAATGTCCGATGTGACTTTTCTACCAACTTTTCACCCCTCTTTTCATCAACTAAACACAGCCATAGTGAGCTTGTCATATTACTCCCTCTTCCAAATTATTGTTCATTATTATTTTTTCTTAAAACATTTAGCTATCCATCTCATTCAAAAATTTAGTCTAAATATACAAAATAATAGCTATTCCTAAAATATCTTGGATAGATGATAAAATGAGCCGACACTGAGTCGACACTGAGCCGTCCGATCGAGGTCGAACGTGTGCGATGATCCAACGTGTAATCAACACTATCGGGTCTGCAATGAGCTTTGTGCCACCCGTTTAGGCGTTTAGCTGCGTCTAGCAGCCCGTGTAGCACGTCAGGTTCGCCCTCGAGGCCTCCTCACTCCTGTGTTCCTCCCCACTCTCTCGCGGCGGCGCCCCATGTCCAACCCTAGATCAGGATCTCATCTCCGGTGATTTCGCACCGGGTCATCTCCTCCCTCCTCCGCTGTGCTTCCCGCCTCTAGACGGCCTCTTCCCGCCTCCATGCCGCCAGGGCTGCCGCTGCACTGCCCATCCCTGGCAGGGATACATCTTGAACTGCGCCACTGCTTATGTCTCGCCCGCCGTGGCCCAAGCAGCGCCTACCACCCCACCGCCGGCGACTGGGATGCTGGGAATACTGGGTGCATGGGCACTATCGATATGGACGATACATAGTGTCTTGTTCGCGGACAGCACCGTGCTCAACGCAGGCTCCCCCTTCACTCTAGGTCCACCCTCAATTTTTTCCTTTGTTGCTGCCCGTGTATCCCATTATGTGATGGTAGAAGTCGATCTGATGGAAGTGTGGATCTAAAAGTGTTGGATTTTATATGTGCGTGCAGAACTGAGTAGCTAGTAGTCTGATCATTGATAGGTTAGAATATATCGAGAGAACCACATGGGTTGAAGCGAAATTGCTGATGGCATCTATAGATATATGGTTGAACATCTGAATTGTAGGATTGCTAAATGTTAGTATAAGTGTAATTTGATTTTCTTAATAAAATCTGCCCAATATGAGAAATGTATGATAATCTTCGGCATTATTATTTCCAAGCTAATTTTAGTTATAAAACTACACTGATATGCTGTTTTTTTAACTTACTATTTTTCAAGCTGTAGTTTGTTCATTCAGTTGGCCTGGGTGCAGGGTCGACAAAAACCAAAGTAATCAGTTGTTTCCTTAGTTCCCTGATTAGTAGTGGGTCATAGAGTAATAGCTGGAAGGCTGGTGCTTATCTGTTTTGATGGAATGGGTAGTGTCAAAGCTTTTTTATGAAAGCTGAAGCAAACCATTTAATGGGTAACCATAAGAGAAAGAGAATCTAATCAGTTTGCAGCTCGTCTTGATTTTGACAACTAGGTCTTTAATGTGATTTGGGATTTATGTGCTTCTCGTTTTCCTAAAATAAGCATTCCAGTTAGCCATTATGCCTGCTATCTTAATTTTCATATCCATTTAACAGCATACTTGGGCAAGGACTTCAAGATTCAGGAATCAGGACATTTTTTATTCTTATGATGTTGAATTCTCGATCAGGCTTGAGGGTCTTGCTCTTGCATGCTCTCATGGTGCTTTCTCAAGTGTAAGTTGTAATATGTGTCTTACACCACAGTTCTGTCACCTTCCCTTTTGTTTCTTTAATTTTTCCTGCATGTGGTCTGATGTTTTACTCCGCTTGCTATCGCAAAGCCAATAGAAGATTGTCCTGCTGATTTTTGTTTCAGGCAAGATTGTAAGGTTAGCAGTTAATTATGTTCATTTATGCTGATTGTTTTTGTTGTTTCAAAGAATGTCTTGCTATTTCTTTCAGTTGCATCCAATGAGAGAGGTAGGGAAGGGTAAACATCATGTCTCCATGTGTGTGTTTGTGTGTGTGTTGTGTGATAATTAGAAGAAAACACAAATGCTTTTGTTGTGCAAAATGTTAGTGTTTGTCTAGGACTTTTTAGCATTTAAGTCTGGCTACTCTTTTTGCAATAAGGAAAATAAGCAATGGCAGTGAATGTGAATGTGACTAGCCAGACTAGAAATCCTTGTGCACTGGTTTCTTACCAAGTTGATGTTGTAGATCGACCTCTTATTTTTGCTGTGCCTAATCTAAACCAACACCAATGTTGTGTTTATTTTGTAGATAATGAGTTTGTTGCCGTTATACCTGTCCTTCTTTGCCTTGTTGGTGCTGTATATTGCCCTCTTCCTCTCTTGCTGGCCTAATGTGTGTATATATATCTCTGCGTGTGTTTTTGTGTAAAAAAAATATGAGTTTTGTCCATAGAGAGGAGCTGCGGTCATATGCAACAAATCAGTATATAATTTTTTGTTTAATTTATAAATATTGTATAGAAATTGTTTTATCATTTATATAAACATTGTTTCTCCAAGAAATACATATGTTTTTCAAGAAATAATGTGTTTTTCTCAAGAAATACTTGCATTTTCTGTGAAATACTTGTGTTATTCTAAGAAATACTTGTGTTTTTTCTCATCATTTTAAAGCTTATTTTATTTCCTTCTTGATGTGGTTTGTTGCTTGGCACTAGGCATACTTGTGTTCAATTCTGTGCAATCTGGGGATATAGAGTGTCTTTGTGTCATGGGTGTATTAAAATTTCATGTCAAGTCAAAAAATATATAGATATTTACCTAGTTCATGAGTGTTTGATCTTTTTTGTTACTGACAATAGAGCTTTTGTTACCCATGGCACGGGCACAGCCAACATATTGCTGTGATTGCAAAATGAATTTTCATAGGTGAAGGTGAGCCATGGTTTTAGTCAAAGTGACAACAATGACTTCGCAGCCTGGATCTGGCCTATTGGGTTAGGCCTTTCGCAGATAGTTACAGCATGTGATGTGTCTGCTCCCCCATAGGTGCTAGAGCTTTTTGTTACGGATAGTTAGTGCTTTCTTTTACAGATAAGTTAGAGCTCTTGATTTCTATTATAGGCAATACCCTGCATATTATACATTTTTTAGAGCGCTTCATTTCTGAGGCATGTTTAAATGGTAGGACATTTTCTGACTGGTTAACTGTTAAAATATGGATACATTATTTTCATTAGTTCTGCTCTTATTTATTTTACCTTTGACTTATCTGATTTACCCACGAAGAAAATGAAGGTCATTTGTGATGTATGTTGCACGAAACATTAAAGTTTCCATCATTATTATGTTCTGTATGTGGTGTAGTTGGTTGACTAATATTTCTAGTATAATTATTTTACAGTTTGTGAGTTTCTTCTGATATCTATTTTTATTGTGTCTAACACTTCATGCTTTCATTTTTTTCCAACACACAAATTTTCCATGTTTTATTAATTTCTATAGTTTCATTTTTGTCTTTGTAAGTAATGATGTTACATAACATAAGAAGCAACAGCTAAAGCTTCTTCATATTTGATTGTATCTTCTTATATGATGTGAGGCTCCAAATGTTCGTTTTATGCCTGAGGGCCTGTGCTACATATTCCACAAAGTGAGTATCTCTTGTGAAAGAAAAAGCATTTTTGGCCTCTTCCAGGTTTGTTCATAGAAGATACTTTAGGAAGATTAGGATGTCTGACCTATTGTGTTGCCTTTCCTGTTTAATTTGTGGTATGCCTCAATTCTAAAAAAATCTGTATTTGTTTGTTTACATTCTTCAAGTCTCTACAAACTCTTATAGTCTTATGAGCTATATATGTCCATGTTAATCAGAAACCAGTGTTTCCCAAGAACTTTAGACTCGATAACAGTTGCATCAAATCCCTCATATTTTGGAACTAGGTGACACTAAGACTCAAAATATAGGCACACAAACATGTACTGAAATATGGTTGACATACTAGGATGGATGTACAGAATGGCACACAAAACTCTGCACGGGAAAGTTTTGGGCCTTTTTTGTAGCTTTTCACTATCATGCTCCTTTTTTCTGCCCTACTAATTGCCTGGTCATCTATTTTTTGCAAGGAAAAACAGGAAAGGAACACGAAGGAGGGGATCAGGATGCACGAGGAACAAAAGTCACCGCGTTTATCATATCTTGGTGATAGGTAGGGGTACCACCCTGATCCTATGCCTTTTTCGCTCTTGGACAGGGGCTCCTACATTCCTTTATTTTGATAGGGAGGGAGGAATAGATCTTAATTTTTTTGCCCCTGCTTTCCATGTGTATTTATAGGAGGGGATAGCTAGGGTGTCGCATTTCTTTTCATGTATTTTTTGGCGGCTCCAATGATCCTTCCCGGTTAAAAGTGTATTTTTTTCCTGTAAATGTGTTGTATTTTTTGGGCCAACAACGACAATTGTTTATGTGTTGGCAAGAACAAAAGGTACAAAAAAAGGGCCCAAAACCCACTAACGGGGTCACATGTGCATCCGAATTGACACCGGTTGCATGTTGACGGGTGTGCTACAGTATTTTGTGGCCCCGTTAACAGCAACAAACGGGCATCACATGGTTGAAACCTGGTTATTTGAACCGGACCGAACTGCTGAGGGCCTCGGTTCAATGGTTCAATGGTCCAACCGTTAGGAACTGGTTGAACCGCTGGTTCACTAGTTTTGGATGGTTGAATTGGACCGGCAACAAATACTTTGAATCGGAGTCATGCATACATGAAAATTAACAATATATATAGTTGAATATAGAAAATCATAAATTAAACAATAACCAAGGCTGCATTCCAAATTTAGACTATATGTGAAAGCACCGCACAAAATTTTACTATTTCACACTTGCTCCGCACCACTCCTTTTGATCACCCTCCAAAACCAATCCAAACCAAACTATTTGCAAAATTTAACCCAAATCATCCCAAGCAAATCCCCTTGCTTAGTCTCAGAACACGGAGGTTGGATGTGGCATGCAAGAATGTCGCACCTATCACCATCTAGACATCTAGTGCCATGGTGACTACAGTGAAATAGGATAGTGATCTAAACGAAGCCGGAGACTATTATACTAAGTCATCTCTACAAAAAAATATTAGTTGATTTCATCAAAATATGAAGATATACAATATTTTAGTTTTAGGGTTCAGCTTTTGACATGGGCCTATATATAGATCTAGGAACACTAGTCCGTATAAAGTAGATGACTGCCATACTAAGTCATCTCCAACAAAATTACGTCAATTTTTCTAAAATTTTATGGTGTGGATACGAGGTTTAGTTCCATGGTTCAACTTTCAATATGGGGTCCATATATGGACTAGTACATTGCTCGTGCTAACGCTATGGATTTCTGAATCTGACTATACCTGTTTTATCCTAAAATAATATCAAATCGATACCATTTCACAACAGCAAATATGAACACTCGATACGTTATTATATATCATAATTATATATATCTGTATTGTCCTTTGAAGGACTGAAAACTAAACCATACAAGAAAATATCGATTGTTAATTGTTCTGAATATTCCTTTGGTATTTAATCTAATTCCATGGTGAACTCATGGTTATCAACTGCAAATTGTTGCTATGACACCTAACCTAGCTACACCCACTAACCTACATTGGATCTCCTCAGCAGGAACATCAATCCCAACCGATAACATTTTCTCACCCATATGCATTGCCTTCTCTCTTGATGAGGACATCACCAGCTTAGTTATGACCATATTAATGGCTTGTCAACAAAAGATGAATCAATCATATATCATGGTTATTGTTGCTACATTCGATGAATTGATGTTGCGCCATGATGTGTGTTCATTGTCATTTTCAGAAATACATACATAGATAAAAAAGAGTGCTAGACACACATGGATGGCCTGGAGGACCAAAAAAGTTGATTGGGGACCAAGTCCAAGTGTTCTCACGTCCTCCACCAGGCCAGGCCACCACGACACTTTTGGCCCAAAGATAGAAAGAGATCAAGTCCAACACGTTTTGGCGCTGGATTCATACTGCAGAAAAGTGCTGCATTGTGACGGCCGCCACGACTTCATCCAGACTCCGTTTTGAGAGTTTAAGTACTTGATGGAAAGCTTATCAAGTCTACTTTCATATGGATCCGGACTCATCTTCTTATCTATTTGGATGCGGCCGCAATCATCGATTTACTACAGAGACCTTTTCTGTCCATAGTGTTGTGTCACATGAATTTGGGCCGATGGGCCGTGTATCAAGTGGGGCCCAATAGGGGTGCGTCCTAGGGTTGTGGGACGACCCCAACCATGTCCTGGTCGTCCTCTACCCTCTCATATACCCACATAGCTGCCACAAACAGATTAGGTTTTGTTTAGATGAAAGTTTAGCCATTGCTACTTGCTTGTAAACGCGCGTGCTGGTCCAGCCGCCCATCTTCGAGTCTACGGAACCCCACCTCTGTGTTTTTAGATTGGTTATTAACTCCATATTAGAAATTGAGTTGCTTGTTCTTCGATTGCTTGTAGGAATTACCCTAGTGGTTTGGTTGATCGTGCTCCACAAGATCGCGGCGACCGCTGGAGTTGGTGTATCGGTTGCTAAGGCGCAGCGTCCTTGGACGGTTGTAGTCGGGCCGTGAATGTCTCTCCAGTCTAAATCAAAGTTATCCCCCTCTCATCGAAAGATCGGGCACAAACCCCTAGCGGGTTCACACCAGTTGGTAATCAGAGCAAGGTTTATCGGTGAGAGTTATCCAATTCTTTGCTGATTTTTCCCTTATAGTCCAGAAAAGCAAAAAAATAGTAGATTAGTTTTACCGCAATCCTATAAACCCTTTGAGCCTTTTCTAGTACTGCTTAGTTAGGGCTTGTTGAGTTTTCGGTTGCATCGGTTGCGTCGAGTTGCTGGTCTTAGTTTAGTCCTTTAGAGTTTCGAGTTCTTATCGCTTTTTGTTTCGGAGTTCCTGTCCAGCACGACACAAAAACTGCTGCAGTTTCCGTGTCCAATCTCCGAATTGGATGTTTTAGTACAATCTGGAAAGCTTAACTCGTGCTCTTTCCAACGCATCTGACCTTGATCTAAAATTCCTTATGAGCACTCCGTAATCGCCTTGGAGATTTATGCATCTAGCTAGCTGAAATAAGAATTGTAAATATGTTTTGATAGGTGTTGTATGCCGCCATTTGTTTTGGTTATTACACCATCAATCAGAAGATTTTAGGGTCCCAAAAGAAAAGGAAAAGAAGGAAAAAAAGAGAAGAAAAAAAGAAGAAGAAAAAATAAAATAAAAAAAGAAAGAAATGGGCTGATCTGTTCATTGTGAGTATCTATTGTTTTCGGTGGTGCGTTGTGACTTCCCTTGTGTCCAGACTCGCGTCTCTAGCTTTGTCTAGGCTAGGACCAACACAGTACCCTTGTTGAATGATTATTCAACTTGCTTTATTTTAACTAACGTGGTGCTAGCTATTCCTTGTTTTCAGCCCACCTATAGCTCCACATATACGACTACAGCTTGACAGGTTTTGTTGTTGCGGCACCGATACACTATCTTCGAGGTTGTTGTCTTGTTGGTTGCTGTCACCTCCTGTTTTTCTTGGTAAGAACTTGTAAGAGCTTGTTTTGAACAAGTTTAGTTTGAGAGAATTACAACCAACACATCTAGTAGTTGACAGGAGGATACATCTTGTTTTTGTGTTTCTTGTTGTCTACTAATCATGGCAGGGGATACATAAATTTTTAAGCAGTTGAAACTAGACCATCATCTTCTTGATGTCATTCAACATTGTCCATTATATGCTGTTATGTTTGATCCTGAAGCATATATTGATTGGGAGCTTAAGGTAGATGTAGAATTTGATAGTTATGACTTGTCTGAACATGAAATGATTTTTGCTGCTTCTAGTGCTTTAACAAAATATGCTTTAATTACATGGAAACATATTTATAGGCACAACAAAGTTCCACAAACATGGAAAGATTTTAAAATGCTTTTTCGAGATGAATATGTTCCTGAATATTATGCTGATTGTTTACTTGCAAAATTGGACAAATTGAAGCAATGTAGTAGGACTGTCAAAGAATACTATCATAGCTTTAAGATTTGTGTCATGTTTGGTGGATTAGATGAATGCAAGGAAGATGTTATGAGTAGGTTCATGAAAATGCTTAATTCTGAAATTCAAATCATGCTAATTTGCAAATCATACAACAATATTGCTTCATTGTTTTGGCTTGCCGTAAGTGCTGAAATGGAGATTTTTTTATCTACGAATACTTGCAAGAATGATGTGACCCATGATATAAAAACTTGTCCACTTTGCATGCTTATCAAGAGCAACAAATAGTGGAAACCATTGTAGATTTACCTTTCCCACAAGATAAATTACTTGTTGTTTCTTGTGATAAAGAGGACTTGTGTGCTGATGATTCTTTTACTCATATGCCACAAGTAGTGAATAAGTGTGATTCTTTTGGCTTGAAACCATACAAATGTGCTGAAGAAAAGCTTCTCCATCCTATTACTTGTGCACAAGATGAACTGAAATTGATGTCTTCTTTAAATACTTTGGCTTATATTGAATTTGATCTTCTTTGTGATCTAAACTATTTAGAGGAGAAACTTTTTGCATATTCTGAATTGACATACTTGTCTAATTATACATATCACTTTATTGGCAAGTATAATTGTAAAAGAGAGTATATGGTGCACAAAGTTTATATCTGCTCTAATTTGAAATATCCTTTTGGGCTGCAATACAACGGTTCAATAGGGGGTAGCACTAACACTAATGATGTCTTGCCAAGTTTCTCTAGTTTTTCTCTTATGCAACAGGGTCAGCCCAAAGAAGGGGAGCATTGCTGGTTGTGGTCGTGCAACATGGATGTACTTACATGCTCAAACAACATAGGAATCGCCTTAGAATGCGACCAGAGCAAGTCGAGGACGACTAGCAGCCAAGAAGGGGAGAATGATGAGGACATCACCAGTTTAGATATGACCATATTAATGGTTTGTAAACAAAAGGTTAATCAATCATATATCATGATTATTGTTGCTACATTCGATGAATTGAAGCTGCGCCATGATGTGTGTTCATTGTCATTTTTAGAAATACATACATGGATAAAAAAGTGCTAGACACACATGGAAGGTATGGAGGACCAAAGAAGTTGATTGGGGACCAAGTCCAAGTGCTCCCACGTCCTCCACCTGGCCACCACGGCACTTTTGGCCCAAAGATAGAAAGAGATCAAGTCCAACACGTTTTGGCGCTGGATTCGGACTGCAGGAAAGTGCTGTATTGTGACGGCCGCCACGACTTCATCCGGACTCCGTTTTGAGAGTTTAAGTACTTGATGGAAATCTTATCAAGTCTACTTTCATATGGATCCAGACTCATCTTCATATCTATTCGGATGCGGCCGCAATCATCAATTTACTACAGAGACCTTTTCTGTCCACAGTGTTGCGTCACATGAATTTGGGCCGATGGGCCGTGTATCAATTGGGGCCCAATAGGGGCACATCCTAGGGTTGTGGGACGGCCCCAACCATGTCCTGGTCATCCTCTACCCTCTCATATACCCCCATAGCCGCCACAAACAGATTGTGTTTTGTGTAGATGAAATTTTAGCCACCCGTCTTCGAGTCTACGGAACCCCACCTCTGTGTTTTCAGATTGGTTATGAACTCCATATTAGCAATTGAGTTGCTTGTTCTACTTGTTCTTGCTTGTTCTTCGATTGATTGCAGGAATTACCATAGTGGTTTGGTTGATCGTGCTCCACAAGATCGCGGCGACCGTTGGAGTTGGTGTATCGGTTGCTAAGGCGCAACGTCCTTGGACGGTTGTAGTCGGTCCGTGAACGTCTCTCCAATCTAAATCGAAGTTATTCCCCTCTCATCGAAAGATTGGGTACAAACCCTGGCGGGTTCACATCATCTCCTGCATCAGCATCTTCCTTAACATTCCCTCGTGTCTATCACTTGCCCTGCCCCTCAAATCAGCTGTTGCCATGGGCTCCTTCCAGATCAACTGCCTGTGGCACATATGGACAAAATAAATAGTTAAAACCAGCTATAATGAATGTTTCAAAGTAATCAGTTTGGTTGTCAAGAACTTTGCACAATTCATAAAAGAGAAGAAATGATGACTTGTATAGGTGTGCAGAGTTAGAGCCCACCCTACTGATCTGAACAATGTCTATCAAACAAGAATTGCGTTTGGAGATAACGAGGAAAAAGGAATATCTCAATAATTCCATGTAACTGGATCAATGGGGGTACATAATAGCCACTCAATTTTCAGGAAAAAAACAAGTCAAGGGGTTATGCAACGGCAGATGTTCCTTCATATAGAATTCGGCGACC
This sequence comes from Echinochloa phyllopogon, assembly GCA_033239725.1. Taxonomy (NCBI): domain Eukaryota; kingdom Viridiplantae; phylum Streptophyta; class Magnoliopsida; order Poales; family Poaceae; genus Echinochloa; species Echinochloa phyllopogon. Next base: position 24,067,470 of record BTCW01000014.1, read on the forward strand.
AAAAGAGGGATCTTTCAGGGATATAGTGAGTAACATATTGTATACTGCAGTATTCTTGTTCTAAACTTGAATCTATGGGCCAAATTTTCAACTGAGTCACTGTTCAGCATAAATGCAGATAATAACAAAAAAGTTACTCTCAAGCTGTGGCAGAATAAGATAGATGGTATGAAGGATACAAAATGCCCATACAGGCCAGAGATTACCATAGAGTTCTCTAAGGCCTGCCTTCAAATTTTGACACTGAGCTATCTCCATCAGCGTAATCCTGTGTAAACAAATTGTAGAGATTTTCATACCTGAAACCCAGAACTCCTATGCATATGCAAGTAACTGAAACACAAAGATATGAGGTCGAAACTCCATACTACACTTTTTTCCTTGCATATGAGAATGTGAAAGAGTACTAAATACTACCTCCGTTCTAAATTACTATTCGTTGTTGACTTTTTTCCATGATCTTTGACCATTCATCTTATTCAAAAATTTTGTCTAAATATACAAACCAATAAGTTATACTTGAAGTATATACGATGATAAAGCAAGTCACGTACAAAATAAATGATACTTGTGAATTTTTTTGAATAAGACGAATGGTCAAACGTTAAACAAAAAAGTCGACAATGAATAGTAATTTGGAACGGAGGTAGTATAAGGGAAGAGCATAACAACACCCACAATCTAGCCTCTGGAAGAAATACAGGAAGAATGGAGCCTCTGATGAGACTGATCTATGTTAAAGCCTGAGAGCAGTGCGGCTTCTTGAACAATGCACACACCACAAATCAAAATGAAAACATGTTTCAATTTAAGATCAATCACTATTGTAAAGAAATTGTTTATATATGAGAAAAATATTACACAACTACTCTATCATTGTTCTAGTCTGCACAAAACATTAAAAGTCACGACATTGATAGACAAAGAATGTAAACTGAAATGAGATGGTTCTGAGTTACTTGAGTATATGAATCTGTTAGCAAATAATGCGAAAAACAAGATCGAACACGAGACACGATTTAACGTGGAAAAACCTTTAAGGGAAAAAACCACGGAAGACAATCACTATTGAGGAGAGTTTACAAGTAGGGATGATACATGGCTCATCTAAGATGTCTTATCTGTCTTACCCTACCGTCTACATAGGGCTTACATATATATATATATATATATATAGTCGGCTCACGCGCCTGTGCTTAGTTGCGTTGTCAAGGTGGGACTAAACCTTGTGCAATGAATTTGGATCACATCCCAACAAACTCCACCTTGAGACAAATTCCCTCCTGTAGACGAATAATAAACCTCCATATTCAAATCTTGAATGCTAATATCCACCAGACTAACCAATGAGTAAGATCACTTGAGTATTCTCCCAACACTTCATAGGAAGTAAAAATTGAGCAAATAACCAATAGGTCCAAACACACATAGCTATCAACAAAGCAGACGAACAATCTGGATCTTCATCAAATTCATAATCCCAGCAAAAGGCTGAGTTTGTGCAACTGACCTCAAAAGCAAATGGCAATAACGATCAATCATCAAACGACGTAAAGTCACAATATCACCCGTGGTATTAAATAAATATCCAGTGAAGAACTCATCTCATGGAATAATATATGCTTCACCAGGAACACTAAACTTGGCAAAACAACGCTCTTGCAAGAGCAACTAGCATGTGTATCCATCACGTACCATAAACTTGCCAATTGTAGAATAAACTAAATTCCATGACATGGTCAATTACTGCTCCATTCAAACACGATTCAGATGTAGGCATAAATGTGCAACCAACAGCGTTAAACCTTTGAACTAAACCCCTCGACACGAGCAAAGACAGCAATAAACGTACTGCTCCCGCAATACAAAACGTTGTAGTATCTAGTCAAACAAACCTCCTCTGTTGCACTTGGAATCCTCCACCTTGAACTCAATTCAGAGCAAAACCTTCACTTTAAATTAACCAACTCCATATGAGTAAAAGAAACCACTAGGGTGACATGAACGATGTTGTCAAAACATCAAGAAGAATTAACTCAAAGTGATCCAATAATAATCCCAATATCTCCTCAAAATCTCAATATGTTTCAGCAGCGGAAATCATATCATATATCAAAGAAGCCATATGAAAGAAATAACAAGAAGAAAATAATCTACAGTAATAATCTAGGTATGTTACTGTGTAAACCTAGCAATAACCTGCAGCCCTGTGTACAACTCCGTGTACGTTCAGCAAAGCTAAAAAAACCTTCTGGTAGCTTCTCGTGGATTGGTCTGAAGCCTCTAGCAAATACGGAATCAGATTCCTTCTTAAACCCCGAGTCGATGAGTCTTGTACGAGGTAGCAATAACCTAGGTAAATCTAGTAATAATCTAGGTATGTTAATGTGTAAACCTAGCAATAACCTGCAGCCCTGTGTACAACTCTGTGTACGTTCAGCAAAGCTGAAAAAACCTTCCGGTAGCTTCTCGTGGATTGGTCTGCAGCCTCTGGCAAATAAGGAATCAGATTCCGTCTTAAACTCCACGTCGACGAGTCTTGCACGAGTTAGCCAATCGCAGATTGATCCGGCTGGTGGCGCGCGATAAACAGGGATGAAACCCTAATTAATTTTTTTTTCACGTCATCTTGTACCAACCTCTGATACCACTTGTTAGCAAATAATGCGAAAAATAAGATCGAACACGAGACACGACTTAACGTGGAAAAACCCTTACGAAAAAAAACACGAAAGACAATCACTATTGAGGAGAGTTTACAAGTAGGGATGATACATGGCTCATCTAAGATGTCTTATCTGTCTTACCCTACCGTCTACATAGGGCTTACATATATATAGTTGGCTCACGCGCTCGTGCTTAGTTGCGTTGCCGAGGTGAGACTAAACCTTGTGCAATGAATTTGGATCACATCACAACAGAATCCTGATGTGTTTTTTTTAGGTTGTGAAATTTTCTAAATAGACTCATGTCAAAAGCAACATGGCACTAACAATTCTAGAAAATCAGACAAAATACCAATTGGAAGTAATTTGTTCTCAGAAACAACACTAATGACCATAGCACACAGAGCAAGGGAGATTACAGTTCAAACCATATCAGTATAGTCAACTGACATGCTTGCTAAAATCTTGTATCTTTCCACCAGCGATAAATATATATGAATAATAACGAGCTAGTTTGGCTCGGCTCATTATTGTTAATGAGTTAAAAGTTGAGTTTGGCTCGATTCATTTTAAAAGCTCGAGCCAGCCCGTTAGGCTCACGAGCCAAACACCGTTCAATATTAATGTAAAAATTAAATGTGATAGTAACCTATATATGATAATTTAAGCATGTTAATAATATTTAAAAGTATAACTCTTAATGATATTATAAAAATAAGTAATAAAAATAATAAATTGGAATAATATAGAAGTTCAAAGACTCTAAATAGACTCAATTTTTGGTAGATTTGACTTACAAGTTGAATGACAAGTTTATTTTAGCAAAATAATAAAAATAATACTATAATAATAGCAACTAAATTTGGTGTTATCATTTTTATGGAGCCTATCGAACAGCTCATGAGGAGTTCATGAGCTAGCTCGTTAAGAAAACGAGCTGAAAATGAAGTTTGACTCGGTTCGTTTAAGACGTCGAGTCGAGCTGAACTGAGCCAAACCAATGAACGAGGCGAGTCAGCTCATGAGCCTCGAGCTTTTCTGCCAGCCCTACCAGCCACTGTCCGTGCATGCCACCGAGGCGCAGGGACACCAACGATGCTCTGTCTCGATTGGATCTGCGGAGGGAGGATAGGAGAAAGAGCCAGAAGCCAGGGGTGGGGGCGATGGATGAGGGAGGCCGAGAGGGGCACGGCGGATACATAAAAGATCGGCTGTTGGATATGGCTGTCCTATGAGAGAGAATGTGTAAGAGTCGATCTGGATCCTACATTTTAACTGAGGTAAAACTCTAGGTGCAAAACTTGGGGTGGATGAATGAAAGATGCAGTGCAAATATCGGGTGGCTTTAGGAAAGATTGATTTGGTGGTTTGTTACGGGTGTAGAGGTGTAGATAGATGTAGAGATACAACAACATTAATTCATACCAAGTAGCTGGGTGTCTTACTAAATTATCTCTAAAAAATTAATTGATTTCACTAAAAATTTAAGCAGACCCTATAGGGCTATGGAGAGCCAGCCCATGAGCATTGTCGATGGGGTCGATACCTTTCAAGCATAAGGGATATAGAAAAAATTCTTATTCTTTTCTTGGCACCGAAAAACAAATTCCATGCTGATGTAGAGAAAATCCTCATTTGATGCAGAAAAATATTTCCTCCCTATGTGACACCGAGTTTTTATTTTCATTTCTTATTAAAAATTTTCATCACTTTCGTTAGTTACGGCGGATGAAATAAACTCCAAATCACTTCTAAAAATCATGAAGCCTTTTGTAGTGATAAAACAAATAAGGATCAACACATTTGTCTTAAAAACACATGTACACCTTTATAATTTTTTAATTAAAATTAATCAAATTAGTTTACTTTTGGAACCTAAATAAATTTTGTGGCATCAAAATACTTTCAAAAATTATGTGAAAACAACTAATATTCCTCACATGGTAAATGGATTGTATTTATTTATAAAACAATTTTCCATGATATGTTACATACATAATTATGAAGTTCTTGTAAAATTTTTCCCACTTTCACAATTTTCTAGGTAACTTATGCTTGGAAATAATTTTATAAATCTTTGCATCATTTGAGACATATTATTAATTTTCCCATAAATTTGTAAATTTAAAAGTATGTTAGTGCCATAAAAATCCAGATGAATTTCAAACATAGCCTAATTTAGTGAATTTTAGTTTTAATACTATAAAGTACATGTGTGTTTTTAAGAAAAATATTTCATCCTTATGTGTTTTACCACTAGATAAATTTGATTATTTTTGGAGGTGGTTTAGAGGTTGTTTCGTGGAAGGTAAACGGTTGAAGTAATGGAAATGTCAAATAAAAAACAGAAGCTTAAATTCGATGTCACGTAAAAGCCGAAAGATATTTTTAGTGTGAAAAAAGAAATTATTTGTTTTTCATATGTCAAATAGAAACTTTCTATAAAAGTACTTTTGTGTTTTTAAGGAAAATGGTTTCATCCTTATGTGTTTTATAACTAGAAAAAATGATTATTTTTGGAGGCAGTTTAGAGGTTGTTTCACCTGACTTAAACGACTGAAGTGATAAAAATATCAAATAAACAATGGAAGTTAAATTTTGATATCATGTAGAAGCTGAAAGACGTTTTGGTTCCACAAAGAAATTATGTTTTTTCTCTGCTGTCAAATAAAAACTTTCTTTGCATTGTAATAGCTAACTCAAGCCAAACATAATAGATACATTGTAATAGTTAACCCTAATGAAACCAGACTATTAGCCCTCTCAGCCCACTTCTCACCAAACCTAAATGTTGCCCTAAATCATTCCCAGGCACAACCAAGAACAAAAAAGTTTTCCATCCTTAAGTATAGAAAAAGTTTGACTTTGATCCATGATACAAATCAACAAGATTAAACGGTCCACTAGTCATTCTCACATCAGCTCAACATTTGATTAATGCCAACTAACAATAGTTTAAGCCACCCAATCATCTGACTTGTCACTATTAGAGCCTGTTTTTATGGACTAGAAAAAGAGGACAAAAGTTAGTGTGATGTGTGATAATGAGCTAAACATGGACTAATCCTAGATTAATCAAGGCCAAGAGCATCTCCACCGGTCCCACAATAAATTCTTTCCAATAACTAGCTAATGCAGATGTGCCAATAATATTTTCATTGTTATTGGGGTAGTTGTTTTTGTAGTTCCTCGATAATATCATCCAAATCCAACTATTTAATTAATTAGGAGAGCTCCAAGGCCCGAGAGTTAAGTGAATTATTTGTTTGTTCCAATAATTATAGGAAAAGGGAAAGATACTGAGGTTTTGATATAGCACTACTTTTCATCAACTCTCACAGTACGATAGTTAGATTGAGAAATAGAGATATGCTAAAGATGCTCTAATAGGCTCTAGCCACCAATTAGCATGTGTGCAATTAGTTTACCAATTAGTCCACATTTAGCTCTGATTAATCCATATCAAATTTGATGACTAAATTAGCCCCGGGATCCAAATAAAGCCTTAGCCATATCTTATGTGACTAATCTATGATACATTGATGCCATATAGTGGTTAACTTAGACCCAAGCTGAAATTTTTTGATAAACTTATACACTTGATTCACCTTTATTTCGTTCCTTTTGTGACACTCAAATCTATATGGTTTATATAACTTGTGTTTTGACATCTTTATTAAAATAAGTCTCAACAGAGGTTTTATGGGGAGTTTCATAACATTAAATTCGCCAACGTGGCATGATTTTTATGAGGAGAGAAGGAAGAGTTTCATAGGATGAAATAGAAGTTTTATCCCATAAAACCCATCTGACTTGCTTACCTAGTTTTCAGTCTTGATAGCTATACAATAAAACTGTGCACTGAGACTGACATTATTCATTTTATTCGGTACAAAGCGTTAATTTACAAATATTATTTCTTGCTCTGCAAAGTAAAACCAAAACGAATGCACCAGGTCAGAATTTTCAGAAATTTTTTTAAAATTCATTATTGTGTAAAATTTAAGGTGTAGGATAGAGAAATCATATAGAATTGAAGCTACATGCAACTTAGGTCCTGTTTGGCACATCTCCAACTCCAGAAAATCTATGGAGTTTTTGCAGTTAGGTACGAGGAGCTCCAAGAAATCTTGTAGTTGGAGCTGGGATACAGACTAGGTAAATGAATCATTTGGTTTATAGTTTGTATTAAATATTAATATTTAAAGTACATTAATTTAGCATAGAAAGTACTACCTCCGTTCCAAATTACTATTTGTTGTTGACTTTTTCGTTTAACGTTCGACCATTCGTCTTATTCAAAAAAATTCATGAGTATCATTTATTTTGTATGTGACTTGCTTTATGATCGTATACACTTTAAGTATAACTTATTAGTTTGTATATTTGGACAAAATTTTGAATAAGACAAATGGTCAAAGATGATGAAAAAAGTCAACAACGAATAGTAATTTGGAACAAAGGTAGTACAAATTTACCCTGGAATTTGGAGCTGGAACTGTAACAACCCAAAAAAAAGAAGAAAAAAAGAGAGAATAGAAGAAATCCCGCGAGTGGGCCCCACTCGTCATCCTCTCCTCTCCTCTCTCCTGCTCCAACGCCCGGCCGCGTCATCCCCTCGCGCGGAGTTTGGGCGCCATGGGCGGCCACGCCACATCGCCGTCGTTCACCTCTCTCTCTCTCTCTCTCTCTCTCTCCCGACAGAGCCCCCCCTCCTATCCTATAAAACAAAGCCGCCGGCCTTCAAAAACCCTAGCGCCGCTCCTCTTCCTCCATTAATGCCGCCGTCGGTGAGCCCCGCCACCATCCGAGCCCACCATCTCGTGTTATAGCCCTTCCTGTACCTTCGCCGGCCCTCAGCCGCTCCTATCTCACCTCATGCAGCCCCGCCGTCGTTCGTCGTCGTCCACCGCCACCGGAGCTCGTGGAGCGCCGCCATCACTGCTCCTCCTCGCCACAGATGACCTCTGGTGATCTTGCCACCCTCGAGGACACCTCGAGCGCCAGTCCCCGTTGCTGCTCCGCCCTCGCCATCGCCGGCGCCGCTTCATCGACGCCGCGCGTCGCACCGCCGCCGTGCCATGCACGCTCCCGTGGCGTGGGCTGCTTGGCCTTGCCGCGCTGCTGGGCCATGGGCCACTGCCGGGCCGGATCTGGCCTTTGGGCCCATGTGTGCTGTGCTGTCTATGTGTGGTTGCGCCTATGTATATGTTGTTTCTTGTGTGATTTTTAGTAAATCTTTAGAGCTCTGAAATCGTGATTCTTATTTTGTTAGGATTATGTGACGTTTCTCTATGATCTAAAAATATGTAATTGCCATGCTTCTGTTGTACTTTTTAAGTTATAGATTTAGTTACTCTAGGGATGAAAAATGCTTAATAAATTTTATATTGCTCTAAAAATTGCAAATCCAACTTTGTTAGATTCATTTACTTATGCTCTATCCATAGCTATAGCTCAATGTCATAGTTTGTACATTTTTACCACTGTATTAGTTCTATCCGCTTTTCTAGGGCTGGAATTTGATTTAATTTTCATATATTGCAGAGAAATGATAAAATTTGATTGAAGTCCAACTCTATCAATTGTTTCTGTCAATCCTCTATTAGAATAAAATTTGATTAGAATATTTCTGTTATGTATAATTTAATTTTAGCTATATCTTGATAGCTAACCTCGCATGCTTAAGTAATTATTCTTTTTCCTAGTGCTTACTTGTTAAATATATTTATTTGCCTTGTCATAGTTGTGTTCGTTTACTTGATGCATTTCATAAGAATTCTCATTTGCATCATTCTAATACATGCATCCATTCATACATTCTAGAGAGCGAAACGTCGGAGAGCGAAGCCGTTGAGCTCACGTTTGAGCCTGAAGTTGAAGTGTTTGTCAAACCCGAGGACAATCAAGGCAAGCCGCTAAGCATATTTCTCGATCCTCTTTTACAATTAATTGTATGTTAACTATGGGTTGCATGTGGGTATGTTTCTATTTATGTATTGTTGGGTAGCACCTATATAATTGTTGCATTTACCTTCCTTGATTTGTTTACCACTCCTTATCACTCTTATAGTTGGGTTAACATTGAATTAAGTTGTTAAATGCTTAGCTATGCTTAGAGTTAGAGAATATCACATTGGTAAAGGGAAGGGAGTCTTTGGTCAATAACATCAACACAAGAATGGGATCCTTTCATATTGTTGGATAAATGGAACATGTTGTTAAAGTTGTTGCGAGACTTGGGCGAATTGTAGGGTCACGAGAAAGGAGTCTCGGTGACATAGGCCACTTGAGTCGATTAAGGTCCGTCCGTGGATGACGTTGTCTTGAGCACCCCCCCCCCTTTTTCGTGCTACCGCTTGTCCAACCTTGTTGGGTAAGCCCTTTTCCAATTCTGTCTTGATCATTGGGGCACGGTCTGAGATGTGTGGCCATGGGCTATATACAGGGGCCTACGAATGTCCCCGGTGGACCTAGTGTTGCCTCCGCACAAGCTAGGCGTGGATCCCAATGTTTAGGGCTTATTGGCGAGGGGTTGATGTGAGTAAATCTTGTGTCGAGCGGATAAAAGTTTACACCCTTGCAAGGTTAAATCAATTCGAATTGCCGCGCTCTCGGTCATGAGCAAGCACAAGGCAATGAATTCTTTGCTATGTTATCGTTTGTTTATGTAAATGTTCCTATGATTCATGCCTTGTGTTCATATGATGTTATTCATGTTAAACCACTAAAACTTGTTGGTGGGTTTGGGCAAGATCAATAAAACTTGCTAGCTGTCCATAAGGTGTCATTTCACTTGCTAATGGTCAAAAACTAAGGCTAGGATGAGATATGCTTTTGCAAACCTTACTTAGCCTTAAACCCTCACTCCTTGCTGCATCCATATGCATATTCCTTGCTTATATAATTATGTAAGTCTTGCGAGTACCTTTTTGTACTCATGGTGCTACGGTTACCTAAGTTGCAGGAGATCAGGAAGTGATGTTACCCCAATATCGGTGACGAATAGTTCGAGCGGCCAATGCTTGCATCGATGGTGTTCTTGGGCAACGACACCGCTGATTATATCTTACTTTCGGCTGTGATATAATGTCTTTGTTAAGAGGTCATTGGTGGGAATCTTTCAATAAACTAATGATACTCTTGTCTTTGTTGGAGGGCTTAAAACTTGTATTTTAAAGCCCTTTCGTTTAAATTTCAGATTTCAACTCTTTTGTGTTGAACTTGTAAACTTAAGTGTTGAACTCTTGTAATGTCTAAAATTTGCTCCCTATGGTTCATGTGAGGATGAGAAATTTGTAAACGGTATGTGTGCTTGATCTTGGGCATGTTGTGAACGCATACCGGGACTACTGGGTTTGCTCTCATTTTAAGTGAATTGGGCTTGATTTCGTGTCCTCTAGATGTGGGTTAACACATGGCACGTTGAAAGACGGGCACGTGTTAGCTCGCATATTATTGGAACGTTCGGCGATTCATTTAAATCGAGTGTAAATTGGGCGGTTCTTTACGAGTGGTATTAGAGCTCGGTTCCATAGAGTGAACTAAAAACATGCTTAGTAGAGTGGGAAAGAGAAATTAAAAATGTGACAACTTGCATTAATTTAGTGTCTAAGTAAAATTTTGAACTTAAGGCTTTATGTTACGTCTTTTGTTTCCTAGAGCTTGTTCATTTATTTTTCTTCACTTGTTTATTTAAGATGTTCTTAACTCTCCCTCTCTTTTATGGGGTTAGTAGTGGTTTGGGAAGTGTATCGCGACATTTAGACGAATATTACGTTATCTATGCCCTATGTGTTGATCTTGCATGAATCTTTGTAGCGAAACTTAACTAAGTCTAATGTTGATTAAATTGTTATTCATATGCCTTCATGTATTCATGTTAATATGCTTTATTTATGCAAGTTATGCGATGCTTAATTAAAGTTTCACTTGCTGAAATTTTGTTGGAACCTACTATAATGCTTAGAACGATGTGAGGAGATATCTTGATAGCTAACCTCGTATGCTTAAGTAATTATTCTTTTTCCTAGTGCTTACTTGTTAAATGTATTTCCTTGCCATGTCATGGTGATGTTCGTTTACTTGATGCATTTCTTAAGCATTCTCATTTGCATCATTCTAATACATGCATGCATTCATACAATCTAGAGAGCGAAATGCAAGAGAGCGAAGCCGTTGAGCCCGCGTTTGAGCCCAAAGTTGAAGTGTTTGTCGAACCCGAGGACAATCAAGGCAAGCCGCTAAGCATATTTCTCGACCCTCTTTTACAATTAATTGTATGTTAACTATGGGTTGCATGTGGGTATGTATCTATTTATGTATTGTTGGGTAGCACCTATATAATTGTTGCATTTACCTTCCTTGATTTGATTACCACTCCTTGTCGCTCTTATAGTTGGGTTAACATTGAATTAAGTTGTTAAATGCTTAGCTATGCTTAGAGTTAGAGAATGTCACTTTGGTCATGGGAAGGAAGTCTTTGGTCAATAACGACAACACAAGAATGGGATCCTTTCATATTGTTGGATAAATGGAACATGTTGTTAAAGTTGTTGCGAGACTTGGGCGGATTGTAGGGTCACGAGAAAGGAGTCTCGGTGACATAGGCCGCTTGAGTCGATTAAGGTCCATCCGTGGATGACCTTGTCTTGAGTACCCCTTTTTTCGTGCTACCGCTTGTCCAACCTTGTTGGGTAAGCCCTTTTCCGATTTTGTCTTGATCATTGGGGCACGATCCGAGATGTGTGGCCATGGGCTATGTACAGGGGCCTAGGGATGTCCCCGGTGGACCTAGTGTTGCCTCCGCGCAAGCTAGGCGTGGATCCCAATGTTTGGGGCTTATTGGTGAGGGATTGATGTGAGTAAATCTTGTGTTGAGCGGATCAAAAGGGTACACCCTTGCAAGGTTAAATCAATTCGAATTGCCGCGCTCTCGGTCATGAGCAAGGTCAAGGCAATGAATTCTTCGCTATGTTATCATTTGTTTATGTAAAGAGTAAATGACATGCAAAGTACAATAACTTGCATAGTGGGTGCAAGTAGGTCATACTTCTTGTAAAATGCTCAAATATGTCATAGATTATGTTTAAGTGGTGCAACGTGGTCAAATGCGGATTCTATGGCTAAGTTGTCTTGCCACGTCACCTCCGATGTGGACGGATCTTTTGCAAAAAAACCCTTATCTCCAGCTTTTTTGTCCTTTTTAAATACAACAATTATTTGACTGATGCATGCGATCATTACTTTATTTTTCGCTACACGAATGCCTGCAAGTACTAGCCCTGCTAAATTACGTTACATGGCTTTCTCTGGGGAAAGCAGATAACCCAAACTGCTCATGTTACTACTAAAAAGAACGTAGACACATAATTTGTAACAACAGGTCCATAATCACAACTCAAATGTAAAATTGTAAGCATGTTTATGTCCACCTAAAAAATAGAAAGCAATAGCATGCATGTCCTCATTGCATAAATAAGAACTATCCCCTAATTTCTTGGAGAAAACAAAGCTGAGATAAATACCGCTACTGCTTCACATTTTTCTTTTTTGGTGCTGCCTTCTTCTTCCTCATTGTCGCTCTTCCCTCCCTTGTTGCTGTGGTCAGAGGAGGCTGCAGACCATCTCTCCTAAGCGTGGCAATGAAAGCACATTTTGGCAATTCTGGTGCTAGTAGTCCATGATCTGGTTGGCTATTGTTAGCCTAACAAAAAACAATTATATTGGATTTGTTAAGTACCAAGGAGAAGTCATGGCAAGGCTGGACTTTGTTTATACCTCGGTTATAAATGTTTGCATGACAAAGATGCTTTGCTGGCTGCAGTGAGTAGGCTGGATATCCTGAAATTTAGAGGACAAATACTTAAAGACATATCATGTTTCACAAAAAAAAATACTTTTACATAACAATTGTTGTAGTTCACCTGTGTGCTCATGGAACCACCTTGTTAGCTATTAAGCATTGTAAGCCTGATGGAAGGCTCCATTTCCGACAATTGGGATGAAGAAATAATTGAGAAGTGATAATTCCATAATAATCACTTGTATGAGATAATTATATTTTGCATCACCTGAGTAATATCTGGTTCCTCTCCTCCATGAGGAGATACCCTAGCCCTCCTTACTGGTAGTTTCTCACCATTTAGGTCTGCCTTCCTCTTCTTACAACCTCTCTTATTGTGGTTTGCACCTCCACAATATTTGCAATGGATTTGCACTCCATGCTTGGAAATCTTTGTACCACCCTCCAGTTCTTGTGGCTGCTTTCTCCTAGTTTTTTTGGGCCTGCCCACCTTTTCATACAATGGAGGTCTGACTTCAACTCCATTCGTCTTCTCCCAATGAACTTTATCCCTAAATGGCATGACGTCGAACCCATAAGCTTGCTTGTAGGCCTGGATAGTGTAGCAAAATGAAACCATTTCTTCTAGCACAGGTGCCATCAGTGGCCGCCGCCGCGGATGCCGTGAACTCCTAGAGTTGTTGCCTCCGTTTTCTTTGCCGTTTGATACGGTGATTTTTCTTGCGTGATCTGTCAAGAGCACTGACGTTATCTTGGAAAAGGATGTTTTTGCAAATATTCATCCACGTCAGAGGTGATGTGGTAAGGCAACTCAGCCATAGAATCCGCATTTGACCACAATTGCACCACTTAAACATTGACATATTTGAGTATTTTACAAGAAGTATGACCTACTTGCACCCACCGTGCAAGTTATTGTACCTAGCGTGTCATTTACTCTTATGTAAATGTTCCTATGATTCACGCGTTGTGTTCATACGATGTTATTCATGTTAAACTACTAAATCTTGTTGGTGGGTTTGGGCGAGATCAATAATACTGGCCAGCTGTCTATAGGGTGTCATTTCACTTGCTAATGGTAAAAAACTAAGGCTAGGATGAGATATGCTTTTGCAAACCTTACTTAGCCTTAAACCCTCACTCCTTGCTACATCCATATGCATATTCCTTATTTATATAATTATGTAAGTCTTGCGAGTACCTTTTTGTACTCATGGTGCTACGATTATCTAAGTTGCAGGAGATCTGGATGTGATGTTACCCCAATATCGGTGACAAATAGTTCGAGCGGCCAATGCTTGCATCGATGGTGTTCTTGGGCAACGACACCGTTGATTATATCTTACTTTGCGCTGCGATATAATGTGTTTGTTAAGAGGTCGTTGGTGGGAATCTTTCAATAAACTCATGATACTCTTGTCTTTGTTGGAGGGCCTAAAACTTGTATTTTGAAGCCCTTTCGTTTAAATTTCAGATTTGAACTCTTTTGTATTGAACTTGTAAACTTAAGTGTAGAACTCTTGTAATGTTTAAAATTTGCTTCCTATGGTTCATGTGAGGATGAGAAATTTGTAAACGGTATATGTGCTTGATCTTGGGCATGTGAACACATACTGGGATTACCGGGTTTGCTCTCGTTTTAAGTGAATTGAGCTTGATTTCGTGTCCTCTAGACGTGGGTTAACATATGACATGTTGAAAGACGAATACGTGTTAGCTCGCATCTTATTGAAACATTCGATGATTTATTTAAGTCAAGTATGAACTGTGCGGTTCTTTACGGGAGCTATGCCTAACACGCCGTTAAATTATCCGAGCATCACTCCTTGTCTCATCCACATCAGATCCTGCTTCAGACTATCTGCACCGCTGTTACTCCAATTTTTTACTCTAAAAGGAATATTCTAGCCACGTCACTAACAGTCTTTACTCTATATCAGCTTCTCCCGCACTCATATTACTCTATCTATTTACTCCATATCCAACAACCACGTATTTTATTCATCCTCTACTCATTACTATCTTTAATTAAAAATATTACGGCAGCTTTTACTTCCGTCCGTGCATGCGAGTCAGAAAAAGTTGGTCTCTTATACCGTAACCGCTTTGTTTGCCGTGCAGCGCTGCGGATGTTTTTACTGTAATTTTTGCGCTATGCTGCTTACCAGCAGGTATGCCGTAGAGCGACGCAGCCAGCCTTTCTGGTGCGACGCGCAGGCCACATGGCATCCGAATCAGCCGTTTGCGCGCGGCTCCATCCCCTCCGTCCGTTCCCTCCCCGACGCTTCTACCTTCACCGTCTCCTCCCCTTCCTTCCTCGCCCGCGCGAGATCTGCCTTCCGCTGCGGACACATGCCACACAACGACGCCCGACGAGCTCCCCCGCGATCGAGGTAGCGCCCCCCCCCCCCCCCCCCCCCCGATGCCGAGGAGTATGGAGGCGGTGGGCGGCGGCGCAGCGGACGAGCGGTGGGCGTCGCTGTGCAACTGCGTGGTGAACTTCCTGCTGGAGGAGCGCTACCACCTCACGGCGCTCGAGCTGCTGCAGGAGCTGCAGGAGGACGGACGCCATGCGCACGCGCTCCGCCTCCGCGCCTTCTTCTGCGATCCGGTGCTCTTCCCGCCCGACCTTGTGGCGCGCGCATCCTTCGCGCCGCCCGGTACGTTCCGCGCACCTCATTTCCCCGTCTCGCGCCGCGCTTGGCCTCACGCTGGTCCGGCGGCTCGCCTGTCTGGATCTCGCGGGATCATGCCCGCCTGTGCTGCCTAGCGCCCTTCTTCCTCTCTGATGTGCCGGCCCGCCCAGCTTCGCTTCTCCGTAATCCGATTTGAAATCAAACTCTGTTCCAATCTGTCCCTTTTCCTTTGCGTCGGTGTTGCATTGGTGATTGTACATCTCTGTTCAGTTGGTTTATGTATTTTGGCGCTCAACTAGCATTTTGACGTTCTTTTGGTTGGCATATCGACGGCTGTTATCTGCAGTGCTGTATGTATTCGTAGGCTGTTATCTGCAATGCTGTATGTATTCGGATTAACTTTTCATATGTCAAAATTCTAACTTCTATGACAGCTTCTTTAATGTTGTTTTTCTTTTCAAACCAATGCACATTCATTCAATTGCCAACAGCGATACGGTCATGCCATCTGTAGAACAGCAGCACACATATGCCTTTCATTGTGTGACCTCTGATGACAGGCAGATCTGACTTAGTAGTAGGTATGGAAAAGGAGACAAAGCCACGTCAATATATGGGGCATGTGTTTTTGTGTGGTGTTTTGTCAGTTGGATAAAATGAACTGGCATTTTGACAATAACTTACAAAATATATAGGCTTCATGCTTTTAGAGTCTTTCATAAAATAACAAGTTGGCTGAGATTAAAGAAAAATTACCAGGCTCTTAGTAAAATTTAACTATCCTATTTACTTGGTTATACATGTTTTTGTTGACAGGTGCTGATCCACAGAGTTTGTTAGAAGAGAAAATAGCAGCACAAGAAAAATTGGCTCTTGCAGAGTATGATCTGCGACTAGCCAAAGAAGACCTTTCACAATTGAAGTTTGAATTACAAAAACAAAAAGAATCATGCCCTGAAGATTCAAATGGTTTGTGACCTTGAAATTATGGATAATATTATAAATTACACTATGCTGTACCTTTTTATGATGTAGTGCTGAACAAAAACAACCAATTTTGGTTTCAGTTTTTTGGATTAAGATTTCCTTTCTGTTTTTGCGCCTCCAAATTACTTTGATTCAAAATTGGCACATCTGCACAAGAATAGACTTCACTTGTTGTATAGAAATATGGAATTTATAGGGTTCAGGGGAAAAAATACAATGAAGAGAGATTGAAGGCTTGTATTTACGCACCTCGTGCTTACGGCGTCTGTTTGAGTGTTATCACTAAATAAAACTAAAATGCGCAAGCAGTATCAGCTTTGGTCTCTGTGCCCATAACCGTACTCAAGTGATATATGATATCTTATCAGAAGATACTGGTATAAATTTATTCCACCTTATCAGATGTGCTTATATTTATTTGTGTTACTGAGGTTTATAAGCAGATAAGTGATAATTTTGTTTAGAGCCACAATTTTCTTGACATGATTCACATCTTTGGCATACAGGACTCATTTTGGGTGCTGCTACACGAGAAGGATCCATTAGCAAACAAGATAAACGGGATGTGAAAATTTCAGCATTAGGACCTCTAAAGGATAATGAACGAAAAGATCTTAACTGTGCTGTAAAAGAATACTTGCTTTTGGCAGGGTATCGACTTGCAGCCATGACATTCATTGAGGAGGTCTGTATTATTTATGTAGTACATTTTCCGTTATACTGTTTTAACTTACATTAATCTTTACCAACTTGTGATTTTTTATTAATCTTTCTTGGACGTTGGTATTTCACACTGTTATATTTATAGTTAACGAATTTAGTGAGTAACGACGCTATTTTGATGTGACCAATCAAAATAATTCTATGTATGTTGGCGGTTGAAGTTAATGAAATCTGACCACTCTAATTAAAATATCAAATATTTCTGAACAGGAGTATTCCTTATCCATAAATTGTACTCATATAATCATCTTAATTGCAGGTTCCTGATCAAGACCTTGATGTTTGGCCAAACAGTTCAGCTTGTGTTCCTGATGCCCTTCGTCGTTATTACTATCAGTACCTTTCATCTACTGCAGAGGCTGCAGAGGTAATTATTGACATCCATTTGAAACTTGTATCAAATTACAGATATGCATTGTAGTGTCATATATGACCATGCAAAGGTACAAGTAATGCATCGGAAATTTGTCTTTCCTGTCTAAACCTCTTGCTATTAGTAGGAAACCTTGATGCCTTATTATGGATTTTGAATAAAACAGTTAAGAATCGATGAGCAGAGAACTTTACCGTTTGATTATGTTGCGGCCAGAACAAAGTTCATGACATAGTTCTATTCCACTTTTTTCCCTCACTTGAAAAGTTCAAGTTTATCTTGTTCTTTCACTTGGAAGCCTAGAACTTCTAAACAGGCTCTTTCAATTTTCTAACATATTGCAGGAAAAAATATCCATACTTCGGGAAAATGAAACATTACGCAAGGACAATGATCGACTCAATGCTGAAAAGGACTCCTTGATGAAGAGCAGGGAGGCAGCTAATAGTCAGGTTGCTGCTTTGAGGAACTCTTTGGAAGCTGCACACAAGGACATAAAAGAGAAGGAAAAAATGGTAATATTCTGTTAAGTTTCAAATTATCCAAATGATCGATGGTTTAAGTTTTCCGAACTTTCCTAACCTTCATTTGATTAAAGGTTCTAGACTTGAGGCAGTCACTGGATGTCCAGAGGAAAGAGCTGAACGACTGCAGAGCTGAAATTACAGCCCTTAAGATGTACATTGAAGGGGCTCAATCAAACAAACAATTGTTTGTTGGAAATAATGATGGTCTGGAGTCGCATTCCATTGCTGACTCTATGGGAGAAGCTGCACATTTGAATAAAGAAGATGAAGACTCAAAAGGATCTGAATCCATTACAAATAAGCTAGAATCAGCAGTGAATCCAACTGAGGATACACAGAAAGATCCCCAAGTGATAGAAAATAGTGCCGAAGGTCACTCAGTTTCAGAAGCTCCAGTTTCTTGCTCATCTAATGATAATGGCGGCTATGGTATTTCAGAAGAAGATAAATCTATGTCAAATATCTCATCAGAAAATGTAACTCTTAATAGTAGTCTGCATGGATCTTCCAGGATTGGTAAAAGCCAGGGAAGTTCAGATGGCATATCTCTATATTTATCTACTGAGAAACTAGAGAGCCCAAGCACACAAAAATCTTCAGATAAAATGGTTAGTGTCCTAGTAATTCTGCATTGTCTATAAAGAACGCTTGTTTACTTCTGATGATACCCATTACTTTCCTGTAGGCTTTGGAGACTATAAAGATAGTTTCAGATGCACTTCCAAAGATTGTACCTTATGTGCTCATAAACCATCGTGAGGTTTATTTGTAACCTTTGTAGTTTGCATCCATATTCATTTAAGTACAACTAATGTTAGATAACTCTACATGCTTACAGGAACTTCTTCCATTGATCATATGTGCTATAGAAAAGCATCCAGATAGCGATGTTCGGGATTCCTTGACTCATACGTTATTCAACCTTATAAAACGGCCTGATGGACAACAAAGACGCATCATAATGGATGTATGCTGTTATGAGTGTAAATTGCAGCATCATATTGTTTTTGCTTTGTGTATTTATACCTGTTTTCCCTGTCATATGGCTGCAGGCTTGTGTAGAGTTAGCTAAGAGTGTTGGTGAGATGAGGACAGAAACTGAGCTACTTCCACAATGTTGGGAACAGGTATTTTACATTTTGTGTTAGGTCTTATAGCTTTCTTTAGCGCATGATCTTACATTTTTCTATTGGTTTTTAGATAAATCACCAATATGAGGAACGCAGATTGCTTGTTGCTCAATCATGTGGAGAACTTGCCATTTATGTTCGCCCTGAGATTCGAGATTCCCTCATTTTATCTATTGTGCAACAACTTGTCGAAGATGCTGCAACGGTTGTAAGGGAAGCTGCAACACATAACCTGGCATTGCTTCTTCCTCTGTTTCCGAACCTGGACAAGTATTACAAGGTCAGCCTCACTTATACTTAGGATTAGTAATAAGTGCAAATTTGATTTCACAGGATTAGCTAAATTTAAGCTATGGACAAGGATAGGGCATTTTGTTTAGTTCAGAATTGAGAGCTTGGGGAGTTACACAACTGAATGTAATGTTATTGTTCATAAGTCCTCTGGTTCCCTTTGCTTTTTTGGTAGGTTGAGGAGCTAATGTTTCAATTGGTCTGTGACCCCTCTGGGGCAGTTGTCGAAGTCACACTCAAGGAACTTATTCCTGCTGTAGTAAGATGGGGAGGTAAACTTGATCAGATATCAAGAGTGCTATTGACTCATATCCTGGCATCTGCTCAGGTATACTTGCTCATGAATATGAGAACTTTCCTATTTTCTATTAATGCTGTGTCCTTATAACCTGTTATGTTTATCAGCGGTGTCCACCTATTTCGGGGGTTGAAGGTACAATAGACTGTCATCTTCGTGTTTTAGGAGAACAAGAGCGCTGGAACATTGATGTCCTTCTTCGAATGTTGACTGAGTTGCTACCATTTATTCATCAGAGAGCTATAGAGACTTGCCCCTTTGCATCAGTTGAGCCAACAAGCTCTACAGCAGAAAACTTCTTCTCAGCATCCTGCCTGAAACTGTATTCAACGTAAGTTCTCCACTTTGATATTATCTTTTAACAACTCTGAACAGGAATTATTAGTTTGACTGTGAACAATAAAATTTGTCTTTCACTGAGTTACCGCATCTTGGGGAACTTGACAGAGGTGACTCTGAGTGGTCAGCATTTGAGTGGATGCACACTGATTGCCTGCCTGATTTAATCAAGCTTGCCTGCTTGTTGCCCGTGAAAGAGGATAACTTAAGAACCATTATGACGAAGGTAAAATCTAGCAACTACACCTCCCATTCACATCGGACCATCTGGTTTAGTTCTGATCAATCATTTCTGAATAATTTTAGTACCTCTTGGAAGTATCTGGGCGCTACGGCAAAGATTATTTGGAGCACATTATGCTACCAGTATTTCTTGTAGCAGCTGGTGATATTGATAGTGGTGATTTTACCTATTTTCCTTTGTCAATCCAGCCAAAAGTTCGTGGTAAGAACACATCTACTTGAAAGGTGAGGCAGTTTGATATAGTTGCATTTTTCATACCTCTGTATTGATTGTATTACAGGCTTGCGTCCAAAAACTTCAACTGCTGAAAAACTTTCGATCATGTGTGTGTTCCCATTGTTGTTGTCTGGTATTTTGGGTTCTCCTTCCAGTCATCAACAGTTAGAAGAATACCTGAGAAAAGTACTTATCCAAAACACCAAGGATGGTTCATTTTCTATGCATCATACTACAGAGATAATCAATGCAGTTCGGTTTCTTTGGTGAGTAATTGAAAACATGTTGCTGCACATGCTTTGTTTTCATGGATCTGACTTCTTATGATTGTAGCTTATTTGTGGAGCATCATGGAGTCATCTTCAATATTTTGTGGGAGATGGTTGTGAGCTCAGATACCAGCCTGAAAATAAATGCTGCAGCACTATTGAAAGCGCTTGTAAGTTTGCCGTACATGAATGATTCAATGATCTTCAACGTTGTTTTCTTATTTGCTTTAACACACAGGTACCCTACATTGATGTGAAAGTTGCATCAACTCATATTTTGCCAGCGCTTATTACTCTTGGCTCTGATCAAAACTTGACAGTGAAATACGCTAGTATAGATGCATTTGGAGCTGTTGCTCAGCACTTCAAAAATGACATGGTAAAGAATGATTCTTATTTTCTTTTCTTTAAAGTTTACATACTTGTGCATTTCCTTTGTTCCTTAAATATGCTTTGGCAGGTTGTTGACAAGATACGCATTCAAATGGACGCTTTTCTTGAAGATGGCTCACATGAAGCTACTATTTCTGTTATTCGTGCACTTGCAGTGGCTGTGCCTCATTCAACAGATAGGCTACGTGAATATATCCTGCTCTTTGAATTCCATGTTTACATTTTGACTCAAGTTTTGCACATCTTTAGCTTGCCACTGTGTTCATGCATCCTTTTGTCCATTTTCCTTTTGTTTTCTTTGACATGACGTACATCTTTTAACAAAGATATTTAAGCTGACGAGCATCACACCTTCCGGCGATGATATTGAACGGCGTCGTGAAAGGGCAAATGTATACTGTGAAGCGTTGCGGGCTCTGGATGCTACAGGTTGGTCTGACCTGGACATAGCATTTTTCCCCCTTTATATATACCACAACTGCATCACAAGTCTGCCTGCATCTTTATCATTGGAATTCGTAATTCCAAGGTTTAGATATTGTTTGAGGACTAGAAACCAGAACCTGCCTGATTCTAGTTTTCATCCCAGATATTTACACATAACTCAGACAGAAATCTTATGATGGAAAGCTGGGTTGGTTTCTGGCACCAAAAAGCAGCCGTTGCCTCAATTTTCAATTATAGGATTTTTTTTGTGTATTGGAAGTTAGAAATATAAGCAAAAAACTTTTCATAACCTTGAAGACTGCATGTTGAATAACTGGAACCCTGCGGTTTCCCAACCTCTGCTGGTACCTATGTACAGTTCAATAATATTTTGAACAAATGCCATCCTTCACAAACTAAGCAATACTATTAGATACCATGCTTTGTTTCATTTGTACGGACTAAAACCAGTGGCGTAGCTAGGATCTCCGGCTTGAGTGGTCCAACCTAAAACAATTTTTTTGATATCTCAAACATAATATGTCAACATACAAGATAAAAGTTTATAAATCAAGACGAGAAAGATCTACGAACGAACCAACATGAACCGAACATATACTGGTAAATTTGCTGAGGAGTAATATGTCTTAGGCCTAAGTTCCAGGGTGGTCCATGGCCCACCCTTTAGCTCCGCCACTGACTAAAACATGCTATCCTTCATTTATGTTTACTGTATCTTTTTTTTTGCCTTGGTCATTGCAGATCTTCCAGCTACAAGTGTACGTGATCTGCTTCTGCCATCAATACAGAACTTGTTAAAAGATCCGGATGCTCTAGACCCTGCACACAAGGAGGCATTGGAAATCATAGGCCGTGAACGGTCGGGAGGTACCCTGGAAAGCCTCAGCAAGGCAATGGGCGCTCATCTTGGGATCGCATCCTCAGTCAGCAGTTTCTTTGGCGAGAGTAGCCTCCTTGGGAAGAAAGAAGGTGGCGAGCAACACGACCCTGTTACCCCCACTGCTCCTGAGCCCAACCCACAAGCTCAGCCGGAGAGCACGAGGTTTGGTCGCATAATGAGGGGTGGCTTCGGAGATATTTTGCGAGGGCAAAGCAAAGGACAGTGATGCACCCGGCTTGAAATGATCAGTTATATACATAGCTGTTAATACCACACTTTTTTTGTTGTTGTAGTAACGTGACACGTGAATGGAATTTCCATGCCGAGAGAAAAGTGATGCGACGTTACTTGCTGCAGTAATCTAGTACCAAACTTCCTGTATATAGTAAAGATAAACGTAGCATTTTGCCTGTATTTAATTAGCTGTTCATTTAAAGGACTAATGGTTGTATGCTTGTCCCATTTCTTCATATCAATAAGAGACAATCTCCACGATTTTTTCCCGATAACGGAGGATCTTATTGAATACAATAAACTTTGAGTAAATTCGTTGTATGCCATCAAAAATTATAGTCATCTCTTATATGTCATTAAAAATTTAGTTCCCTTCATTGCTATCAGAATTTTGGTTTTCATCCCTTGTATGCCACTCTGTTACTTCTACCGTTAACGTTGTTGAACACCATTGTGGACCCTACGTTCCAGTGAAAGAGAGGGAATAAAATATGTTGGTTCCCCTGTCCCTTTCTCTTCCACGCAGCAGAGCTGCTGATGGTCACCCCGCCTGGCGCGCCGGCCGCCTGGGCTGTGCAGCTGTAGCCGGCTGACCATCCCCAGAACCCACAGCTGAGCGTGGCAGCCTGGCAGGTTGATGATGCGGCGCGCAGCGGCCCTCCAATCCTCCATGAACATGAAGGGCAAGCTGGGCTCTCTGTTCAGCCGCGCTGGGATCTGCTCTCCACCTTTTGCGCGGCCACGCCAGGAGGCCGCCTGTGGTCTGCCCGCTGCTTGCGAAAGGACTATAGCAGGAGGCATGGAGCAGTAGCCGATGCAAGTTCGAGATGGAGCGATGCAGGTTCGAGATGCAGCGGATGTGCTATTCGAGACACTCCGTATGTTGTATTGTTTTCTTTTTTCAAATTGATCTGGCTTCTGTTCTTCTTTTCTCATTCTCGTGTAATCCTTGTTATAACTTGTGTGGGCGGAGGCATCAAATCAGGCCTGCTGCTAGGCTCGGCCGTCGCCGGAGAGGACTACCACGTCCGCTACGCTGTCACCCTGCTCGCGAGGCTCGCGGAGAAGGCGGCCTGTGTACGTGCGTCGTCGCCACGAGCGTCCTTGCAGGGCCGGTTCTAGCATTTTTTTTTTGGCCCGGGGCGAAATGAAAATCAGAGGCCCTATATTTACACATAAATATCGTATATTATCTTACTATTACTAATTAGATAGATGTTTTTAGAGCATTCACGTTAATCCTCACAAGACACGCTAGAAAAAAAAGATAAATTCTAGAAAAATCTCACAATAATTAGAAACATCTAGCCATCAAATTATTAGTCTCTCATTATCCTAGACAATAATAACCATTAGTTCTATTTTTTAAAAAAATTACCCATATTTGCTATTATAAAAAAAGTCTAAAGTAACTCCTAATGCTTGCTAGTATTATAAAAGAGAGAGATGAAGGCGTGTTTTTTGTGTCAGAAAGAAGAGAAGACGAGTCGAGATTAAGGCAGGAAGATAATTACATTTCACTAAAGCGTCATTTCACGAGAAAGCCTTTGTTTCCCTCTTGTTTGCTGAGTAGGGCAGTAGGCGCACGTCACGTAGTAGAGAAAGCCTTTGTTTCCCTCTTGGACCTGCTTAATTACTAGTTGTTTACTCTCTAATCTCTACTCTAATACGTACTACCTCCGTTTCAAATTACTATTCGTTGTTGACTTTATTTTATGATATTTGACCATTCGTCTTATTCAAAAAATTATGCAAGTGTCTTTTATTTGTGGCTTACTTTATCATCACATATACTTTATGTATGATTTATTTTTTTCACATATTAGGACAAAAATTTTGAATAAGACGAATGGTCAAACGTTGTGAAAAAAAGTCAACAACGAATAGTAATTTGGAATGGAGGGAGTACAAAGCAGTCAGCTGGGGCTAAGGGTGGATGACGAGCCAGCTCGGCTCGTTTTGGCTCGGCTAGTTCGAGCCGATTAGCCAAACGAGCCAGTTCGGTTCGGCTCGTTAAGCAAACGAGCAAAAATCTTGGCTCGGCTCGGTTCGTTAAGCTCGCGAGCTAGAATTAAATTTAAAATTATCATAATAATATATAATATAAAAATTTATAGTATTTATATGGTCTTAATATCTTTAAAATCTATTATCATACTATAATAATAAAATATAACTATAACATTATCTAGAACTACGCATATAGTATACATATTATTATTAATTAATAATGTACTGATTAGTCTGTTAAGTCTTCAATCTCACTTGGCTCGCGAGCAGCTCGCGGGCTAGTTCGAACTCGCTCGTTATACTAACGAGCAAAAACTCTTATTCGGCTCGTTAGAAATATACACCGAACCGAGTCGAGCCAAGCCGAACCGGCTACGATCCGAGTGAGCTAACGAGCTTCGAGCATTTTGTCCGACCCTACCTGAGTGAGGCATGACTTCTGGGGCCCGGGGCCGACGCTGCGTCCTTGTCGGCCCTGTCTCGATGCCTGCTTCGCTTGGCTTGCCCCCTCCCGAAGCTGTCGTTCGGTCACTCCCACGGATGGGAGCCGCGACGACCCGGCTCGTCCCCACTCGCAGATTGGAACAGGATGCCTTGGGCAGTCCGGATCGCAGGCGGTGGCCCTCCCCTGGTCCCCCATGTCATACTGCTTCTTAGTCTGTAACGTTGATTCAACTAACGGAGTGAGTTTAAATGGCATAGAAGGGATAGAAGAAATAAAACAGTGGCACTGAAGGGATCACTATAATTTTAGTGGCATATAAGGCCAGTCTCAGTGGAAGTTTTATGGACAATAAATTGATTGTCATGTCACCATTTTTGATGATGTGTCACTGTATTAATTAAGAGAGAGGTGAAATGAGTTTCATGGTGATGAAACTCCATGTACACGGTTACCTAGACAGCTTGTGTCTTGCATGTGATCTAGAAAACAACAATTGATGAAACTATGCATTGAGAGGGAGATGTTTCATTCTAATTTCAAACACTCTTAGATGATGTGTCACTCTAGGTAATTGTGTCCACGAAACTTCCATTGAGACTGGCCTAAGGGATGACTATAAATTTTGATGACATGGAAGGAATTCTCTCATGAACTTTTGAGTTGATATGGGAAGATACACTCTGGGCCTCAATGTCGCTAAGATCCTCACAACTTTACAAAAAGTATATTAAAATAAAACATATTTGTATCACTCTGATACGATGATTGGATTGCGTTGAACGTTGGCTAGATTTTATTCTCATGGGTGTTTTTAGCTTCCATAGCCGCCTGTTGATATTAAGGGTATTAAGGATGTAATTATGAATCATTGCTACATAATAAGATTTTATCGAGAATTGTCCATTGGTGTGCAATGTCTTAGTAAAAACTCATCTCTTCCTGGAATCAACTTGTTTTGGGACACTAATTTATGTCCAATCAGGTCTACTAGTCATGATATATTAGGTGGTGAGGTAAAAAACTCCACGATATCAAACAGAGTCGACCTTTCCTAAATTTGGATGTCATAGTCAGCTGATATCATGTAATTAATCTGCAGATGCTGTAGGAATAGTGGGGTCCGAGCGCCTACGCAAACTTTCTCCTCAGAAGTGATTAGAAGTGATGATCGTTACACGAACTTTAGCCACTCTCGTTTTAAATTACTGGTCACTCTAACGTTGCCAAGTCAAATATTTCTAATTTTGATAAAGTTTATAAAATATATGTTAATTTCAACAATATCGAATAAATAGACTATCAATATTTATTTCATGGTGGATTTAATAAAAACTAATTTTATGTGCTAGAGTTGATACTTATTTAAGTAAACTTGGTCATGTTTGACTTATGATTTAAAATGACAAATAACTTGGAACATGTGGAATACACTTATACACAGGGTGGACAACATTAAGTTACGCAGACAAAAACAAATGCTATCGTTGTCATTTTCTTGTTCTCCCATCTCCAAGGCTTGGCAATTTCTTGGTTCTCGCTTTCGCAGCATATATATGATCATATGGAGGAATAGCTCTGGTCTCTGGAAATGTAGCTTTCGTTAATTACATGTAGTAAAGAGCAGCAGCAGCACGAGAACAAAAGCGAGTGAATTGCCGTGTCCTTCCGTCGATGAATCTACTATTTCAGTATTCCATATATATTTCAATAAATCGCATACATTGTTAACATATTCCTGTGAATTTATTAAATTTGGTCTTTACAATTGTTAAATTGAGTGTTTGAACTAATTATATCGTACGGAACGAGTATTGATGGATCAATGAATTGTTAAAAAGGAATTTTACAAACTGATGGATCAATGATTTGTTAAAAAGGAATTTTCCAAAACTTATTAATTGTGAAATAGATTATTTGAACTATTCTATCTCTACTCCTAATAAACGCTTACAGGCGAACCTCGTGGTGTGAGCCTTCGGTCTGCCTCGATTTTCCGCCCGCCCCGACCCCCCTCCGCAAAACAGCCGCACTGATGCCTGCACCCCGCCCCCTCCGCAAAACAGCCGCCCCGACCCCCGCCCCAACACCTGCACCCCTCGTTCCCCCTCCGCCGAGATCCATCGCCCGCACGCCGCCAGCCCCACGCCGTCCCTGCCTCGCTGTGTTCGTCCCTGCCTCACCGCTGCATGGATCGCGTGGCTCTCCAACGACGCCATGCCGCCGCCACATCGTCGGGGTTCCCCTCCGGCGTCCCTGTCTCGCCGCTGCGTAAACGCTTACAGGCGAAGCTCGTGGTGCGAGCCTTGGGTCTGCCTGCGATCCCCGCCCGTCCGCCCGCCCCGACCCCCTCCGCAAAACAGCCGCCCCGACGCCTGCGCCCTGCTCCCTCCACAAAACAGCCGCCCCGACCCCCACCCCAACGCCTGCACCCCTCGTTCCCCCTCCGCCGAGATCCATCGCCCGCACGCCGCCAGCCCTGCGCTGTCCCTGCCTCGCCGCGTTCGTCCCTGCCTCACCGCTACGTGGATCGCGTGGCTCTCCAACGACGCCACGCCACCGCCACGTCGCCGGGGTTCCCCTCTGCCATCCCTATCTCGCCGCTGCATGGATCGCGTGGCTCTCCAATGACGCCACGCCGCCGCCACATCGTCGGGGTTCCCCTCCGCCGAGATCCAACGCCGCCACTCCGCCGCCAGAACGGCGCCGCACCTCGGCCACGTTCGTCCCTGCCTCGCCGCCGCGTGGATCGCGTGGCTCTCTAACGCCGCCCACACGACCGCCACCTTGCTGGGCTTCACTGTTCGCGCCACCAGGTAAATCCTAAACCACCAGCCCCGCCACGATCCACCTCTCCTCCCCTGCAAATGGCTGGCCATGGCCGCCGGTGGCGTGGCCGTTATGATAGGCAATTTTTCAGATAGATGATGTCAGCCATCATTTCTGTTATTTAATTAATTCAGTGTAGTTGTGGAAATTTCATTTACGCAATGATTTGATTCACGTTCTCAATTTTGCCTGGTGTGTGCCAATATTTCAGGTCGTTGTGGCAACTTCATTTACGCAGCTCATCAGCAGTCAATCACCTGCATTTGACTGCAGCCTTGGAAGTGGTGGAAGAGTATTGGACTTTGGACCTGAAAATACAATTGGTAAATCCGTGCTCAAGTTGTGTAAGGTTATCAGAGTGAAACAAGTATTGATACCTTGGCTTTAATGTATCAAGCAGTTTTTGGTGGCATTATCTATTTGCTGCCCCTGACACAGTGCCATTTGGGAGATCTTGCCCTGGCGATCATCTCAAATACCAGGTACATGCATCTCAAATGTCATGTTTGTGTACAGTAGCTTCAAAATTTAGTAGTAGAGAGTACCATGTAGATAGACCAACTACATTTTCACCTTGTATGTTTCACCTCTTAGCTGATTCGTTGGTAGAACACAGAATAAACTTCATTTGCTCTCGATTTTCTATACACCAATACATATGGTTCTCACGTGTGCTTGTAAATATTTCTTGCTCTTGCTGCTTTACTGTATTCTATTGTTAGGTGCCAAGGATCAATATGGAAAAGGGTGGTGTGCACGACTGAATGTATAAACCATGATTACACGCTTGTAGCGTTCATTAAGTAGTGATTTTATGTTATGTATGCAATGAGACGTTGGGCAATCCATGATGAATCGGCATACCATATCCCTGTGTCAGTTTGTCTTGGATGTATATGTTTGCTTCCATGTGTGCATCTTGATGGTCTAGAATTGCCATAGCAGATCCTTTAAAATTTCTGAATTTCTGCCTGTGAAGAGCTAATTCGACTGTAGTACCAACTTCTGTACGATTTTATAAATTCATTTGATCGTCAGGGAATGGTTTGCCATGGCATGGTTGGGGTTTCAAATTCTGAGTTTCTGATCCACATTCTCAATTTTGCCTGGTGTGTGCCAATATTTCAGGTCGTTGTGGCAACTTCATTTACCAATCGCCTGCATTTGACTGCAGCCTTGGAAGTGGTGGAAGAGTACTGGACTTTGGACCTGAAATTACGATTGGTAAATCTGTGCTCAAGTTGTGTATGGTTATCAGAGTGAAACAAGTATTGATACCTTAGCTTTAATGTATCAAGCAGTTTTGGGTGGCATTATCTATTTGCTGCCCCTGACACAGTGCCATTGGGGAGATCTTGCAATGGCGATCATCTCAAATACCAGGTACATGCATCTCAAATGTCATGTTTGTGTACAGTAGCTTCAAAATTTAGTAGTAGAGAGTACAATAGACCAACTACCGAGTCGAACAGTATGGTGTTCAGATTATCCAAGCTTTTTCTTAATCAAGTGGGTGAGTTAATTTGTGCTTCCTGTTTCCTTCATGAATATCACTTTTTACTATGACATATAGCTTTTTCACATATCTAGCTCCTGTTGGTGGGATTCTGTGCTAACTCTACTTGTGGCTAATGGATCCCTGACACACCATTGATAATACAAGTGTACCAATCTTCAAACTGTATTCATGCATTGTAATTTTGTAACAGGTCTTTTGTGCTCACTCTACTTGTGGCTAATGGATCACTGACACACCATTGATAATATAAGTGTACCAATCTTCAAGCTGTATTTATGCATTGTAATTTGTAACAGGTATTTGAACACCGTTTGAAACTAAGGCAGCCATTTCTGTTGTTGTAACTTTGGCCGGTAACCTTATCTGCCAGGTATACTTTTGCAGCATTAGGATTATTGCCTCTAGAATCTGTTTAATGTGTTTCTCTATCATTGTTGCTTCTCAGTCTGGTTATGTTCTGCTTCAGAACGTTGTGGGAACTCCAACTTACATGTTCCCTAAACTTCTTGCTTACATTCCATATTGTTCTAAAATTTCTGTCTGCAGTAATATAGTTAAATTTTATATATTTCTTGTACCTTCCCCTCAATGTGCAATGAAAGCCCTCTGACCAAGGGACTTTGTTCAGTCATTTTCAGCCTTTTTCTTATGAATTTGTGGTTCCTCTTAGTTTCCTCCAGTACAGAAGCCAAGGGGATTTGATGATCTTCGGTTTGTACTGTTTGTGATATATAGATACAAGATAATGCTATTGTTCCTGTGCTCTTATCCGCTAGCTGGATGACAACTTTGTTAATAACTATTGTAGTTCAATCATCTTTTTTGCGACCTCTCTTACTGTTGACACGAAAACACGCCAACAAACTCGAAGATCGATCGAACGCGCAGCACGGCCGTCACAACGGCCAACTCCTGAGCTCCTCGGGCAAACCGGTCAGACCGGTTCCTGAAACCGGTCAGACCGCTTTCAGGCAGGAACTCGTGAAGACCTAGAAACTCGAGCTCGGGAGGGACCCCGTCGGAGCTCAAGCAAGCTAGGGTTGCTCTAGGGTCGGCAGGCCACCTAGAACGCCCTTGAACGCCGTAGAGACGAGCAAAGAACAGAATATGGGGGTTGGAAAAGATTAGGGTTTGAGAGATAAAAAAGTAAAAGGATAAACGTGTTTGATTCGATTGGAATACATCTCAATTGGCCTTAGCCTTTATATTTATAGGCCGGGGAAGTCTTACCCCTTTCGAATAGGTTACAATATGGGACTAAACTCGGAATCCTAATCCTACTCGAATTACAGAACCAAATCGGTCTGACCGGTTTGGCAAACCGGTCAGACCGGTTTGGCCGGGCCAGAGCCAATTTTGACTGTCAACACATGCCCCCCTGCGTTTTTAGTGAACTTGAGAACTAAAAAGCAAGTAATTACAATTCAGGAGCTAAAATTTATGCTAAGGGCGATATCAACAATATATCGGCCATTGGTCTTCATGCGTCTTGCCAAACACTTGGATAGAATTTCTTCAAATATCTTCCGTTGATAGCTTTAGGCAAATGATCTCCCTTCAGCGTCTCTAGCATGTAAGAATTCCCAAGAATGACTTTGACAACTCTATAGGGTCCTTCCCAACTTGGTGACCATTTACCAAACTTGTTGCTTTTCGTCCCAATAGGCAGTCTTCCAAACAAGTTCACCAATCTGAAAATATTTTCCTCGTACTTTCTTGTTGTAAGCTTTAGCAACCCGAAGCTTATCTTTCTCAATCTCCTTCAAAGCTTTCAATTGTTTGTCGGTTACCTCATCAATATTGTCCAACATCAAATTGTGGTAATCAACAGCATCAAGGTCATTTTGTTTAGCCAATCTATAAGCGTCCAGATTTACCTCAACGGGCAAAATGGCCTCTTGACCATACACAAGCTCAAAAGGAGTAACTTTAGTAGCACCATGTCTAGATATACGATGAGCCCATAATGCTTCAGATAAAACTTCATGCCATCTCTTAGGACTTCCTTTTATCTTTTTCTTGATTAATTTGATCAAAATTTTATTACTTGACTCGGCTTGTCCATTAGTCTGAGCGTAATATGGAGATGAATTGAGCAACTTAATTCTATAGGATTCGGCGAATTCACGTACCTCTTTAGACATAAACGAAGTACCTTGATCCGTTGTCAAAGTTTGAGGAATACCGAATCTATGAATAATATTTTGCGTAACAAATTCAATCACCTCTCGATGCGTCATATTCTTCAAGGGAATCGCTTCGGTACACTTAGTGAAATAATCTGTAGCAACTAACACAAAGCGATGTCCTTTTGATGATGGAGGATTAATTTGTCCAATAAAATCCAATCCCCAACCTCGGAACGGCCATGGCTTAATAATAGGATGCATCAATGCAGTAGGAACAAGTTGCAAATTTCCAAACTTCTGACATTCCTCACATCCTTTGTAATATTTGAAACAATCTTCCATCATAGTAGGCCAATAGAAACCGGCTCGTCTAAGTAACCACTTCATCTTTGGAGCCGATTGCTGTGTACCACAAATACCTTCATGGACCTCACCCATGGCAACTTTGGCCTGATCCGAATTAAGACATTTCAACAGCAAATCTTCGGCGTTTCGACGATAGAGTTCATCGTCAAGCAAAACGTATTTAAACGATATTCGCCGAATATTTCTTTCTGCACCATGATCAGGATCTCTCAAATAAGTAATAATAGGCACCCTCCAATCCTGATCTTCAACCTTGGATTGATTAGCATCATCCAAAGGATTTTTGCTTCTGTAAGAGAACGAAGCGGTCAGACCGGTTTCAGAACTGGTCAGACCGGTTCTGGCAGTCAGACCGGTCAGACCGGTTTCTGAAACCGGTGTGACCGGTTCGTCCAGAACCAGAACCTCGACTTTCGTTTGCATCGGTTTTTGGAGATAGAAATACTTCTTTGCAACCATATAACCAGATGCTTTCTGAGCCAGAGTATTTGCCTTGTCATTCTCTTCTCTTGGAATATGTTTGATAGTAAATTCATCAAAAGAAGCAATGATATCAAGACATCTATCAAGATATGCATTTAATGAACCATTATAACATTGGCATACCTTTGACACTTGTTGTACCACCAGGAGTGAATCACCAAAAGCCTCAACATGCTTTATTCCCATGTCTTGCAAAAATTCCAAGCCAAATAGAAGAGCTTCATATTCAACTTGATTATTGGTTCGCTTTTCTTCCAATCGGTTTGAAAACTCAAAGACGACACCACTTGGAGATATCAAAACAGCACCAATTCCTTGCCCATCATTGCAAACCGATCCATCAAAGTATAACTTCCATGGGGTACAAGTAATATATCCGACGTCGAAGTTGTTTGCATCATTTATCCGATGTTCAACAATAAAATGAGCTACAATTTGACCTTTCATTGATTTTAAAGGTTCACAAGCCAAATCATACTCAACTAAAGCATAAGCCCATTTACCGACTCTTCCACTAAAAATCGGCTTTTGCAACATATGTTTAATTACATCGGTTTGGCACAACACGATGCAAGTACTAGATAATAAATAATGCCTCAATTGAGTACAAGCATGGTACAAGGATAAACACAACTTCTCAATGAAAGTATACCTTGTTTCTGCATCGATGAGCCGTCGACTTACATAAGCAATCACATACTCCTTGTTGCCGATTTCTTGAGTCAAAACAGCCCCAATAGTTCTATCTTCAGCAGCTACATAAAGTATGAACGGAACCCCTCGCTTAGGTGCCCTAAGCACCGGTGGTGAAGACAAGTACTCTTTGATCTTCTCAAAAGCTTCTTGCTGTTTTGCCCCCCAAGTAAAATCGGCTTCATTCTTTAACCGAAGTAAAGGAGTAAAAGCATTAACCTTTCCAGACAAGTTAATTATAAATCTTCTCAAGAAATTTACCTTGCCTAGAAACCTTTGCAAATCTTTCTTACAAGTAGGAGCTTCGACTTTCTTCATAGCTTCAATTCTCTTGGGATCAACCTCTATGCCGTTCTCATGAATAACAAACCCAAGAAACTTTCCAGCCGAAACACCAAAAGCACATTTGAGTGGATTCATCTTCAATCCATACCGTCGCATCCTTTCAAAAGCAAGGCTTAAATCGGCTAAATGAGAATCCAAGCCATCCGATTTAACTACAATATCATCAATATACACTTCCACAATAACACCAAGTAAATCATGAAAGATTAAATTCATAGCTCTTTGATAAGTTGCACCGGCATTCTTTAATCCAAAAGTCATAACCACCCACTCAAACAAACCAATAAATCCTGGACATTGAAAGGCCGTTTTGTGCATATCCTCTTTGGCCATGAAGATTTGATTATATCCAGCATTACCATCAAGGAAACTAACAACACGATGCCCAGAAGCTTCATTGATTAAGACATCGGCTATAGGCATAGGATATGAATCTTTCGGAGTGGCTTTATTAAGATCTCTAAAATCAATGCAAACTCTAAGTTTTCCCGAATCTTTCTTTTCAACGGGAACAATATTAGAAATCCACTCCGCATAACGACAAGTCCGAATAAAACCAGCATATAGCAAACGATTAACTTCTTGTTTTATTCGGTCATAAATAGCGGGATTAAAACGTCTAGCCGATTGTTTAAAAGGTCTAAAACCGGCTTTTATCGGTAAACGATGTTCAACTAAATCACGACTCAAACCCGGCATCTCACGGTACTCCCAAGCAAAACAATCAACATACTCTTTCAACAAATTTATTAACTCGGCTTTAAACTCAGCCGATAAATTTTTGTTTACAAAAGTTGGCCTAGGAATAGTACCATCACCAATATCTATTTTTTCTAAAGGGTCGGCTGACGTGAAACCCTGACCCAACTTATCCATATCACCGAGATCTTCAATGGCTTCAAACATACCGGCCGAATGTGCTCGATGATGATTAATTCGGTCTTGAAGCCACTGTCCAGGCATAAATCGGTCTGACCGGTTCCCAGAAGCGGTCTGACCGGTTTGGCTGGATCGTCGCTGTTCAGGTCTAAACCG
The DNA here is from genome assembly GCA_033239725.1 of Echinochloa phyllopogon. Classification (NCBI taxonomy): domain Eukaryota; kingdom Viridiplantae; phylum Streptophyta; class Magnoliopsida; order Poales; family Poaceae; genus Echinochloa; species Echinochloa phyllopogon. The sequence goes on from BTCW01000014.1 coordinate 24,101,779, forward strand.
GTCTGACCAGTTTCCAGAAGCGGTCTGACCGGTTTGTCTCTGTTGATTTGTTTGCTCCATTAATTACAGCAAGTAATTCAACCGATTCTCCATCGGCTTTAATGTAGCAGCAACAAAACCATCCTTGGTGCAACTGATCAGCTCATAATCGGTCAAATCCATGCCCGACAAACATTTGACCTTCTCATTTGCACTAAGAGAATCGGAATCGGCCATTGCAACAAAGGAAGAAGTGTCACCATGGACAACTTCAACTTCATCGCCGATCCACTGAATAAGATATTGATGCAAGGTAGATGGAATACATTTATTTGCATGAATCCAATCTCGACCAAGGATTAAACTGAAGTTACCTTGCACCTCGGAGACGAAGAAAGCCGTAGCAATAGTCTTGCTCCCGACGGTCAACTCCATAGAAGCCACCCCCTTGGCACCAATGGGATCACCTCCACCAACTCCACTGACCATCATGTTTGTCTTGATCAATTCTTCGTCTTTTCCGCCAATCTTCTTGTAGAGAGAGTATGGCATAAGATTCACAATAGCTCCACCATCAACCAACATATGAGAAATTGGCTTCCCGTTGATGTGCCCTCTCATATATAAAGCCTTGAGATGATTCTCTGATTCACTAGGCTTCTGAAAAACGGCATCTCGAGGCCCAAGTTGAAGATGAGAGACCTCCTCCTCCGGTATCACATAATAATCAGAAGACAAATATA